>JANRMT010062854.1:10544298-10585752 GCA_026402145.1 Polypterus bichir lapradei
CAACCAAAAACGGAGATAAGCTCGGGCAAAAAATTCTCCCAGCTCAAGGCTCCTTATCTGTGTGTGGGGTGCCTGGAGTTGTATAGGGTAAATAATATCATGTGTGTTCCATGTCTACAATGATCTGGATAAGTGTAGGATGAAAGGGAATGTGAGGCAAGAAATGCTGAACACATACCCAAAGCAGAAACTTTTTCCATGTTATACTAATAATGACATGAATTGTATAATGTGTGAAGACTTTAGTTCAAATAACAAAAAAACATGTGGGCTTTTATTCAAGAATATAACCAAATTATAAAAAAAAAACATTCAATTTACATGTTTGCTGTCAATGAGTTACAATCCCAAGCTCAAATGTCAATCAACAGGGAGTTTACATGTATTCTTGGATGGTGCAGAGGTAAGAACTGCTGCCTTAGAACCAAAAGGTTGCCAATTTGAGTCCTGGTGCTCTGCGTTTTGAGTAGTGAGCTGCTATTATTATTATTACTATAATAAAAACACACATTTGATTTGAGTCTGTAACACCTAGTTTAAATTTTGTCTACGTGTAAAAGTTAGGACTTTTTTTTTTTAATTATTCCAATTTAATCTCTCAGCTACATTCACGTGGTACAACAAACTTGTATATACCTTCAGCATGGTACTGCCACATCTAAACACTAGCTTGTCAAATAGCTCATGTACTAAAGTGACTATAGTTGCAGGTGGAAGTTCCCATTGCACTTTATACTGCCAAGCAGAGTTGCACAGCAGTGCAGCAGTCTATTAACCGGCAAAAGCGCTGTGAAGAAACTGTCTGTTTTTATGGTTCTGCCTTTGTCCAGTCTGATAGCGGTCACGGGACATAGTATCTTTGATTGCTAGTTCAACAAATAATTCTGAGCAGGCATTAGCAGGCGGCTTCCTGCCTGTGCTAATTGACACATTTACAAAACAAAAGACGCTGATGGAGAGGTGCAAAGGAATTCAAGATGGATTATGAGTTTTTTCGTAGGCTTCAGGGATTCTAGTGTTAACTCTTTAGAAAAGGAGTGGAAGTCAGCTATGTGCAGAATACACTCTAGCTCCATATGTCACAATGTACTCAATTATTCAACTTAAAATCTTCCATACAGTGCATTTAACTCAATTAATACTATCCAAAATGTTTGCAGGGCAAGATTTAATCTGTGAACATTGCCTTCTACCTCCAGCATCACTGGGCCACATGTTTCGGGCGTGCAGCAAAAAAACATTGTTGGTTCTCACATAGAATTGGTATCACAATGCCTTCTAATCCATTAACAGCTGTGTTTGGTGTACTACCATATGGGCTTAAAATGGAGAAGGACAAACAAATCAAAGTTGACTTTACCTCAACCCACCACTTTTAACACTAGAATCCCTAAAGACTATGAAAATATTTGTAATGCCAGGCCACCTTAAATTCCCTCGCACCTCATCATTAGCATCACTGTTTTGCAAATGTGTCAATCAGCATAAGCAGCAAGCAGCCTGCTATCCCATCCCCCACTGAGGCAGCTGAAGTCAGACTCAGAGCTGAAATTCTCTTTATCTGGGAGCTAGGTGTCTGCAATTGTTATTATTACTATTACATAATAAAAGCATACATTTCATTTGAGTCTGTAACACCAGGTGTACATGTTTGTTACTTGTGAAAGATATCGCTGAAGGGATACAAGCAGACACAAAAACGCTGGTAAATCATGTCTTCTTGCTATCTTGTTGTGACTTGCATTTTTTTAATTCAGTTTATTCTTGAATAAAAGCACACATTTCATTATACCTTTGTGAAAGTGTTTATTTTATATTCCAGTAACCACTTGAATGACATCAAATCTGTCTCTTCTTTCTCTTGTGCATGCTCATACACATCCATGCATGAAAATGTCATTGTTTGAAAATGCTATGTCATTTGAACATTTTTTTCTCCCTGGTCTTGCCCAATCTCCACGTTATGGTGCATGGTACTGAGAATGCAGACAGACTTTCTTTTCGGCACATACCCCATCAGCATGGCACTGCCAGATCTAAACACTAGCATGGAGAATTGCTCGCATACTGAAGTGACTTTAGTTGCAGGTGGAAGTTCCCGTCACACTTAATTTATGCTGCCAAGCAGAGATATGTTATGGTGTAGCAGTCTATTAGCCAACAAAACTGAAGTGAAGAAGTTGTCTGTTGTTACGGTTCTGCCTTTGTTCTGAAATGGCTCCATAAGCTTTATGACCACAGTCTTGTAAAGTCTGTGGGACGACTGGGATCTTTTCCTAAATAAGGAATGGCATTGTACATGTACAGTACTTTGTCTCCAAATCTGCTACAATCCAAAACTTTATGCCAGATTTGTCAGGCTTGGTTGGAACGTATTGCAAGATAGGACAAAGGACCTTTATTGGAAACAGTTGCTAATCAACAGTAATATGTTGCCCTGGGTTGTAACTCAAAACACAATTCTCAAAAAAACGTTGCCAGACGTCCCAGGTCGCAGCAAATCCATCAATAATCATATGTTCTGCACAAGTGTCTTGGTTGTCAAAACACTAATACCGCATCTGATAGCGGTCACGGGGCACTGTATCTTTGATTGCCAGTACAACAAATAGTTCTGACCAGACATCAACCACAGCACCAACTGTGGTCATTGCTGCTTTTGTGAAAAGAATGGAGATAAATGCCATAAACATAAACATCATCAGATATTCACTCAAGTCCTAAAAGTAGATAAAGAGAAACCAATTAAACAAATGAGACAAAATATTATACTTGGTTATTTATTTATTAAGGAAAATGATCAAATATTACATATTTGTGAGTGGCAAAAGTATGTGAACCTTTGCTTTCAGTATCTGGTGTGACCCCCCCTTTGCAGCAATAACTGTAACTAAACGTTTCCGGTAACTTTTGATCATTCCTGCACACCGGCTTGGAGGAATTTTAGCCCATTCCTCCGTACAGAACAGCTCCAACTCTGGGCTATTGGTGGGTTTCATCACATTAACTGCTTGCTTCAGGTCCTTCCACAACATTTCGATTGGATTAAGGTCAGGACTTTGACTTGGCCATTCCAAAACATTAACTTTATTCTTCTTTAACCATTCTTTGATAGAACGACTTGTGTGCTTAGGGTCGTTGTCTTGCTGCATGACCCACCTTCTCTTGAAATTCAGTTCATGGACAGATGTCCCGACATTTTCCTTTAGAATTCTCTGATATAATTCAGAATTCATTGTTCCATCAATGAAGGCAAGCCGTCCTGGCCCAGATGCAGCAAAACAAGCCCAAACCATGGTACTACCACCACCATGTTTCACAGATGGGATAAGGTTCTTATGCAGAAATGCAGTGTTTTCCTTTCTCCAAAAATAATGCTTTTAATTTAAACCAAAAAGTTCTATTTTGGTCTCATCCGTCCACAAAACATTCTTCCAATAGCCTTCTGGTTTGTCCACGTGATCTTTAGCAAACTGCAGACGAGCAGCAATTTTCTTTTGGAGAGCAGTGGCTTTCTCCTTGCAACCCTGCCATGCACACCATTGTTGTTCAGTGTTCTCATGATGGTGGACTCATGTACATGAACATTAGCCAATGTGAGAGAGGCCTTCAGTTGCTTAGAAGTTACCCTGGGGTCCTTTGTGACCTAGCCGACTATTACATGCCTTGCTCTTGGAGTGATCTTTGTTGGTCGACCGCTCCTGGGGAAGGTAAGAATGGTCTTGATTTTCCTTAATTTGTACACAATCTGTCTGACTGTGGATTGGTGGAGTCCAAACTCTTTAGAGATGGTTTTGAAACTTTTTCCAGCCTGATGAGCATCAACAACTCTTTTTCTGAGGTCCTCAGAAATCTCCTTTGTTTGTGCCATGATACACTTCCACAAACATGTGTTGTGAAGAGCAGACTTTGATAGATCCCTGTTCTTTAAATAACACTGGGTGCCCACTCACACCTGATTGTCTTCCCATTGACTGAAAACACCTGACTCTAATTTCACCTTCAAACTAACTGCTAATCCTAGATGTTCACATACTTTTGCCACTCACAAATATGTAATATTCGATCATTTTCCTCAATAAATAAATGACCAAGTATAATATTTTTGTCTCAATTTTTCAACTGGTTTCTCTTTATCTACTTTTAGGACTTGAGTGAAAATCTGATGATGTTTTAGGTCATATTTATGCAGAAATATAGAAAATTCTAAAGGGTTCACAAACTTTTAAGCACAACTGTACCACATGAACGTACTGAGAGAATAAAACTGAATTAAAAAAATGCTAACTTTTACACAGGGTAATTACATAGTTAGATCAAACATATATTTTTATTATATAATAGTAATAATCTAGCAGCTCACCACTCAAAACGATAAATGTGTTGAAGACCAGGGATCGAACATTCAACCTCTTGATTATGAGACAGCAATTCTTACCTCTGCACCAGCCAAACAAACATGTCTACTTTGTATGGAGTGATATTTGGGCCTCTGTTTTTACACAATGACAGTAACATGTAAGTTGAATAATTTGTTTTTCTTCAGTTATATTCTTGAACTAGCAAAATACCCGCACTTCGCAGTGGAGTAGTGTGTTAAAGAAGTTATGAAAATAAAAGGTAACATTTTAAAAATAACGTAACGTGATTGTCAATGTAATTGTCGTAGGTTTATTTTAGTATTGAGAATGATGAGTATGATTGTAAATGTTGTGTATGAGAAATACACATTTTTAGGATGTAAGGATCTCTTTGTAAACAACGCTTGCAGTTCTGACCTCAGGCTGCAAAATGTCTGCTGAACTTACTCTTGGGCATGCAACGTACAGTTGGCCATGTGAGAAGCAATCTTGTGTCAAGTCAATGACGACCTTTTTTAGAGTCTGGCCCTGTGACTCATTTATTGTCATAGCGAAGCAGACCCTTACTGGAAATTGGAGGCGTTTGAATTGGAATGGGAGGTCAGAGAGTATGAGAGGGATGTGAGGAATAAATACAGTCTTCTCTGAGCCTGTTTCAGTGAAGACAGTTGCCTCAATGAGGTTCTTGTGCAGAGATTCGATCTAAAACCTGGTGCCATTACAAAGTTTTGGTGGTTGTAAGTTTCGTAATAAAGTGGTGGAGTAAACAAAAAGGCAGGAGTCACCAGCAGGCAGACGTGAAGCAAGGCGAACAATAACAGGCTTTAAGTGGTGGAGTAAAGAAGAAGGGAGCAGTGAGCACGAACAGCTGAGGACACTAAGGAAGCAAGTGAGGAGGCACATGAGCACAGGATGTCGTTAATGTATATAGGCAGGGAGCCAAGCACGTGGTAGGTGTGTGGACAGCGGCCATGTGGAAAAAGGAAGGGGGACCGGGGGTGGCCCTTGTGTGTGAAATAAATCCTCTTTTAATGGAAATAAAGAATGAAACCACCAAAAGGAGAGCTCAGTTCCTAAACTTCCTTATGGCGCAATGGTGAGAACCGCCAAAAAGAAGACGTTATTTTCAAAAGTTCATTACGGGGCACAACACGAAATGAAACATACTTAACATTTGTAAGTACAGTGTAAAGGATGATCATGTGAAAATTGGAAGTAGCAGAAATAGTAAGGAGGGGTTTCCCCTATCTATATATCCAGTTTAGGGGGTACACCCATTTCCCCCTCCTTGGGTGTTGTAATAGGACATGAAACATACCTAACTTTTATAAGTACACTGCAAGGAATGAGCACGCAAAATTTCAGCTTCCCACATATATGGAAAGTGGGAGAATTAGTGATGAGTCAGTGAGGGCTTTGCCTTTTATATGTGTAGATAGCAAAATAACCGCGCTTTGCAGCAGGGAAGTAGTGTGTTAAAGAAGTTATGAAAAAGAAAAATTTTAAAAATAACATAACCAGCGGTAATGCAAGGAAGACTCCGTAATAAGGACGGTTGGGTGCACATAGAAGGGGTGCCTGCTAACCTAAAAGGGATATTCGGAGCTGATGGCTTTACTTGTCTGTTGTGGAGCAGGCGTCGGCCATGGATGGACTCTAACGCCGAGTCACCCGGGTGAGACGGACTTCATTCTTCAATAAAGGAACTGTCGCTGAGCCGGTGAGACCGCTTCTTTACATGTAAATTAAGTAAACGTGTCCGCGGCGCACATCAGGATTGGTCGCTGGATTCACTGCAGACTTCCCAGGCTGTGTGATTATAAACTTTTAAAAGAAAGTTCAGATAAAGGAACTTTGAGCGCCAAAAACTGCCCTTTTAAACCTGGTGCCTCCTCTCCTTGTCCCGTTCAGAACTCACAGGAGGAGGAGATGCTAGCCAACACATGCCTTCTCCCACTGCTCACACTAGGCTCTTGCACGAAATGCCATCCATCGGGCCATTCCTGCTCCCTGGTAGCCATGAAGCTCACTCCTGACCACCTGCCTCTCGCTCCCTGCATCAAAGGTGCTCTACTTCTCTCCACATCTCTGTCTTCTCTCCATTTAACCTCTGTCTCTCACTTGTCTTTCATTTTTTCACCCCATCTTAGTGTGCCAGCTCCCTTTTTTATCTGCCTCTGTGGGTGCAGCACCACAATTTCAAACTGCTTAAAGCCAATGAAGCGACTGAGACAGACCGTACCCTGATGTGCAGCTGCATCTCGCCTTAATTACTTCACTAACCTCCCGTAGCTGTGCGAGCACACACACCAATGGAGATAGAGCTAGCCATTCAGTTATTTATTTATTAAAAACTGGCAACCTTTTCTGAGCAGTGGACCTGCTATACCACATACCACTATATATAAATGAATGGAATGGCAGAAAAGGTCAGACCCATTATAGAGTATGCAGTTTATGGTAACAGGGCAACTTGACACCTATAGACATTTTAAATTGTGAACTGATGATTAGGGCTCCTAAAAAATAGTGTCTAAACAGAGGAGTGTGGGAATGTGGAGAGATCCCATTTTGAAGAGAATTTTAGTGAAGGAGAGTTTTTTGCTACTCTTTTGCAGCAAACAGTAAAGATTGGAAAAGGAACTTGCCAAGGAGTATAGAGAACAACAGATAAAAAATTAACACAATGTCAAAACAAATCTGAATATTTAGAATGATTAAATGCTGGAATTGCCAAACTGGCTGCCAAGCATGGAGAAAACAGGCTGTAGTCATTGAGGAAAATATGTGAGGTTCTTGACAACCAGTAATGTGTAATTATATAATCAGTGAATATACTCTGATGGGGGAAACTAACATCATTTTACTATTACAAAATATTTTGAAAGCAGAGAGTGCCTCCATGTCTCGAGTTTCAGGATGTCATGTATATGTTGTTTGATTTATGGAGGACAGCAAATGATAATTTAGTAGGTGCCCATTCTGATGGGGCATTTTATTTGAAATGCACAAGTAAAACATCTGCACTTTTTCAGCTAAGTCTCTGTTCATTCCAAATAATCTTGATAGCAAAGATTGGACCTCCAACAAGTATTCAGGGTGGGGTGGAGGTTGTTTATTACAATTTACAAAGAAAACGACTGTCACTTCAGTTTTGGTAAGACATAGTTGAGAAAGAAATAGGCTATTACTCCATGACATGCCTGTTATAAAACCTGTTATAAAACCCCAAGCAGAAAAATAGACCAGTAAAGCAGCAGGGGATATTTCAGACAGTTAATTTTATAATTAAGTATTATAAATCAGTATTGGATAAGTGATTCTGATATGCAGGCAGAGACTCAAATAATTAATTAAACATGACAGGGAAGAACGGAAAGTATTGCCTGGATCCCACCATACATATTATAGACTTGGCAGAAGAAAAACAGGACATGAATCAGAAACATTAAGGTTTAAAGGCCAGTGCCTTGGCCAATATTCCACACTTTCTGGATAAGTTGTGTATTTTACAGGGGCCACATGTTCACTATGTTCATTATTTTCCTTGAGTCTAATGCTAGCCCAAAACCACCAAAATCCTCCTGAAAACAGGGAGTGGAGACTCTTGAAAATCAATGAAAAGCAGCTTTTAATGCTGGATTAACTTGGAACTAATAAATCAAAGGTTCTGGTATAGTGGATGTAAAACTCCTCCTGTTTTAACAGGAGTGCACTGAATTCATTGCTAATGCTCAGTATTTTAAATTCACAGTTCTTATCTAATAAGCACATTCTTTATTTTCAATCCAGTAAATTGACAAATTTACCATTTTAAAGCAGAAAACAAAGTGAAAACGTCTGGAAGACGTCCATTTGAAGCCTTTCAGAGAGGACCCTTCATGGAACATGACTGTAATCCAAATATTCCTCGACTTTCACCAATGGTTCAACAATGGTTCTGGTGTTTAGATTTCACAATTAAAATTTTTAGATGGATGTTAATACATCAACATTATGTGTTTTCACTGCAGCAAAAGTAACCCACACTGAAAAACAATTCCCACATTAATTAAACATTAACTCAGTGGAGTTGGGAAAGTTTAAAAAAGCATGAATGGCAAGTAGGAGAATTTGGGTCCAGAACATTGACAAAAGAGATTAACCACTAACAGGATGAGTATGTATTATGTAATTAGAAACTGAAGAAACAGTAAAGCAGCAATGGAGCAACACCACCACCACCACCACAACTTGTAGCACTGCAATGTCCATTAGATAAACACAGAAACCCACTAGTAGAAAAAAGTCAGAGAAACAAACACAAACAAACCTGAAGATTCATCATTCTATCCAACCCACATATACGATACCTACAATAGATGCGCAGAGAAGTGATGTTACCAGAGTCACTTGGCACCATGAATGCAACTTTTCGTAAAGCATATTAGATACAGGGTCCCCAGGTAGCTCACACACAACCTGATCTTAGAAATGGGAAAAATCAGCACCATCTTGTGGGCCTCACCCAACATGTACTGTCTGTCAGCATATCTTAGAAATCAGACAAAGACAGGGCTGTACATCTTTTATTTATCTACTGAGAAGCTGATGTTCAAAGGAAATCATTTTGGACAAGTTTTATATTAAAAACAGATAAAGGCTTTTTATGTGCACCTTCAGTTAGCCCTAACATATGTGCATTGTTCCAAAGACTACAGCTCTCTTGGTCCCCATGATTCAGTTTAAAAGCTAATTTGTTTTGTTTGGTTACACAAAATATTTTTTTATAATTGCTCAACAGGTGGACAGGAGCTTGATGACTTTAACCGTGAGTCAAAATCTTCTTTGTGTTATTTACTGCCCAGGTGTGACACCCTCTAAGAAAGGGTATAAAACTGTATCAGTGGAACTGTGTAGTGTAGTCAGAATTGCCACACAATAGTGCATAGTGGGACCTTCTCCTTTATTTTTTTTACATTTAACCTAAATTTTTAAGTTTTTAGGATTTCTGCTTAATAGCCTGCAACAATTATTCAGGTAAGAGTAAGCTCAAAGAATCCATATGTACTAAGACATCCCTTGAAATATTTTATTGGTAAACATTTTTTTTGTGGGAATGACTTATTCTTTAAAAAAATATTTTACCTTGACTTACTGGTGGGCTGTGTAAAGTGTCAGTTGGATGCACAAGCTAGATTTTATACACTGATATTTGGTAATAATAAGTTGTATGAAAGCTGTGAATATGTCTGTCTTGGTGAACTCCTCTTTGGCAATGACAAGCAGTCTTTTCTTAGAGTCAGTTGGAATTTGCTCTTTTTGTAAACAGAGAACTTCATTGGGAGATTCAACACAGATTTTTTGTTATGTTCAGAAGGTTACACTTCTGCAGTCTGACCTGATCCTAAATTGTCTACTGGACTGTAAACAGTGACACTAAATCAGTTCCCAGCTCTTGGAAATGGCAGCAGGAAGTGCTACCGTTTGTACTTCATAGGGATTTTTGTCTTGCACATCAGTATAGATTATTTGAGCTGCAAAATATTTCAATAGCTACTATAACTAAGCAGCCAACCAATTTGCTGTACTAGTGTAAAATATGGGACTCTCAATGGGCAGTATCTTATACAGAACATTGATTCTGAAGAAATCTGTGGTGACTCCTTCTCTGAGGGATCAGAGTCCAGTGGATTGTGACAGGCTGGAAGATGCATCAAAATAAGCAGCCTGTGAACAATAAAAGTATCCACCCCTTTGGAAGTTTGCATATTTTTTTGCTATATAACATTGAATCACAGTTGAATTAATTTGCCATTTTAAACATTGATCAAGAGAAAATGACCCTTTAATATTTTAATGTCAAAGAGAGAACAGAAGTCTGCAAAGTGACCTAAATTAATTATAAATATAAAACACAAAATGATTATGTGAAGTGTTTACTCATTTTAATATGACACAACTAAGTCATCACTGGCACACCACAATTAGTTTTAGAATTCACATAATTAGTTCAATGGAAGATCACCTGTCTGTAGTCAAGGGGTTTCAACTGATTGTAGTATAAATGTCCCTATATCTGGAAGATCCAACGAACAGTATTGTGGCCTAACACTAAAAACACCTGTGAAATGATGACTGAAAAACACAAATCAGGGGATATAGACAAGAAATGATCTAAATCACTGAATATCCTTTGGAGTCCAGTTAAATTCTTATTCTTCTTTCGGCTGCTCCTGTTAGGGGTCACCACAGCGGATCATCTTCTTCCTTATCTTTCTGTCCTCTGCATCTTGTTGTGTTACACCCATCACCTGCATGTCCTCTCTCACCACATCCATAAACCTTCGCTTAGGCTCTTCCTCAATTTTTCTCTTGCCTGGCAGCTCTATCCTTAGCATCCTTCTCCCAATATACTCAGCATCTTTTCTCTGCACATGTCCAAACCAACGCAATCTCGCCTCTCTGACTTTGTCTCCCAACCATCCGAATTGAGCTGACCCTCTAATGTACTCATTTCTAATCCTATCCATCCTTGTCACACCCAACGCAAATCTTAGCATCTTTAACTCTGCTACCTCCTGCGTTCTGGTCATTGCTGCCGTCTTCAACCCATATAACATATCTGGTCTCACTACCGTCCTGTAGACCTTCCCTTTCACTCTTGCTGATATCCCTCTGTCACAAATTACTCCTGACACTCTTCTCCACCCATTCCACCCTGCCTGAACTCTCTTTTTCACCTCTCTTTCACAATCCCCATTACTCTGTACTGTCGATCCCAAGTATTTAAACTCATCCACCTTCTCCAACTCTACTCCTTGCATCCTCGCCATTCCACTGACCCCCCTCTTATTTACACACATGTATTCTGTCTTGTTCCTACTGACCTTCATTCCTCTCCTCTCTAGAGCATATCTCCACCTCTCCAAGGTCTCCTCAACCTGCTCCCTTCTATCACTACAGATCACAATGTCATCAGCAAACATCATAGTCCACGGGGCATCCTGTCTAATCTAGTCTGTCAACCTGTCCATCACCATTGCAAATTAGAAAGGGCTCAGAGCCAATCCCTGATGAAATCCCACCTCCACCTTGAATGCATCTGTCACTCCTACCGTAGAAATCACTACGGTCACACATCCCTCGTACATATCCTGTACAACTCTTACATATTTCTCTGCCACTCCCGACGTCCTCATAAAATACCACAACTGCTCAAGAGGCACCTTGTCATATGCTTTCTCCAGGTCCACAAAGACACAATGCAACTCCTTCTGGCCTTCTGTATGTTTTTCCATCAACACCCTCAGAATAAACATTGCATCAGTGGTGCTCTTTCTTGGCATGAAACCATACTACTGCTCATTAATTATCACCTAACTTCTTAACTGAGCTTCCACTACTCTTCCCCATAACTTCATGCTGTGGCTCATCAATTTTATCCCCCTGTAGTTACAACAGTCCTGCACATCCCCCTTATTCTGAAATCTCGGCACCAGTACACTTCTTCTCCACTCCTCAGGCATCCTCTCACTTTCCAAGATTCCATTGAACAATCTGGTTAAAAACTCCACTGCCATCTCTTCTAAACACCTCCATGCTTCCACAGGTATGTCATCTGGATAAAAGACTTTTCCATTCTTCATCCTCTTCATAGCTGTCTTTACTTCCTCCTTGCTAATCCATTGCACTTCCTGATTCACTATCTCCACATCCTCCAACCTCTTCTCTCTCTCGTTCTCTTCATTCATCAGCCTCTCAAAGTACTCTTTCCATCTGCTCAACACACTCTCTTTGCTTGTGAGTACGTTTTAATCTTTATCCTTTATCACCCTAACCTGCTGCACATCTTTTCCAGCTCGCTCTCTCTGTCTAGCCAATTGGTACAGGTCCTTTTCTCCCTCCTTAGTGTTCAACCTCTCATACAACTCATCATACATTTTTTTCTTTAGCCTTCGCCACCTCTCTCTTCCTTGCGCCTTATCTCCTTGTACTCTTGTCTATTTTCTGCAACTCTCTGACTTTCCCACTTCTTCTCTGCCATCCTCTTTCTCTGTATACTCTTGTGTACTTCCCCATTCCACCACCAGGTTTACTTTTCCTCCTTCCTCTGTCCAGATGTCATGTCAAGCACCCTTCTTGCTGTTACCATTACTACATCTGCTGTAGTTTCCCAGCTGTCTGGTCATCATCAAGCCTTTCCGTGAGAACCCTAAATCCAAAGAGGACTGTTTCATTTATGTTAGGTAGCATGCACAGAGGGGACTGGGCGGTCTCATGGTCTGGAATCCCTACAGATTTTATTTTTTTTTTCTCCAGCCGTCTGGAGTTTTTGTTTTGTTTTTTCTGTCCCCCCTGGCCATTGGACCTTACTCTTATTCGATGTTAATTAATGCTGATTTATTTTGTTTTCATATTGTGTTTATTTTTCTATTCTTTATTATGTAAAGCACTTTGAGCTACTGTTTGTATGAATATGTGCTATATAAATAAATGTTGTTGTTGTTGTTGTTGTAAATCTTCACTACCACCTTCTCCCTAAACTCAACCTAGCAGTCTTCCTTTTTCAACTTCCAACATTTAATCCTTGGCTTTGCCCTCACTCTCTTCCTCTTCTTGATCTTCAACGTCATCCTACAGACCACCATCCTATGCTGCTTAACTACACTTTCCCCTGCCACCACTTTGCAGTCTTCAGTCTCCTTCAGGTTGACTCTCCTTCATTCCTCTCCTTGACATCATACCTATCCATCACGTCCTTGTCTCCTCCGTTCCCGTCACCAACATGTCTAGTGAGATCCGCTCCAGTCACCACTTTGTCACTTGTGTACACTGTTCATCACTTGATCCAACTCACTCCAAAAATCTTCTTTCTCATCTATTGCACACTCAACTTGCGAGGCATATGCACTAACAACATTCATCATCACACCTCCAATTTCCAGCTTCGTAATCATTACTCTGTCTGACACTCTTTTCACCTCCAGAACAATCTTAATATACTGTTCCTTCAGAACAACCCCTACTCCATTTCTCCTCCTATCCACACCATGATAGAACAATTTGAATCCACCTCCAATCCACCTGGCCTTACTCCCCTTCCATTTAGTCTCTTGCAGGCACAATAATTCAACCTTCCTTCTCTCCATCATATCTGCTAACACTCCCCTTACCAGTCATACTGCCAACATTCAAAGTTCCTACCCTTAGTTCCACTCTCTTTACCTTCCTCCTCTCCTCCTGCCTCTGGACACGTGTCCCCCATTTTCTTCTCCTTCTTAGGCCAACAGCAGTCCAATTTTGGCCAGCACCCTGTTGGCTAACAGTACTGGTGGCGGTCGTTGTTATCCCAGGGCTCGACTGATCCGGTACGGAAATTTGTATTGTTGTCCGCATATTGATTTGGCAAAATTTTACAACGGATGCCCTTCCTGATGTAACCCTCCCCCCATTTATCTGGGCTTGGGACCGGCGCGAAGAAACACACTGGTTTGTGTATCCCCTGTAGTTGGGTTTGGAGTCCAGTTAAATCAATCATTAAAAATGATAGAGCATGGTACAGCTGTAAATCTTCCAAGAGTAGGCCATCCACAAAAACTGAATAATCATGAAAAGGACTAGTGAGGGAGGCCACCAAGAGATAACACTATGATAGGAAGAGACAAGCTACAGTGGTTGAGTTTGAAGAGACTTTGCATACAACCACTGTTTGCCGATTGCTTCAGCAGTCACAGCTTTATGGGAGAGTTGCAAAAAGAAATCCACAGTTACAAAATGCACTGAGAGTCTGCCAGAATGCACATAGAGTATGAGACTCTGAAGTTAACTAGAAGAAGGTTCTATGGTCTAATGATACCATAATGATAGCATTTTGACCATCAGACTAAACAATGTGTTGCGCATAAGATAAACATGGCACATTATCAAACACTACCTTCCCCACCATGAAGCATGGTGGTGGTGGCGGCATCATGCTGTGGATATGTTTCTCTGCAGCAGGCTGTGGTAGGTTTATGAAAATAGAGGGTAAAATGAATGGAGCAAAATACTGGGAAATCCTGAAATAAAACCTGATGCAGTCTGCAAGAAACCTGCACCTTGGGAATAGATTTCCTTTCCAGGAAGACCACAACCTAAAGCAGAAAGCCAAAGCTACACAGGAGTTGCTATGTCCGAGTCCAGATCTCAATCTAATTAAGAATTTAGACTTGAAAAAAAGACTGTTAATTACTGATCCCCATGCAATCTGTCAGATCTTGAGTAATTCTGGAAAGAAGAATGGGGAAGTGCATATGTGCAAAGCTGATGGAGGCTTGTGCACACAGACTCAAGGCTTTTATGACTGCTAAAGGTGCATCTACTAAATACTGATCTAAAGGGGTTAAATACGTACGTGATAAATTATTTTGTATTTTATTTCTGTAAATAATTTAGTCCACCTTTCAGAGATTTGTTTTCACTTTGACATTAGTTTTCTTTTCTTTTCTAGTTTGAATCCATTGTTCAATATTGCATAGCACTAAAATATGAAAACATCCAAGAAGGTGAATAGTTTTTATAGGCACTGTATGATGCAATATACTGTGATGCTTATTAATGAAAAGTGACAGGCCTATTTTACATGAAAAATGATAGATGAGTATGTATGTATCTCTCAGGAAAATGTTGCTGATCTCCATAGGAAATACAAGGGGACTGGCTGGGGGAAAAAATGTATACTTGCTGCAGCTGTCAAAGACTAAACTTTCCCGTACTTAACAAAAGACTTGAAATGTTTGATCATAGGTTTCTTTTTAATAGCTTAAAAAATCACTGGTGTATAATAATATATTCAGTGATTCAAGCTGTAATATGGTCTTTTTGAATGTTCAATCTTCACTGAAGATCATATGCTGTAACACTTTCAGAGTTTGATTATTTGCAAGGAAACTTTTTGAAAAGTTCTAAAATATTTACTTTTTAAAACTCTTGCAATGTTTTGAACATTATGCTTGTGAGCATATTTTCTTCACATAGGATAAAAGGAAGAGTCACTGTAATTGTATTCTGAACTTACTGTGTATTTTGTATAGTGTCTTAGTGAAGTATCCAGCTTCTAAAATGTTTTAGGATTTTGGATTTGAAATATGTTAAACTTGTAAGCACTGTGAATCGTACCAGATAAAATGGAATATGTCAAAACTAGCGTAGACAAAATTAAAAATGCAAATGTTAAGAATAATATTAATTCTCTCATTATTTCTAAGCCTAATATGCTGCTATACAACATAGTATGCAAATAAGTCAGAGCTGGATCACTTTAAATGTATCAGTGAGAATAAAATCCCCCATTCTTCTTTTATGTTCCACTGTGTTTTGGAAATGTAAAATACACACACACACAAACTGGGTCACCTGGCAATCAGCACCTTTCTGGCAATACTAACATTCAGGACTTGGCCCAGAAATGGATCCCATTATCTCCATTCAAGGCAAGTTTGCTTAGATTTATTTATAACCACCCTAAAGTGGCACATTTTCTGATTATCATTTGTGTGGCTGCTCCCAGTAGGCACAATTTCTATTGAAAATGTCTCATGGAATGTGGACTGTAACTTCTTGTACAGGTGTTTAAAAATGTTCCATATATTCAGACTACCTTCTAGAAATAGCACTGGTTCAAGAAACAGATTTCTCGATCAAAGCCTCTATCCTACTCCAGGATTCCTCAGTAGAAAAGATCTTGGGAGGATACTGGGATGCTCACAAGCCCTGGCTGGCTTCTACACAGTTGCACTTTGTTCTGATGAAAAAGAAGGTCACTTCAATGTGACTTTGACTTGCAGAAAGGTAAACATCGAGTTCTACTTGAATGCATGTGGCTAACAACTATTGACAGAATAGAAGGTTGCTCATAAGTATGCCTGGTGTCCAGAGTATCTTGGACCAAGGGTCACTAATTGACTGTGTAGTAATATAATTTGATCTGACTGTTTATGTTTTAGACAGCTGAGTAAAATGACATGCTGATCTGATCATTAATTAATGGTGAGCTGTCTTAAACAAAAAAAAGCTGATGCTGTACAAACCTGAAAATGAAGATGAATATTGAGGGTGCAATGGAACTCACTAGTGGATGCCCAAGTTCCAAAAGAGCTCTTGAATTTCACTTTATTTCTTTTGCAAGCTAAAAAAGGACAGGGACACAGAGTTCAAAACCTGTTAGCTAAAGAACACCTGTCATGGTTCCAATCTCAGGATCCTAGGATCTGAAGGAAGAGGTTGTTTTTAAAGGAGGCTGTCAAACGGAATTTCTGTTCGAAGCTAACTAAAGGGTCTAGATAGGTACCACAGAAAACAAAAGGAAGTTATAACTATGGCCACACTGAAGACCCATATGTAGGGAATATTTGGTGAAGCCATAGAGAAAAAGTTTAGCATGGTTTTCAGGAAGTTCTGGTAAAGAATTTGACAACTTAGGAACAGAAGATGAGATATCATCCAGGCTGATCTCAGCAATGGTGGAAGACCATTGACCTCAACTGAGGATAATTTGGGTAGATAGAAAGATCATTTTGAAGGGTATGGATATGGCATCCTTAATGGATGAAATGTGAGAAGCACTGATTTAGGGGCTGGTCAATTTCAGAGGCAGTCAAAATTCCCCACTGTGGCAAAGCTGCAAGAGATGACAAGATCATACTTCAAACACTGAAATCATTTGATATTTTGTAGGAATTTTGGCTAACTAACCTATATACTATTGTGTGAAAAGTGGCATAATGGTTCTGTACTTGGCTTTATCATGAGTGCATTAAGTTGGGTGAAGGATTCCTTCAAGTATATGTCTTGTCTGCCTTTTGTAAAATGGACTGATTGGATATCAAAGCATAGCAAGTTTTGAGAGCATCCAGTTTCGGAAGCTAAGGCTTGTGTCTCCACTGTTTATAGCTGATGTTGTCCTTTTGACCTCATTAGGATGAGATCACTGGTGTGCACTGAAGTGGTTGACAGCTGAGTGTGATATGGCTGGGACAAGAATTAGCACCTCCAAATCAGAGATTTGATTTTTTTTTTCATTTTGTAGAAAAGAGTAGCTTGCAACATCCAGGTAAGGAGTTAGCAGCTGTTTCAAGTGGAGCAGTAAAAGTACTCTGGATTTTGTTTAAAGTGAGGTTAGAGGTGATAATTTAACTGACAGATGATCTGGTTCAGAATCAGCAGCAGTTTCATGGACGTTTTTCTTGACCATGGTGGTGAATCATGTGCTAATTCCTTGTATGTGGCTTTTTATTTACCAGTCAACTAAGGTAAAAAGCTTTAGGTAAGAAATGAAAAATGAGACCACAAGTACAGCTTACAAAACAAACACCAAAATAAAATGCAGAAGTACACAGAATGGGCAGAAGTAATATGCTGCTTATGGAGAAGGTCAGCACTGGTGTCAACCCACATACACTTCACAAAAGCCTTCAGACATTACATTTAAACCAATACACATACATAAAACTATAGAAAGCAGGCAGTTTGAATACATGCCACATAGTGAGGAAATTCCTTAACACAAACACAATTCCCTAAAACAAATACATGTATACAAAGGGATAGTATTAGGCAGCTGATGATGATTTCCTGGTCTTCGCTTCAACCAGACATAACACTTGGAGTTTTGCTCAAAGAGTTCAATTTTTGTCTTATCAAAGCAAAGGGTCTGAATACCTGGAGTGGCCTGGTTCTGGGCCGACGAAGGTTCAAGAAAATCTTTAAAACACCTTCCTCCGTATCATATAGATGATCTATGCCACACACAACATAAACAATACCTTGTTTGAAAGTCATGGTGGTCTACTACACACTCATAGTGATCACCTTTTAATAGTATGTACAGTTGACTTTTAACCTGGCATGAAATCATACGTGTGCGACATTGCGGACGAGGTTGGCAACTACCATTTGACATTTCTGAAGGGGGTTGTTCTTGCTCTGTGGATCATACCATTTCAAACTGCACACCATTAGATAGATAAAACCGTGACGTTTCCAATGACACACAATACGACCGTGTTTTTCCAAAAGCTGCCACCCTATCATGCAAATCAACCTGTACTGCCAAGCCGTTCGGCAGACATTTCACGTGCTGTTGCACCTTGGGGCTGTCACAAAAAGTAATTTCATTGTGTTACACAATGACAATAAAGTGCTTGAACTTGAATATACAGTAATGTCACAAACCAACAGCAAATATAGACATGATATATATATTAACATCTGCTGAATAAAACTGGCTCAAAACTAGCTCGTCACCATGGGATGAAGCATTAGCAGATATTCGCTGTTATAGAATGGCTATGCTTGCCAGCCTGGCATTGGCGATCTGACACTTCTGGTCGGGACATTGCAAGCTTTATACCATTGTATAAGTGCGAATGAGACATTTCCAATGAGGTATAACAGGTCCAAGTTTGAAAAAAGGAACATGATAAAGGTGATCAAAATAAACAATTTTTTTTTTTTGGGGGGTGGGGGTGCGGGCCTGGGGTGGTCTGTGTGCATATACGATGAATATATGTGTGTGTGTATATATGAGAAACTATTTATATGTTGTATAAAAATGTAATAGTATTTTATATTATTTATATTTAGAGTTTGGGCATCCTTAAATGTAAAGGTTTTAGAGGTGGGGGGTGCCCTTGGTGCCAGATACTGTAACTATGTGTTTTTGTGTTATCAATGTGAAACTTTTCACAGGAACAGATGACATGTCTGGGAAACTCACTGGACATTGTTTGGACTTCAAATATACTGTATTTTATAACAAAAATTTGGAAAAATCACAGTGTCCACCTATGTTTTTTTTTTGTTTTGCTATTTGACCTCAGTTTTTGAGTAAAGGAATGTTTAAATTTGACATAAACACAGTTTCTATCACATTTGAGAAGTTATATTGTAAGATTTAGTGGAAAAATGACAGTCCTTCCTTTATTTATTGCATAATAAGACTTTATTATGGTGTTCTTCCCTCAGGCAGAAATTGATAAAAAAAACATCCCTCAGGGCATAAGAAGAGTGAGACATTTCAGTTTTTGAAATTGCAAATGTGTTCATTTATAATGAAAACTACAACACAATGAAGTGTACTGAAAGAGTCTGAATACTTGCTGAATTCACCATGTACTCCCCATGACAGTCTATCTAGTAATATTTAAAACATTATTGTAATAATATTGGCACTTTTTGAGAGTTCACCTTAAAACAACCAAGATTTCGCAGATTTTAATTTCAACCTTTATTTTAGGTTTGTCCCAAAAACCTTTATCCCAAAAGGATATCCCAAAAGGATAAAGAAAAAAACGTATCCCCTATTCAATCATCCATCCACAGGTTTGCTCAACCCTACACATTCTATGGTTTGTTAGAAGACAAACTCAATCAACCTCAAGCACAAGTCACAAAAGCAGAAACCAACTGTGAGTATTCTTGTCAGTTTGTGCATTTCCTGTGGAAATAAAAAAGAAAATGAAAAGTCTGTAACAGGGCCTCAGTCACCAGCACTCTGATAGTTAGTACATGTGTGGCAGGTCTCAAGAGCTGTGAATCTGCTACAAGAGAAAAGACAAAAGAAGCACTACTCATATGAATGAAATTTCCCCTTTGTAACTGATTGAGATAGTTGTACTTTTGCTAGATACGTGGAGAGCAGGATTTAAATACTCAGGTGCCTGCTGCTTATGTTACCAGTTTAACATGCATAGCGTTAAGCCAAAACAGAATTGTAGCCTATCAGTTAAGTGTGTGACAAAAACTGTCAGTTTTTATTTTCAAATTTACGTTTTCTTATAATTTAGACAGGGAATTTAAATATTTCAGAGACTTCTTATAGTTTCTGAAGAGCCTGTCATAATGCAAAGCATTATAAAAATGGATTGCTATTAAAGCCCTTCTGCAGCCAGGACTAAGTAGCATCATCATGTCTTGATTTTGCTGAATCAACTTAATGTGTGCTCAACTTTGTCAAAAGGTTTTAAATACGGGACTTGATGTTTTACTTTTAAAGAGTATTTTCACTTAATTTAAAATAAATGGCTGTCTGTACAGACTTAAGTTTCCAAAAGTGCTTGTGTAAACAGTAGCAACGACAATCAAAACAGATGCTGTAATCTACAGTATGCATTGCTATAATGTTTCTGGTTTCCCAAAAATAATTTCCACTGTGTAATTGCCCTAAGATTGTGGGAGACTGAAGGCTGATGGGGAACATGAGATGTGGTCAGGCCTTTGTGTGTATCAGAGCCTTTACCTTTGTTAAAAGCTATGTCAGGGTGGGGGAGGGGTCCATGACATGACAGCCTGATCAGCTGTTTTTTATCTTTATATACTGCCGTGTGCATCTCCTCCATGCTCAATAATCTTGTAAGGCATGTGAAACCACCCAGTACTCAATAAATGGTCATTTTCCCCTAAAATGCATATGGTGTCTAAAATATCAGTGATAAAGAACCTATAGCCCATGTTCATTTAGTTCATGCAATCCATTATGTTCATAACCCATGTTCTACTTTAAAACTTTTGTCAGCTTCTCCTTAGGAATGGAAAATAATTAACATTTAACTTCACCATTTTTGTTAATCAAATTTTTCCACATTGTTTACACAGCAGATTTATAATATCAAGTGAAATACAGTGGAAAAAAAATTGCATACTAAATATAATTTCTTTGATTCTCCATCATGTTTTTGCAATTACAGGAATTTTGAGACAAGTACCATTAACCATTCTGAATTTACAGTTGAAGGAAAAATCCTTACATTTAAAATGTACTTATGTTTGGACCATGGGTTTGTTAAGTTCATCCTTTCTTTTAGCATTCTAGGCAACACTAAGTGCCTTATGTTTAAAATAAAACAAACCTTTAAGTACTTATGTGTAATTACTACAAAAAAGACTGAAAGACAAAAGACTATATTCCTAATTAGGTCTGTGAAGCTTATACATCATCAGGTTTTAGCTTTGTTACTTAAGTAAACAATAGACAATTAACAGCTACAAGGATCCATCCCTTCCCCCAATCAACTTCCAGCTATATTCACATTGCAGTGCTTAGAATGAACAAAGAACCAAGCACCACAAAGGATGATCAGAGCAATTTATCAATGTCACAAAGGTGGAGGAATTCTTATATACTAAAGACCTTGCTACCCCTAAAACATGATGAAAAACTTCGGCACAGAAATGGCCTGCTCCTTGTCAATAAATGTACGAAAAAAAACTGAACAAAAAGTGTAGCAGTGATTTTTTATATTTCATTCAGTACATAAGAATTGTTGCCCTACAAAAATCTCCCAGCTTCCTTGTAACCAAATCGTGTCACCGCCCCCCAAGCAAAAGCCCCCCCCCCCCAAATAGTGTGAAGAACACTGCGCTAGACCTTCACAGTGCATATCATACAAACTGCAGTGGTTTCAAGCTCAGCATTTTAATACACAGAGCTGCTTCACAGAACAATAAAACAAATACGCAGAGCTCTACCGTAAGTAATAAAATGTGCCACTGACTTTACTACTTCAAGCTGGCATTTACATTAAAATAGCAGAGCATGTTTTAGTTTGATTTTCCATTAAACCTGCTGTACACCTTACTTCAGCATTTTTCCAGGATTAACAGTTCATGTGAATAGTAATAACTTATTTCAGTCACTCATAGAAATTAATATTTTAGAACAGATAACATAAAATATCTTGACAGGAAGGCACCTCTGTTGAGTAATCTAACAATGAACAAAATACACAAATTCAAAACATATCAAAACATTGGTTTTTAACCTCTAAATGGGATTATTTCTGTGGTCAGAGTCTCCCTTAAAAAGCCTCACAAATACTAAGTAATGAATAACCTTAAATGTGTTGTATCAATAATCAAATATTCTGTTTAAAGGGGAAAGGCGCCAATGTTAACTTTTGGGTTGTCAATTATTGGTAATGTGAAGCAATATCCACCTGTCTCAAGTAGGAAGCCTCTGCTGTCTCCTTCTAAACTGGATGAATTTTAGTGGCACTAATGTACTTAATGGCCTCTGTCTATAGATTAGCATTTAAATGAACTTGCTACTCATCAATTTGAATTCCTGTCTCAGTAAAGCCAATGACTTTTATAACATACGGCATAACACAGCATTCTCAAAGCTATTTACTACAATTCAGTACAGCACAGGCTGTAGCCTATAAGGCGTGAGATGGGACCCAAGGAAGTGTTGCTAGTAAATCACAAGCATACCCACTCAAAACACTACCTGACACTCACACGGGGCCATAGTAGAGTTACTACCTACCTTTGTATGCATTAATAAAGATGTAGGGGACAACCAGAGTAGTGGAGGAAAAACCAATGCAGAAACAGAGAGAACATGGAAAATCCATACAGGCAATGGAAAGTTGGAGAACTGAAACTCAGTATACTTGATCCATGCAGCCATGATGCCAACCACTGTGCCTCTCTCATAACAATGAGAATTAAAAAAATCTTAACAGATGTAATAAAAGCTATATATGAAACCAGCATAACTTAAGACAAGTAGAACACCTTGACCAACTACTTTAATTTTCACTGCAAATATTTAATATTCTTTATTGGCCTAGATTCGTGCTAATGGTAACCATCACCTTCTCTAGAGCAGCTGTTAATGGATTATAGTCCATAATCTTAACACATAATAATCAAATTTACTGTGGCTAAATACAAGAGAACTACAAACACTTCCATTCAAAACCAATATAACCTGTGTCACAGGCAAGATTTACTCTATTGTTGATTAATACAATTAAATGAAACAAACAGAATTGAACACTTTTATAACACACAGATTTTTTTTTTTTACTTTTCAGACTAAAGCATGTAATTAAATGCATGACCTACAGCAGTAACGTAAAGAGATAATGGTGACTTTATCAGCCTACATAACATTACATTTTTAATCTAATTGGGGGTCACAGTTACTTCCAACTTCTACAATTCTGTACAACTGTAATAAGCAGAAAAGCATCTTAGAATGCACAACACATTGAATCTTGAAGGGCTACAACAGCAGAAAACCATGCTGACTCCTGTCAGCCAAGAACAGAAGCCGAGGCTACATGGGGCACAGGCGCACCAAAACCGGATCTTGGAAGACTGGAAAAACGTAGCCCAGTCTGATGAATCTTGAGTTCTGCTGAATCACACAGATAATAAGGTCAAAATTTGGCACCAACAGCATGAATCTATGCACCCATTAAACAAAATGGAATCGTTTGAATGACTGTAAAATCCAATGTATCTAATCTTAAGATGCCAAAAAACTCAATGATTCATGACAGATGCACTCTGTGTTGTCAAGATAGTTCCATAATATTTTCTATATTTTAGATGTCTACTTCCTCACTGTTTTTGTAATTGGTTTACATGTTTGAGACTTTATTTGGCAACCTTATTGACTAAAAGGGAGATGGGCACATACTGTACTTGATAAGACTCCGAGATAGTACAGTAGCAATAGTACAGTTTTTTCCCCCAGTTTAAACTGTTACATGCTGTTTGTACCTCAATGAAAACTTTTTCTTTTAGTATTGTTTGAGTTTCCTAACATGGGGAATATGAATTATTGTATTAATTTTCACACCTAGCTTCTGTATTGCTTAAGTTGTGTTCACTTGTAGTAGGATAAACAGGCAGGCAGTGTGGTGTACTGTTTAAGGCTTTGGACTTCAAACCCTGAAGTTGAGAGATCAAATCCCAGTACTGACACTGTGTGACCATGAGCAAGTAACTTCACCTGTGCTCCAAACTGGACAAGTAAAAGAAATGTAATTAATTGTACCTCAAATGTTGTTAAGTCACCTTGGAAAAAGGTGTCAGCCAAACAGTAAGCAATAAAAATAATAAACTGCCAGTAGACGAATTAGGCCAATTCTCTATAAATAGAAGGTTCAGGAATCAATGATAAAGAGTCTGTAACTCCAGAGAAAAATACTTTAAAAGTACTCAGAATCTGAGCACTTGTGTTCATTTAAATAGATAAGGCCACTTCTAAGTTTAGATAAATAAAGCGCTAAGAACTCAGATCAAAGCAGTAAGAGTCCTGTGCTACTACCACAGAGCTCTAACAAACTTAAGTGAAACAGAACATACTGCAATCAGTGGAATTCTTTTTGATTATACTTTTTTGTTTAACGACTTGAGCTAACTCATCCTTCTTATTTGGAAGAAAATAAATATTTTATAAGAACAAAGCTTGATTGTGGTAAATGGAGTTGCCTTTTACTATGTAAAAGAGTGAATGAGCTTGTACAGCAGACAAAGAACAGTAGAAAGCAGTAAAATGAACACACAGATAATGGTAACAGTATGTCCAAATCTGAGAATAGTTGTTTATTCCTATAAAAATGTTATTGGCTTTGTCCAGGCAAATGCATCTTATTAAACTGTAAGACGCATGGATGTGTTATAAAATGGTTTATGCCAAAAATTGGTGAAAGTTCTAGATTAACACAGAACAAAGTTATGCAAGTATGAGATTTCAAAGAATAAATATTACTGTATCATAAACCATTATGAAAATACAGCTGGAACAGATAAATGTGACTGGGTTTTAATTTGCAAAATACATTATGCAGTTTTTTGAATTAAGCCAAATGTATGTTTAGAAATGAGAGAGAATATTGGACTTGTAAGAAATGAGTTTTAAAATTGTACAGATTACTGAACTGTGAACTGAACTGCATTTATTTTTAAAAGCAATGAAATAAGAATGCCAAAAAAATTTAAAGCATGTATGCAACAAAAATTATGTGTGTAACATCAGTTTATTTCTTTTCCAACAAAAATATATTCTACCAATCAATTTTGAATACTGTAGACATCAGCAGTTTTTTTGGTATCATTTCTAGGTTTTGGTAAAAGAACAAACATTTATGCAGCTGACTTCTCATAAAATAGCCAACAGGGTGTCTAATTGTGCCATCATTTTAGAAAAACAATATGAGTGTTTAGTATAAAAAATGGATGTACTGAGGTTTCTGCTCTGTGCGTGCCTTTGAGTTCATTACATGTTGGCACTCGTGGATATCTGTCTTGGGCCAGTCTCTCCAATTGTGGTCAGGTGTGGCCCGTTTTCTTGGCATCAGCTTCAACTAGGTCCTGGCTCCCGGTGTTTCTTGGCTGGCTTCTTTTCCTGGGGATTTTACAAGAGGCCTTGCCTTGTGATGTTTGAGACTGGCTTATAAACAATGTAGACTATCCACCTCTAACATTGCTGATGCATCTCTTCCTCTACTGTATCGTGTCTTGTATGTTTCCTCTGGGAGCTTAAGTTTCCTCCCATAGTGCAAAGACATGCAGGTTAGGTGCGTTGGCGATATTAAATTGGCCCTAGTGTGTGGCTGGGGAATTTAACTTTTACGTATCAATTGCAATGTATCTTAGCAAGAGGTATCTAATACAGGATGAGAAAACATTAATAAAAGTACTTTACAACAGCTGAGGTTTCCAAGTCAAATGGACCAAGAGTTCTAATTACTATGAAAAACATTTTTGAGGGCTCATAAAGTATTGTTTGTTGGTTTTTAATACTGTGGCTGCAGATTTTTGTACGTTGTGATTAAAAGTTAAAACCTGCATGCCATTGAGCTTGCTTAATTAAACATACTCCTCAATGTTTTAAGTTAGAAACATCAGCCTATGTGGTTTTCTTTTTACAAAAATTAAAAATATATTTACTCTTTACACATCGGAATTAATGAATCCGGCTGAGCTTTCTTTCCATTTGTTTTTAATTTATGTAATTAAGTGCTGAAATCTTGATAAACAGGATTTTGAAAAAAGTAGACACCAGAATACACTTGAGTATTGAAAGGCTATTATAAAAGCCTTAACTCATACACTATAGTGCATTTCTGATTTAATAAAATGTGCACATGAAGAAGACATCAAAGTAAACAAGATGTTTAATTTAATGCAGTAATCATCCTTATTAAAACATCAGTGAACATAGAAATCTGCAATTATAAGAGCGGTCCAGGATTAAGAATCACATCAAACATCTACATTTCAAGTATTAGGCCACAAAGCTACAAATGAATTTTACATTTTTAGTATATACGAGTACAATGTTTACACTGCAAACATGAGTTCTGACTTGTAATTTGATAATATAACTGCATCGACTAGTTTGTATATCTTGTTAAATAAAAACCATACTATTTTGAAATTATGCTAAGTAAAGACCACTTCTTGTCTGCCAGATTATGCAAGTACCTTCTATGAACTTTTATCATTAAAGCATAAAAAACAATGCAAAAGTCATTATCCAATGTTGTGTCATGTTGGTTGACATGAATGCTTCGCTGCAGCAACGCTGTGGTTAGCACCTGTGCTAATCAGTTCTTTACTGAAAGTCAGACGATTTAAATTTAAAGGGTCACAGAGGTTCCTTTATCAGGAACTTCATTATAAAAATAAAACAAGTCTCTTTTACAAATAAAAAAAGAATTATTTTCTTAACAATTTCATGTTTACAATTTAAAAACTCTCAAATACATAATTATTTGGATTGTTGTTTTAATGCAAGTCCGCACAATCATTTGGTTTTGATTTCTGGTTTATGCCGTCAATCTCTACTAATCCTCTACCAGTCTAATAACAAAGAAAAATATTTGCCACAAGAGATTCTTTTATTAAACATTCTTGCGATCACAGCATGGCTTTCACAAAGAAGTGAGCTCCTCATATTTCATAGCTCTTTTAAAAAAGATTCCTATGTAACAGCTAGATAAGTTAAAATAATTTAGTTGGATCACACTAAATTATTTATTGTCTTTAAAATATTACATAACAAGGTTTTGAATTTTAGAATAATAATTAGAGAAAGAAGGTTTTTATTACTTAATTATGGCATTTCATTTGGTGTTTTACTTCTAAAAATTAACATTTGAGCTTTAAAAAATTTTTATATTTTTAAAAGAAAAATCAGTCATACATTGTTTTTCTGTATTATAGAACTGCAAATGATTCTGAAATAACTTTGAGGAAAGTGCTATCAAGATTAAAAAATCCAAAATGAAATAAGTTGATTGGTTCTTATTAGCGACCAGGGTCGCCAATAAGAAAGGAACAGACACGGTGTTGCTTGACCATGACAATGCCTTTGGTTCAGTCCCTCACAACCTTCTCTGGACTTACTTCAACTTTTTCAGGGTCCCAGTGGTCATCACAAAACCTGTCAGGGCCTAATTCCAGGCCTTGTGCAACTATGTGTGATGACAGCAGATTATACCACAGCATGGCAACATCTGGAAGTTGAAATCATAGATGGATTAGATGGATGTACCATCTCCCAGCTATCTTTCACCATGGCCATGGAGGTAACTGTTAGAGCATCTTAATGGGTGGTCAGAGGACAGCAATGATGTATATCAGAGTATACATGGACAACCTTAAAATACTCATTACAAGTACAGTGCATCTGGAAAGTATTCATAGCACATCACTTTTTCCACATTTTGTTATGTTACAGCCTTATTCCAAAATGGATTAAATAGATTTTTTCCTCAGAATTCTACACACAACACCCCATAATGACAACGTGAAAAACGTTTACTTGAGGATTTTGCAAATTTATTAAAAATAAAAAAACAGAGAAATCACATGTACATAAGTATTCACAGCCTTTGCTCAATAGTTTTTCGATGCACCTTTGGCAGCAATTACAGCCTCAAGTCTTTTAGAATATGATGCCACAAGCTTGGCCAATTTCGCCCATTCCTCTTTGCAGCACCTCTCAGGCTCCATCAGGTTGGATGGGAAGTGTCAGTGCACAGCCATTTTAAGATCTCTCCAGAGATGTTCAATCGGATTCAAGTCTGGGCTCTGGCTGGGCCACTTAAGGACATTCACAGAGTTGTCCTGAAGCCACTCCTTTGATATCTTGGCTGTGTGCTTAGGGTCGTTCTCCTGCTGAAAGATGAACCATCGCCCCAGTCTGAGGTCAAGAGCGCTCTGGAGCTGGTTTTCATCCAGTAAGTCTCTGTACATTGCTGATGTCATCTTTCCCTTTATCCTGACTAGTCTCTCAGTTCCTGCCACTGAAAAACATCCCCACAGCATGATGCTGCCACCACCATGCTTCACTGTAGGGATGGTATTGGCCTGGTGATGAGCTGTGCCTGGTTTCCTCCAAACGTGATGCATGCCATTCACACCAAAGAGTTCAATCTTTGTCTCATCAGACCAGAGAATCTTGTTTCTCATGGTCTGAGAGTACTTCAGGTGCCTTTTAGCAAACTCCAGGCGGGCTGTCATGTGCCTTTACTAAGGAGTGGCTTCCGTCTGGCCACTCTACCATACAGGCCTGATTGGTGGATTGCTGCAGAGATGGTTGTCCTTCTGGAAGGTTTTCATCTGTCCACAGAGGACCTCTGGAGCTCTGACATAGTGACCATCGGGTTCTTGGTCACCTCCCTGACTAAGGCCTTTCTCCCCCAATTGCTCAGTTTAGATGGCCGGCCAGCTCTAGGAAGAGTCCTGGTGGTTTCGAACTTCTTCCATTTACGGATGATGGAGGCCACTGTGCTCATTGGGACCTTCAAAGCAGCAGAAATTTTTCTGTAACCTTCCCCAGATTTGTGCCTTGAGACAATCCTGTCTCGGAGGTCTACAGACAATTCCTTTGACTTCATGCTTGGTTTGTGCTCTGACATGAACTGTCAACTGTGGGACCTTATATAGACAGGTGTGTGCCTTTCCAAATCATGTCCAATCAACTGAATTTACCACAAGTGGACTCCAATTAAGCTGCAGAAACATCTCAAGGATGATCAGGGGAAACAGGATGCACCTGAGCTCAATTTTGAGCTTCATGGCAAAGGCTGTGAATACTTATGTACGTGTGCTTTCTCAGTTTTTTTCTTTTTAATAAATTTGCAAAAATCTCAAGTAAACTTTTTTCACGTTGTCATTATGGGGTGTTGTGTGTAGAATTCTGAGGAAAAAAATGAATTTAATCCATTTTGGAATAAGGCTGTAACATAACAAAATGTGGAAAAAGTGATGCGCTGTGAATATTTTCTGGATGCACTATAAGAATTGTACTGTACAGCCTTTCAGAATGCTTTAAGTCAACATCAAACTGACTCAGTGGTAGATCAAGCTGAGCTCCTTCATCCATGGGAAACTTGTCAGACCAATGCTTCTTTACTGGAGACGAGGTGATTAAGCTGTTAGACCAACATTTCCACCAACAATCTTCGCAAAGCCTGTGTAGAGCCTAGGTCGGTTGTACAACACATCCCTTAAAGACACAAAGCAAGTAGATCAGCTCAGGAAGGATGATGTCGGTGGCCTGGACAGCATCAACACCACATCACTCTTTGGCAAGTTAAAGCTATAGGGTATGCAATTTGGGCTCCTTTCATGGCTTGATCTTGGGGCCAATATGCCAGTATGAAACAAAGCTATTGGTCTTGGAGAATTTAATCCAGTAGTACCAAGAGGACCACACATGCTCCCTATACCTAACTCCAGCAACACTATAACACATCCTGGTAGGCTGCAAGACTAGTCTCACTCAAGGCCAATACACCTGGCTGTACAACCAGGTGCTATGGTGTCTTGCAGCCCTTCTTCCCCCTTCACCCCACTGTTCGGCAATAAAGTTCATCTGGGAAAGTGAGGGTCAAGCCAGACTCATCTCCAGAGCTGTTCAGCAGGGTAGTCAGTGGTTCTGAATGAAAAAGAAGGACTCCACCTGGCCCTTGAAGTGAAGGTATGGCATCTAGGCTGTAAGCCCAGGTTGCCGGGATTCACTGCAGAACCCTCTGGAGGTGTCATGGGCCTATCAGCAAAACATCAAGAAAAAAGGGCATCAACTTGAAAACCAAGTAGATGCCACCACTTACTTGACCATCCAGCCAGTGTTACACATGTGTGCCTGGGGATCATCTTGCTAGCTGTGCGAAGGTAAGCGATACCACTCTGGGTTGAGACAGGGCACTCTTATCAGGATTCTATAAAACCAGAAAACCCCTTGAAGATAGTGTCTTATTGGACCTGGAACCTGACCTATAGCAAGCACTACTGTGCTGTCCAAGCCTCCCTAAATCAAGGAGAATTGTGTTTGTTTTGCTGAAACGCTACCCTTTTTTTCTTTGGTTCCATTGCACACAATTTTTGTTAACTATGCTTTATTAACCAGTCACACCAGTCTGAGATTACTTCCAGGGACACAAACTAGCAAGACTGCCAAAGTCTGCAGCGGAATGGTGGCAAGTTCTACAATAGGCTTGGAGCAAACTACCACATGAGTACCTGCAGAAAATGCATTTTCAAGTGTACTACCAAGTGATGATCTCACTTATGTATTGTTTTCCTTTTTCTTGCACTTTTAGGAAGTTTATTGATTAATAAAAAAGTATTCATAACATTATTTTTGAATGAAATTCTGCTTCACAGCATTTTTTCACAGTGTAAGACTTTTGCATAGTACCATGTAGAAATATATAAACAATAAATACCTAGACAGATAAATAGAATTAAAGTCAGAAGTTTCCATACACTTAGGGTAAATTCTTTATTTTTTTCCAACAATGCTCACAGACAGAGTATTTCATTTTTTATTGAATCTATCACCATTCCAATGGGTCATAAGTTTACATACACTTTGTTAATATTTGGTAGCGTTGCCTTTAAATTGCTTAACTTGAACCAAAAATTTTGGGTTGCCTTCCACAAGCTTTTTAACATAAGTTGCTGGAATTTTGTCTCATTCCTCCAGACAGAATTGGTGTGACACTGACAGGTTCGTAGGCCTCCTTGTTTGCACAGGCTTTTCAGTTCTGTCCACAAATTTTCAATCGGACTGAGGTCGGGGCTTTGTGATGGCCACTCTAATACCTTGACCTTGTTGTCCTTAAGCCATTTAACCACAACTCTGGAGGTATGCTTGGGGTGACTGTCCAATTGGAAGACCCATTTGTGACTGAGCTTCAACATCGTTGCTGAGAACCTGAGATGCTACTGCAGTACATCTACATGATTTCCCTCTCTACATGATTTTCCTGTCTCATGATGCTGTTTATTTTGTGAAGTGCACCATTCCCTCCTGCAGCAAAGCACCCCCACAACATGATGCTCCCATCCCCATGCTCAAGAGCTATGATGGTTTTCTTTCGCTTACAAGCCTCACCCTTCTTCCTCCAAACATAACGATAATCATTATGGCCAAACAGTTCCATCTTGGATTCATCAGACCAGAGGACATTTCTCCAGAAAGTAAGATCTTTGCCCCCTTGTGGCTTTTTAATGGCGACTTTGGAGAGGTGGCTTCTTCCTTGCTGAGCAGCTTTTCAGGTAATGTCTATAGAGTATTCGTTTAACTGTGAGTATAGATACTTGTCTACCTGTTTCCTCCAGCATTTTCACAAATTCCTTTGCTGTTGTCCTGGGATTGATTTGCACTTTTCATGCCAATGTACGTTCTTCTCTATGAGACAGAATGCATCTCCTTCCTGAGTGGTATGATGGCTATGTGGTCACATGGTGTTTATACTTACATATAGTTGTCTGAACAAATGAAAGTGGAACCTTCAGTCGTTTAGAAATTGTTCCCAAGGGTGTACTGGATTTGTGAAGGTCCACAATTTTATTCTAAGGTATTGGCTGACTACTTTGGATTTCCCTATTATGTCAAGCAAAGAATCTGTGAGTTTGATGGTAGGCCTTAACATACATCCACATGTTGACTCTAATTAGGCTAATTGGCATGAGACACTAATTGTCTAAAGGCCTGACATTATTTTCTAGAATTTTCCAACCTGTTTAAAGGCACAGTTAACAAAGTGTATGTAAACTTGTGACCCACTGGAATTGTGATATGGTCAATAAAAAGTGAAATACTCTATGAACATTGTTGGAAAAATTACTTTTACCCTGCACAAAGTAGATAATTTAAACGATATGCCAAATTAATAGCTTGTTAGTGTAAAATCTGTGGAGGGGTTATAAAGTGAGTTTTCAAGAATACATCCTAAGTGAATGGAAACTTCTGACTTTGATTGATAGATTGATATTACGTGTACAGTGGTGCTTGAAAGTTTGTGAACCCTTTAGAATTTTCTATATTTCTGCATAAATATGACCTAAAACATCAACAGATTTTCCCTCATGTCCTATAAGTAGATAAAGAGAAACCAGTTAAACAAATGAGACAAAAATATTATACTTGGTCATTTATTTATTGAGGAAAATGATTGAATATTACATATTTGTGAGTGGCAAAAGTATGTGAATCTCTAGGATTAGCAGTTAGTTTGAAGGTGAAATTAAAATCAGGTGTTTTCAATCAATGGGATGACAATCAGGTGTGAGTGGGCACCCTGCATTATATAAAGAACAGGGATCTATCAAAGTCTGCTCTTCACAACACATGTTTGTGGAAGTGTATCATGGCACGAACAAAGGAGATTTCTGAGGATCTCAGAAAAAGAGTTGTTGATGCTCATCAGGCTGGAAAAGGTTACAAAACCATCTCTAAAGAGTTTGGACTCCACCAATCCACAGTTAGACAGATTGTGTACAAATGGAGGAAATTCAAGACCACTGTTACCCTCCCCAGGAGCGGTCGACCAACAAAGATCACTCCAAGAGCAAGGCGTGTAATAGTCAGCAAGGTCACAAAGGACCCCAGGGTAACTTCTAAGTAACTGAAGGCCTTTCTCACATTGGCTAATGTTCATGTTCATGAGTCCACCATAAGGAGAACACTGAACAACAATGGTGTGCGTGGCAGGGTTGCAAGGAGAAAGCCACTGCTCTCCAAAAAAAAACTGATGCTCGTCTGCAGTTTGCTAAAGATCATGCGGACAAACCAGAAGGCTATTGGAAGAATGTTTTGTGGATGGATGAGACCAAAATAGAACTTTTTGGTTTAAATGTAAAGCGTTATGTTTGAAGAAAGGAAAACAATGCATTCCAGCATAAGAACCTTATCCCATCTGTGAAACATGGTGGTGGTAGTATTATGGTTTTGGCCTGTTTTGCTGCATCTGGGCCAAGACAGCTTGCCTTCATTGATAGAACAATGAATTTTTAATTATATCAGAGAATTCTAAAGGAAAATGTCAGGACATCTGTCCATGAACTGAATCTCAAGAGAAGGTGGGTCATGTAGCAAGACAACAACCCTAAGCACACAAGTCGTTCTACCAAAGAATGGTTAAAGAAGAATAAAGTTAATGTTTTGGAATGGCCAAGTCAAAGTCCTGGCCTTAATCCAATCGAAATGTTGTGGAAAGACCTGAAGCGAGCAGTTAATGTGAGGAAACCCACCAGCATCCAAGAGTTGAAGCTGTTCTGTACGGAGGAATGGGCTAAAATTCCTCCAAGCCGGTGTGCAGGAATGATCAAAAGTTACCGGAAACGTTTAGTTGCAGTTATTGCTGCAAAGGGGGGTCACACCAGATACTGAAAGCAAAGGTTCACATACTTTTGCCACTCACAAATATGTAATATTCGATCATTTTTCTTAATAAATAAATGACCAAGTATAATATTTTTGTCTCATTTGTTTAACTGGTTTCTCTTTATCTACTTTTAGGACTCGAGTGAAAATCTGATGATGTTTTAGGTCATATTTATGCAGAAATATAGAAAATTCTAAAGGGTTCACAAACTTTCAAGCACCACTGTATAATTCAATGAATCACAACTATGATGGACAAAATAACACACATATGGGAAGGCACTGATTTTGTAATTGATTTTATTCCAAGCATTAGAGACTGAACATTCATTAAAAAATTAGCTGCGCTCATCTCAGGGGCACACTCTGAGGAAACACTCTGAGGAAATCACTGGGAACTGTCTCTGGGTAAATCCCAGAGGCACTCTGAGCACACTCTCCAAAGCGACTGAAAATCCCTGAAACCAGAAAGATGATGAGCCACTCCCACTTTGGGGTCCTGAAAACTGACAGTATCTTTTCCTTATTGACCTGAAAGCTGATATCCAGTCTCCAAAGATAAGCAATGAGACCAGTCTGAAAGTCTGAAAAGCTGCCATTACTTTAAGAAGGGAACTTCATCATCTAAATTCTGGTTCCAGAAAGAGTATTACTTTCCCCTAATAAGTTGCAGAAGACACAGCAAGGTGCCTAACTGAGAAAAGCACAGAAAACCACAAACAAAGGATCACACAGCATAGAGAAACAGTGCACACCAACACAAGAAAAATCTTACACTTGAACCTGGAGCAGCAACAACTCCACACAATATCAAAAATCACCTTTAAAGACAAGGTATTGTAAAAATATTTATCTGAGCTATGTTAAATTACAACTCTAAATAACCAGTAAACAGCCAGCATCTTTTACGTTAAATGTTTGTCTGTGTAGTCAATCTTGAGCCCTATGTTATATGTCAATATATAGTATCTGCAGTTATCATATTTCTATAATCCTGGTGCTTATCAGTTAAGTGTATTATTCTGTTTCTTAAAACAAGTGTGCTTCAGTTACCTTAATCTAAGTCTATTGGTCGAAGACCCGCCTCCTACAACAGAGAAAGATAAGGTAAATAAAGTAGGAGTCTTACAAACTTATTTAATTAATTACTGACACTGTCGAAGACAACCCAGCCACAGGGGATGTACAAACCAGTGTGTTTTTTCGTGCCGTTTCCATGCCCAGATAAATTGGGAGGGTTACGTCAGGAATGGCATCCGGCGTAAAATTTTGCCAGATCAATATGCAGACAACAACACAGATTTCCATACCGGATTGGTCAAGGCCCAGGTTAACAACGGCTGCCACAAGTACTGTTAGCCAACAGGGTGCTGGCGATAATTGGGCTACTGTTGGCTGAAGAAGGATAAGAAGAGGTGGGAGACGTGTCCAGAGGCAGGAGGAGAGGAGGAAGGTAAAGAGAGTGGAACTGAGGGTAGGAAATTTGAATGTTGGCAGGATGACTGGTAAGGGGAGAGAGTTAGCGGATGTGATGGAGAGAAGGAAGGTTGATATATTCTGCATGCAAGAGACTAAATGGAAGGAGAGTAAGGCCAAGTGGATCGGAGGGGGATTCAAATTGTTCTATCATGGTGTGAATGGGAGGAGAAATGGGGTAGGGGTTATTCTGAAGGAACATTATATCAAGAATGTTTTGGAGGTGAAAAGTGTGTCAGTCAGAGTAATGACTATGAAGCTGGAAACTGAAGGTGTGATGATGAATTATTGCATATGCCCTGCTAGTTGGGTGTGCAATGGATGTGAAAGAAGATTTCCGGAGTGAGTTGGATGAAGTGGTGGACAGAGTATCAAAGGAAGAGTGAGTGTTCATTTGAGTGGATTTCAATGGACATGTTGGTGAAGGGAACAGTGGAGACGAGGAGGTGATGGGTAGGTATGCTGTCAAGGAGAGGAATGAAGAAGGTCAGATGATAGTGGATTTTGTGAAAATGATGGACATGTCTGTAGTGAATATTATTTTAAGAAGAGGGAGGAACACAGAAAGACATACAAGAATGGTGGAAGATACGCAGAGGTAGATTATATCCTATGCAGGAGGGTCAAACTGAAGGAGATTGAAGACTGCAAAGTGGTAGCAGGCGAAAGTGTAGTTAAGCATAGGATGGTGGTTTGTAGGATGATGTTGATGTTGGAGATCAAGAAGAGGAGGAGAGTGAGGGCAGTATAAATGTTGAAAGTTGAAAAAGGAAGGCTGCAAGGTTGAGTTCACGGAGGAGGCAAGACAGGCACTGGGTGGTCGTGAAGAGTTGCCAGATAGCTGGGCAACTACAGCAGAAGTAGTAAGGGTGACAGCAAGAAGGGTGCTTGGCATGACATCTGGACAAAGGAGGAAAAAGAAACCTGGTGGTGGAATGGTGAAGTACAGGAGAGTATACAGAGAAAGAGGTTGGAGAAAAAGAAGTGGGATAGCCAGACAGATGCAGAAAGTAGACAAGAGTACAAGGGGATAAGACATAAGGGGAAAAGAAAGGTGGTGAAGGCTAAAGAAAAGGTGTATGATGAATTGTATGACAGCTGGACATTCAGAAGAGAGAAAAGGACTTGTACCGATTAGCAGGGGCCGAGCTGTGAAAAATGTGCAGCGGGTTAGGGTGAAATAGGATAAAGATGTAAATGTGCTCACAAGCAAGGAGAGTGTGTTGAGCAGATGGAAAGAGTACTTTGAGAGGCTGATGAATGAAGAGAATGAGAAAGAGAGAAGGTTGGATGATGTGGAGATAGTGAATCAGGAAGTGCAATGGATTAGCAAGGAGGAAGTAAGGACAGCTATGAAGAGGATGAAGAATGGAAAGTCTGTTGGTCCAGATGACATACCTGTGGAGACATGGAGGTGCTTAGGAGAGATGGCAGTGGAGTTTTTAATAAGATTGTTTAATGGAATCTTGGAAAGTGAGAGGATGCCTGAGGAGTGGAGAAGAAGTGTACTGGTACCAATATTTAAGAATAAGGGTGATGTGCAGAGCTGTAGTAACTGCAGGGGGATAAAATTGGGCAGCCACAGCATGAAGTTATGGGAAAGAGTAGTGGAAGCTAGGTTAAGAAAGGAGGTGATGATTAGTGTGCAACAGTGTGGTTTCATGCCAAGAAAGAGCACCACAGATACGAAGTTTGCTCTCAGGGTGTTGATGAAGAAGTATAGAGAAGGTCAGAAGGAGTTGCATTGCGTCTTTGTGGACCTGGAGAAAGCATATGTGACGGTGCCTAGAAAGGAGTTGTTTTATTATATGAGGAAGTCAGGAGTGGCAGAAGTAGTATGTAAACGTTCTACAGGATATGTACGAGGGAAGTGTAACAATGGTGAGGTCTGCAGTTGTAGTGATGGATGCATTTAAGGCGGAGGTGAGATTACATCAGGGGTCACTCTAAGCCCTTTCTTATTTGCAATGGTGATGGACAGGTTGACAGATGAGATTAGACAGGAGTCCCCGTGGACTATGATGATTGCTGATGACATTGTGATCTGTAGCAATAGTAGGGAACAGGTTGAGGAGACCCTAGAGAGGTGGAGATATGCTCTAGAGAGGAGAGGAATGAAGGTAAATAGGAACAAGACAGAATACAAGTGTGTGAATGAGAGGGAGGTCGGTGAAATGGTGAGGATGGAGCGAGTAGAGTTGGTAAAGGTGGATGAGTTTAAATACTTGGGATCAAGAGAGACTTATCCTTTAATACAATTTATAGTTGAGCATGGCAGAAACCTATCCCAGTGGGACTGGGAACAAGGCAGGTAATGTTCCAGGATGGGTGGACAGTCCATTATAGACACCACTCATACACACACATACCCAAACTTACAAAGGGAATTTTTTGGAACTGCAAATGAACTTTATCAGCATGTCTCTGGGAATCTGAGAGGAAAAGTACAATATCAAGAGGAGAACCAATGCAGACAAAGTGAGAATGTGCAAACTCTACACAGACAATAAATAAAATCAAATACCATCCTACCAACTCTGAAGACTTCTTAAGTATAATTGGCACAGCATAGTAGACATAGTATTAAAAGAACAACTTGTCTAAAGCGACCACCAATGCAAAATAAACAAATCTAATGCAACAAAAGACCCTCACCATGCCTTCCAATGTTAACAGTAAACAAACCAGACTACCACCTAACATTGACATTAATTTAAATTAATATAAATCTAGACGCCTCCTCTGTACTTAATAATCCTTGTTGGACCACTAACTCCATTCTTCATGTTCAAATAGCCTTTTGACACATGGCTCAAGTTTTGCCACCAAACATTGTCACAACGCATTATTAATATAAATCGGGGTATCCAAGTCCGATCCAGGTGGGACACAGTGACTGCAGGCTTTCTTTCTCATCATTTTCTAGATTTTGCTGTTACAGTAAGTAACTTCTTTTGTCTCAGGTTTAATTGACTTGCTATTCAAGACTCAGACCCCTTAATTGTTTTTTTCCAAACAGTAATAAGAGACAAAAAAAACAACACATAACCAGCTAAACTGCGTCCATCATGCAATATGTAAAAATAAAAAAGGTGAAGGTTTCAGTAATGCTGATCTGCTGAGGTCCACAAAATTTTTTGATGGTGCTCTTAGAAAAAAGAAAATCAACAGTTCTGGAAATGTCTGCTGTGGCTATTTTCTAGATTTTACACAGATATGTGCTGTAATGTTTTATTATACTAATATATATTGGGCACTCATAATTAGTTTTTGTTTTTAAGTCTAACAATTTCAATTATTTACTTTTCATTGTATGGTAATCAAGCAAGATTAATGCAAAATTCTTCACTGCTTAATTTTTTTGAGGTCATATTCTGAATTTCACAGGACTACCTCAAATTTCTGCTATGTAATTATCCTTAATTTCTGTCAGCAATCTTTATCAATTTATTGCAATTGCCCTCTAAGTTATGAATAAGTGTAAATACCACATCCTCCTTCAGTGCCTGATCTTTGAGCAGTCGCTCATTCCCAGTGGCCATTAACTACCTTGAGATGTTTAATAGGATGAGACATCTGCGGGGGGAGTTGTTCTGGTGGAGGCCCAATAGCATACTAATACCTGTACTTTCTCTCTATGGAGCTGTCTACCTGTGCTTTACAGTTTTAGAGTACAGCCTTGGCATTTGGGTTGCTGCTTTCAAATCACAAGCATGAAATTGTCAGCTTTTTCCATTTTCTCTGGAACAACTGCTTTAAAAGACATATTATTTCACTGTAGACAGTATAACATTTCACAAAACATTAACAGAGCATGGGCAAGTATCATATAAAGGACCAGCCATCTGTTAAATACTTTTGCTCCCTATAAAACAGAAGAAAACTCTAAACAGAACAATGAACCAATTTAGAAAAAAATCTATTAGATAAAATAATCCCATAAATCTTCTACAAGCAATTATTTAATTTACTTAAAACTCAATTTAGTAACTAGTAAATAAACTCAATCAATCTATTGAATCATGCTTATATTTTATTTCTGCCCATTAATTACAACAAAATGATAATGAATAGTACATGTACATATAAAAATGCACAATCTTTCATGTTGAGATGTTTTCAGTTTTAGACAGTAAGGTACTGTAACACAATAGTCACAAAGCCTGGTTAAGAAATTTTAAGCCCACTTCCAATGACAGCCATTAAAAACTTTAAAAAAGTAAATGTTGAGCAACCTCTAAACATATGTATATGAATATACATTACATAATTTGCAGGAAGCTAATGTTTAGAATGATTTATACTGTATATATATATTTTTTTTTTTACATATGTTTAAGAGACCCCAAACTTTTCAAAACTGGTGGGTTTTTTAATCTTGTGGGAACAAGCTTTTATGTTGTGGGAATGTTATTGCCCTGTATACAAACATTATTATCTCATGATAATAAGATCTGTATTCTGTGTACATAATGTATAGAATGCACCAAATCCATACACTGTAGGCATAAATTATTATGTAAAGCGCACAAGAAATGTATTTAGTGAAGCGCAATTTTAAAGTAAGGGCATGGGTTAAAGATTTGTAACTCAGCAGGTGCAGCATGTAAGTGGGGACAAAATTGGCTGAAAAACAGGAAGCAATGGGTAATTGTGTGGGAAAAATTTTGAGAATTATGTGATATTAAAAATGGTGTACATCAGTGATCACTGCTGGGCCTCTACTCTTTTTAATATATGTACTGTGATGGACAATATGCAGAGGTGGGCGTCCCAGCCAGGAAGGAGGGTGGTTCCTTAACCAGATGGGAGGCCAGCTCTATGCCACTCTAAGAAACGGGGCAAAGAAAACTCTTCCTTGCCCAGAATAGAAACAGAGGATGTTGATGCCAGGAGGAATACATGGGCATCCTGGCTGGGTTAGATCCAGGAACAATACCAAGCCGGGGGGCTCGTATAATTGGAGGACCGGGGAGAACAATGGATTTGGACATTGCCTCCCCCAGAACATTAGATGGCAGCTTCCCTGGATTGCTGTGGTGCCCCAGGTTCCCAAAGGATACTATGGGACTTGGGAGTTCTTTGTCTCAGCCGTATTGGGTACAGTGGGTGTCACCAGGGGGTGCTGCAACATGGAAGAGCCATATGGCATTGGGTTTCTGCCTAACCTGTAAAAGGACTTGCCACCCTCATCCAGGTGAGTCAGAGTCAGGTGGAAGTAGATAAAGATTGTGTGGGTGGTGGTGTTGAGGAGTAGAAGAGAGAGAGAGAGAAAGAGAGAGAGAGAGAGTGGAGAAGATAAAAAGAATTGTGGTGATTATGCTTTTGTACTTATGTGCAAGGTATTGTACAAATAAATCAACTTTATTTGAAAGGGACTGGTGTCTGTGAAGTTGTGTCTGGGGTTTGGGACTCTCTGGTGCCCCTTAGTGGCTCATAGTACATAAACAATCTGGACAAGAATATAATCAGTAAGGTGCTTAAAGGTTTCCAGATATTACCAAACTATTTGGAAGGGCAGATGATATACAATCAGCTAAATCGTTGAAGGACTTGGATAGCATATAGACATGAAAATATTTGTGGCAGATTAAATTTTATGTAAGGAAAAGTAAAGTACTACACGTAGGAAGTATAAATGTTAAATTTAAATGCACAATGGGAGGCCTAAATGGGCATAGGAGTCGAGCAATGTGCCATGATGGTAAGACTTTGGACTTAAGAACCTGAGTTTGTGGGTTCAAATACCACTACTAACATTGTGTGACCATGAGCAAGTCACTTCATATGCCCATACTCCAACTGGAAAAACAAAAAGAAATATATCCAACTAGGCTGACCCGCCTTTTGAGGCGACCGACTTTTAAGTTGACCACTTCTTAAGGCAATTCAATATGTAGATCAATTTGATATTTTATACAAACTCATTAATTTGGTTATATTGCATTTGAGCGGTATTACTTTAATACTCGTAGTTTCTGTTATTTTTGTGATGAAATTTAAACTTTTTTCCTATATTGAGGTCGCCCTTTTGAACCCCCCTAAAATTTACTACGCGGTGAGGCATTTGTACTCCATCAACATTAATTATTTCCAGAGACATAATTTTGTCTATTTTTCCAGCACATCGCGCACAAAAGCACCAGAATGATGGGAGCACCAGAACTCTGCTCA
>JANRMT010062854.1:10596888-10662017 GCA_026402145.1 Polypterus bichir lapradei
TATATATATATATATATATATATATAATATATAGATGTGTGGAGTATAAGTCAATGGAGGTTATGCTTAAGTTATACTGTATAGCGCTCTAGTTAGGCCTTATCTGGCGTACTGTGTTCAGTTTTGATTTCCATATTACAAAAAATGAAATTGCAGTGCTAAAGAAAGTCCAGAGAAGAGGGACTGGGCGGATTCTGGGATTGCAGGGTATAAGCGTGAGGAGAGACTGAAAGAGATGAACATGGAGAATAAAAACTTACGAAATGAATTAGTACAGTACATCCCATGGTTGGAAATAAGGGCACATTTTGCACAAATGTTAAAAAGTACTTTTCAAGCAAATAACTACAGACGAAAGTAATGTGGTGGAAAGCGGTACTTTAGTGACCTTCAAAATTGTTATTTTGGAAACTCTAAATTAATAGGATGGACAAGCTAGTTGGGCACAATGGGCTGTTCTCATCACAATGTTTCTAATGTTTTAAAAAAATCCAAATACTTACTAAAGAATGAGCTAATGAAGCAATTCAACATGAACTCAAAACCTGGATAAATGAAAGTTCTCCAGAGAATCAAATGAAAAGGATCATAATATGCATTGTCTATGGTGTAATGTAAACAAAAAAAAATGTAATTTCCTACATATACTGCATTTGGATAAGCATACAGATACCTGCAACAAAGGTTAGATGTTGTATAGAAGATACTATACCTTAAACAGTTAAGGTGAGAAGCCTTTTGCTTCTTGTCTGAAATCTCGTCAAACTGAGCATAAGTGCAGTGCATTTGGGGAAAATAGATATACAAAGCAGGACTTTATATATTTTTTTAAATTATTATATACTTCTGCGTACTTAGTATGTCCTGTTTGGGTGAGTGGCTGCTTTTTTAAAACTGTCAAAGCTTAATCTCTCTCTGTCTCTCGCTATAGCCTCACTTTGCTTGGGTACACATAACCTGTAGAAAAAAAAAAGCAATCTGGGAGCGAAATGGTCATCAGCATTTTAGTTCTTCTGCTAGTACTGAATGAAGGTTTAAAGTACCACTTCTATATATCTGCTGTTATTGGTTTTAATGGAAAAAAATATTATTTACAAGTAAAAACAAGCTTAAAAGTCAATACTGTTGTCTAAATCAGGAATGTCCAACTCCGATCCCAGAGGGCCGTAGTGACTGCAAGTTTTCATTAAAACCACTTTCTTAATTAGTGACCAGTTTCTCCTGGTCTTCTTCTGCCTTAATTTTAACTGACTTTCTATTTAAGACTCAGACCCTTTACTTGTTCCTTTTATTTGTTAATTAATTTTTATTTGTTAACTGAGCCAACACATGACCAGCATTCTGTGTCCATCATACAATACAGTATTTGAAAATAAGGAAAGGTGAAGGTTTCTGAAATGTTAATCTGCTTAGGTACAAAAAATATTTTCACAGTGTTCATAGCAAAAAAAATCAACAGTTTTTGAATTGTCTACTGTGGTAGAATAAGAGCACCAACAAGCCATGAAACTAAATAATGGGTTTAATGAACAGCAATGACCAGCTTCTAGTTAAGAAACTGGTTGAAGTGAAAGTCATCAATTTGCAGCAGAAACTGGTCACTGATTAAGGTGGCAGGAATGAAAACCTGCAGTCACCACGGCCAACCAGGATTGGAATCAGACACCCCTGGTCTAAATATTGCTACCAAGCCAAGAGGCTAGATTATCTATTCCTTGTCTAGCTATGGTTCCTTGTGGATGTTTGGGTGAATCCCTCTATTTATGGTAAACTAGGTTTAAGTAAAAATTTGGAAATACAATGCAGCTCTAGTGAGCAAGCAGCTTGCCATTGGAGGTTCCTAGGCTTGAATACCCTTGGTGTATTATGGACAATGAGACAGATAAGAGGTTAATGGTAAGAGGGTTATAACTGGTTTTGGTATATATCATATCCCCCATTAAGCAAAAAAAAAAAAAAACAAATAAGCGGTTAGTTGGTATCTTTTGTGTTAGATGAAATGAAAACGTGTTAAAACAGACATTAAAATGAAAAACCTTTTAATTAATCTCTCATTGTTATGGTCCTGAGAGACACCGTCAATGAACCAAATAAAAGCCTCCGGTTCCTGCTCAACTCCTGTCTTTCTCCTTCTGCACCTTCTTAGCTGTTCCTTGAACCATCTAGAAATCTCTGCCTCTGTTCCCCACCCCTTTGTTCAAGGTGTGGCCCCTTTTCTTCTCTTTACTGTCAATCAAATCCCTGATGTCAGTCCTCCGTGACTTTTTCTACCCTCCCCACTTAACCCAATAGTCAATTCCCTCTGAGCTTCATCCTGGCCGGGATGCTACAATATTCCAAAAATTACTGCAAATAAACAAATCACAAAGAATTCAATAAATGCAGTAATCTTAGAGCTATAGACTTTATTTAAACTATTATTTCTAAATAGTCCATAGACTAACAAATATACATTTACTAGCCATGTGCGCCAACCTACGTTGCGCGTGTTAAAGTTGTCTGTGAAGGGCTCCCTTCTTTAAACGCGGCTGCCAGTCGTGAACTGGGCCCTTCGTCGCACAGCATTATGATTTTTTATAAGGGAAACAAAATTACACAAGAAAACCCTTGGACATTGATTCGATAGGAACGGCCTACTCGGAATCACTGTCCGAATAGTAATTATGTGGTGGTGTAGGAGCATTTCTGCTTCTGTCCGTTCACAGTCCGTCTCGTTTTCACGACGCTATCGTTTCCTCTCACGATGTCTTCTCAACCTTTTCCCAATCTCGCAGGTTGCTTTGTGGCAATCCAAAGAGTAAGGCAACATACATGGAGCAATGGTTATAAAAGGGGGACACATAGGTATCCAGGCTCTTTAAAGCATAAATAGGAATCACTTCACTGACATGTGAGCAAGGCACGGTACAACTGTGAGATGCGAAGCACTCGCCGGCTACAATGTAACAATGATAATTTCCGGAACGTGCTGTTACGTTGTCATTCATTTTACCCACTGTCTTTCTTTCATTCATATGTTACGTAGGCACGTACCTTTTATCTTCGGCAATCTCTCTAACCAGGCCTCAGGAGCTAACCAGCGTAACACTGTCCACCACCCCTTTCGTTATTCCGGCACATTTTTGACATCCATGAGTAACAACAACGTACTAAACTGGAAGGTGGTCTACGCATGTGTGGAATTCGCGGACAAACAAAGATCAAGTTCTAAGTGAAGATCTCTTTAGTTAATTTAAATAACAAAAATTTGTTTAGTTTGAATGTCCGTGTTTTGAGGTGTGACTGGAGTACTACAGTCTTCAGTAGTATAAGCCTGGAGGAGATTCTTAACACTAGAATTACCAGAGCCTACGAAAAAACTCGTAGATCCGTCCCACCTTAAATCGCTTCTTAAATCCCTTCACACTTCATCCCCAGGGTCCTTTGTGCTCTAAATGTGCTGATAAACTCAGGCTGCAAGCAGCCGGCTATTCCATCCCTCCACCGACAGGAGCTGATTCTATTACGCCACGGAGGCAGTCATAATGAATGTCTCTCAATGTCGCATGTTAAGGCGGCTTTTTGTTTCTGTAGTTATATTTTTGAATAAAAGCGCAATTGTTGTGTTAGATTTGTACCTTTTGTGGAAGTGTTTCTTTGATATTTGGACTTCAGGCTTCATACATTATATAGTTTATGCCTACATTTTGTCATCTACTACTAGAATATGAAAAACGTTTCTGTTTTAAAAATGTGTTTACACAGATTACTGTAGAAATGAAACACACATGAAATGCATGTATTCCAAATAAAGATCTATTATTTCCACTCTAAAACTCCACTTCACTCCCAGAAAATCAATCAAGGCATGAGCTGGGAGAAGTTTGTGCACGTTCTAAGTCAGTGGGGGGATGGAATAGCCGTCTGCTTGCAGCCTGATTTTATCAGCACATTTAGATGACAAAAGACGCTGGTGGAGAGCTGTGAACGATTTTAAGAAGCGATTTAAGGTGGGACGGATCTACGAGCTTTTTCGTAGGCTCTGGTAATTCTAGTGTTAATGCAATGCCTGTTTTTAGATGTCTCTCTACTGCCATCTAGGGCTTCTTCTTCTGATTCATTCGCAGAAAAACAAAGATCAAGATCCAAATGAAGATTATATATAGAGATACTTGCAGACGGCCAAGATTTAAAACATTTTTGTTATTATTTTAACCAGTTCTGCAGTAGATTTTTGTCTGTAGTAACAGCAAATATGCTTGATTTTTCCACATTGCTTTACAGGAAATATTTTGCATAGTTTCCAAATGCATTTATCCAAATTATTCTATGAAGATATATTAAAACTAAATAAGATCTGTGTTCTATTTTAAAACATACCTTGCTTTACTTCAATAGGGGGCTCCAAATAGAAAACAGTTTGTTTCCAGTGAGTTCGAGGGTTCTGGGGGCCAGTGGAAAACATTACCTACAAAACAAAGAAATGAAAAAATGTACAGAATAGTCAGTACTGTATCAAGATTAAAAAATGAAAAACAAACTAAATTAATAAAAATAAGGGCAATAATGTTGCACATACCTTGCTCATGCAGTTCTTTTCAAAGAATATGTCAAAATATCCAACAATTGCCTACAAAATAGACAGCAGTATATAAGTGAATAAAAACTTTCATCATACTAAACATATTACTAAATCAACAGTAACAATAACTATTTTTAAGGAACTGTGCCTCAACAATAAAAAACATTTAGTAATCTGAAAGAGTGACAGCAAAACAAATTCAGTTTTGGCTGTGGTTTCTACTTTTTTAAAATAAAATTACTGGATGCATATTAACAAATGAAAGATTACTTCAAAACGTTTTGCAAATTAAATGTAAAAACTCCTAATAAGAGAGATTTTGCAGTATTGCAGTTTGAATAAAAATGTAAGCCAAGTTTATCACTGAACTTTATTTCTTGTTATTATTGGACACTTGCAATCAAAGAAACAAATCTATTCACTTTCTGAAAAGCTTATTTAAACACAGGGCCATGAATAATATGAGCTTAAACTAGAAGTATATGCGCAGAAGCCAATCCTAGATAGGACAGCATTCCCACACTGGGTGCATTCACACTCATTAATGCTGAGGCAATTTAAAAATAACCAATGCTCAGTTTTAAAAGGTGTCAAAAATCCTTGTAAATATGTGGCGAATGTGTAAACTCTAAACAGACAATAATCGGACAAGGCATTAAAAAGATAGGTACCTAAAAAATGATATTTAAAATAGAAAGCACTTCTAAAATATAGCAATAGCATAACAAAATAATGAAAATAAAGTATTACAAATTACTTTAGCGACCTAAGCATTCCAAATGGAAATGTTGGTTTTTACTAATTTAATTTTTAGTATCCTATTGTATGTATATTTTTTTAAGTTAAGAAACTGGACGTTCGTAACTTACTAATACAACAATTGTCAAGGTCTAATAACTTTTAAAAAATTGAACATTATTCTTCAGAGTTTAAATTCATGTATATTATTATTATATATGTTTATATTATACAATTTACTTTCTAGTTAAAGTTAAAAACAATATAATGAATATTAAATGTACTATTTAGTATCAAGCAAGTAAAAAATATTTTATAAGAAATTCCAAAAAGCTGTTAGAATCTGTTAAAAATTTAGTTATACAGTATATTCATGTTTTATTCAATAAGAATGGGACTCCCACTACTTTTGCACATGTGCTTGTACATTCAGTGATGTGTAACTAATAGCTTTTAATGCTAATACTCAGAAACACAACAAAAAAACCCTTTCTAACAATGCAAATTTCAGTGTTGACTGATTAAACATCATGATGTAACTTTCAAAGGAAAAGGCTCTGATATTTTTAAGGGTTGGTCTAAAAGGCTACATTTCATAATGGATTTAAGAAATGATAACCACAGGTGGAGACCAACTGTTACAAGAATGACTATTACATCTAAATACATAACATGTGAATATATGTAAAAAACAAACCAAAACAAATGAAATGATAATAAAGCCAATAATAATAAATAATACTAATAGTGAAATATTGAATCATAATTAAGCAAGATTAAAGATTTGTTAAATAGAGTCTTTGAAATTATTTTCTGACATTATGCAGAAAATGTATTATTTTCTACATAGCTCTATTAAAAAATACACTTTTTGTTTTGAAGAGGACAGTGAAATAGTGTCTGCAGATATAGAAACAACATACAGAAACACTGCAACATAAACTCCAAGAAGTATATACCATGTGTGTTTTGCTGTTGTAAGAAATTAAGGAACATGTACTGTATATTTTAAGTTTTTTTTTTTAAATCCAATTGACCTTTAGCATTCATTGCTTAATTTTCTACATTTTTTATTGATTCTTTTAAAGTTTAACAATAAACAAGGAGAAACTTTCCTAAGAATTCTTGTCTTTTCATCAACACCCATTATTCACCTTGTGAAAAGTATATGGCTTAAGTGAATCTAAGTAGGAGATAAGGAATTGGCAGCCAACTCCGTGGAAGTGAAAAGCTCACAGGACAAAATGATGAGGTTAGATAGGTCAATCAAGGTACAACGCATAAAACTGGACCAAACAGAGGAGTAAAACCAAAATATAACAATGACTCAAAATCAGGAAAACCAGAAACACAAGCAAACAAGCAAGGACCCGAAAATTATACTCCTGTTAAACAAAAGAAAAAAGCATCATCTTCAGTCCTACACACCAATCAAGAAAATTCAGTTTAGAATAAGACTAGCTGCTCCTAGCAAAGGGAGGCATATGGACTAGAGAGAGTAGTCAGTAACACAGTATACAAAATCAGTTTGCTCAAAATGAAGTATCTGCTTTAAAATATATTTATTTTAAAAAGGAATAGGATAACAAAACAAACACCTTTTGGGTATTTCTAGATTATCATAAAAATATAACAACATAAAACAAGATGCTTCTGTATGCTAGTGATAGCTCTTAAAATCAGACATTTTATATTAATAGCTAAAATAAATAAAAAAAAATTCAAATACTGTGTCAATTTAATTTACATGGAAAACTTTACTCTTTGAAAATAAGATACAAAACAGTATTGTAGAAATTAATATAGTAACTTCAAAAATGTTAAAACTAAAAGGTTCTCAGAGTTTTATTTATATTACTTTCCACTCACTGATTTTTTTTATTCATATGCTGTGCTTTATTGTTACTAGCAGACGTTGATGGCTTCTTTGGAGATGGCATTTAATAGTGAAACTAAAGTGTAGAACACACAGACAAAAGTTGTGTTAAACATCTCTTAAGAGTAGATATTCGAGTTTTGGCATCAGCTCTGATTATTAACTTAGTGTTTAAGATTTCCTTTTACTTAGGCAGTCCATCATTAACATTATGGGCTTATAAAATGTACTGCCATCCTCTGTCACCCAAAAGGAAATCTCCTTATTCATTTTAAGATAGTGTCCAACTATATTCCAAACCACCTGTCCAGTTCAGAAATGGGTGGTCCTGGAACATATACCAATAGTACCTCATATAATGGAAGGCTCACTCATACATTCAGAGACTTGAACCATTTAAAAGTGACAATTAACCTGACCTATATACAGAGCACATCAATATTGTATAATGATATGGCTGTTCAAAACAAGAAATTAAACATTTGTGGCATAGAGATGTAAATAATTTAACTAAACAGCTCCAGTGATGTAATTTACAATAAAAGGCTTTCCAAAAGTGTTTGACTCAGTTGATCGAGCTGCCCTGTGGGACATCCTGCAACACTGCAGGATACCCAGGAAGTTGCTGGATATCATGGCCTGCTTGTAAGCTGGTACTGTGAGTGCTGGATGTGTTCTTGCTCCTACTCTATTCAGTGCTTGCATGGACTGGGTGTTGGGCAGAGTCGTGGGGTCCAGCGGCTGAGGGGCATCTGTTGGTGAAGAAATATTCATTGATTTTGACTTTGAAGATGCTGCTGTGATCTTTGTGGTGTCAATGGAGGCTCTGATTGGGGCTATTCGAGAGACTGAGTGAGGAGTCTGAGTGACTGTACTGGATAAAAACCAAGATCCAGGCCTTTAATGACATTTTGGGCACAGCCATCAGCAATATGTCTGTCTGTGGAGAGTGTCGACCTTGTCAAGAGGTTTACTTACCTTGACAGCAACATTATTGTCTCTGGAGACTCTTCCTATGAAGTCAGTAGATTGACTGGGAGAGCATGGGGATCATGAGGTCGCTGGAAAGGAGTGTGTGGGGCTCCTGATATCTCTTCAAAAGGATGAAGGTCCAAGTCTTGAGTCCTGATGCCTCCTGTTTTGCTATATGGTTGTGAGACATGAATGCTATCTAGTGACCAGAGAAGAAGACTGGACTCCTTCGTGTCTCTTCAGAGAATCCCTGGGTACCACTGGTTTGACTTTTTGTCAGATGAGTCAGTTATGGTACTATGGCCATATGGTGCAATTCTCCAAGGGTGATCCAGCTTGCAGGATCGTCATTGCTGATGACTGGAGTGGAAGGACCAGGCCAAGGGGACACCCACATAACACCTGGCTATGGTAAGTAGATGGGACTGGACTGCATGTTTGCCTGGGTGGCTGCCAACCAGGATCCTGAGCTGTTTCGTCATTTGGTAAGTGCAAAAATGTGCTGCACCAGTGCATGCTACCTGACCTGACCTGATGTAATTTAGTCTGAAATAGATTAGAATTCATCTTTTTCAACATGAGAATAACTTCTTGTCCTTGTTTAAAAAGGTCTAAAACCTCATAAACCAAAAGACAGATTTAAAATATGTTCCTTGATATTAAAGGTAATAAAATTAAATTTAAAAATCATTGAACATTGTACTGTGCATTTAAATAAGACAAAAATAATGCACAGTAAAAAGTTGTTAAATTGCCAAAATTCAAAAAAAGGACACAATGGATAGGAGAAGACCTGCATCTGAAAACTCAGGTGTGAATCAAAAGCTTAAGGAAGTTTAGCCTGCTGCCTGGGCCACCTCTGGCTATAGAAGCAATTTCTGTGCTTAACCAGAAGTGACACCAAGAAAGTGTTTAAAACTACCATGAGGGAGATCTCACATTGTGCCACACTGATACAGAGCACATTGAGTATGTCAGGATAGATGGGGCCAAGGCTTACTGATATGTGAAAGAAGTCAAAAAGGGAGAGAGAAGCAGAGAGGAAGGGAGAGGGAGACAGGGGGTGTTTTGTGGTACTTATGAGGGGAGTAATAAGTTGCCATATTGCACAGGATATACAGAGATCAAGAATTGTTTAGGAAGGCTGAAAGAGACAGAAGGGACATTGTTTTCCTTTGTTTACAATGTATTTTGTGTGTTTTAGGTATAAATCGACCTTTAAAAAATATGTTTGACTTCTTCTGAATTATTTTTGTAGTGGAGACTGGCTACAAAGACCCCCATTCTAATATAATGTATTCTGTACACCTTACAAGCAATTTTAAAAGATTCATTTATAATACAAAATTGCTTAGAAAGTTTTCCTAGTTTGGAACAATCAATGTATTTAGTACATTATTTAATTCCAAAGATCCTTAAAATATTTTTTAAAACAATTTTTATATAAAATCCATTAATCAAAATAATTGAATATATAGTTTATAGGAATAAACACATTGAAAAGATTACTACTTTTAACAATTTTTGAAGAAATTATATAAATTTGAAAAATATACTGTATATTGGAAATGGCTGCATGCATTTATTTCAGGACTGCAATGCGATATTATTTGCACTGTGCAGAATGACTGCAGTCAGCAAATTGCGGACTTATATATTAGCACAGCAGAGCATGCTCCACAGGGGTTGTATTTCATAATTACTGTGTCAGTATTGCATGTTCATCTTGCAGCAGAAATAGAAGTACAAATCAGTTTTTATTGATATAGACAGGTGAGAATGAAAAGGCCGTGACGAGCAAAATTGAAAAACATGTCAACCGACTCGAATTATGAATTTTAATGATTCATGTTCATTGTTACAGAATATTTACTAGATCTATAATTTGAGTCTAGATTAAATTATCGAAATTATGGATGATTTCCTAAATCTAGTATCATCAGTTCCAAAATTAATCCTGTATGCATTAAAAGCTGCTTTGCTAAATCAATGAATACTGAAATAAATGATTGTGCACAGCTAGTAAACAGACTTAAACCTACAATTACGGGTAACAGTATTTGAAGATGTTCAAGGCTCGACTCAGCTGTAAGAGTATGTGTAGTACATTTCTTATTAGTCATTGCAATGTAATGATTATTTGGAAGTAGTTTAACAATTAACCACAGATTAAATGTTCAGACAAAAATATAATCAAACCAAGCTACAGCACATATTTTATTAGTATGCTATTTACAGATATTCAAGCAAAAAGAGATGAGATGAGGTTGCAATAATTTATATTACACTTTTTTTATTGTAACCAAAGTGAATTTCAATATAAAAACTGAAAATCATATGCTACATGAAAAACTGTAAATGATATAGTTAGAATTAATAGGAAAAAATGAGAATCTCTTAATGCATCTAATATTCCTGTATTAATTTCAATAAAAATACTGATCTAACATTTACTCAATCAAACTATAATCCAGACCAGTAATAAAATAAATTAAAAAAAAAACTGTTTAGTTAAAAAAGCCAACAAATGCAACACTGACTGAGGCATCAAAAAGAAACACAGTTACAACATAACAATACAAAGAAAAAGCTAATAAGGATATAGACTGAAAGAAAAGGTGAAGTTAAAAAAAAGAATACTGGATTTATTTATAAACTAATGGCAGATTCCTTTAAAAGCTGGCAGACTGAATAAGTATACTGTGTTATATGGTTCAATCAGTACTACTGAGGTGAATGCAATAGACATGCCATACTTAAAATAAAGGCCCAGGAATTAAAAAATGAGAAGGACCATGTCAACTGAAGTCTGGGCTTGACCATCAAGAAGTCTCCCATTCTGATTTAGGGGAATAATTTTAGAGAGCAAGAGTCTGAAGATTTCATCTGTCTAACAGGTTTGTCCTGTGGCAGCAGCATAACCAGCTATTCTAGAATGCTAGGAAAAATGTTTCACATCAGTAGCAGAATTTTGAAAAAGACAGGTCACCAGTGTAGCTGTATCAGAAAAGAAGTTACAGAGTCACATAATTTGCTTTGAATAAAGACCTGGCCACGAGGAATAACACAACAGTCTCTAACCTACTTATCTTAACTCTGGGTCAAGGCAACCATGCCCTGTTTTAGCAGCTCTGGGTGCAAGGCACCGTTACTGGAAAGGATGCCATTCCATTGCATGGGCCATTTAAGCACACACATTAATAAAGAGACAGTTTGCAATCAATCTGAAAAGCACATTTTCAGGGATGTGGGAAGAAAACTGGGCTTGACATGCAACTCCACACAGACAACAAACAAATGTAACTCTTGATATCGAGACACTGGATCAGAAAGGCACCAGTGATTACCAACATGCCACTCCAAGAACAAAGAATGATTAAACAAATGGTACTTCTCAGCTAGAAGACGTACAAAAGTTTGTAAGTACATCACCTAAGCAAAAAAATGTGGTTGTCACCTTAAGTCTAATCCTGTAACTAGGGTTGTACAGAAGTAAACAGATTATACCTCAATCAAAACAAATCTTTGATACTATAAGGTGTTAAACACCATTTATAAACACTGCAGCTTCCAGAACAAGGTAGACCCAAGTACCATTGAAGAAAATGCAAAACCATTTGCCTCTCAGTAATGGTTGTCTTAAATAATTCATTGCATTAGGTAATAAAGAATTGCATGATTATGGCTAAATATTTGCAAGACTCATTTATACTGGGTAATGTTAGTGTCTATAAGTAAATCATTAGAACAATTCTGACAAGAACCGGGCATTCAGTCCAACAAACCACCGATTCTATTCACCTAGATTGCCAAAAATAATCTTAAATTGAGATTTGAAGGTCCCTAAAGTTCCGCTCTCTATCACACTACTTAGTAATTTATTCCATGTGTCTATGGTTCTTCATGTGGAGAGAAACTTTCTAATATTTGTGCAATAAAAATACCTTTAGCATCTGATTATCAGATTCTTATTACAAAAAAGGCAAAAGATGATGCCAAGAAATTCTTTTTAATATTTTAGTAGTAAGCGAACAGTCAAACAAAAACTAAAGAATTAGAGATAGTGAAACTGAGTTACAATATAAAGACAGTAAAACACCACATGCTTTGAACTTGCATTTTACTGCAGTTTATGCATGTGAGGGAGTCCATAACCTTCCAAAAGTAACAAGGGCTAAATAAAGATAAAGTGGCCTGATATGTAACAAATCATAAGTCCAGATCACATTTGTCCTCACATGTTTAAGGAATTCAGTGTGTACAAAAATAAACCCTTGACACGTGTTTTTCAAAAATCTCTGCACACTGGGGAAATTCCTAAACACTAGAGGGTAGGAAAGCGTATTCTGTTGCTTAAAATAGGTGATCGGGCTAATCCAGGTAACTCTCTTCCAGTAAGCTTAGCCCGTTTTCTACCATTGTCCTATTTGTAGGACAGCGACATATATGCCTATATCTGTCGCACCAAAGCAACCACGTGATCCGGGGTACATTCACAGCAGACTTGAGGTTGTGCGTTACAACACTTTTGCGAAAGCGGCCATGTGCCATATAGCGTGTGGGCGACAGGTTGTACTTTGTGTCTTTGGAGGCAGCTTCTGACGTTCCCTACCTGTGACGGCGAGTCTGAACATTTCGTGCTAGTTTGCTGGGACGGAGAGATTAACGCAACGTAAGTAAACTATCTAACTCTCCGTATTGCTAACTTGTATTCTAATCGCACTTACATAGACGTTATTCTGCGACATTTCCCACTGTCCTGTGAATAGGACATTGGGATGATCGCATGCATATACTGCCTATATCTAAAGTGCACCTTATTTATCTTTTTTTGCGTAGCGAGACATGGCAAAAAGGTGTATCACCCTAGATTAAGTGTCACAGCTTCTGGAAGAGTGCGAGGAAGAATACTCGGAAGCTACTATCTGTGTGCTACCACCAAATACCAGTCAATTGTCAGATGAAGATGAAGGGGTTGAGGATGTTGCCAATGCAGGAAATATAACTGTTGCTGATGTTCCGGGAGAGCTAGAAGTCAAAATGGTTGGAGAAGACATGGAAGACGAGGAATGATCATGAATTGCATACATCAGCTGAAGAAGTGAAGGTCTTCCTTGGGATTTTGATTATAACTGGATATTATAAAGTCCCGTCAGAAGCAGACTATTGGAGTGATGCAGAAGATCTTGTCGTACCTATTGTCAAGAATGCTATGTCCCGAAACCGATTTCAGAAATTGAAAAGTTATATTCATTTTGTGGACAATTCTACTGCAGACAGCAACATAGGTGACCGATCATTCAAGGTGAAGCCGTTTTTTGAACTCTTGAATGAGAATTTCCGTAAATTTGGCTATTTTACACCCAATATCAGCATTGATGAGATGATCGTGAAATATTATGGGAGACACAGCCTGAAACAATTTATAAAGGGAAAGCCCATCAGATTTGGGTATAAATATTGGGCCATATGCTCCAGCGAAGGATACTGTTACACATTCTCATTGTATTGTGGAAAAGAAACAATTGCAACAGATGTGCCACTTGGTTCTCGCATTGTCTTGAATGCTGTACAACATATTACTGATCCAAACAGCTATGCTCTGTATTTTGATAACTTTTTTACAAACATGGATCTGCTCTCTCAACTGGCAGATAGAGGATTTCGAGCAATCGCTACCATTAGAGAAAACAGGATCAATAGAACATGTCCAATGAAGTCATCAAAAGAGATGAAGAAATCAGATCGTGGTGCCAGCAAATATGTCTATGACAGAACGTCAGAGGTACTTCTCGTGTGTTGGCACGACAATAACATTGTAACAGTTGCCATTAATCACGACTCTATTTAGCCGCTTCATGATGTCAAGCGACATGTAAAAGGCCAGAAAGAAAACAGCACAGTGAAAATGCCTAACTTGATATATAATTACAATGCGTACATGGGCGGTGTTGACCATCATGACTGGCTGGTTTCAAAATACTGTGTTTCTATACGCGGAAAGAAATGGTACTGGACCCTGTTTACTCGCTGCATTGACATGGCAATAGTGAATGCGTGGATTCTGCACAAAAGTATCCATGGGGGAAATGCCATATCATTGAAGGATTTCAGACGAGCAATTGCAGGAGTGAATTTGAAGATCACTGTCCAACGCAAGCATGCAGGAAGACCCAGGGTGCCCAGACTACCAACAGGAGCTGACATGATGCGATACGATGGCGTGGGACATTTTTTGATGCAGAGGGATAAACAGCGTTGCTGTCAGTGTGAAGGATGCAAAGGCAAGCCTAAAACATATTGCAACAAGTGCAATACAACACTTTGTCATACTTGCTTTCAGCCATATCATGATAAGCAGTGTTGGCATTTGGACTATGATTCCTCTTAGTATGTTTGGCAACTTTCTTGTAAGGTCATAATTGTGAGCAATAAATGTATATGTTCTCATATTGTACATAGAGCTTCAGTTATGTCAAATCATCCCAGTGTCCTATTTAGAGGACAGGCTGTATCTACATAAGTAAACAAAAAGAAACATGATTACATGGTTTTTCTGTTCCAGGGAATCCAAATGACAATAACTTTACAATGGAAACAAAAAAAATTAAAAATAAAATTAATTTGGGAGATAATGGGAGATAATCCTGTGCATCACAGGTAAATTAATGAAAACAATTCTTAAGGAAAAGGTGCTTTAGCAAATCATCAGCAACGGTTAAGATGGGGAAGGCAATGTTTTACTAGTATGCTAGAATTTCATGAGGAAGCAACACAAGCTTATAGTAAGAGAAGTGAATATGATACTATTTATCTTAACTTTCATAAGGCTTTTTATAAGGTACCACATGAAAGGTTAGCAATTATACTAAGAAGTGGGAATTCAAGGCACAGTGTCTAGGTACACAGATGGATCTAGAAGTCATAGTGGACACATCGTTATCTATATCAAGACAGCATACAAAAGCGATTGGGATAGCTAATAAGATGTTGGGTAAATAAATATTATTGTACAAGTCAAAGGATGTTATGCTTAAGTTATGTAATGCACTTGTGAGACCTCACCTGGAGTACTGTGTACAGTTTTGGTCTTTATATTATAAAAACACATAGCAGTGCTAGAGAGAGTCCAGACAAGAGTGACTAGATTGATTCTGGGGCTAAAATGTATGAGCTAAGAGGAGAGAGTGACACACTTAAAACCTTTCCATCTTAAGGAAATGGAGATTAAGAGATGACATGATCAAAGTGTTTAAATATATAAAAGGTATTAGTACTGTGGACCTCTCCACTTTTACTTAAAAATAAATTCTGCAACAAAAACATGGGAACATGGTCATACAAACAGCCATAGAGACAAGGAATAAATTACCGGTGGAGAGTAGTACTTTGGAGACCTTCAAATCTTGTCTTTATGTTACTTTGGGCAATCCAGGTGAATAGGATGGACAAGCTTATTAGGCTGTTCTCAACATAATTGCTCTAATGTTCTAATATACTTCATAAGCTTAAAATATTAACACAATAATTAACAATGAATCTAAAATCACTGGAAGTGAGCCACAAATGTATTTAATACCTTCCACAGAACAGGCGACACAGAAATCCTGACATATGAAAAAGCTAGAAAAGACAATTACAGTGCAGTGGGGAAACATTAAGGCTTCTATGGTAGTAGAACTATATATATATATATAATTTTTACATTTACATTTATTTGCCTCATGCATTCATCCAAGGCAACTATCAACATTTATGATACAATTGGTTACATTTCTTTTTGGTTTTCCAATTGTAGTACATGCAGGTCAAGTGACTTGCTCATGGTCACACATTGTCAGTAGCAGGAGTTGAACCCACAGCCTCAGGGTTTGAATTCCAAAAACCTTAACCGCATACACCACACCGCCTTATTTTTAAGAAATAAGTTGAGTTATTGTTGTTTTCGCTGTTAATTTTGTGTTTTCCTAATCTTACGGATTTTTTTAACTTAGCATGGAATGTACGAGTAATTCCCTTTTCTAAAATCACTTACCATTAGAAGGCTTAGTCAATCCAGGCAACAATGAACAGAAAGAATGAATTAACCATAAAGGGTATGATACGGAACAGTTAAACATTCCTAAATACTGGATCAATTTAAAGTCAACAGACAACTCTGCATGAATGAATGCCAGGTTATAGTAGGGAGCTGGATAAATAAACACACTGAATTGGAGTTTGTGCACCAGTGTCTTTAATTCTTCGATACTATAGCTTTTTTTGGGATATATACTTACAAATTATTTCTCAAGAAGTTAAAAATCTTGCACAACTTCAGTGTACATTTCTGTGTTAAGAAAAACTGAAAAAGGTATTATGCAAGTGCCAAACACACAGACAAAAATGGTAGGTGGTAGAAAAAAAACAATGACAGTTCTCTATTAAAAAGTGATAGCAAAAATATTGATAATTGAAGTTTCATGAAAATGAACTTTCAAGTCTCTTAAATCGTACATTCCATGCTAAGTTAAAAAATCTATAAAATTAGGAAAACACAAAATTAACAGCGAAAACAACAATAACTCAAATTGGTTTTCCCTCTTTCTTTGTGAGGCTGCTCAAGTAAAAACCAAAGAATGATTAAAAGAAAAATTTCAGCTCCCTAGATTACCTACACACTCTCACTACTTGGGGATAGTTAGCAGATACTGTGCACTCCCCTTTGCTCTTACCATTTGTTCATAAGGGATCTGAGCTTGCTCATATATGTCCACAGAAACCCAAATTTCAATCCTTTTCTGGCTCTGTACTACTGGGCCCTCTAACACTCTTTCAATCAGCTATCGCTAAATTACTCACTTCCTTTGCAGCAGCATATTTAAAGCCAGAATGTCTCCTTCTGTCCAGAGGCCCTGTGACCCTCACACATGCCTTGTATACTCGTACCTGCACAGCTGTTTTGTTTACTGGAGCTTTCTTCTGTGTCACCTTCAAACTTCCAAGGAAAGTGCTACATAATTATTTAAACAAATGAAAAAAAAATCTATAAATAGTTACAAATACATGATGCACATGATGCAACCTGCTGAGTTTGCCTCCTTATAGACAATCAGATTTTAACAAATTATGGTGTTTGAAATTCCCATAATCATAAACCATGCAGAAAAGTATTAGAATTAGAACTGGACTAGTAGTGGGCAATACACCAGTTGATCCAGTATACCGAATAAAATTCTTCTTTTGGTATGAATTTAGAGAAAAGTGGTTTACAGATATGCTAAAAATTACAAAAACAAAAACATTAAACACAAAATATGTATGTGAAATAAAATGTTAAATGTGACTTTCTATATGTGTATTAGTGTCTTAAAGGTAATTCCAATATGTATGGACTTGTATATGAAATATGATGTGGAAGTGAGTCTACCCCTGTAAGAGAATTAACCCAGAGTGCTGTGCTGTTTAAACTGATTGGTATGTCAATTGAAATAGAAAGAACAACAAAATGATTAAGTCTACATAAAATAAAACAGTTTTTGCTTTTTATTCCTTCTCAATATTTCTTGTAAATTTGTTTGTTTTTCCCTCTATTCAATGAGTTCGGTACTGGCACAGCCACTACCAAATAACTTCTTAACACTGCATTTTTCAGTTGCCTTTTCCAATCGTACCTTTTTAGGTCATTTTCTGAATTGTGATCAGAGTTGCTTAGTAAGAAACTTGAGTTCACATTAGTTATATTTCACTTTTCTGTTACAAAAAGTACAAGTGTTGCTTAAATCAACCTTTTTAAATAGAGTTACTGCTTGTTTATGTGAAATACTACTCTTTTGTACAGTAAGTGGTTACACTTTCTTCACATAAGGAAAAGATGCATAATTCCTAAGTCTGAAGCCACTTACATCCAGCCAAGTTTGGTGCATGCATTCAGTTAGGGTCAAAGGGCAATTTTTCCTTAACATTTAAACTCTTTTGGGGAGGTGAAAGCCAAAGGCATGAATGCTTCGCTTAACACAATTCATTCAAATCTGCACACTGCCACTAGAAACTTAACTGCTCCCTAGAGAGCAGATAGTAATGGACTCTAGTGTCTGAGAGGAGTAGTCATTTAAACTCTAGTCTGTGAAATAACACAGGCTGTAAAATTGAAAATGATGACTGACTTCAATGATAAATAACTGAAGCTGGGATTCTTTTTTTCAATACCACTCTGTATTGCTTAGGAAGCATTCCTTCAGCAGCAGCAATTCAGCCTTTTGTTCACCAAAATATACTGTCAGTACAAATAGGACTTTGGAGCAATGAATAAATTAAACCAGATACTGACAAATACAAAACAACTCAGCTTAATGGACAAAACAGAGGTTCTATTTTGAACAAAGATGGGAATTACAATAAATGAGTTCCTAATACATGCAAACATGAAGTCAAATTTGCGGAATTTAGGCCAGGACAATAAAACAACTTATAACCGAGGGAGAAACAAAACTACATGCATAAAAGTTAGTCCAAGTTATCAGTAAATACTGCATACAATAATTTTATATTTTTGAAAAAACAATGGCATTTATAATTCGATAAAAAGGTGTATTTAAAAACACAAGCAAAATGTACTGATAATAATTCTGTTTATTATTGAAAACATGTAAAAAAAGGCCAAACAGAATCAAAATGTGTAACGCAAAATATTTCAGGGACGGCACGGTGGCGCAGTGGTAGCGCTGCTGCCTCGCAGTTAGGAGACCCAGGTTCGCTTCCTGGGTTCTCCCTGCGTGGAGTTTGCATGTTCTCCCCGTGTCTGCGTGGGTTTCCTCCGGGCGCTCCGGTTTCCTCCCACAGTCCAAAGACATGCAGGTTAGGTGGATTGGCGATGCAAAATTGGCCCTAGTGTGTGCTTGGTGTGTGGGTGTGTTTGTGTATGTCCTGTTTTGGGTTGGCACCCTGCCCGGGATTGGTTCCTGCCTTGTGCCCTGTGTTGGCTGGGATTGGCTCCAGCAGACCCCCGTGACCCTGTGTTCGGATTCAGCGGGTTGGAAAATGGACAGATGGAAAATATTTCAGGCATTTTTTTGTCTAGGTTTAGTTGAGGGGTTTACTGTATGTATAAGAGGTGCTGTTTTAGAAATGTATGTCAAGGTAAACACTGCAGCAATGTAACTAGAGTATTGTCAACAGACATTTGTTTATTTTTCTTATTTTAATTGTTGTTTGCACTATTTCACCCCTTGTACACATACTCTTTCTTTCAAACAGTTATCCTAACATAGACATTTATAGCACTTGGTCCATCCTGCAATATTTCTGAAAACAATACATTCAAATTTGTCCAGCCCAAAATTGCCTAAGTTATGAATGATATTTTAGTGTACTTCACAAAAGCTGAAAATTTAAAATTGATACACATACTTTTTTATACACAAAAAGCTTCAGTATATACATTTGTCTGTCATGTTTCCATTCCCTAATCTTACAAACGTTCTAATTCAGAATGATGCATATAATTAAAAAGTACAATTTTTCCAATGTATCTAAATTGTATGTAAACTGCATTTAGTAAACTACATCAGTACTCTGTAGTATTTTTTAAATATGTGTTTGCCTTTGAAATTTCCTTTTGTACTTGGATATGAGAGCACTATAGATAAGAATGAAAATAAAATAAGGATGGCTAGTATGGGGTTGGGGGGTGGTGTGTCTAAGTACACTGCTGTATTTCATAAGAAAATTAAAAATTATCTTCATCATCACCAACATCAACATGGAGCAATTTATCATTTTTTTCTTTTTACTGGTATCATGTTTGAGCAGCGTGTGGCTGAGCCAGATACAATTATGCAGCTGGCCATGAAAGTAGTGGGATAATGGGCTTTTGATGGAGTTCATTCGACCGTACAGCCTGGAAACTCACTAGCCTCACAGGAGGGTTACAGATATTCTATAAAAATGCAATGAAACCAATGTATGTTTGTGTGCATGGGTGTTTACTGCTGTACATATCTAAACACACATAAGACACACAAGTGCACAAACATGAGCAAGTAATTGTATCATAAATGCAAAGTAAAACTTTGTATTACCATTAAATGAAAAAATGCTATAATACATCTGACACAATAAAAGAATGAAACAAACAAGATGAAAAAACTGGAATAGAAATTCAGAAGTAATATCAAAAGCATTTATAAATTCTTGCAAGTGATATATAAGCAGCTAATTTAATATGAGGTTTGAATAATATTATTAAGCAAAAACTGAATACAGCATTTAGGGAGCATGTACACAGATGCAATTTAATTACTATTTGCAAGAGGACATCAGAGAGTCTGTCCAGCTGAAGAATTAATCTGTTGGTCTTTTACTCCTACACATTTTATTTTTTGTACATTTTTACATGATAGATTTTTGTTTTTCCTCTTTTTTTCCTGGTGTTTCCCAAAATTGGGACATATATTAAGTATTACTTTGCCTGCCTATGGTAAAGTCATTCCTGATGGAGGATCGCAGGAATCATGGTAAAGAGGGGTCCATTCATCGGATTGGCTGGCCCAGCACTGTTTCAGCCGTGGAATGGCCAAATGGGGGAGGCAGCTTGATGGATGAGGTCTCCAGGATTCTAAAAATATCCAAATCTTATTATGTGATATCATCTACTGTTAAATTCTGCTCTGTACTTCTAAAATGTTTATTTTAATACTGTATTGAGGATTTGTTCTGTTCTGTGTATTGTATTGTATTGTATTGACCCCCTTCTTTTGACACCCACTGCACGCCCAACCTACCTGGAAAGGGGTCTCTCTTTGAACTGCCTTTCCTAAGGTTTCTTCCATTTTACCCTACAAGGTTTTTGTTTGGGAGCTTTTTCTGGTCTTCTTAGAGAGTCAAGGCTGGGGGGCTGTCAAGAGGCAGGGTCTGTTAAAGCCCATTGCAGCACTTCCTGTGTGATTTTGGGCTATACAAAAATAAACTGTATTGTAAAACTGTATTGTATTACATTCTCAATGGTACTCTGATGATTGAAAACTTGTCTGAATCATTCACTTTCTCTTTATCTCTGGAGCTAATCTCATTTAAAATTGGTCAACACCTAGTCACTCCATTGGGTTCCTCAGCCATTAAGCCTCTTGACACATCTCTTCATTGGGAAACACTCTAAAAGCCAGATGAGCTGCACTATAGCGCCTGGACCTGGTTTAGCATATATTTTCTTGTTTTTCTCATTTTCACAACCCAAACATTAAATGGGGTATCACCTGGAATTCCAACCCTTTTTTCAATGTTATTCTCTTTATGTTACAATGCTTTCTGCCAAGGACGTACCCAGCTGTTCACAGATATAGCTGTATTGTTTTTTTTTTTTCCTCGCTCATTTTTTCATATAGAACAGATTCATGAATTGAATTTCACTTTTCATTAGTAATCTTATGCATATGCATAATCTTACTGCACCCAGGCCTAACCTGATTTACTACCTTGCCCATTTTCAAGTCACAACCTAAGGAATTCACAGTTTCTGAAAAAGACGTAAGGTTTGAATGCTGGAACCATAAAATCTATAACACATATACAAGAAAGCAGATGTTTCTCTCCATCCTGGGGCCTGCCATGGAAGGAAACTAGCATACTGGACCTCCACAATTTCAGACTCAATTGCCACTAGGATTCTACTGGCTACTTAAGGATTACCAATCATAAGTGCTTTGGGCTTCAAAGAGATGTTTCAGTTTTGCCCTCACTGTTGTTGCCTCTTGACACTGCCAGTGTCAAAGGTCTCAGAGGTGCTGTGCAACAGAGATTTACACTTCAACTTCAGATGAAACTTAGCCTCCTGTTTACACACTTCAGGGTTTAACTACTTTTATAGGGGCTTTCTCTTAGGTAATTTACAGAAGGCCTATTATAACTTACCAACATAATTAATCTTTACAGTGCAGTACATGGGTTATCATGCAATACAAACATTTTGAGATTTCAATGGCTCTGTTAGGCACAGGGACAGACTAACTCTCTCACCAAGGTGCGTTTCTAATACAGTATGATCATTTTAACTTATCAGTTACAGGGCTGTCCAAAGACAATGAAACATATCACTATTGTGTTGTGTACTTGTATCCCTTAAGGAATCTAAGAAATGAAAAACTGGTGACAAGTATTTGCCTTTAGAAAAACTAGTGTATATTATCCTACTCACCCCATATAGTTTACTACGTAAAACTCCAGTTTACTTCAGAATGGTATTCTATTTACTCTTAATCAGTACCACATAACAAAATTTGTAACTATGAATGGAAGTAACTCAAGAAAAATACATGGAATTTGAACTATCACTTATTACTGCTTACTACTAAGCAGACGCTTTATATGAAAAGGACAATGTGAATGACAGTACTGTTCATTTAATGCAAGGTTAGGCAGACTGATATGATGAATGGAATGTCACCAGAAAAATAAGAGCAGGCATTCAATCACAGTGCTGACAGATTTTAGTCACTGGATGTCAATAATCCCTTGTGATATACTGCAAAATACCTGATAGGATTCTATTTATTTTTTACCTGCATTCATCAACAAAACCTTTCAGGCACAAATAAACAAGCCTGGGAAGCACTTGGCTTTATAATGGACTTTATAGACCCTTTTTTGTTTAAAAAGAGCAAAAAAAGGAGAATTCTGCTGAAATAAAACTTATGTTACAAGATGTATGCACTGTAGTGCATATGTATCTGTCATTTCTGAAAAACGAGGAAAAAATCCATTTTTTTTAAGACAAACAAATTGCTTTGAAGACTACTTACAAAGTGCATGTTTTTGTAAGTTAATGAATGTGTATTTTTTATTGTTAAAAACTGTTCTAAACAGAAGAAATACAACAAATGCAAAACATGAATTAGCTTTACCACATTTTATATACCTTATTTTTTACAATTCACTTTCTTACCGCATTATGAAAACATTTACCAGTTGTACTTTGGTTCAATTTTTCGGTTCTTCTGTATGTAACAAAAAATAGCAACTACTTTTACTGGGTAATCAGTAATCTTTGGCCTTTGTTTTATTTTTTCTTGCAGAGTCTAAGTATTTTTATAATATTTAAACTTAAAAAGAAACTCTGGCTGCGCCCGATTAACCCTGAATACTTCCTCCTTTCTTGTTCCTTTTTCTAATACACTTCATGTACCTTTTACCTTTTGATTATCTTTGAAATATATTTTCTTACTTATCATTCCTGGTTACAATTAGTAAAGAGGTTTAGGCTTATTATTTAAGTATTTTAAAAAGTATACTTTTTTTAATGCTAAAATATATGATTTAATAATTGCATTACCTAAGACATCAGGAAGCAGACCCGATACTTTCAAAGCAGAGAGATTACAAAATAATGAACTTTACCCCTTTTAGTTTTGCATATTCAAGGCCAGTTATAAGATATACCTTCATGATCTTACACAGTTCATTTGTACCCTTTTTAATTGATATTAAACTTATGTTCTTTTTAGACCTTGAGAATTGCCAGTTCATTTCTGATTTCAAATGGTCCTTTGGCTGACCTTTTGCTAATAAACCCAGGTGGCTTGTCTTCTTGACATAACTGTGATAAAATATACGGAAATACATTCATAACTGGGATGAAAGATACAGAAATGCGTTCCAATAACACAGTTGTAAAAACATTACCAGAGAATTACTGCAGTTGCTATGAAAAGCCAAGTCTCATCTTATATTGGTTCAATAAGAATTTATTCATCCTATCAGAACAAACTCACAATACTTGCCCAATTTAAAGTGTATTTGTTTTGCAGACTTTAAATCGTGTAGCAATCACTACTTACTGATGGGAGTTTTTACTTTGCCAAGCAACACTATGATGTAGAGAACTAGCCCCAGATCACTCTTAAGCTCTCCAGTTACAGGTTATAGTTATCTATTATTAAAAGAAAAAGTCTAAATCTCTAAGGATTCTGATCCTGATTAATTTTACAGAAGTTGTTTGGCTTAAAATAAGACAGTTTAGTCAATGGATGGGAGTTTTAAAGAAGATGTGTATGGAGACACCTCTGCCAGGAGTATTTATAAACACTGGTTTAAGTTTGTCCAGTGTTTAAAGAAATAAAGCTTCACCTAAGTGCCTATACTTACTACATACCAACACCCAGCTATTGAATATGTAGCTGTAAGATACCACAGTATCATAAAGTGTTGTCAATGAAAAAAAATCACTCAAGGCACTACTTGAACATGCAATCTGTAAAGCACAGAAATGAGAAAAGCTGGAACCATTTGGTCAGATATTAATGGAGTTTCTGAAAGAACTGTAAGGCATTTAGTCAAAAATACAAAAGTATTTTGTATTGATGTAAAAATATACTAAGATTTTATTTGTATTTCAAAGAGCTGTAAAGGAAATTAAACAGTTTATTTGTCAGCATAATGTCAACGGAGTTGACTTTGACAAGAGCAATAAAGAACAAGCTGAACTGAATTTCTTCCACTACCTATTGCATAATACATTTAAAAACTCCAATGTTATTTCCATGCAACTGATTGTACATCCATAAGACACTGCATCAAACTAAGTCTATGAGATTACACAGACAGCCACAACCTTTGTGAAGCATAATAATGTTTATTATTACTACCATGCCATGCCATTTTCTAAATCTCCTTAATCCTGAGAATGATTGCAGGGGTTGGAGCCTATCCCAGAAAACATACGGCACAAGGCAGGAATGATCCCTCGATAGGGCGCCTAGCCCATTGCAAGGTGAACATTCTCACACACCACACACACTCTTGGGCCAGTTTAGTGCTGCCAATCCAACTAAGCTGTATTCTCTTTATTTGAAGATGAACATGATATTTTAATTAAAACCTTTTTTTTTAAAACAAATTAATGATTTGTATTATTTTAAACTGCTTCAGGGTCATATTTTCACATGAATTTAACAGTTTTTCTATATACCTTACAATGTAAAAATACTGTACGATTTCCAATTTTCTAAAAAATAATTGACCATTTTTACTGGGGAGAAATGCAAACAATATTTTAAAATCTCACTCATGATACTGTTTATACAAAAAAAACTGTAAAACTGATGATTATTTGTGATGAAAAGATTTACTACTCTGGATGCCACTACAAATAATGGGACAAGAAGAAAGGTTGGTAGAGTCTCACAAATGACTTGCTCATGGCTGTAGGTGAAACTGGACCCTAGCAAAAGGCTTAGCCAATCCAGGCCAATTAGACTGCTCCATGCCATCTTATTTCACTCAAATTACTGTGGTTTCATTTTTCATGGTCCTTGCCGTTCCAAAACCAGCTTGTCCAATGGAGAATCACATCCTGCAAAACTAAGTATGATAACTTGAACATGATTAAGATGAAGAAACTTACCAGCTGCTTTGATGTTAATGAAATTAACAACAGGTGCATTAGAGGGGCAACAATGAGACGACCCCCAAAACAGGAATGATTTAACAGGTGGAGGCCACTGACATTTTTCCCTCCTCATTTTTTTTCTGACATTTTTTCACTAGTTTTGCATTTGGCTACGGTCAGTGTCACTACTGGTAGCCTGAGGCGATACCTGGACCCTACAGAGATTGCACAGGTAGTCCAACTTCTCCAGGGTGGCACATCAATACTTGCCATTGTCAGAAGGTTTGCTGTGTCTCCAAGCACAATCTCATTGGCATGGAGGAGATTCCAGGAGACAGGCAGTTACTCTAGGAGAGCCGTAGAAGGTCCTTAACCCATCAGCAGGACCGGTATCTGCTCCTTTGGTCATGGAGGAATAGGATGAGCACTGCCAGAGCCCTACAAAATGACCTCCAGCAGGCAGGCCCCTGGTGTGAATATCTCTGGCCAAACAATCAGAAACAGACTTCATAAGGGTGGTCTGATGGCCTGACATCCTCTAGTGGACCCTGTGCTTACTGCCTGGCACAGTGGAGCTCGATTGGCATTTGTCAGAGAATACCAGAATTGGTAGGTCCATCACTGTCACCCTGTTCTTTTCACAGATGAGAGCAGGTTCACCCTGAGCACATGTGACAGACGTGAAAGGGTCTGGAGAAGCCATGGAGAACATTATGCTGCCTGTAACATCGTTCAGCAGGACCGGTTTGATGTTGGGTCTGTGATGGTCTGGGGAGGCATATCCATTGAGGAACGCAAAGACCTCTACAGGCTAGACAATGGCACCTTTACTGCCATTAGGTATTGGGATGAAATCCTTGGACCCGTTGTCAGACCCCATGCTGATGCAGTGGGTCCTGGGTTCCTCCTGGATCAAAGTAATTCCCAGCCTCATATGGCAAGAGTATGCAGGCAATTCCTAGAGGATGAAAGAATTGGTACCATTGACTGGCCCCCACGCTCACCTGACCTAAATCCAATAGATCACCTCTGAGACATTATGTTTTGGTCCATCTGACACCGCTAGGTTGCACCTCAGACTGTCCAGAAGCTCAGTGATGCCCTGGTCCTGATCTGGGAGGAGATGCCCCAGGACACCATCCATTGTCTCATTAGGAGCCATGCCCTGACGTTGTCAGGCATGCATACAAGCATGTGGGGGGCCATACAAACTACTGAGTACGATTTTGAGTTGCTGCAATGAAATTTTGGCAAAATGGACTAGCCTGCCGCATCATTTTTTCACTTTGATTTTTGGGATGTCTTTGAATTCAGCCATCTGTAGGTTGATAATTTTCATATCCATCAAATGATGTGGCATCCTTTCCTTCCTAATCCTAATTTACACAGTCCATATTGGTATACATATCCAGTAGGATTTTTTTCCCATTGAGATCTAATGTGTTTTCAAAGTGTTCCTTTAATTTTTTGGATAACCAAGATAAATGTTAGTAGTCAACAGTAAAAAACATCAGTTTCAAACCACTGAAACTGAGTGGTTCCTTGAGTTTTACCAAACTTTCTTTTAATTTCACAACATGTTAACATCTCTTTTTTTCCTGTCCAGGACATAGCCTCATCTTAAGGTGTTTGTTTGCCCTATTGGTTATTGGTGCTATTTGTGTTTTCCGTTGACCACTTCTTCTACATCCTTCATTTACATAAAGCACACACTCAGCACAGAGAAGAGAATGGAAGTTATGGTATCAATAAATATTGACAATTTAAAATTTTACTAACAAACAAAAAAACATGTTGGCTAATTTTCTTTTTTCTATAACATCACCAAATTTTAATCAAATCCATCAAGGCATTTTTGAGATTTTGGGGTAATTAGTTATTCTACTCTAGGGACGAGGCTTACCCCTATATAATGAAATATCAAAATGTCTTTAGTTTGGCGGATACCTAATGCCCTAAATGTACCATCCTGCCAAATTTCAGCTTTTTAACTAAACAGGAAATAGTGTTTTTGTTGATGAGTGTGTGAATGAGTCAGTAAACCTATAGTGTATTGAGAAAGTATTTACCCCCATTGGTGTTTGCCCAGTTTGGTTGCATTACAACTTTGAACTAAAAACAACTGTTGGGGGATTAGTATAATTTGATTCACAAAACACACCTACCACTTTGAACGTGAAAAATATTTTTATTGTGACACAAAAAATAATTAACACCAAACAACAGGACTCAGTGTGCATAGATATTGAACCCCCAAAGCCAATACTTTGTAGAACCCCCTATTTCTGCAACTACAGCTGAAAGACCCTTGGGGAATGTTTGTGTTAGCTTAGTACATCTAGCCAATGGTATTTTTGCCCATTCCTCAAGGCAAAATTGCTCCAACTCCTTCAACTTAGATGAGCTGCGTTGGTTTACAGCAGACTACAAGTCATGCCACAGATTCACCATTGGATTAAGGTCTGAGCTTTGACAAGGCCATTCCAAGAAATGTAAATGCATCCTTTTAAACAACTCCAACGTAGTAGCTTTAGCAGAACGTTTAGGGTCACTGTCATGCTGTAGGGTGAACCTTTGTCCCAGTATCAAATCTCTGGCAGACTGAAACAGGTTTTCCTCAAGAACTGCCCTATATTTAGAGCCACCCATCTTTCCTTCAGTTCTGACCAGTTTTCCTGTATCTGTCAATGAAATGAAAATATCCCCACAGCATGATGCTGCCACCACCATGCTACACTGCAGGAATGGTGTTCTTGGGGTGATGAGAAGTGTTGAGTTTGCATCACATATGGTGTTTCCCATGATGGTGAAAAGATATTTGTCTCATCTGACCAGAGGTCCTTCTATGTGTTTGGGGACTCTGCCACATGCTGGTAGGCAAACGGCAAATGTGCTTTCTTATTTTTTTCTTTATGCAATGGCTTTTTTCTGACCACTCTTCCATAATGCCCCACTATGTGGAATGCACTTAAAGTGGTCCCATGGACAGATACTCTCATCTCTGCTGTGGATCTATGCAGCTCCTTCAGTGATGTCCTTGGTGTCTTTGTTTCACCTTTTGAAGTTTGAATTTTTTTTTTTATATAACCTAACCCCGAACTATACTTCTGCACAAATTTGTCTCTGACCCATTTGTGAGTGCTCCTTGGTCTTCCTGTTACTTGCTTAGTGGTACTGCAGTGTCAGGGGCCTTTCAGAACAGGTAAATTTATAAAGACATCATGTGACTCTTTGATTGCATACAGATGGATCCTAATCAATTAATTATGTAACTTCTGAAGTTAATTGGTTGGCCAGATCTTATTTAGCAGTTTCATAGCAAAAGGGATGAATATATATGAACCCGCAACTTTTCAGTTTTTACTTGTTTATTAATATACTGTATATACAAGCTGTTTTATTTTCATTCCATTTCAACAATTTGGACTATATTATTAAGCGCATAATATAAAATCCAAACAAAAATCAATTTTAATTCCTGATTGTAATGCCACAAAACAGGACAAACACTGAATACTAAGGATCAATACATTCACAAGGCACTGTATGTATTAATATATATTGTGAAAGAAGCCCTGACACAGACAGACACTGAGACAGCCAGATGTCCAAACACACGCTTTTATTCTTCTTTTTCTGTACAGCACACAATGTCCACAAATCACCAATAAACAACTCACTGCTCAGTCCTTTTTCTTATCTCTTTTATTTCTGCCACCTCCACTCCTCTCTCGCAAGCTCCGTCCTCTTCCACCTGACTCCGGCTCCTCGAATGGAGTGAGGCGGCCCCTTTTATGTTGCACCCGGATGTGCTCCAGGTGCACCTCGATGAACCTCCCACAGCACTTCCTGGTCTGGTGGAAGTGCTGCCATCCAGGACTCCGGGATCGTCCAGGCGGCCCCTGGCAGTGGCCACAGACCCCAAAAGGGTTGAGCTTCCAAGCTCTCCATCCTTGACCCTGATGTAATCCAGGGGGCTGCTTTATGTGCCCCAGGGAAGATACTGCCCCTCTCCTGGTCCTTCCTTTCTCCAGGCGTCCCGGTGGGGCAAGGTCCCTGGAAATCTGCCACTATATGTACCGTCTATGACTTATCAAATGATAGGAACAATGTATGTGACTTTAACTACAGTAATCCCTCCTCGATCGCGGGTGTTGCGTTCCAGACCCCCCCGCGATAGGTGAAAATCCGCGAAGTAGAAACCATATGTTTGTATAGTTATTTTTATATATTTTAAGCCCTTATAAACTCTCCCAAACTGTTAACATTATTAGAGCCCTCTAGACATGAAATAACACCCTTTAGTCAAAAGTTTAAACTTTGCTCCATGACAAGACTGAGATGGCAGTTCTTTCTCACAATTAAAAGAATGCAAACATATCTTATCTTCAAAGGAGCGCCATCAGGAGCAGAGAATGTCAGAGAGAGCGCTCGCTAAGAAAAGCAAACAATCAAAAAATCAATACGTTCTTTTAAGTATGCAGAAGCACCGCGATAAAGCAGCATTTTGTAGAGGAGCGTCTGTATCCTCTAGGCAAACAGCCCCTCTGCTCACATCCCCTCCGTCAGGCGCAGATAGAGTGAGAGAGATAGAGAGAAGCAAACAATCAAGCACCGCGCGGGAAGCATATCTTATATCATTGAGGAGTTTTAGTTAATAGGTAATACATGCTCTGATTGGGTAGCTTCTAAGCCATCCGCCAATAGCGTCCCTTGTATGAAATCAACTGGGCAAACAAACTGAGGAAGCATGTACCATAAATTAAAAGACCCACTGTCCGCAGAAAGCCACGAACCAGCGAAAAATCCGTGATATATATTTAGATGTGCTTACATTTAAAATCCGCGATAGAGTGAAGCCACGAAAGTCGAAGCGCGATATAGAGAGGGATTACTGTACTGTATTTTAAATGAAAAAGAATGAAAGGAGGGAGGGAAAAAAACTTTAAAAATTATTTCTGGCACTAAATTACTTTCACAATGTCAGGTACTTTCTGCTGTGAATGTAAACGTTAAAGAAATGAAAACAAAAATAAAAATAAATTCAATAAACATAATTTAAAAAACACATCACCAGGTTTAGTTTTTCATTTGTTTGTATACACTAGGCACTTCTGTCAGGTTACCAATAAACTTTACGTGTAATTAATTCATTAGATAAGACCAACTAAGGAATTGTACAAGGTGGTATTGTTCCTTTGCCAAATGAAGCAATTTTAAAACAATCCTGGTTAGCCAACAACAAGGTACTTCTCAGTAGTAGTAGTAGTAGTAGTAAATCTCTCTTTAAGTGTGTTAAAGAATGGCTTTATTTTCAAAAAGGATTTGTCCTGTGCTAAGTGATATGTAACTTGTTGTCAACAACATGCAGACACATGAGAAGTAAGCTGAGCCGATTTCACTTGTAATTTTCTATCTATAAGGTAGCGTTGGTTGCTTTGTCATCACATATGTTGTTTGATAAGCTGCCCTCCATCACTCTGGGATTACTGTGTGTTTGCAGATATCCGGGGATAAGATATCCTGGGGATGACAGTAAAGGGCTCAAGAAGACTCAATTGACAGGTCTAGCAGCCAGATTATTTGAAACACAAAGAACAAAAACTTATTCGCATATCTTGAATAATTTCTGAGCTGCTGCAGCAGCCCAGGTTAACTTGTGCTTAAGTCCGGTTGTAACAAAAACTGAAAATATGTTTTTGTAATATATTATTTTATTTCAGTTAGTCTTTTCAGCTTCTTTGATAGTTTTGTACAGTTTTACTTTTTTTTACCTTGGTTCTGTAAATTATTTTATTTCAGTTTATGAAAATATTTTTCATTAATAATCTTTGTTTTTGTTTTACTTTTATAATAAGAACCTTGGTTACCACAACTCAAAAAAAAAGTTATTTCACAATTTTTATAGTAATAATGATATACACATATAAACACAAACACACACAATAAAATAATACATGACAAATAATAATGAATTAGAAACATAACATTCTTAAGCCCACTTAACCCAATTCATGGTTGCTGAGGCCCATCCCAGCATCATCAAAGGGCAAGATTTAGCCGTGGACAGGGCACCCATCCTTCATAGAGCCCATATACAGAATTGGCAATCAAAACCTGGACGAGGGATTTGAACTCAGAACACTGGATATATGAGTTCAATATAAATTTGAAGCAGCTTTTATGTGTGTCACTCCAAATCTATAATTAGACTCAATTCAATTCCGAGTAACAGTAAAACAAGCCATTCAAGCCAATCAGTTCTCAGCAACTCTGATAATCTGTAATTAACTGTTTAAGCTTTCAATCATGATTAGTTTTAGCAGTTAAATGACAGTGGAAAAAAAAGAGTTTTAACCTAAACCTACTTACTGTGCAAAGGCACCCTCTGGTAATTTTTAAGCAAAAATCTGAAGAAAATTCCAGCTCTGGAATAGTGATTTTGTTGCAGTTGATATTCTGTTAACAAAGAAAGATTGACAAAACATTAAAATATATAATAAATCTAAAAACATTGCTCACTAGATGAAACAATAGAAACTTTATACCTTTTATCACAATAAATATGCCAAACACTTGAAATATTAAGACTGTTCCATATTCACACATTTCTGCTTGATATTTAATAACTTTTTAGTCTTCACTAATTTATGGCATCTACACACGTGGACAAAATTGTTGGTACCCTTCAGTCAATGAAAGAAAAACTCAAAATGGTCACAGAAATAACTTTAATCTGACAAAAGTAATAATAAATAAAAATTCTATGAAATTTAACTAATAAAAGTCAGACATTGCTTTTCAACCATGCTTCAACAGAATTAATAAAAAAAAAAAACTCATGAAACAGGCCTGGACAAAAATGATGGTACCCCTAGAAAAGACTGAAAATAATGTGACCAAAGGGACATGTTAATCCAAGGTGTGTCCACTAATTAGCATCACAGGTGTCTACAATCTTGTAATCAGTCAGTGGACCTATATATAGGGCTCCAGGTAGTCACTGTGTTGTTTGGTGACATGGTGTGTACCACACTCAACATGGACCAGAGGAAGCGAAGGAAAGAGTTGTCTCAGGAGATTAGAAAGAAAATTATAGACAAGCATGTCAAAGGTAAAGGCTATAAGACCATCTCGAAGCAGCTTGATGTTCCTGTGACTACAGTTGCACATATTATTCAGAAATTTAAGATCCATGGGACTGTAGCCAACCTCCCTGGACGTGAAAATTGATGACAAATCAAAGAGACGGATAATACGAATGGTAACAAAAGAGCCCAGAAAAACTTCTAAAGAGATCCAAGGTGAACTTCAAGCTCAAGGAACATCAGTGTCAGATCGCACCATCCGTCGTTGTTTGAGCCAAAGTGGACTTCATGGGAGACGACCAAGGAGGACACCATTGTTGAAAACAAATCATAAAAAAGCCAGACTGGAATTTGCCAAACTACATGTGGACAAGCCACAAAGATTCTGGGAGAATGTCCTATGGACAGATGAGACAAAAATTGAACTTTTTGCCAAGGCACATCAGCTCTATGTTCACAGACGGAAAAATGAAGCATATCAAGAAAAGAACACTGTCCCTTCTGTGAAACATGGAGGAGGCTCTGTTATGTTCTGGGGCTGCTTTGCTGCATCTGGCACAGGGTGTCTTGAATCTGTGCAGGGTACAATGAAATCTCAAGACTATCAAGGGATTCTAGAGAGAAATGTGCTGGCCAGTGTCAGAAAGCTTGGTCTCAGTCGCAGGTCATGGGTCTTGCAACAGGACAATGACCCAAAACACACAGCTAAAAACACCCAAGAATGGCTAAGAGGAAAACATTGGACTATTCTAAAGTGGCCTTCTATGAGCCCTAACTTAATCCTATTGAGCATCTTTGGAAAGAGCTGAAATATGCCGTCTGGAAAAGGTACCCTTCAAACCTGAGACAACTGGAGCAGTTTGCTCATGAGGAGTGGGCCAAAATACCTGCTGAGAAGTGCAGAAGTCTCATTGACAGTTACAGGAATCGTTTGATTGCAGTGATTGCCTCAAAAGGTTGTGCAACAAAATATTAAGTTAGGGGTACCATCATTTTTGTCCAGGCGTGTTTCATGAGTTTATTTGTTTAAATAATTCTGTTGAAGCATGGTTGAAAATCAATGTCTGACTTTCATTGGTTAAATTTCATAGAATTTTTATTTATTATTACTTTTGTCAGATTAAAGTTATTTCTGTGACCATTGTGAGTTTTTCTTTTATTGACTGAAGGGTACCAACAATTTTGTCCACGTGTATATGGTAAAATAGTATATACCATGATATTGCAAAACTATATTAGACAATGCAATAACCACATATGAGAGTTTGTGTGCTGTTTGTGTGTATGTGTCTAGAGAGACAAGGAACAGCAACATTCTGCTTATGCTCAAGAGAAATTGCTTCGATCTTAATAGAGATGGGAAAATTTAGGATGACCAAGAATGCAGTACAAACAATAAAATCCTATTGTGAAATTTGGAGATTTAACCAATCAGTAACACTACAAAAAGAAATGTAAGTATTATACTGTATTTTGTTGGATAACTGATGAATTAAAGAAAACTATCCCCTGCTTAAACAATTTTTAAAATATGTGCAAATTGCATTTTTATTTACTTGCATTTTAAGGCAAAGAGCAGTGCTGTGATACCTATATTTTTCTTTTATAGTTGTGAGGTCCAGAGTGGTATTTGAAAAACCGCCGTGATCATCAGCATTTATTTTTTTAAGATTTTTATGACCTTATTATTTGTCTGCCTTTTTTTTTTTTTTTGCATGATTGGCAATTTTCTTTTTCAAAAAAGGATAACTCAAAGAATAGAAATTTGTCAGACTGGAATCTACTGGGCAGAGAGAGGGTGGCTGAGTAACAGGCATGCAAATATAGCAGTATTCCTGGTGTCAAATGCACTTTATTTACCTATAAAAATATCTTCAAAAACATGATTTAAAGATGTTTTTAAATCATTTAAAGATATCTTCATATTACTTTGTTATTACACCATTGTAATCATTTAAGGAAAATTTGGCATTACTTTAGATTTGGTTTCTGTATTTATGCTGTACCATGTACTTACCTGTACTTACCAGTAACTAGGTGTCATTATCTTGAACTTACTGTGTAATACTGTGTAATGCTGCATATGGCAAAAATGTATTAATATCTTTAAATGTTTCAGAATATCGCTAAATCATTTAGAGACATACTGTATTTAAGTCATAATTTGGCTACCAATCCTTGAGATTGTACGCTGAGATGCCCAAACCATTGAAGGCCTTGTAGCAGTGGTCACACACTGAAGCCATAAAGAAGGAATGTTTGTAAATACTGCTACTCCTTGTGCTGTGAGACATTTGCATTAATGGGTGGGCTATTATCCTAGGGTCCAGTTTGTCCACTGCATCCCAGTCAGGTTGAAATTTGTTGTTTTGTGGGCCATATGCTGCCATCTCTATCAAAAGAAAGGCCAGGTTAGCACAATATTGTAAGCACTATTTATTTTTTTTTCTGTTTGTTCATTAGCCTCTTTTATCAGTTTCCCTGAATCAAATGCTGACCTAGAGAGACAGCCTAGTCATGCAAAGTATTGACATCATTATTTTTAGATTTCCTTTACGGGGACAATCAGATTTTAATTGGACATTGACATTTTATTGATTAATTAATTATTGTTTTTCAATGAAACTCATTTTGCTTAATAAAATGTGTTGTATTTGTTTCTGAATAAACAAAAAACGTTGTCCATGAATTTAATCACAGTGGCAGAGAATAAGCATACACTTTGAAACAGAATACAAGACATATACCAATAGGGATGGAGCAATGCACAATAATAAGAGGTAGTACAATGCTTTCAGGCAAATTAACATTTAAAGATATTTTTTAATGTCATATTTACTAGCCTACCAGTTGTAGTTACAACACATAATGGAATATGTGCAATAATATATGCAATATTAAACCTAATTATAGACAATGATCAATTAGTGATTATAATAATATTATTTTAAATGTGATTGATGCAGTTGAACAAATATACAGTTATTGTTAAGATTTAAATGATGATTCCTCAGCCATATGTTTAAGCATTTGGTATATAACCCAGGTACTTAAAAGAAAAAAAACTGTGCTCTCATGTGGAACAGCTCCAGCTGAATATACGTATTACAGCTCCAGGTTACATGTACCTCTGCTGGAAATGCTTCTTACTCATAATGTAGAAAAATATGCACCATGTTATCCATGTATTTCTTAATGGAAATATATGCCATTCGCTGTCCTTTTGCTAACCACTTTCATGACATGTTGGCATTTACTCACTTCATGAGGTTGAAGTCAAGTGTTCTTTGAAAGTGCAGGTTTAAGATATTGTGCTTCAAACATTGTAACTGCCACTATGTTACATAAGAATAAGAATTTTTCAAATCTTTTACACAATAACATTTTTTAAAATTTCTTCTTACAATACAATTTTACTTTGTAAAACTAAATCACAAAGTATCAATACATTTCTTAAAGGAAAAGGAAACAAACAACTGCAATATGTTTCATAGTTCAAAAACATTTGAACATTATGAAGTATATCATAAAACATAAATGTATATAAATGCTACTATAATGTATACATGCCAAAATATTGCAAATATAATGTATCTGGATAGTATCAAGTCTCACAATAGCTTGTTAATTCTACTATCCTACTCTCCATTTTTCATAGAAAAAACTATTGATTAAAAACTCTACTTTTATTCCTTGATATTCTTAAGTCATTTATCATAAAAAAAATATTATTAAAAGATGTGAACATGCCATGAAGCTACATTTCACACACTTGAAGAAACTAAAGATTTTTTAATGTAAAGCAATATTTCATAATGCCTATTTTTCATGACAAATTACACAGAATATGAAAAGTAGTTCAGATATTAACACAATATTCTTCTTCCAGTATTAGGAAGCGGTATACAACAGGAAAGCATACTCTATAGCATAAAAGTGTAATTCAAATTAGAGAAAAATGCCAAAAGAAATTAGATATATTTTCAATTATTCAGTAATATTTTCTACACATGTGCAAATAAGGTGACAGAGTGCTGCACTAGTACTGCTGAAGTAAATATTGATTATTAATATTATAGGTGTGAATCTGATAGGTCCTACTATCTGCATATTTGAACTTTGTGAGCATGTAATGAGTAAAAGAGTTGATATACAACCAATTGGGATCTTAAGCATGCAGATGACAGCAGAAGTCAAGTGGATCGATTGCACACTGGAAAGAACAGACAAGTGGTGAGTACAAGTAAGCAAAGCTCTACACATCTGCTGATGAAAGCAAGTGAATACTTTGGCTACATTCCCAAAACAGCAGGCATAGTAAGTAGAAATAAAAGAAATATTGCTAGCAATGCAAATACAATTATGCACAACTTGCATAAAAATAGTAAGACACAATAAAACAAATCTGTAATAAGCAAAACTTAGTAGAAAAAGTGGAAAACTGCAATGAAGGCAACAAGCATTGGAGCAGGGAAAAATAAAGATCAGTTATTTTGGACATTGGTATACACTGTATTGTACAGTACTTGTCCAAGGACAATTTTTACAACAGCCTGAATTCAGAATGAAAGAAACAACAAAACAGAAGGGGAGAAGAATATTGATAAACCTGGAAGCTTCCAAATCTAACTGAAGAATGGAAACAGACTTTATTTTTCATTCTGAAGTGCCATGTACATTTTGCTAATTTTAACATACTTCAAAAGCAAATTCTTTAATATGAAAATATATCTATTTCTTGTTGGCCTTGAAACATGTAGACTTGTTTCAAATAAGCTCTTGAAATACACTTAACATACCTAAAAACCATGCAATTTGAAAATCAGTAAAGGCTGTCTTGTCAGCTTTGACCAATATTAGCTAAATGTTGCTAATCCTTTCTTTAGAGAAGGAAGCCAGCTACATGCCAGCTGTCACTATGCAATAGGTTTTGTAAATTTCTTCATGTTAACATTAGGGCTTAGTGTATTACGCAATTTATCCAACTATGTTACTTTTAATAGTATTAAAATGCTTTGGTCCAGGAATGCATGAACTGCATTAGAAGAAATTTATCAAATCTGATACTGGTAAATTCATACTGTACATGACTCATCTACCATACATATCAATAAAATCCATTAAAAAGTTTTAATACTATATTTATCCTCATACCATATGATTAATGCAAGCATGATGCAAACATATCAGTAACAGATATGTAAAATGAGCAAACTCAATCATGTTAGAACAAAGTAGATAAGGCATGTTTGCAAGTTTAATCTGTAACTTCACATTAAAAATTTTCTTTAGTGGTCTCTAATGTTTGCCACACCATAATGTGAAGGGTTACCCATTACAGTGGATGCATTTTAAGCTTTTCATGTGGATGAATGACTTGTATTTAAAGAGTGGCATATTCGCTAAGTATAGGTACTAGGGGACACAATTAATGCAAAATTCACAATTGATGACTGTTGTTCTTGATATACTGTAATTGAGATTATTAATATCAAATAATATCACTAGAGTGAAATGCATACTTTATGTTGCCAACTGCATACACCCTTCTACAGTATATACACAGAGAGTAGTAGGAACTCCATTTTCCAGTTTTCTAAGCTAATATGCTAGGCATGCTAACAAGGAGTACTTAAATGTTAACTGGGGAAAAAAAAACATAGTAGCCAAAACAAAAGTCTAAACCTTGTAGACAATCAACACGGTAACCAAATCCAAAATAAGAGACAAGATTGTGGTTACAAAAAAAAAAAAAAAAAAACTATACACATATACATAAACCAAAAACTGGAAATATCAAAGAAGAAGAGTTTTTGAAAATGACAAAAGCAAGTTTTGTTATAAACAAATTCAGATAAAGAAGTGTTTTGAATGACAAATTTTAACCCTTTGTATCTTTTCTGGGAAAACACAACCTCTGAGTGCATGCCCCGAACAACATGAGTCGCTGTCCTAACGACAGGAGACAGAAAACAGTGGTATCCATAAACATACAAAATGGTAGCACAATTGGATCAAACAATATCAGAACTATTAAAGTATGCCACAATTCAAAAACTAATTTCAGAATCTGACTTCTGGTCTAGAAAAGGGATAGCAAGCATTAAAATGCCTGTCATTGTTAATAAAGACACAGGATTTACTGAAAAACAGATTACTAAAATAGGGAACCATGTAAAAATCTGTTAATGTGAAATTATTAAATATTGGAGATGTTGAAATATTAAACATTTAGCATTTAAAACAAAAGTTTTTATATTGTTTACAATAAATATACAATACACATAACTAAAATGTCTGACACTGTTTTATATAATAAACAAAATTACTGATATTCAGAATCAAAGGACAGAATAAAACATTTAATGACTGTAATGTATGATTAAGAAGTTAATGCAAACACAACCTGTTAGCTCTGTTGTACAAGTAATATTTAGCAATATTAATATACAGCAAGCTCAATAAATATTTAGATGGTAACACATTGTTAGATGCTGCTGATATTGTGTCAATAATATGCTACAACACACATATACAATCATTATATCAAAAAAGAACACCACCGTTTAAATACTTTTCAAGTTCACCTATATGCTTACACAGTATTTGCCCATTGTCAGTCAATGAGGGGTTACCTATGCAAAATATTGAATCTTTATACACACAAAGATATGTGTGGTATTAAGGTTAAGCATAAATCTCAAAGCACAATCTATATGATTAAAGCTCTTAAGTGTAGCATTCAATATATTTGCCCCATTATGTGTAATCATGCAAACATGCTGCTTCCCATTTAAACCCTAGATGGCCAGTGCAGCTCTCAGCACTTCAGCATTCATATTCTTGGTTAAAGTCTGCTCTTTGCAAGCACCCATTTTTAAGGGCAAATCCATTATCAATACAGTGAACCATTGCAGTAAGACATGTTTTCTGAGTTCTTCTTAAGCACAACTCAGCTGCAGTTACATAACGTTATACTTGTTTCATATCTATTTCAATTTCTGTCTTCACTTGGAATAAAGTAAAGGCAGCTATGATGGTCTGGCTTGGCTCCAGTTCCCCATCACAAGTTGCATCTGGAACTGTTGATAGCATGGCTGGGATGATTATGAAATGAGGACCTGTAACCAACAAGAGTTGGTTGTGCTTTTTATAAAAAAAAGTCAAACAAAATGAGTTAAAATTACTAAAGTACAAACTGTGCAGTGCTTCAATAAAAAAAAAAAAATACTCATCCATGGCAGTAAAAGTCAATCAATAAATAAATCCATGAATAAAAAACAAACTAAAATCATACAGATCTTGGGTTCCTTTCTCTCTCTCTATCTCTCCCCACATCCACCAAATACTTCACTCTCTGTCTTCCCAGCTCACCCCATCGGGCCTTGCAGTCTGGAGAAGGTTACAGCTACAGTACCACCTTCTAGCCTCCGTTGACGTCTGCTGTGGTGCTTATCGCTAGCCCCTCATCTTCCACCACACTCTTTTGCTGATCCCATGGAGCAGTTTCCCAATCAGCCACACTAACTCTGAATGGATCAACGGAGCACAATCCACTACTGGAACATCGATTACTCAGTCCCTCACTGGGTCACTGACCTGGCCTTGTTTTCGATGGCCTGCTCCATATAGATATGCATTGCAGTAAACAAGTAATTAACAGCTGTCTTTTTTTCTGCCCTAATGTTACTGGGACTTGATGCTGCTTGTTTAGCTTTAATGCATATATTTGAATTGTAGATGTTTGAATAAATGTTTTGAGTGCAGGGCTCCAACAGTTTGTTCAGTTTTTTTTATCTACATCACTGCTAACGAAATCAACATAAATTCATATTATGGATGATGCTCTTCAATTTGGTAGTAAAATGTCAAAAAAAAAAAAAAAAGTGTCAGGTGATCCATGTTCAACATTAGTTAGTTACTTACACCACTCAATTTTCTGGAGGCTGCCACAAACAGAAGTGAAAGGAATTCACAGTTTTTAAAAGATCCAACTCCTAAAAATGTACTCAGCACAGTATAGTCATATGATATGAGTCCCTCAGGTTCGCTAATGCACTCTTGCACAGTGGATGTATCTGTGATTGGTCACAACATACATATTTTCTTTAGAAGTTTGTAGCAGGGAAATTTTGATCTTTGACAGAGCGTAGCTACTAAATGGACTGTAGTAATCGCCCTTTTTCATGATTAGTATATTGTGGTGGCTATAAATGCAACTGCAATTAATACACAATTAATTGTGCAGCCCTAACAGTTACTCTCAAAAAGGGTTGTGTAATAGGTCATAGAGGCTAGTAAAATTGGTTACTTAAATATATGGTTTCAGATCTAAGGAACTTTTTAAAATTGAGTTTGGTTCAGGGCTGACAGATTGAAGATTACTATTTGAATATAATACTAACATATTTTTAGAAAGGGTAGACTGTGAATACACCACGTCTCCAAATGAGGCACTTTACAGGAAAAGACAGGCTCTACAATTAGAATTTAACTCTAGACAGCAGAATAAACTGAACAACTCACCTTTAAATCATGACATTATTATTATGAATAATGAGAAATGGCTAATAAGATTTTAGCTTAAGAAATTCCCAAGCAGGGCACTCACAATGCAATAACAGAAATTACCAACAGATAAAATAATGGACCATAAAATATATAACTTACGCATTCAAGGAGTAATATACTGTTAGTGTGCTTTTTCCAGTGGACTCTCTAGCACACCATATTAGACTCGACATCTATGCGTTCACGCAATCAAAACAGTTTACATATTTACAGATAGACATCAAAGTAAATATACACATCTTTTTCAACATAATTTTGGTCATGACATGGAAAAAATCAAGATGTTAAAAGATTATCTAACCTCCACCTCACCTTAGCAAGTAGAATCAATACTGTTAAGACAAACATCTTTCCTAAACTTCTCTATCCATTTCACTGCCCTATATATAACAAAAGGTCATTCTTTAAGAAACTAGACTTAATTATAACCTCATTTATCTAGAATTCTAGATGTTCATGCACTCAAAAGGCAACTCTACAAAGACCCAAAGTAGAAGGAGGCATGGCACTACCTAACATTAGAATATACACAACTCTGAAGACCTGGAAGTTTGCATAATTTAATGAATTTCAGTAACATCTGTTTGAACTGAGCAGGAATTCAGGAGATGCCTTAAGCTGTATTGATGATTTTATCACCTGTGAAGAGATGGGCACCAGGACTAAATAGGTTTACAGCTTGGGAAAGGAAGACATGCCAATGCTTCAAGCTGTATCTGATAACTTTACAACCTGTGAACGGGAGGAGATGCTGTGGGACCAGAAATTGTCAAACTAGTTTACAGCTTGAAACAAGAGATTCTTAAAACATGAAAAACCTTATTCTTTGGGAAAACAAACATACTCAAACAGATTGAGTTTGAGCAAATTCATACATTATATTGACAGCCAGCCAATCAGATGTATGTAACAATCATGTGTTGCGAAACCCCTGTGGAATTTTAAAATAATTAAGACGGACTAAACAAGAAGATGACAGAGCAGTGACGTCAGAAGAGGGAGAGGGCGATGTAAAGAGGACAAGACAAAGCAACATCAGGAGAGGGCACCAGCAACATGCGACCATTTTCATCTGATTGTCAGCTAAACGGTTCCATGAATATCGATTGCTAAATCTATGCCACCCTGGGACATTCATCTTTGACATCTTTAACTTTTAGTAAGCCTTTTTCTAAAGACTATATATGTTCAGACTTTTCTAACCATATTTTATTTTATGCTTTTCTCTACTGATATTATTGCTCTTTAATAAATAACGTTGCTTTTAACTTTCTACACTTTGTTTCATATCTAGAGTGATTGAAATAATAAGGTAAATTTCTTAGAGCACCTTGAGCAGTGAGTAAGTGCCATATGATCCAAGTTTTATCGAACCGAGGATGTAAAGCTCTGTCCAATAAGAATAAGAAAATACTGTTACACCTTAAGATTAATACATACATACACAGATATATGCATACACACAGACTCTAACCACAAAAAGTACCTCTTAACCTGTTTTTGACACCTCACTTTCACAGTTAGCCTTTTTATAATTTTAAATGGTTGGTTTGTATCGTCATCATTAAAGTGGACATTATTATCTTTCTTAAACATACCCTTTCACAAAAGCATTTCAGGATAGAGTTTGTCACAGCTCTGCTTATAGATCTGACAACTTACTCTGCTGTGGGATTCAACACAGTGAATGCGCCACAATTTTATGCTTTATATATTTTTATTAATAATGAAGGCCTGCAGAAGCAAACAAGAGAGAGATTAATGTTTGGCGATTAATAAAACATATTTTACCTAATCTAATCTAGTTGTTCTCATCAAAGCCACAAGTCTACAATGGTTGGTCTGATGTGTGAATGAAGCCAAGACTGTTAGGTTAAAATGCTGCCTGGATTATCAAACAATCATGATTGGCTATCTGGTATATTTGTGAAAGACTGCGGCCTCTACTAAGAAAAACAGACATGAGATTTCAAAACAATATACCTGTTGAAAAGCAATCCACAATAGTGGTGGTTTTAACACCTTATCCAATCTTTTTGTAATAAGGAAACCATCAATAAGCCAGGCTGTTAGGGAAGAGTGTAACTTTGCATGATCATCTCTGGAGGAAATGTACATAACTCTCTCATTAGGAGAAGCGGCTCTGTAAAATTGGTGGTGATTTTCAAAGTAGATTGGTGTTTTCCATAGTCTTGTGGTTAATTTATGGGTCACATGTCTCCATTACTGCTCCAAAGGAATTTGACATGGATCATTACAAGTACAACAGTAAGGTATACCACTTGTTTTACTCTGGACTATAAATGATCACCTCCCTTACCAGTATGTTACTGTTACAGAGGAGCTGAAAGCTGACATATGTAGTTCAGCAAGAAAAATACTTATTATGCTTTAATATGATGCTTTCTAGAGAATGTGTGAATTAAGCAAAATGAATTAACATTTATTAGCGTAATCTGAAATAGCTGTGCTACATTGTGCCCATCACACACTGCTCTCCTTACATTCTGTTCATTTTCCTAACTTTCCAAAAGTACCAATAATTAATGGTTGGTGAGACAAGCCTATAGCAGTTGCACTAGCTGCTTTGCCTAAACTTGCATAGTCAGCTGGATGGTGTTAAACATCACCCAACCCTAGCCCAAGCTATTCAGAATTCCATAGGTCCATAAGATTAGGACCAATAATACTAAAACAAAACACGTGTGTGATAGTGTGTAAGTGGCACTGCTTCTGAATGTGCAACGCTATAAATGGTAAAATCTAAAATGGTACCAAAATTCTGTTTGAATTGTGCATGTGAAATTCAACCAATTAATCATCTGAATTAAACAATAAATGAAAAAGCTGCATATTTTATAGTAAAAAATAGAACTTTTTTCTGTATTTTTTAACAATTTTAAAGACCATAAGAAGGAAAATTGTCAAAGTGTTAAGTGTTTTCTTCTATGATGCCTATTAAAAGCATGATGAGGATAATTTAAACAATCACTATTTTTACACTTTAACTTTTCTTTCAAGAGAAAAATGATATACAGTGCCTTTGCTTTGGTGATGAGATCCAATAATAAGAAACATTACAGAAGTTGTGTTGTGGCGGACAGCCGGGGCCCTTACCCAGACAGGACGCCCTAAGTATGGAAGTACCAGGGGAGAGAGTATTGTCAGGACCGTTTCTCCTCCAGACAGGCAGCAGGGCCACGGGGGCACCTGGACATTTGCAAGGCCCTATTTAGCAGCACTTTCACCACTTCTTCCAGGTGCCCTATAAAAGGAGCCAGTCACCCCCACTCAATGGCCTGAGTCGGGAGGAAGTTGACGAAGCCTTTGAGGAGGAGTGGAGACGGAAGGACTGACAGTAAAAGGGGCGTGGTATACTCTGCGAGCCTTGTGTGTTGGTGATTTGTGCAGTATATAAATAAACCATGTTCTGTGTGGACTAAAACCTGTGTCCTGCCTGTCTGAGTCGGAGTTAGGGCGGCTGTACGCACCAGGGCTTCAAAGTGTACAACTTTTCTTTCATTGTTTGAAAGTGCCTTTTGCATTATGGTTACACTTTCCAAAATGAGAAATACTAGTATAGAATTCGGTCACTATGATTGAAAAATGAAAAAGATATTAATCTTGTTAACATTTTGCTTACATCTATTCATCTCACCAATTTAGGAGTCTCCCAAGATATCTAGCCAATATTTCAAGGACAAAAAAGGGACCAGTCTTGAAATACAGCAGGTAAACAATAAATGAATGCTTACTCTTGCATGATCAATATTAAATCTGCTGACTTGAATAAACACTTTAAATAAGAAATAACTTTAACAAACATTTGCATGATAAAATTAGGATGTGATTATCTTTTTTTTGACTGACAGCAATTAAGGGTGAAATTTAATTTAAATAGTAAAATAAACACACACACACATACACAAAACTTTCATATACTGAAGAAAAAGGGTCTTACTTACACAGATAATGCAAGTGTCTGAAATTAGACTCTCGGGATTTAACACCTCTACCACAGCCTCAGTGATTACAGCTTTCTTTATGCAGGTCATCTGAAATCCATACACATCATCCCAGAAAGCTATCCTGCTGTCGTGTTTCTGCTTATCGCAAACTGCAGCTAGGGTGATGTTGCATAGGTCAGGGTATACTGAAAAGTTCAAAAACAGAGCCAGTTTATCTTCTTTGACAGAAAATGAAGGCAATTCTTTAAAAGTGTCTTGGGTTTTAAAAGGTAGGTACTGTGTATTACATTCAACATTTCTACCACTTTGTAAAAGAGAATGCTAGAAACAAGTACTGAAAATAATTCAAGCACATTTGCACATGAAACAAATAACAGCGGTAAAAGTGTAACTGTTTAATTGGTATGTCTGGCCTTCTCATACTAGTAAAGTATTGCTAACATTTAAGATAATTTCCAAGGAGCCAACAGAAATAAATAAAGTAAGAAAGTCAAAGAATAAAATAGTAAAATCACTTCATCACAGCAAAAAAAAAATCTGCACCACCAATTTACTTAAATGGAAAGTATCATGGTGATAGTTTAAAAAGCCTTTAAAAAATAATGAAATAAAACAGACAGCAGACTACATCGCAGATTGAGATCTCCAATGACATCAAGCACTTAGCCTTGACAAATCATTCACCTTTCAAAAAGCAAAGCCTCCGGAAAACTCAGTTCCACAACCTAAAATCAAACAGCCAGACCTTTTCTCCTTCTTTCTGGCCAAAACCCTACAAAACTACTGTTCTCCTGAAATGAGTAGATGACTTGATTTGAATTACTTTTTAAAATGGCAACTGTTTAACTGCTGTGTAGTAAGGCACTTACAGCTTCATCTGTTAAAAGTAATAACAGTGCAGCAAAATAAAGAATGGGTCCTTTGTTTTGTGCAAGCAACTGACTCCTCTGTTTATAGTATTCTTCTCACCCTTTGAATTCCTAGACCTTTAAGTATACATTTATGACATTAATGCTCTCTTATCCCCGATCTCAGATCATAAGGATATACTCAAGCTCAATCTTCCTCTATTTCCTCTGTGTTCTCTGAGATGAAAGTTTAATACTGTACAATGCTACTAGAAGACAATGATTTTTAAACAGTTTATAACTAAGCTAAAGGAGTTCTTGCAGCTTAAGCATGATTCAGTCTCTGACTGTGCTATTCTGTGGAATGCTGTATAAGCTTAATAAGCAGTAATTCCATTTGTTTTGTATCCTATAAAAATCCATCAAGACCTGGTAAAACAGATGAGTCTGAAGCTAAATTAAAATGTTTAGAACAGTTCCACTCAAACATACTTAATCCCCATTAAAACACAAATATCAGCTGTAAGAACAGAGTTGAATGCTTTATTATTTTAATGTGCATGATTTTAAATTCACAGTACATGTATATCTATGTAAAAAAAAGAATAATTTACAGCAAACTCTGTTATTAAGACCCACAGTGCCACAATAACTAATGACCCAGAAGCAATTAACACAAGAGTTTATAACTTTATACCCACCCAAGGAAAATGCTGCTCCCCATAAACTTCACAATTTCCTGTCTAAGCTGAATCTTCCTTGTTTAACCCCAATGGAAACTGCCTCATTATGCACCCTGTTCCTTTGAAGGAGTTGAAAGATATCACTGAATTAGTAAAAAAAATTAAATAAACAAATAAAGTAGTAGGACTAGAAAAAGTTTGCCACCCGAGTACATATTATCTTTTTGAGTGCAATTTTCTCCTGGTTAATCTGGCGTGCTTAAGAAGGCAGTATTAGACAGACAACACAGACTTCACATTCATATGGTTGTAATTTCTTTACTTTTAAAGCAGAGTAAGGGGTTCAAAAACCTTCTATTAGGTATAGATATTAACTGCTAAATTCTAAAGGTTTAGCAAGAAAGCTGGAAACTGTAATGACTCAATAACCACACCCAAACCAGGCAGGTTTCATGTGCAGATTGGTACAAACGAGGTTCATTTAGAATTTTCTCTGAAGCAACTTTTCTTTCATTAGATTTAAAATAAAAAAAAGCATTTGATCAGGTATATTGGGATTATCTGTGGACTGCTATAGATTGTACGGAATTCAAAACCCCTTTTCTTACAAATTTCACAATGTGTATCTCCTTTCCTATTAAGAAGTGATTTAGGTAATACTGCTTATTATTTATTTTACTTAATAAATTGATGCCACTGTTCATCATATCTAAGAGTCAACTACATTTATAAAGGTTTTCAGAAATTTTTTGATTATTAAAACATCAGAACATTTTTATGAGAACCAGCTATTCAGCCCAAAAAAGCTTACCTGCCTATCAATTCAATTTCTCCAAAATAACATTGAGTTGAGTTTTGTAGGTCCCCAAAGCCCTACTGTTCACCACACAATTTGATAAGTCTTTCCACAAGATTCTGGTTCTCTGGGCAAGATTTAATGTTAAAGATTTAACATTTAATTAGGTGTTAGTGTCTCTGATACACTTGACCATTCCTTTACTACTAAAATATTAAAAGATTCTGTTTGGGTCACCTTTCACGTTATTTTAGCTGTATTACTCTCCAAATGCCTTTCAGCTTTCCTACTATCCTTTTAAATCTTTGCTGACATAAGCCCTATAGTTAGCATTGGTATTTTTAGTCTTATGCCTTACACATTTATCTATTACAGAGTCTTTTTTAAATTGTTACTGCTTCCAAATTTTGGAATGAACTTGAAATCTGCTCTACTACTCTTTTGCAACTCCACACTTAAAAGCATATGCCAATTAATCTTTTTTAGGCTTTCCTGCATCTGCTCAAAATTGTATCAATGTCTCTCTATTATAATAAAAAAAACCTTGGGACGAGACGAGACTAATCCTGTGATGAGACGTGACTTTTTGAAGAGACTTTTTGGAAGGAAGTCCAGCAAGATGGAGACTTTTACCATGAGATTCTTCCAAGTCACGCCCTACTTACAACTATTTGCAAACAGGACCATGGTCATCAAGTGCATTCCGGCATTTAACCTGGACAGACACCAATCCATTAAAGGGCTTACTTATGAACACATACACACTTATCCAGTTTAGAATCACCCATTCATCTAAATATTGCAGAGAGAAACGATCAAGTCAAACGAATTAATGCGAAAACTGTTAATCGGTTACACAGCAAATTGATTAAATGCGTTTCAATAGACTATGCTGAAGCAGTGGGTGGTGATCGTGCATATGATGAAAACATCAATTTACAATATCCCTGAGAATATCTACAAGCGTTATAACCGTCCGGTCTTCCACTGGCTGAATTACTGTTGAAAGGCTCTATCGTAATGTTATTGCATAATTTATGTATGAGTGACGGAATATGCAATGGAACAAGATTAGATGTATTAAAAATTGGTAAAACAATTCTAACATGTAAAATTTTAGCAGGCGACAAGAAAGGTACTGCAGTATGTATTCCGCGAATAACATTAGACACAAAAGGAGATCTTGATATGCCATTTGTATTAAAACATTTACAGTTTTCCGTGAGAACAACCTTTGCTATGACAATTAAGAAATCACAGGGACAAACATTAGAAAAAGTCGGTTTATTTATTAGAGAGAAAGATATTGACTCACGGGCAGTTATACACTGCGTTGTCACAATGTAAATCCAAACACGGAATCAAAATTCAATGCGATCTTGAAGAAAAGTTAATACCAAATATTGTTTTATCTAAAGTTTTCAAGTAAAAGTGAAAATAATGCATATGTAACAATTCCCATGAAAATAACAATCTCCTTAAATTGTATATATGGTTAACCAAACCCGGGGGTTGGCGAGCGAAGTGAGAAGGGGGCGGAGCCCCCTACTTTACTAGATTGTAATGTTTTAAATCGCATCTACCCACTGAATTCTACCCTGATTATTACACAATACTAAATCTTCAGGCTTTCCCCACTCTTTATATGTAGATTATATCCTTTTGTTCTTAGCAAATGCTGAAGCGGACCTACAACAGATCTTGAAGAAGATCAATCGAACCATGTCTGTACTGTGTACTGCTCCTGCTCAGTAGCTTCTCATTTTAGGTATCATCTGTCTATCTCACATTCACAGATTGTAGTGAGTATACATGGAATATTGGCAGATGTTAAAAAGCACTTACATTGTTTGTCTTTCATTAAATGTATAATCCCATCTCAAACAGCAGTCACTGAAATTAGTATTTCCCACAATAGAATTTTGTGAGTTCAGGGGTCACACCACCAATTACTAGACGTTGGTCAAATCACTTCTACCCAAATTAACTTGGGTAGAATTAATGATTGCGTCTTTCACAGCACTGGTCTGAGCTCACCCAATTCAGGAAGCAGAGCTTATGACCTCTGTTTGCGAGAGTTACTAAATGTTTCTATGGCTTAATGCCTGCAGCGTAGCATTTGTCAATGTAAATGTAGTTGCATGCATTAGCCTACCTTTAAGTATCAATTTTACTGTATTTATGTTTTGATTCTTCTACTGATACAAGTAAACAATGCAAGTTACATTTAGTTTTTTGAAAAAGCACAAGTTAGTGGTGTTGCTGGTGACAGCCCTGAGGAAAAACATTGTCACCACCTAATTTAAATCTAAGAAAATATACTTCAGCTAGTAACGCAGAAGAGCAAATGCTGACAAGTGAATTCAATATAAGTGAGGCTTGTGCAGCTGAAAGTACAGAGGAACACATGCCACCCTCAAGTGACTTAAACGCATTCTCCAAGATATACTACTAACACATCTGCATACTATTTTGATTCATGCATATAGATGACTGTCTTCAACAAGTTGTTGTTTAGAGGTTTTATCTAACAGTGCCATAATTCTAGCAAAGCTTAAAAGGAATTTGTATACAAAGCACCATTAATACCAGTACATGTCAGTGGAGTTTTTTTTAAAAGGAAAGAGAGTTTAACCTCAGAAAACATGGATAAAATATACACTTTAGCGTACAAGAAATGTGTTAACTCTTAAAGGATCATTTTTGATATAATTTTGTATTGCAAAATCAAAACAAATTTTACCATAGTAGAAGATTTCATTATTCCTTGCAGGCAGGAATGCAATGCGAACAATGTTTCAAAGAGATTGAAAATAATGCAATAATACAATTAGTGAGTGAAGATATTTATCAGCAACTTATAAATTAAATTAAAATGTCAAAGATTTATGCTCATCAGTTAGATGAGTGGACAGACATTGCTGACAGAAGTGCTGTTACTTATCTACAGTATATTAGGTATGAAGGCTGGAATGAAAAGGTCTGAACTGCTTTGAAATAAAAAGTTATACTCTGGCAAAGACATACTTTCAGCATTGTCTGAGTACTTCTTAAGTGCTGATTTAAAAGACTGCATTTCAGTTTATATGGATGTCCAGCTGGTATGTTTGGTAAAAAAAGTAGCGGCACACCAAGAAAGTTCACATTGCATGATACACCAGGAAACGTTACCAAGTAAAAGTATAGCTTGCTATTATCTGAGTACACATCTCCCTGTTGTTACAAGTGATAGCAGAACATAACCGAATTGCAAATGCAATAGAAGAAGCAGAATAAAGCTTGGCACAGGGGCTTGCTAGGTTCTCATAACTCCATCCTTGACAGCATCTATGAGCAGACAAGTGAACATGAAATGTATTCTTATCTCAGGAAAAAAGTTCCAAAAATGTGGGATAAAATAATTATTTGTAGTTTCCTTTTGTTATCACAAGGATGCCTCATAAGCACAGGTGGTATGTTTTCTGAAATCGTTTTAAAGCGGATGTATTTGTTTTAACGCTTTTGCATTCACCTATGTTCCCTTTTTCCCCATTGTAAGCTGAAAGAACAGATGAGGTATTTTTAAAATTTATAAAAAAATGCTTTACTTTAGAAAATAATTTTGTATGGAAAATTCATATATACAGTGGAACCTCGGTTCACGAACGTCTCTGAACACGTACAAATCAGGTTACGACCAAAATATTCGCCAAACTTTTGCATCTTTTCAGGACCACACACTCGGTTGATGAACAAGCCAGTTTCCCTTCCAGTTTGTACGTGCCGATGATTTCTGCACGTGTTGCATTGTTCTCGGTCAGACGTGCATGCTTTTGCTGTGAACTCGTTGTGCTCTATTTCGTTTCCCTTCTGGTTCGTATGTGCCGATAAGTTCTTCAAGTGTTCAGTCTCTCCCTGTGCATTGTTCTCGGTCAGACGTGCGTGCTTTCGCTGTGAACTCTTTGTGCTCTACAGTATTATGCGTGCTTTTGGATTAATTTTGCAGTTAACCATGGCTTCTAAGCAAGTGTGGTGAGAAGAAAGGTTCGAAGAAAATTGAAATCATATTAAAGAAAGAAATTATTGAAAAGTACGAGCGTGGCGATCGTGCTACTGATCTTGCCGCCGAGTACAAGAAGTCAAAATCTACGATTTCGACTATTCTAAAGCAGAAAGAGGGCATTAAAGCAGCTGATGTTGCAAAAGGAGTTACAGTGTTAACCAGGCAGAGGCCTCAAATGCTGGAAGAGGTGGAAAAACTGTTGCTAGTGTGGCTGAACGAGAAGCAACTTGCAGGGGACAGCGTAAGCGAGGCGATGTTATGCGAGAAAACCTGGAAGATTCATGGCGATTTGCTGCAAAACTTTCCTTCTACGAGTGCCGAAAGTGAGGAATTTAAAGCCAGTAGAGGATGGTTTGAAAAGTTTCGCGAGAGAAGTGCCATTCATAGTGTGGTAAGGCATAGAGAGGTTGCTAGTTCCAATGCTGAAGCTATGAAAGAATTAGTGAAAAATTTCACAAAATTAGTGGAGGACGAAGGCTACATGTGTTCAACTGCGACGAGACCGGATTGTTCTGGAAGAGGATGCTGAAGAGGACCTAAATTACCCAGGAAGAGAAGGCTATGCTCGGCCATAAACCAATGAAGGACAGGTTAACCGTTTTGCTGTGTGTTAACGCTAGTGGAGACGTAAAAATCAAGCCACTACTCGTTTACCAATTTGAGAACTCTCGTGCATTCAAGCAGCACAATGTAAACAAAGCCAGACTGCCCGTGATGTGGAGGGCAAACACGAAGGGTTGGGTCACAAGGACCTTGTTTTTGGAATGGCTGCAAGAGGCTTTTGCTCCCGCCATGAAGCAATATCTTGAAGAGAATAATCTGTCCAAAAAATGCCTTCTTCTGATGGACAATGCACCGGCACACCCTCCAAATTTGGTTGCGATATGGTCAGGGAGTACGACTTTATTAAGGTTCCTTCCCCTCCCCAACACAAGTTTCCTCCCCCTCCCCAACACAACTCCTCTTCTGCAGCCCATGGACCAGCAGGTTATTTCAAATTTTAAGAAGCTATACACCAAAGAACTATTCGCCAGGTGTTTCAATCAGACCGAGGAGACGTCTTTGACCCTGAAAGAGTTATGGAAGAACCATTTTAATATCGTTCATTGCATCAACCTCATTGATAAAGCCTGGGAAGACGTCACATACCGGACCTTGAACTCGGCCTGGAAGAAACTTTGGCCTAAATGCGTTCCTGAACAGGATTTAGAAAGCTTTGAGCCTCCTGTTGTGGATGAGATTGTGTCCATGGGCAAGAGCATGGGTCTTGAAGTGGGCAATGAGGACATCGAGGAGCTGCTCCTGGATCACAAGGAGTAGCTGACGATGGGGGAATTCACTGAACTCCAGCAGGAGCAGCATAAGTTGCTCACCGAGGAGCAGTCCTCAGGGGAAGAAGAGGAAAGGGCGGTTATAAAAAGTGATGCGATACAAGCCAAAAAGGAAAAATGGAATGAGTGCCAGGATTCTTTCGAGAAGAACCACCATGACAATGCGGTTACGAAAAGAGTGGCAAACATGATCAGCGACAATGTCGTCTCGCATTTCCGAAAACTTTTAATGCGTAGGAAAAGGCAAGTCACATTAGACTGCTATTTCGCGAAGTCTGATCCACCAGCTAAACAGCTAAAAACACCAGAAACCCAAGAAATCACAAGAGAGAAAACACCTGAAGGAGAACATCCCTCCATCGCAGAGCCAGACTCTCCCTCAAAACTGTAAAACTCCTCTCCACCCAGTTCCTCCTCACTTCCTTCATGCCAGAACTCGACTCATGCAATGTTACTTTTCTTGGTTGTTTATTAAATTACGGATTTTTCAAATGTTCATTTTTTCCCTGTGCTTAAAACTCATTAAAAAAAAGTGTTTACAGTGAGCGGTTCGTAGCGTGAATTCTTGCAAGGCTACTTTTCTCTGTTCAAGGTTTTCTCAGTGTTATTCAATGTTTTTACATTTAGTTTACTATTATGCTGTGCATTCTATGGTATAATTAACTATTTTTCTGCTTAAAAATCTTTAAAAAAATATATTTACATACAGTTTGTACGATTGTAACCGATTAATTGTATTTACATACAATCCTATGGGGGAAATTACTTTGGGTTACGACCAGAGTTTTGGAACGAATTACGGTCGTGACCCAAGGTTCCACTGTAACATGATTGTGAAGAAATAACTTTGACTTGGAAATTGCCAAACTTATCCTTTAAGGTTACATTGCTGCAACTCAGACATCTCACAGGATTGATCTCCCTGCTGCCATAGCTTCTTGCTTCTGCCTGCTTCCTCTGCTACTGAAATTTTAAAGCTTGTCTGAGTCAAGATGTAATCTCCTAGCCCCTCTCTGTCCAATGTCATTTTCACAGAACATATCAGTACATGTTTATGAATTAAACCTATCCGGTGGTTCAGATTCCACATCATAAAACGTGAGGCAAGTCCAGAAAATCATCATTTTACCAGTTTTGACTTTTTTTAGAATGGGTGTCAGGTAGGTAGGTAGGTAGGAAGGTAGGCAGGTACTTTATTAATCCCCAAGGGGAAATTCACATACTCCAGCAGCAGCATACTAATAAAAACAATGTTAATTAAAAAATGATAAAAATGCAATGCAAGTTAAAAAACGCAAGGTAGGTATAACAGTCAATAACATTGTATAATAATGTTAACGTTTCCCCCACCCCACCCCCAGGTGGACAATCTCCTCAGTCTGTCAGTGGAGCAGGACAGTGACAGCAGTCTGTCGCTGAAGCTGCTCCTCTCTCTGTAGATGATGCTGTTCAGTGGATTTTCCATGATTGACAGGAGCTTGCTCAGCGCCCGTCGCTCTACCACAGATATCAAACTGTCTAGCTCCGTGCCTACAATAGAGCCTGCCTTCCTCACCAGTTTGTCCAGTTGTGAGGCATCCCTATTCTTTATGCTGCCTCCCCAGCACACCACTGCGTAGAAGAGGGCGCTTGACACAACCGTCTGATAGAACATCTGCAGCATCTTATTGCAGATGTTGAAGGACACCAGCCTTCTAAGGAAGTATAGTCGGCTCTGTCCTCTCTTGCACAGAGCATCAGTATTGGCAGTCCAGTCCAATTTATCATCCAGCTGCACTCCCAGGTATTTATAGGTCTGCACTCTCTGCACACAGTCACCTCTGATAATCACGGGGTCCAGGAGGGGCCTGGGCCTCCTAAAATCCACAACCAGCTCCTTGGTTTTGCTGGTGTTCAGTTGTAGGTGGTTTGAGTCGCACTATTTAACACAGTCCTTGATTAGGTTCCTATACTCCTCCTCCTGCCCACTCCTGATGCAGCCCACAATAGCAGTGTCGTCAGCGAACTGTTGCACGTGGCAGGACTCCAAGTTGTACTGGAAGTTCAATGTACATAGGCTGAACAGGACCCAAGAAATAAAATCTTACTAGAACGCTCTTTTGCAGTGGAAAGATTTTTCTTTACAGGTCTGTCTTCTGCAGAAACTCCTTTGTCTACTAACATTTTCTGTTTTATGTGGTAAGGACTGGCTGCTTTTATAAAGGTCAAAAGTTCAAGTAAAACAATAATAAAATAAATAAAAAGGAAAGAGCTTACAGTTCTATGTCTCACTTCTCATCTAAAATACTTCCATCAATTGGGTAATTCCATGTCAAATCATCACACGTTTGGACCTCATCATCACAGATGTTCATGATATTATTATAAGTTAACTTTAGTAACAAATTGAACAATTTTAAAATATAGGTTTTTTGGTATTTAATTTTTTATATTATAATCACTAATAACATGGTAACTTTTCATTTTTAGGCATAGCATAGTATTTACACAACATATAGAGCTGAAAAAGAGCTTTAAAAATGATGAAAACCACTTTTGTGCAACATATATTTAGGGAGATGCAGCCAGTCAAAGTCACAGCCGCCCCCATCCCCCAATAAGTTCAACATTTGTTAGCCTTAATTTTCCCTTAATATTGATCCAAGACACATGCAATTTCAGTTCCATGAGTTACTCATATGACCAAATTAGCATGGCAAGTTTCATTAAAATCTGTGATGATGAGGTCCAAAAGTGTGATGATTTGGAATTACCCAATCTTAAAAAATGACAGACATTTCCCAACAGTAGGAAGTACTTAAAGTTATCATTAATATAATGTCATATTTAATACATTCATTCATAAAACATGTATAGACCCACAATGCTTAAAATTAATGCACAGAGATAGGCAGCAGCTTTATGTCTTCTGGCCTTAAGGACCAGTATAGCTGGTGGAAGAAATAATGACTGACATTAACGTGTTTAAATAGACGTGAGGGGTTTTAAATGGCTTTCATATGTACATTTAGAGGCAGTGTGAAGTGCATCCAGTTCCACTTTCTCACTGGTCACTCCACTTTTTACTAACAGAGAATCACTTTTTTGTTAGGAGTCAAACAACTATCAAAAGTGAAAACATGTAAATAAGAATACTGGTGAAAATAAACTAAAAGTACATTCAAACTAGAAATCAGGAAGCTTTTCTTAATACAAAGCGCAGACCAACAAGACAAGCTAACTTAGAATATGAAACCAATTTAGGGAGCAATTCAAGAGAGAGAATCTTTTATCTGTTGCACCGCTACATGATAACCACCTTTTTTTACCCTCTCAAACCTACACAGTATTTAATGTTTCGAAAATGTCCGGGATTAAAACACTTACAGAACTGTATATAGATAATGCCTTTGCATCCTATGAACAATTACGCTTTACATTTAACTTCTCATTAACACAATTCTTCCATCCATCCATCCATCCTCTTCCACTTGTCCGAGATCGGGTCGCAGGGGCAGCAGCTTGAGCAGAGATGGCCAGACTTCCCTCTCCTCAGCCACTTCTTCTAGCTCTTCCGGGGGAATCCCAAGGCGTAGACATAGTCCCTCCAGCATTTTCTGGGTCTTCCCTGGGGCCTCCTCCCAGTTGGACGTGCCCGGAACACCTCACCAGGGATGCGTCCAGGAGGCATCCTGATCAGATGCCCGAGCCACCTCATCCGACTCCTCTCGATGCGGAGGAGCAGCGGCTCTGCTTTGAGCCCCTCCCGGATGACTGAGCTTCTCACCCTATCTTTAAGGGAAAGCCCAGACACCCTGCGCAGGAAACTCATTTGAGTCGCTTGTATTCGCAATCTCGTTCTTTCGGTCACTACCCATAGCTCATGACCATACAGTAGGTGAGGGTAGGAATATAGATCAACTGGCAAATTGAGAGCTTTGCCTTATGGCTCAGCTCCTTTTTCACCACGACAGACCGATGCAGAGCCCGCATCATTACGGACGCTGCACCGATCCGCTTTTTGATCTCATGCTCCATTCTTCCCTCACTCGTGAACAAGACCCTGAGATACTTGAATTCCTCCACTTGGGGCAGGATCTCGCTCCCAACCCTGAAAGGACACTCCACCCTTTTTCGGCTGAGGACCATGGTCTTGGATTTGGAGGTGCTGATTCCCATCCCAGCCGCTTCACACACAGCTACGAACCGATCCAGAGAGAGCTGAAGATCACGGCCTGATGAAGCAAACAGGACAAACATCATCTGCAAAAAGCAGTGACCCAATACTGAGTCCACCAAACCGGACCTCCTCAACGCCCTGGCTGCACCTAGAAATTCTGTCCATAAAGATTATGAACAGAATCGGTGACAAAGGGCAGCCCTGGCAGAGTCCAACTCTCACTGGAAACAGGTTCGACTTACTGCCGGCAATGCGGACCATGCTCTGACACCGGTTGTAACAGAGACCGAACAGCCCTTATCAGGGGGTCCGGTACCCCATACTCTCGGAGCACCCCCTACAGGATTCCCTGACGGACACGGTCGAACACCTTTTCCAAGTCAACAAAACACACGTAGACTGGTTGGGCAAACTCCCATGCACCCTCCAGGACCCTGTTAAGGGTGTAGAGTTGGTCCACTGTTCCACGACCAGGTCAAAAACCACACTGTTCCTCCTGAATCTGAGGTTCAACTATCCGATGGACCCTCCTCTCCAGGACCCCTGAATAGACTTTTCCAGGGAGGCTGAGGAGTGTGATCCCTCTGTAGTTGGAACACACCCTCCGGTCCCCCTTCTTAAAGAGGGGGACCACCACCCCGGTCTGCCAGTCCAGAAGCACTGTCCCCGATGTCCATGCGATGTTGCAGAGGCATGTCAACCAAGACATTCCTACAACATCCGGAGCCTTGAGGAACTCCGGGCGTATCTCATCAACCCCCGGGGCCCTGCCACCAAGGAGTTTTTTGACCACCTCAGTGACCTCAGCCCCAGAGATGGGGGAGCCCACCTCCGAGTCCCCAGGCTCTGCTTCCTCATTGGAAGGCATGTTTCCACTACTTAAAAATAAGAAACTTTCCTCAACTGAACCTACTCAATTTTCTTCACCTCCCACTTATTTCTATTCCAGACAGCATCTCTCAACATATAAAAATATTTTATCGTCCCTTCTTTTCAAAGACCCTAGGGTACAGTGGGGAAAGTCCTTTCACTTACTGTTTCAGAAAAGGAGTGGAAAGTGGCCATGCAGAGAATACACTTTAGCTCCATATGTGCAAAGCATTCAATCATTCAACTTAAAATCTCTTATTGAGCTCATTAAATTTATTTCAAATTGTCAAAAATGTATGCAGGGTAAGATTCAGCCTGTGGATATTGTAATCTAGCGACAGCCTCTCTGTCTTTGAATACCTCTAAGATAGCCTTGGTATCACAATCACTTCATAATCACTGTTTTAAGTCAGTGGGTAAATAATTTTCTATGCTACTTGATATTGGAAAATATCAAGTTCTCACTTGGAAGATCTGTTCAAAACTGTTTTCAAATATGGTGGCAGAATCTAATCAATAACATTTTAGAACAAACATTTATATCAGGGAAAAGAATACTCTTTGCTGCTTTTAAAGATCAGCTCTGGTTGTTGGCTCTCCTCTCTTTGTCTTGGGTAGGGCTTGAATTTTAGTTTAAGTTTGACTTGATTATATGGAATGTTATTTGCTTCAAATAAAATCAATAAAAATATATATTAAAGAAAAAAATAAAATACAAGCTAATGATAAGTTAGCCCAATTATGTCCACTGACCATCAAAAATTCTGCTGTCCTGCCCAATCCCATCTTCAGCTTTGTCATATAAAGAATCAGGCTAGCAAGTTACATGAGTTTTCTTTCCTGGACAAAATAAATGCCCCCTGGATTTTTTTACATTAGATTACTAAGATCACTGTGTGTGCTTACACAACTTGCTTGAAGCCCAAACACTTTGACTCTACCATACAAATAGGTCAGTCTTAACTGAGTTACAGACAGAAATGACAAATAAAGAATCTGACCTCCCAACTCTCAAGGTCTTTTCTGCTGTACACTTCATATGCGACCCATTATCAAGTGCTTCAAAGGAGACTGTGCGTATATAAATGAGGTATATAGCCTTCACAATGTACCCACTTCATATTTACCTTTGGAGTATTATGTTGTGCAGGCATGACAAAGACTTGAGGATTGGAAAGGCACCATATAAATAAAATGTATTATTATTATTACTATGACTAAGTTATACAAGTGAGAGAAAAATAAAATAAAATACATACAGTATTACTGTGTATTTTTTACAAATTTTAAGGATGATTTCATTCCTCTAACAAGTACAGAAGGAAAATTAATTATTACAATGTACATAAATGAAAGGAATCAGTAAACCTTTGCAACCTTTTAGTAAAAATTGTAATACATTACAAATATACTATTGAACTTTAGCTTAAAGTATTAAAAAACAGTGTCACTAAAGTCTAATATTAACTTCTGCAAAAAATATATGGCTCCACCCCAAGTGTAAAATGGCAGTAAATTGTACTGACTGTAAGTGGCATGTTTACTTAATGAGATCAAGGACAAATCAAATTTATTTTACTATTCAATTTTAAAATGAATGAACAGGCAATTTAATTGGTTAAAACCTGGTTTTTCTCCTCCCAGATTCTGACAAGCACCTGCTTCACTGGCAGTCAACCTTTTCACCCCCTTACATGACATATTTGTCACTTCATTTTTCTCTGATTAGCATAGTAAATGAATAATTATTTCCTGGCTCAGGTGAAATCAAGAAAGTGCTGATTGGGCAAAAAGGGAAAGAAGGTCCTGTGCTATTCGCTTTACAGAGATTCATAGCTTTGACATCTGTGTCCTTCTCGACTCAGTGCCCAGAATACATTTGTCATTCTGAAGAGCTCACGTGGTCAGTGACTGGCGAGAAAAATGCTTCATCTTTCAGTAATGCATGAACAACTTGAGGACATTTAAGGATAAAGGGAGGGTGACACTGCAGGCAATTCAGGAACTGTTTCAGATGTAAACCAAATGCAATACATTATGTACAGCAAAATATAAACAGGCAACATTTTTGACTTACACCAAAAAAGCACTTTTGAGGAAAGTAATACTATAAGTGTTCATTTATTACTTACATTTTAATTTTTTGATTCATAGAAGGATTTTTTTTTAAATCCTTCATTAAATTTGTAACTAATAACTATCTAATGCACATTTCTATATTCAGTTTCCAGTTAGAAATATAAAGCTCACTCTAATTCTACAATAATAAACATATGCAAATTACCTTATTTTTAAAAAGGCATCCACATAGACAGCAAGAACAAGATCAATCAATTTCTATATGGTGGTCAAAATGAATTCTGGAATAAGTGTGGCTAACTTGTTTGGAGGCTTACTCATACCTAACGTCCACTACACAACTGACTGAAATCAAAATTTTAGAAAAAAAAAAAAATAATAATAATAATAATGAAGTTTGTGATTAGTAAGAACAAAACATATCTGAAACCAAGACTTTTTTTCTTTTTACTAAAAATGAAACCTAAAATAGTTAACTTTTAATAAGTAACAAATACTAACGTTAGTGAGCTTTCCCGTGCTTTTCAGATGATATCAGTTCTTCATAGACATGAGACTAGTGAATGATGTCACAACAGAGTTCTAGTGGCAGATTACTGTTCATGAGACATGCGCAAAAACATCTTAATTTAGCACATGGCAGAAAAAATGCCAATCAGAAAAGCAGACTAAGGCAAAACGCAAAGAGCATCATGGTTCTTAACATATTTAACTTTGTCTCACTCAGAACTAAGATATGAAGTACAGCTCCTAAAGCCAAACCTAGGGGAGGTGTTGGCCCACAATCACTTGGTTGTCGATAATAGATATGTAAAAGTCAGGATAAGCAATGCAGCAGCATCATGTGAGCTCACCACCCTTAAAGCCAATGGTTAGGGTGAGGTGTGGGGCCAACTGAGTGACAGACATCAAATGGAAAGAATTCCAAACAGAATGTCAAGTAATTTTCTTACCATTCCTAATCCACTAGCTTGTCCTAGCTAGCATAAAGCAGGAACAAACTCTGGACAAGATGCCAATTCATTTCAGGGTGAAAACACACACCCACACACCGCACACACACTAGGACCAATTTAGTTACACCAATTCACCTAATCTGCATGTCTTTGGACAGTGGAAGGAAACCAGAGCACCGGAAGGAAACCAACAGAGACAGAAAGAACATGCAAACTGTGAGGCAGCAGTGCTACCACTGTGCCACCCCCAGACAGAATGGCCCATGGTGAAATAAGCATAACCTCTCTAGCAGGGATGGTGTTAGAACTTGTAGTAGAACAAGAGCAGACATCTGGCCAGGTGCTACACATTACTGTCTGAAGTAGGACGATTCAGCCAATGATACTTGGGAGTTAAAACTGGAAATATTTTGTATTGCATGTTAGGATTCACCTTCTGTGGAATGCTACCAGGAGGGTCTCTGGAATTGACTGAAGAGTATCCATTAGGCACAGAAGGCAGAAACTATAACAAATGAGAGTGTAGGCAGGATGTCTGTTAAGGTGAGTAAACACCGACTTCAACTGGTTATACAGGTTCTCAGTCCCTTATCTGAAATCCTTGGTGTGCACCCCTGAACATGTGGCATCACTTATGTCATCTCACACCAAAGAAAAAAATAAATTTTTAGAGCTTTTGGGATTTCAAATATACACACAAAGAATTATGAAACTTTACTGTTGAATTGAGGAAGGAGTTGATGTGCCCTCCTCTGGAGCTGGCAATATTGGAAAACTTGTTGGGATTGGATCAATTTCAGTGACAATGTTAATGTTGTGTTTAAAAATTTCTGAAGTGATGTGTGTAATGATAAAAGCAGGGGATATATTTTAGCTACCTTGATTAACAAACCTACTATTTCTTTCATGGAAGGAGGGAATAGTGTTTCGAAATAGCCAGATTCAGATTGCAATCTCTAATTTTAATTGGCGAGAATAATCTATGACAGGGCTCTGTAACAAAAACACAGTTTAACAGTCTGTCTTACTTACAGACCCAAGAAGAGTAATGCAGCTTTTGTCATGAATGTTAAACTGTTGAGCAATTCTTTTGCCCTTGTAAAAGATTTGAAAAACCTTGAGTGTGTACATACAGCATGCCTCATAGACTGAAAAGATCTATGACTTTGTATCCCTGCATTATACTCCTAAAGCTTTTTCAGCTGTATAGGAACTTGGTGTTTGGTACCCATATTTTATGAAGAGCTAACTATGTTTGTATAATTTGTATTAAGTCATGGTAATTTTAAGTGGTTGTAAGACTCCATAACACCATATCACCTGGGTTCACTTGGTCTTGACCCTTTTTCAAGATTTCAATAAACAAGACATCATTGCACAGTCAAGGTTTAGAAAGCATTCAACCTGGGGTCTGAGGTGTGTGTCTCTACTATATGGAAATAAATGTATCTTCCCAGTCACATCAGAATGTCATCTCCAACTCTTACTTTTGTTTTTCACAGATGAATGTGATATGGTCAAAATGACAATTACTGCAACACCATCAAATCTAAGTTAATGGTTCTCTCGGAAAACGTGTGGCTTGCTCTCAGCAGCTTAAAAGACAACAGATATCAAGTACTTTAGTGTCTTTTTAAAGAAAGACAGTAAAAAAGACCATGAGATAGGTTGACTGATGACTCAGTGAAGGAGTGGTAGTTTTTTAAAGAGTAGTGGTATACCAAAAGCTATGCCCTCAGATGAAGCTCTTCATTTATGGTTAACTAGCAAAATACCCGCGCTTCGCAGCGGCGAAGTACTGCATTCAAATTTTTATTAAGAAGAAAATTTAACCTTTTTAAACTGAGGGAAAATATGCCAATAATTATTTGTTAAGGATCTCTTTGTATACCACGTTGTCAGTTCGGCCCTCCGGTTGTAACATGACCAAGCTGTGCGCTGAGCTTACTCTTGAGCATGCAACTTACAGTTGGCCATGTGAACAGTAATCTTGTCTCAAATCTCACAGCTTGGATTGCTGCTGTCATAATCAGTTTGAGGTTCATGGTTTGTTTCAATTACGACAGTATTTTCAGGACTTGTGTTGAAGTGACATTCGGCATCTGTCAAGCGTTGTAAGCTTACAACCGGTTTCATAGATAACTTCACATCCAGCTTTTGAGAGTTTAAACATTCATAAACATCAAAGTGTCCACTACTGAAATCGTCACCTGTGAGATGTTTAAGAGGCATTGGCGGTTGTCGAAAGGTGTAAAATATTTGGCCATTTCGGTACACTTGAAAGCACCAACCGAACAATTCAGCGGCAGCCATCAACTCACATGCAGAACCATAGGTGAAGGGCTTAAGCATTTCACTCTTCTAGTGCTCCTGTGTAGTATAATTATCTCCTGTACCGTCATCAGTCCACACCTTGAACCTGTCCCAGTCATTCAATACATAAGACACAATGTTCTTCCGGATATCAAGAGTGAGCCTGATATGGCCGTGCAATATGTAACACAGAGAATGGAAAAGGTAGGTGCCATCTCCGGGCAAGGAAACCACTTGGTAAGTGACAGTTCTTTGATCGATGATGATTACCTCGATAGACATGGTAATGGGGTTTGGAATGATGAAGGAAATGGGTACCTGAGTAATGTAAAGTAAGTGTAAAATACCTATACAATAACTATAATTGTAATAAACAAACAATAAAACAGCGGAGAAGCCGTGGATTAAACAAAAAGGCTGTAGTTATCAGCAGGGAGACGTGAATCCCGTGGAGAAGCAAGGAAGGGAATGTAGAGACTGGAGCAATGGACGGCCTTATATAGGCAGGCAGCCAACAACGTGGAAGGCGTTGGGATGGGGGACCCAACGCCGCCTCACATGGTGACCAAGCTGCAGGCTATGGACGTATATATGTACGTAAGTAGGATTCAGTTAGCGTTGGGAACCCGTGTACCAAATTTCTTGAAGATGGGCCCATAAGTAACAAAGACTGTTGAAAAGTTCAATATGGCGGCCGACAGTGGCATCATACCACCGAAATAAGTACGTACATTGGTTTCGGTTAGTGCAAGGAAGCCGTCTACCAAATTTCGAGAAGATGGGGCCATAAATAAGAAAGTTCAACATGGCGGACGTTGTTGACCGTTATGACCGTTACACGTAGAATTTCGAAATGAAACCTGCTTAACTTTTGTAAGTAAGCTGTAAGGAATGAGCCTGCCAAATTTCAGCCTTCTACCTATACGGGAAGATGGAGAATTAGTGATGTTGGAAAATTCAATATGGCGGCTGACAGTGGCGTCATACCACCGAAATAAGTACGTACATTGGTTTTGGTTAGCTCAGGGAAGCCACCTACCAAATTTCGTGAAGATGGGGCCGTAAATAAGAAAGTTCAACATGGCGGACGTTGTTGACCGTTATGCGTAGAATTTCGAAATGAAACCTGCTTAACTTTTGTAAGTAAGCTGTAAGGAATGGGCCTGCCAAATTTCAGCCTTCTACCTACACGGGAAGTTGGAGAATTAGTGACGTTTGGAAAATTCAATATGGCGGCCGACAGTGGCGTCATACCATCGAAATAAGTACATACATCGGTTTCGGTTAGCGCAGGGAAGCCGCCTACCAAATTTTGTGAAGATGGGGTCAGCCTTCTACCTACACGGGAGGTTTGAAAATTGGTGACGTTGGAAAGTTCAATATGGCGGCCGACAGTGGCATCATACCATCGAAATAAGTACATACATCAGTTTCGGTTAGCGCAGGGAAGCCGCCTACCAAATTTCTTGAAGATGGGGCCATAAATAAGAAAGTTCAACATGGCGGACGTTGTCGACCGTTATGACCGTTACGTGTAGAATTTCGAAATGAAACCTGCTTAACTTCTGCAAGTAAGCTGTAAGGAATGAGCCTGCCAAATTTCAGCTTTCTACCTACATGGGAAGTTGGAGAATTAGTGATGAGTCAGTCAGTCAGTCAATCAGTCAGTCAGTGAGGGCTTTGCCTTTTATTATTATAGATGAGCAACTCCATCACCACCCTATGGTCAGAGGTTCAATGTAATGAATAATTGATACTGCAAGTACAAATAGATAAGATACATAGTAATGCTGGGTTCCACCCCCTGCTCGCTTCACTCACCCACCCTCAGGTTTGGTTTACCGGATATACAATACTAGCAAAATACCCGCGCTTCGCAGCGGAGAAGTAGTGTGTTAAAGAAGCAATGAAAAAGAAAA
>JANRMT010062854.1:10662417-10686142 GCA_026402145.1 Polypterus bichir lapradei
TCATTCTTTTCCAAGTGTATGTGCTTTTGCAGTGAAGAAATATTGAATAATAAAATAGAACCACAGGACCTCTGCTGTAATGCAAACCTGTATCTCATTATAATTAGCATGTTGTACTAAATGTAAATGTAAACAGAGGAGACAAAATTACAGGGAATTCTCTCTGCAGATAACAGAACCTTCATTTTATCATTAAAGGTCTCAAATCAATTGTCAAGCAGCTCACACCAGTCACAAGCCAGGCTAGAACAGAACTTTAAATAATTGTATTTTTAGGATGCAGATGAAGTGCTCAATGACTACTTGTTTGAAAATATGGAAATATTATATTTATCTACTTAATTCTACAACCTAATTAACTCCACGAACCATATATTTAGAAAACCAAAATAATCATTTATATTGTTGTAAAAAATAATTTACTTCCTTCCTAATATCCTGTTTTTGTATTTTTCACACAATGAATGGCCTCAGGCCTTTAGATTAGATCAGATATACTTTATTAAATTAAGGGAAAGATTCATATGAATTCCTCAACAAAAACATAAAATACAAAGATACTGACTAAAGTATGAGTATAAGACAATAGATTAAAATGTATAATACAATAAATACTATGCTAAAAATAACTACTTTATTGAAATGGTGGAGTGAGCCTATGGCTGAAAGTACTCCAAGAATGTATCCCCCTGTAGGAGATAGGAAGAACTATTCTATAACTATATTCTATAACAGTTATAACTGTATTCTACAACTATAACTATGTAAGAACTAAAACGGGAAACAATTTTGCTACCATCCTTTTTTCCCAGAATAGCCTCCACTGTGTCCAGAGTCATTTCTGTGATAAAGCTGACTTTACCAATATGTGTATTCAGACTTTTTGCATTGCCTGAACTCACATTCCTATCCCAGGAGACCACAATGTAGAAAAAAACATACTAGCTACAACAGGCTGCTAAAACATTTTCAGCAGCTTGCTGCACACTTCAAAAGTACCTGAGTCTCCATCTGTCAGGAAAACTGCTGCTTGTGAGACTTAAGGACTGTTTCTAATATGGATGTGAGTAACACTGCAGCACCACAAGGAACAGTCATGTCTCCTTTTCTCTTCACTCTGTACACATCAGAATACAAATATAACACCAGGTCATGTCACTTACAGAAATTCTCATATGATTCTGCACTTATGGGGTGTATTGATAAATGGGATGAGCCAGAGGGGAGAAGTCAGGTGGAGAACTTTGTTACATGATGCAAAGAGAATTATCTACATATTAACAGCAAAACCATGCAACCTTTGCTGCACCAAAGAGCCTGTATGTCCAGTCAGTATTCAGGGAGAGGATGTACTCCTAAAAGTACTTGGGGTGCACATCAATAACAGGTTGGAACTACAAAAGAAAGGGCAGAGCAGACTCTTTTTTCTGAGGAGACTGTGTTCCTTTAATGTAGGAAGTGACATCCTTCACATCTACAAATTTGTGATGGTCAGTGCAACTTTCTATGCTGTGGTGAGCTGGGCTGGTAGCATCACTTCACCGAATTAACATGTGAATTAAAATGACAGGCTTGTTATAGGACGCACTCTGGAACCCCTGGGCAGGTGTACAAGACATGGCCCACTGAGAAAAGACAGAGAAACAGGTTCAGGACCTGCTGCAGGGATTATCTCTCTCTACTGTATTGCTGTATTGGAAACAACTGAGTACTGTATTCACCAAGAAAATCTAGAGAAATATGCTGGGGATTAGGTGGCCTTGCCAGCCCAGCACACATTGTTTCTACTGTGATCTTACTTTCTTACTTTGTAAGTATTTATTTACTTACTTCCTACAGCGTAAATTCACAAGTAAAATGCAGAGCTTCCCATATACATACAGTATACAAAGTACAGCGATGGCAAAAGTGCGATGTGTATTCTTGCTCCGATAATGATGATTTAAACTAACAGTGAATTTGGCTAGATATTCAGAAATTAATTTTTTAATGTCTTTATCTTATATTGCAAGAGCTGTCATAGGGCATATTATAAACCATAGTAATGAAGATACTTTCACAGCGTAGAGGAGGAGGATACAAAGTTCACTGTATATTATTGTATTGTTGAACTCCTTCACTTGGCCAGCATGACATTAGCTTTTGATACAATATTTTTGTCTAGTTTTGCTGAGTTGACAAATTGCTGAATATGATAACTAGTCTTGTCATGCATGCACAGCAAAATGTGCACAGAAAAAGTCGAAACATTTTGTAATGCAAAATAAAAAGTAGTGCTGTGTGAAAAGAATAAACTCAAAAAAGATTATAAGGTGTATCAAAATGGTACAACTTGAAAATCTTTTATGTGGCTTTTTTCACTATGTAAAAAATGTGAATTCAATTCCAAACTTTAGATTCTAAAGTCTAACCAGAACTGCTTTACAATAATCATTTTCTTATTTTAGAAAGACACAGTACTGAAGTGGTTAGCACTGCTACCTCACAAATGCAGTATCTTAGATTCAAATCCCATGCCTGCTTGCTGTCTGTGTGTAGTCAGGTGTTTTTTCTCTGGGTACACCAAGTTTTTTTGTACAATGCAAAGGACATGCATGACAGCTTAACATGTGAATTAAAATTGGTTTAGTGTGTGCATAAGTGAGATGGACTGCTGTCCCATCACTGATTGGCTAGAGAACCTGATTCAAATGGGACAGGCTCCAACCTACATGGCCTTGAATTAGAGACTTCATAGATTTTTGCCCATTTCTATACTTAGTGCTTCTCTCACTTTGCTAAAAAATGCCAATTATGATTCTGCAGAAAGCCTTGACTCTAAGATTATATAGTAGTAACGTAATCCTGATGGTATCATTTCAGATTATACCTCTTACCGATAAAGATTAAACCAATATTAAGGCTTAACTAATAATTTTAAGAATGTTAACTGTTCAGCACACCTTTTTTTAGATGTGGGTGCATATTAAAGTAAGACTTATTTAGAATATTAATAGTTGGGATAAAGAAGCATCTGACCCAGTTGCTTTCTATTCCCAGAAATTGGGACATGATGATAGTAACTGGAATTGTGAATACAGGGGGTACGTTTTCTCTGAGATAATATTTCATCAATACTTGCTTATTAAAGAGGTTTGTTAGATTTGACAGTTGGTACCTTGTTATTTTACTTTTCCATATTACAATTTGATTCATCCTATTTTTGTTGCTGACATTTAGATATCTAAATCAAGCTTCAGAACATAAATTAAAACATAAATTAAGACTTTTAAAAACAAAAATGATGTGAAAATTCACACTAAAGACTCAGCTTCATGAGGTGTTAGAGGAGCTGTTGTTCATTTTTGCATTTTGATTAAAAGTCAGTTGATTGTCTCCGATTGTGCCAAGACCTTTATAACCTTCCACAATCCACCACTGCCTGGCCTTTGATGATTGTCTCTTGTAGGCAAATGCCATTTCTCTCTATTATAAAAAAAATCTTGCAATGAGACATGATCTTCTGAAGAGAGAGAGAGACAGACACTTCAGAGAGGCAGAGACACTTTCACTTCCCACGACACGATCAAGTCACGTCATACTGACATCCATTGGAAGCATGTACCCGTGAGACAGTGACCTAGGCAAGGAAAGTAATAATCAGCCCGGAACAAGTGGAATTGAAAACCTTGCAGGTCCAAACGGGGTCAGAAATAAAAGACAAAGAGTAAAAGACACAGTAGAACTTCATAAAGACGTTCAAAAACATTGGTGCCATACACATGCAGAGCAGGTTACAGATGATGAAAGCAGTGGAATTCGAAAGGCTCAAAAAACTGTGCGCGCAAGAACATACAGGTGGCCAGTTGCTGTGTGCTACAACATGCTGGTGGTGTTCAACGCACATTTTTAAAAAAGGAAGAGACAAATATATGTGATGTTTTGAAGAAATTATTTTATGATGCGATTTACCTTTATTTATTTACTTACTTCCTACAGCCTAAAGTCACAAGTAGTGTGCAGAGAGCATGATCAAAAAATACATGTAATGCCATGAAAAGTGCCTGCTGACACTTTAGTACGCAAGCAATGGTACAAGAATGCAGTTAGACTTTTTTTTGGGGCACATACACCATCCAGATGTAAACACTAGCGTGGAGAGTTACTTGCGTTCTACATGTTCTGCATTGCTTTCAAATGTTATTTACCTTTATTTATTTACTTACTTCCTACAGCGTAAATTCACAAGTAAAATGCAGAGCTTCCCATATACATACAGTATACAAAGTACAGCGATGGCAAAAGTGCGATGTGCATTCTTGCTCCGAAGTAGAACGATCGTCAAGATCTGAGTTTATCTCTGTTATAGCGCGTCTATGTGAAAACAGCAGTGTCAAATGCAGAGGGTGTTTGGGCTCGTGAATGAGGCTGAGATAATAAAACTGAATAATAAAAACAAAAACAAAGCTAACCTTTACAAGTATCATAAATTACACCGGCTGTTACAGACTGAAATCAAATGTATGTTTTTATTTTAAAATAGTAAGAATAAGAGCAGTTCATTTCTCAAAACGGAGTCGTGCGGGATCGAACTCGTGACCTTTTGATTCCCAGTGATACTGTTGCGCCACAGAGGCAGTCATAGTAAATGCGTGTCAATGTTGCATGCTAAGGCAGCTTTTTTTTCTGCAGTTATATTTTTGAATAAAAGCATACTGGTTCTGTTATATTTGTACCTTTGTGAAAGTGTTTCTTTGATATTTGGACTTCACGCTTCATACATTATATAGTTTATGCCTACATTTTGTCATTTACTACTAGATTACTGTAGAAACGGAACACACATGAAATGTGTGTGTTCCAAATAACGATCTATTATTTCCACTCTAAAACTCCACTTCAATCCCAGATAATCAATCAAAGCATGAGCTGGGAGAAGTTCGTGCACGTACTAAGTCGGTGGGGGGATGGAATAGCCGGCTGCTTGCAGCTTGTCTTTATCGGCACATTTAGAAGACAAAAAACGCTGACTGAGAGGTACGAACGGATTTAAGAAGCGATTTAAGGTGGGACGGATCTACGTAGGCTCTGGTAATTCTAATGTTAAACGATCCAATGTAATAGAAGTTCTACAGCCAATAATGGATACAAATCCATACGTCCAAACGTATCGCACTCTACGCGAAATTTATTAGCAAAACACGGACAAAGAAATTTTCTTTGATTTCTATATGAATCCGAAAGATCGAAATCGCGTTTATAATAAACCCAAATGTGACGAATTGTCAGTGATAATAATTTCGAAAGATAGAGATATCAAAGACAGAGTAGATACTCGTGTATATCCAAAGGCAAAGCACGATTCGTCATTTATGCATAACTAGCAAAATACCCGCGCTTCGCAGCGGTGAAGTACTGCCTTAAAATTTTTATTAAGAAGAAAATTAAACCTTTTTAAACTGAGGGAAAATATACCAATAATTATTTGTTAAAGATCTCTTTGTATGCCACGTTGTCAGTTCGGCCCTCCAGTTGCAATATGACCAAGCTGTAGCTGTGCGCTGAGCTTACTCTTGAGCATGCAACGTACAGTTGGCCATGTGAACAGTAATCTTGTTTCAAATCTTACAGCTTGGATTGCTGCTGTCATAATCGGTTTGAGTTTCATGGTTTGTTTCAGTTACGACAGTATTTGTAGGACTTGTGTTGAAGAGACATTCGGCATCTGTCAAGCGTTGTAAGCATACAACCAGTTTCACTGATAACTTCACATCCAGCTTTTGAGAGTTTAAACATTTCTGAACATCAAAGTGTCCATTACTGAAATCGTCACCTGTGAATCTAAGATGTTTAAGAGGCATTGGCGGTTGTCCAAAGGTGTAAAATATTTGGCCATTTCGGTACACTTAAGCATTTCACTCTTCTAGTGCTCCTGTGTAGTATAATTATCTCCTGTACCGTCATCAGTCCACACCTTGAACCTGTCCCAGTCATTCAATACATAAGACACAATGTTCCTCCGGATATCAATGGTGAGCCTGATATGGCTGTGCAATATGTAACAAAGAGAATGGAAAGGCAGGTGCCATCTCCGGGCATGGAAACCACTTGGTAAGTGACAGTTCTTTGATCGATGGTGATTACCTCGATAGACATGTTAATGGGGGTACGGTTGGAATGATAAAGGAAATGGGTACCTGAACAATGTAAAGTAAGTCTAAAATACCTATACAATAACTATAATCGTAATAAATGAACAATAAAACAGCGGAGAAGCCGTGGATTAAATAAAAAGGCTGTAGTTATCAGCAGGGAGACGTGAATACCGTGGCGAAGCAAGGAAGGGAATGTAGAGACTGGAGCGACAGACGGCCCTATATAGGCAGGCAGCCAACAACGTGGGAGGCGTTGGGATGGGGGACCCAACGCCGCCTCACACGGTGACCGAGCTGCAGGCTATGGACGTATATATGTAGGTAAGTAGGATTCAGTTAGCGTTGGGAACCCGCGTACCAAATTTCTTGAAGATGGGCCCATAAGTAACAAAGACCGTTGAAAAGTTCAATATGGCAGCCGACAGTGGCATCATATCACCGAAATAAGTACCAAATTTCAGCCTTCTACCTATGAATAAGAAAGTACAACATGGCGGACGTTGTTGACCGTTACGCGTAGAATTTTGAAATGAAACCTGCTTAACTTTTGTAAGTAAGCTGTAAGGAATGAGCCTGCCAAATTTCAGCCTTCTACCTACACGGGAAGTTGGAGAATTAGTGACGTTGGAAACTTCAATATGGCGGCCGACAGTGGCATCATACCACTGAAATAAGTACGTACATCGGTTTTGGTTAGCGCAGGGAAGCCACCTACCAAATTTCGTGAAGATGGGGCCATAAATAAGAAAGTTCAACATGGCGGACATTGTGAAAATTAGTGACATTGGAAAGTTCAATATGGCGGCCGACAGTGGCGTCATACCATCGAAATAAGTACATACATCGGTTTCGGTTAGCGCAGGGAATCCGCCTACCAAATTTCGTGAAGATGGGGCCATAAATAAGAAAATTCAACATGGCGGACGTTGTCGACCGTTATGACCGTTACGCGTAGAATTTCGAAATGAAACCTGCTTAACTTTTGTAAGTAAGGTGTAAGGAATGAGCCTGCCAAATTTCAGCCTTCTACCTACACGGTAAGTTGGAGAATTAGTGATGTTTGGAAAATTCAATATGGCGGCCGACAGTGGCGTCATACCACCGAAATAAGTACGTACATCGATTTTGGTTAGCGCAGGGAAGCCACCTACCAAATTTCGTGAAGATGGGGTCAGCCTTCTACCTACACGGGAAGTTGGAAAATTAGTGACGTTGGAAAGTTCAAAATGGCGGCCGACAATGGCGTCATACCATCGAAATAAGTACATACATCGGTTTTGGTTAGCGCAGGGAAGCCGCCTACCAAGTTTCATGAAGATGGTGCCATAAATAAGAAAGTTCAACATGGCGGACGTTGTCGACCGTTATCGACCGTTATGTGTAGAATTTCGAAATGAAACCCGCTTAACTTTTGTAAGTGAGCTGTAAGGAATAAGCCTGCCAAATTTCAGCCTTCTACCTACACGGGAAGTTGGAGAATTAGTGATGAGTCAGTCAGTCAGTCAGTCAGTCAGTGAGTGAGTGAGTGAGTGAGTGAGTGAGTGCTTTGCCTTTTATTAGTATAGATGTTAAATTCACATTTCTGATTATTGTTCCTTATGATTTTTCTCTTTAAAAGTGTATGCTGTTTCAAATAAAGTAAATGCAAGTTAAATTACTTTAATAAATAAACTGTTACATTTTTACTCGGCCTGGGAAAGTTAACACAATAATTTTTGTGATTAATGTTGCCTGTTTAACGTGTTAAAAAGTATTGTCACATCCGTGGCTGCAATGAATCAAATGAACAGGCAGTGCTTTGGTCAGGGAGGCATTTTCCTGTTTTTTGTTTTGTTTTTTTTTTTAACATTTTGAAAAAATAAAACAAATAAATGTGTACCAAAAGAATCACCAAAAACATCCAAAATTGTATTTACAGTATTATACTACCTTTAAGAATTTTATGAAAAAAAAATTTCTTTCAAAGGTTTAGCATTTCATATTACACGGTTCACAATGCCTCATATCAATATTTAGCACTGGTGTTTATTTTCTTGGTTTACACATACTGACACAGGGGCAGGGGAGTGAAAGGAAAGGGGGGGGGGGCAAGGGGGAGGCAGGGTTACAGTATTTCTGGTGCAATGCTAGAGAAAAGTTGCAAAGGTAAAAATTACGGTTTTTTTTTCCTACTTCATGTTTTCTGTACAGTAAGATGAGTGATTCAGTGTCATATCACCTAAGTGCTAAATAAGTTAACTTTGAGTGGCACTAAAACCAAAATAAGACTCTATTACCTCTGTTTTTAACTCACTGGTCTGCCAGGTAGCTTAAAGTGCTGACTGCCCTAAAATAACGACAAAATTCTATGAAATATAAGTGTAATGATTATACCTACCCATGATACAAGTGTGCAGTACTCTCAGTAATTCATGCAAAGAATGCAACATAACCATTCAAGTAATGTATGGTGTCATATTTTAAGCATGATAGGAACTACAGAGATTATTTTTAGAATGCCAGGAGCAAAGGTGTAGGCAGAGCAGCGTTTTTCAGCCATTTCTCTGTAGTGGCACACTTTTTGTAATCCAAAAAATCCCAAGGTACAACACATTTCTACCAACTGCAAAAGCCTTAAATCCTGTGCTAAACTTTTGGAAAGGGTGGTACAGGGGGCAGCAAAAAAGCAGCTAAGAGATTACAATTCACAGACCCAACACTTGTGTAGAGTATACTTTTCAATTGTTGATGGTGATGAACAATTTAGGATAGTATTTGTGGAGTTTTAACACAAGTTTTAATATATGTCCAATTAAGAGATGCGTATCTTTCAATTAAATTAGTCTTTAGCAGTGCATTCAAAGTCCACTCGTTTCGATCATTTTTTTATTTTGACACATCTGTGTTTCATATGCTATGACAATTTGAGAACTAATACATTGACTTTGTTTTCTTATTGCCTTCTTTTCAATTTGACTTTCAGGAAGTCATTCAAAATCAGGCTGTACTTTCTCAAGAATAGTTTTATTAAATATTCAAGTTTAAGGTGATTGTTTATGTATGTTTAAAATATGGCATTCATTTTTTTTTTAAACCTTTGTGTTGATTTTACATTAATTTTGTGATTCAGTGTGCATTTACTTCATGATTTATATATTAATTTTATAATTACACATTTTAATGTTACATACAATTAATCACTATTAATTACATACATTTATGTAATTAATTTTTTTTAATTGATTCGCAGCTCTATTTTGTACATAGAATGTCTGCAGCTGACTAGAGACAACTGTTTTAACACTCATAGTCAACTATCTACTATTCAAGGAGCAATTAAGCAGGTTGTGGATTAAAAAAGACAGTGCATTTGGTTTGTCAAACAATGACCTGTTTTCTTGGGGCCTTTTGCACCTCTCAGCATATATTTTTCAGGCACTTTACTTCTGCAGTTCCTTTAATAGAGTAATGTTATTGTGCATGATGACTTTGTTTCACAATTGGTCACTTCCTTTTGCATGGGCACATTAGCTTGTGATATTATATCCATCCCGAACCAAAAATTTTAAACTGAGGTGCCATTCCAATTATTATTTGAGAAAAAGTGACTTCACTCCATGTTCCATGATACTAAACAAACACTTTCCCTTTTGTACTCTTTAAAAACTAGGCACGGCTGCTTTGAAAAAGAAAAAAAACTGCTAAGGATTAGTGAAAAAAATATGTATTTTTAAATTTGTGACACAAAATATTCCACCATTTTTACCTTTTTAATTTCAACTTCCTCTTATCAATCACACTTAAATATATACATTCAAACTAAATAAAAACGATTAAACTGTCAGTTAAGAGTATATTGTATGAACATTACAAATCAACACACTTTCATAGTATTTGTATTGAATGGACAAAGAATTTGCTTAACTGCTACAAATCCTACATACAAGTAAAACTATGCAAACATTGAACTAAACAAAGATTTAGATCTTCGCCTTGCTAATGATCTAAGAACGTTGAACATAAAATGTTAGAGAAGGCAAAAATTTGTTTTGTCTTTTTACTTTAAAGTCAATATATTTTTAACAAATGGCATGAACATTTGAGTAGTACAAAAAGAAATAAAACAATAAAACCAGATTTAAATTTTAACTAAATAAAAGTCTTTTACAGTTAATATTTAAACTTACAGCTGAAACAGTTTATGTACGTTTTTAATTACCATTATCATTCTGAGGGGACACATTTTATAAACTAAAGGTTTTTTGACAACAATAATTAATTTTCCAGACAACTGGAAATGGAAGGCACCTCTCAAAACTGCTGTTCATTGATAATCATGTTATTTCTTTGTTGATTGCCTTACTATAAAATATAGCACAGATTGTGCATCTGTTCAACCAAGACACCACATACAAACTTTCAAAGGAAATGAACTTGCATTAACAACCTGTTTTGCTGTCAGTCATTCATTTTCTAACCTGCTTTGTCCTGAACAGGGTTCCGGGTGTACCGCAGTCACATGCAGCAAGCACAGGGCACAAGGCAGGAACAAACCCTGGACAGGGTGACAATTCATCACTGGATGAACAAAGCCAAAGCACACAGTAGGGCCAATTTAGTATCACCAATCCACCTAACCTCTATGCCTTTGGATTGCAGGAGGAAACCCATACACACCTGGGGAGAACATGCAAACTTCATGCATGGAGGATCTGTGATATAAACTCTGGTCTCCTTACTCCGAGGCAGCAACACTACCACCATGTCACTGTCCCGCCTTGTTTTGCTGCATGAACTAAAATAATGCACCTTCCTAAGAAAACTACTTGAATGTGGGGGGGATGTGGTACTGTTTATTAATAAATATATATTTGCAAAACTATTCGTGATATTGATATCATAAGTAAAATCTGACCCTTACAAAGCATGTTGCTTTGACTTTTGATTTTTACAACAAAAAAATTTAATAATTTAATTCAAATCAAATGTGCATGGTATTAAGTTAACTGAAGATAATGACTGTTAAAAGACTAACATAAATTAGGGTTAATTTAATTTTGACATTCATGGATTGCCTACTAAGTTGACAGCAGAACTGGTTCCATAGGTCACACCAACTGCTGAAGTCAGAAAAGGTGACCTTTCAGCTGTCATCTGTCCCTTAGAGCCTAGTAAAAGCTAGTGTACTGGAACAACTATACTGTCAGACCACTATCTGTTACATATCATTAGGCCAGGTCAGTGACAGAAACCACACACTGTCCATAAAAAAATGAGCCTGGAATACACAAAGAAATGTATCCTTCAAATTAAAGGCTCCCAAGAATCAGTATATGTAAATTATGTTAATGGGTTGTAAAAATGCAGAACTTTCTTAAGTACAATAAAATTGAAAATACTAAATTCTGGAAAGCTCTTCCAGTAAAATAGTATTTAATATACACTAAAATGTCTTAGCTAACAATACTATCAACAATTGCACATTTTTAAACAAACAGTACAAGAAATGGCTTCAAAGAACAAACCTGAGCCACCATTTGCTAGATATTTGTCTCTTGCAGAAAGGACAGAGTCCAGCATAGATTCAAATAGGAGAAAATAGCCCTAAAAAAAGAAAAAGGTAATGATGAGTTAACCATTTTAATAACCATCTAAGCAAAATCTACAGTAATACAGTATTAAGAAAATACACCCCTTATGTCATCAAGAACAAACAGGAACCAGCACTGGATGAGGCACATTTATAGCACTCAAGACGCCAATTCATCTAATGTGTAATAAAAATAAAAAAATGATTGACAGTTAAATAATTTTTCATTTTATTGATTTTTACGGTTCTACTTTTAATACCCTCCTCACAAATTTTAAACAGCTATATAATAATAAATCTGTATTTCTGTTTGGGCAAGCTCTTACTACTATAATGCAGATTACACTTTCATAAACAAAGATTCAAATATATTGGCAATGAGTTATACAGATATTGTGTTAGTGTTCTGCACTTATATTAAGAAGGTAAAATCTTACATCCTTCTACATAAACAAACCATTCAAATTGTTAAAAGATACTATTGCCTAAATTTGAAAATATACAGTATAATACAGTAAAGGTACACTAAAACAGTAAAGAAAGAAACACAAATGCTAACAAAACACAACCTTTATTTTTAAACAAGCAGTTCACCTAAGAGCTGAACAACATGGAAAGCACAGAGTTAAGCAGTCCTTAAACTAGTGAAGGGATTCTTAAAACTAAAATCACTCACATGTATCGGAACACAGTACAGTATTAAAAGAGACAGAGCAAAAAATGTAAAATGGTCAAGAGACAGGGAAAAAGAAAATCAACTTGGTCTCCTCTAGAAGAGACTCATGGTTGGTCGCTATTGTGCAAAGACAACACTGACATACAGCTTTCCTTATGAGAAAGATTATCACATATCGATCAACTGTCACACATACTGAAATGCACAATGATACAGTTCCTCTGAGAGAAAATAAAAGAAATTGGTATAAGAAAACAGTTTATTTAATAGCAGATATATGGAGCATTCTCATCTTATAATTAAATTACCCTAAATATCTCATTAAATTAAATTCATCACATGAAAATAAACCATTTTATGAAATCAGCCACTGTCCTTTATTTGACCTTAATTTTGTCATAGACGACTATCCCATTTTATCAATAGCTTTTATCTCTCTTGTATCTTATCCGTACTGTAGTCTTTTAGTGCTCTTGTTGGTTCTAGACCATACCATTTAAAACTAATATCAGAACAATAGTCTCAGGGAGCCTTGTGTGCACTGCTTATCTGCAGTGTAATTTAGAATGTAATTTCACAGGCTACTGCCTCACCTGTAGGGGAGCCATCTGGAAAGAGAATTATACCTGACACAGTCTCCCATGATGCTTTAGTACTCCCTGTCTCTGCACTGCCAGAGCTCACGTTTTCCTGCATTAGCAACTTCACAATTAATTACCGGAAAGGGAGCTGTGCTGCACAAATCTGTGAGTGGAATATTAATGTAGAAGCCACAAGCATGTTATGGACAAAGCGAAGCTGCAGAGTAATTTGTTTTGTACAGATACAACTGCTGAAGAAAGAAAATATAAGACTATAATTCTGCAGCAAGTTTCACAAAAGGCAATGACATTTAACATAATTTTAAAAGTTAATGCATGTAAAAATAGAGTATAAAAATGTAAAAATAAAACAAAACATAAATGTGCAGAATGTATGCTTTAGTACTGCATACACCATAATAATTATATTTAAATTAATAATCTGTAATAATTCTGCAAGCAATTTTTCAAAAATATTAATTGGCTTAATTTATGCCTGTGTATATAAATAAAATTGAAAGAAGCTAAAAAAAAGAACTAGCAGAGAGGAAGACCTTCACAATAGTTTTAATTGAGATAGCTCGATTAACGTGACTGACTCAGTAAATGGATGCTACAGTAATGACCCTTCTCAGAAAAGTGGTGGTGTCTACTAAAATCATGGGTTGGTGCTAAAGTGGAGGAGTCTAATAACAACATGGGCTGGTGCTAATCTCATTTTAATGTACAAAGTCATGAAACACGCTCTCTACCATTTAAGAATCCTAACCTGTTAAGCAGGTTTGGATGGATGGATCTCTTTAAACAGAGAAAATTTTATTAAACAAAATATGTAACAGAGACTAAAATAGAATGTTAAAGTTTAAAGTATCTCAATGTATGATTTCTCACTCCGTTTCTGTGAAGTGCTCTAAAACAGTTTAATAATAATAATAATAATAATACATTTTATTATGACTGCATAGCTAAATAAAAATATTATGTTTTGTCAATCCTAAAAGCAAATCTTAAATATCTACTCAGCACTCAGGAGCAGATTCAGTTCTAAAGAGCTGCATTATAGATTTGTTACATGTCTATAGCTGTTTGTTTCATGTGATCGGCAAGATGACAGTTTGAAAGAGATGGCTGGTATGCTGCAATTCTGATAAAACGTTTAAAACCCCACTAAATGTAACTGACTCCATTTGATACAATGAGAATAAATTGAACTGAATTAAAAAACTGAATGGAACTGAAAGTATGTTTCATTTAAGTCTGCTAGATGTGGTCATCCCAACTCTCTAATTGGAAATGTCTAGGTTGAAAGACATGGACTGATGAAACTGGCTATTTTAAACAATCTACTGCCGATTGCTTCAAAGTTAATGAAGAAATAAAATAAAACTGTAAGCATGCATGTGTCAGTATAGAGACGGTGTTCATCAGTACTATAATCTGCTGTCTAATGGATTACTTTATGCGGCTTCATTAATGCAGCAAAAAAAGGAAACTTCTCCCAGGTTGTCACCTCTGCACCACAAATTCACTTTACTCTTGCAGACTGAATCATGAAGTCATAAGGTGTGTTTTGACCCTTCATACCCTGCAATGCTTTGTTCTTTCTCCAGTAAATGGCTCAGATCAATCAAGATGAGGATTACTTGTTTGATAAAAGTACTTATCCACAGATGCATGAACCTAACATCATAATTTTGAGATCCGATGAATGTCTAGAGTGTGCTTGTTTTCAATTTCTTGATTATGGGCTTTTGGGGAATAATGATAACCACTGAGCTTATGTTTTACATTTGTATTCATACTTAATGAGTGTCACCAAATCAAATTTTATACAATTGACATTGTTATGGCAATAATGTAATTAATTCAATTTAACCATACTGCTTATACTATATTACAAAATATCCTACCAGGATTATCCCAAATATAGGAGAAAGACACACAAGAGAAATAATGACTCAAACAAAATATGCTTCTTGCACTCATTTCTTTTTGCCTACGTACTGATGTCATTCTTTTTTGGTGATTGTACTTAAAGGTTTGTGCCACATGGTATTTGTGTATGAAACTTGATTACGTTTGCTCTTAAAACTCAGTTTTTGTTGGCATTAAGGGGCCAGGCAGCATTTTTTAACATTATTTTTTTCTATTGTAAGTCAAGGTCATGTATGCATCTTGGCAGCGTGTGCGGGTGCATAAGTCTTTGTGGAGGCAGGCATAGATCAGCTCAGCAGTAGGACAGTAAATACAGTATATAAATAAACAGCTTTGTATATATTAATGGTAAAATACATCAGAGCGCTTCCCAGTAAAGACTGATGTAAAGGAATACTAGTTAAGTCAGTGTATATCACACTGAAGCTGACAAGCACTCGCACAAGGTGGAAGGAGAGGGTAAACAGCACATTTAAAGAGGGGGATACTAAAGCAGTTAGGTTAGAAAGAAAGGAAGCAGGAAACAGGGAAACAGAAAGGTGTAAGAGAAAGAAGATGAAGATATCTGGAGTGCACTAGAAAGCATTAGGGATGCAAGTCTTATATTAGGGCTATATTGTAGACCCCTCCAATGCAGACAGTAGTTTTATTACAAATTTTCTTAATAACATAACTTAATAACATTAAAAAGATAAGGGAGGTAATAAAATCATGGAGGACTTTGATTATCTACATATTAACTGAGTTAGCTTCATAAGTGGTACAGCACAAGAAAATGAGCTTTTGGATGTAATCAGTGGTTGCTTTTTAACACAGTATGTTAAAGCAACAGTGAGGGGATGTATAGATTTAGAATTCTATAATAATCAGGAAAGAATTCAGTAAATGATTCATATTACCATGCATCAAAGATAGTGAGAGATGTGACTAAACCATTGGAATCTAATCACCATAATGCAAATCACAGTGTTTTGGCAGAATGCATGTTCAAAATCTAAAACAGTTAGGTTTGACTTTAGTAGAGAAAAGCCTAAATAAAAACCTATCCCAATTTAATGTAAAAGTTGTAGACTTTTAATGCAGGATAAGCATATGTAAAAATTGAGATACAGTCGAGAACTGAAGAAGAAAAAGGAGCTGAAAAGGAAAAATACTACTATATAAGGTTTATAAGACAAACAATTTATGAAAGCATAACACCAAACATTAAAAAAAGATATTAGGAGAGATAAAAGGAAGTCAGACGGAAATATTGCAAAAAAGAAAAAAAAAAACAAAAAACAATAAAACAGACTTAAAGAGATGCCTTCAATATTTTGGTAATAAAAAAAAAACAGTAAAGGAGGAGATGAAAAGTATTAGGAATAGTAAATGGGAACTAAAATATGCAGAGAGTGAAATAGCAACTGCTCTGAGCTTACATTTTATATGTGTAAAGAAATCGATAACCTTACAAAAATAATAGGGACTGCCAATGGACCACTTAGTGATTTGGAAATTTGGAGAAGGTTGCTTAGATTAAATTGGCCAAATTTTAAGAAATCACCAGGACCAAGCAGCATCTATTCTAGAATGCTTAAAAGAGTTAGTGAGTACATAAATAAACCCTTGATAGGTATATTTCAGAGATTTTTCAGACAGGAAATTCCTAAGTCTTGTGTGAAAATCAATTATCTAGAAAGCTGCATTAGCAAATAGTCTATATGGAAGATCATGCTTCACTTGTATAATGGAATTCTATAAGAAAGCAACAAAAACATAAGATCAGAAAGGTGCATATGATATTATTTACCTTGATTTTCAGAAGGCATTTGAAAAGGTAACACATAGTTAATCTAAAACATCTTTTAAAGTATAAAAACAGTAAGATGGTCATGTCTGCAGATGATACTAAGCTACAAGGAAGGGCAGATAATGTACAATTAGTTGAATCATTCCAGAGGATTCTGGACAACACAAAGGCTTGGGCATATGTTTGTAAATGTAAAGAATGTTTGAAACTGGAAAGTACATATTATGAAAAGGACCAAAGACTTGTAGACTCATCAACATCAAGACAGTATACAGAGGCCATCATGATAGAAATGACAGAAAGCTTTCTGCACAAAATGAACCACAGACACATCAAAAAGTCATGAGGTACAGAGCAGTTCTTTGGGGACCTTCTCGTCCTATTATATATGCATTTTAAAGAACTTAGGTAAACAAGACCGAGGAGCACAATGCACTGAATTACCTGTTCTAGTAAAAAATGTTCAAATATTCTATGTGTAATGGAAACCAGAGTCGTCAGCCAGCCCCAAACACAACACACCTGGGTTCAAATAAAGGATGGTTTATTCGCCAATTCCTCCACCAAGTCACACAAGCCATTTCTTTACACAAAACCACAATTCTCTCACCAACACACTGCCCTCCTCCAGTCAAGTGTTGCTCTATGTCCTCCCGGGAGTTCGGCCTCCTTTATAAAGGACCCAGGAGTATAGTGGAACCTCAGGTCAAGAACATCTCTGAACACGTACAAATTGGGTTACGACCAAAAAGTTTGCCAAACTTTTGCATCTGTTCACGACCACACACTCGGGTGACGAACAAGCCAGTTTCCCCTTCCGGTTCGTACACGGTGATGATTTCCACACGTGTTCAGTCTCTCACTGTGCTTTCGCTGTGAACTCTTTGTGCTCTATTTCGTTCCCCTTCCGGTTCACACGCGCTGGTGATTTACGCACGTGTTCAGTCTCTCCCTGTGCAGTACATTGTTCTCGGTCAGACGTGCATCGCGCAGAGGGACTTTGTGATATAGCGGGTCCACAGCTCACGTCAAGAGGCCAGTTTTAAATAAATAATCGCCACGCTTGCAGCTTAGCGAGGGGGCGTGGTGGTTGATTGCTACAGCTGCCATGTCCTCTTCATAAATAGAAGTGCGAGGCGGCTAAAGGGAGGAAAAAGAAAAGAAAGATGGAGGTTGCGGAGTGAGGAAGTAAGCAGGAAGCAGTGTGGAAAGAAACGGTGTGAGCAAGCAAATGAGCGAGAGAGAGAAAGAAAGAGAGAGAGATAGCGAGAAAAAGAGAGAGAGACAGAGACCGTGCTTGCAGGCAGGCAGCTGAACAGTGAGCCCAAGCCGTGTTTGGCCGACACTCGGTGGGGCAGAAGGAAGCGGTCGCTCCAGCTGAGTGATCAAGGAGCTGGAGTGACCAGAAGAAGGACGGCTGGCCGCGAAAGGCTGAGAAGGCAGTTAAAGAATGCAGCGGGCTTGTTTTTAAAGAGACTGCTTTCAGCATTGTTTTAACCTCGTTGTATTTAATGAAGACTTTTTTCTATTGGATTTTAACGTCCACTACACTTCTGTTTTTATGGGATTATTTATTTATTGAAGGATTCTGAAAGCACTGCACTTTATTTAATTTGGACTTTGTCTTTGATTGTTGTTTTGTTGATTTTAATAAAAGCACTTGGCACTTTTTGCACCATCAGATTGCTCCATTGTAGTGCCTCACTGTTGTGCTCATCGGTAACATTACCGACGGTAATGGGTTTAAGGCCTCCCGGAAGCGAGATGGGAGCTTGCAGCGAACCCGCATCGTCACAGACTTTACCTCAAAACTGTGATCTCCTCTCCACCCAGTTCCTCCTCACTTTCTTCATGCCAGAACTCAACTCATGCAAGGTTAGTTTTCTTGGTTGTTTATGGTTAGTTTTTGTATAAATTACAGATTTTTCAAATGTTCATTTTTTCCCTGTGCTTAAAACTCATTAAAACAAAGTGTTTACAGCAAGCGGTTCGTAAGGCTATGGCGTGAACTCTTGCAATGTTAGTTTTCTCTGTTCAAGGTTTTCTCAGTGTTATTCAATGTTTTTACATTTAGTTTACTATTACACTGTGTATTCTATGGTATAATTAACTATTTTTGTGCTTAAAAATCCTTAAAAAAATATATTTACATACAGCTTGTACGCTCTGGAACAGATTAATTGTATTTACATACAATCCTATGGGGGAAATTGCTTCGGGTCACGACCAAATCGGGTTACGATCAGAGTTTTGGAACGAATTACAGTCGTGACCCGAGGTTCCACTGTACTTCCGGTGCCAGGGCTACTGCCCGATAGAAGTACTTCCAGGTTATACAAAGTCCCACTTATTAGGGAGCTCATCTCCCTGCAGCACCCCGTTGAGGCAGCTATGGTCCCAGCAGGGCTGTGTTGTCAGACTACTTCACCCAGCATTCCTTGCTGGGTCCCAAATGGGCACCAATACGGAGGGCTACTGCCATCTAGTATTTTGGGGGAATAACACATCCACTGCAGTGTCTTCTGGTGGCTGTCTGTCCTTCCACTCTAGCCATCACTTCTGGGCCTGGTTCCATCCTTTCTCCTGGTCGATATGCCCATCTGTCTGCTTGGAGCCTCCCGTCCGGGTAAGGAACCACCCCTTCTCTGGTTGGGATGCCTGTCCAACCCCTGTGGCATTTACCCATGCTACATATTATAATACTGAGAAATCACAAAATCATACTTATTCTAACACATTAACAGGTCTGCTTTTACTGCAAGCATGCTGATAGGAAATATTTTTTTAAGTGGCAATTTTTGCCTTAACTGGCTAAAAATCAAGGATATTTTATAAACAAATAAGGGCATCTGGCAAAATATGAATACCATGAATATTTCATTAAAGTTATTTATGTAAAGAAATAGTAAAATTCTAATATATTCTCGCTGGATTTGCATTTCAGTTACCAAGAATAACTCCACAGATAAGAAAATAATATAAGAGAAGACAGACTGACAGCAGGGATACACAAGAAGAAGCACATATTATTAGGAGCATGGAATTTAATGATTGCAATGGCTACAGGTGGACTCCAGGCTGACATGAAAAATAAATTTAAGTATAACGGAGACCTACGTAGTGACTAATAAAGTTTGGACAGAAGGGGGAAAGTGTTTGAAGAGGTTTTGTGTGGGAGAAAGAAAGTGGGAGATCACAAGAACTGAATAGGACAGGAACAGAAATGAACCGCAGTGTAAGGAGTAAGATTCACTCCAGTACAGTCCTTGGGCCAGCCATTGCTACAGGTTTTTGTTTCAACTCAAGTGATTAACTACACACCAATCCCACCAATCCTTGATGATTATGAAATGTTATGGCTTGTTAGTGCTTTTATTCTGCGATGTCAAATTATTCTTACATCATATATTTCTGTTTTCTGAGAATATCAGGCAAAAATTTGTTAACGAGAGCAGATTAGTAATTGTCAGTCCTTCACTTACTTCCCTTCCATTTAGTTCTAAATAATTTATCAAACCAGAAACTTTACAATAAGCACACACATTTATAAATGGAACTAACTTAGATACCTAAGTTTTTTTTTTCTAGTTCAGTCCTGGAAGCCCACTGTGGCCACAATTTTTTTTTTAACTAATTTCATAATCAGTTACTTATTTTCCCCCAACATTTAATAAGCTGCCTTTTTTTAAATCATATTCTGCATTCACAAAAACACACAGTGCTAGGTTTACATTTGTAGGATATTTTAAATCTTTGCGTCGTTTGCATAGTTGTAAATGGTAATTCTTCTTTGTCATTTTCTTATGTTTTCTGTGGAATTTGTTCCCGTAGGGCTATGTCAAATTACACAACTTTTCTGGTGACGTTCAGTCATAGACTTCATTTACATAACCTTAGCGAGTCAGGGTAGTGTGACATTCTCAGTGTCTCAGTCCAATTGGTCATCAACTTGACCCATTTTAAGTCATATGATTAGGCTCTGAGTGTATTAGAACAGACAACCAATGAGTAGCCAGCCGGAAATCCAACACATATTACGCAGTGACAAAAAAATAAGAAAAACAGACCTAGGTTCTGGACCTTGCAAAAAAAAAAAGAGAGGCGTGTATCTCTGACGTGTCCTGTTTTTTTGTAATAAGACAGAATGGGGGGTGGCTTGATTGCAGACAAAGATTGCAGATGAACTTTTCATACCTGTAAACCCTTCGTTTCAGACAGTATCTTATTAGCTGCCAGAAAAATGAAAGTGCATGTAATATTTTGTAAGTGTGAAATTGTGCTGGAAACTAATCATAAAGTCAGGTAATTTGACATCTCTAGCAATTTCCAGCCATATAAATTGACAAACGCAGACAATAAGATCAGCAACTGCAGCCATCAATTTTGACTATTTATTTATTTTTTATATAAGTAAAAACACTCAAGGAAACATAACAAAATACATTAATAGCAACAATTATAATATAAAAAAAATAAAATATTAGTTTCAATAAAATCAGTATTAATAGGTAATTGAAATTAAACAAATCAACTAAACTTTATATCAAACAGAATAAGCAAGTTTAAAAAGGGGTGATTAAAGGTGGGTTTTAAAGGTAGGAAGATAGTGAATGTTACAAATGTCTTGTGGGAGAGAGTTCCAGAGGCGAGGGGCCACTCGGCTTAAAGTGCTAAATCCCATGGTAGTCAGGAGAGCATAAGGTATAATAAGATTAATAGAGGTGGACGATCTTAGAATATGGAAAGAATTGGAGATATGAAGAAGATTAGAGAGATATGGAGGTGTCAGATTATAGAGGGTCTTGAAAGTAAAAAGAAGAATCTTAAAATCAATGTGGTATTTAAAAGGGAGCCAGTGAAGAGAATGGAGGACAGGAGTAACATGTTCTTTGGAAGGGGTTTTGGTAATGATTCGAGCAGCAGCATTCTGAACCAGTTGGAGTTTGTGAAGGTTTTGAGGAAGATCAAAGAGGACAGAATTACATTAATAAATATCAGATGTAACCAGAGCATGTACAAGAATAGCAGTGCTGTAAACTATAAGAGACGAGTATAAACAGCTTATATTATAGTAGACAGAAATATGCAGACAGAGTGATATTATTGACCCAATACCAACAAGTTTTTTCAAAGATGTATCAGGCATGCTAATTGATAATATTCTTGACATAGTAAATTCGTAATTAAATACAGGGGTCTTCCCAGACTGTCTTAAGACTGCTGTAGTTAAACCCCTACTCAAGAAAAATAATCTTGACCCCTCTGCTTTGGAAAATTTTAGACCCATCTCTAACCTATCCTTCTTAAGTAAAATTCTAGAGAAGGCAGTCATTATGCAGTTAAATGACCACCTTAATAAACAAGCTATTCTTGATAAATTTCAGTCAGGTTTTAGAACAAAGCACAGCACAGAAACTGCACTCGTTAAAGTAGTAAATGACTTGCGGGTAAATGCAGACAGAGGCCATTTATCTGTTCTCATCCTCCTAGATCTGAGTGCCACATTTGACACCATTGATCACAACATTCTTAGAAATCGCCTTAGTCAATGGGTGGGCCTCTCTGGCATGGTCCTAAATTGGTTTGAATCCTACCTGGCAGGGAGAAAATTCTTTGCTAGTTGTGGTAATTACAACTCAAAGACACATGATATCCTATATGGCAGTGCTCCGCAACCGATGTGCCACAGCACACTGGTGTGCCTTGAGCCGATACAGATGTGATACGGTCAAATAAGACAATTTTCTAACTAAATAATATTTCAACGGTCCTCCTTAGAAACACAATAACGAGAATACGTGCAATGAAATATTCGCGTAAATAGCCTTTTAAAGGTTTCATAATTTTATGTATCATTTCTCTTAAATAATAAATCCCATCGCCTGGCGCCTGTCGCCTACGACGTAGGCCCTACGTAGTCGCCAGACAACTGCGTAGTATGCTTTGATAGGCAGAGCGCTCCGTACCCGCACCTAGATTCAATTCAACCCGACTTATTAGTCGTGCTACGTCGTATTCACTCGTCTTGCGACAGTAGTTATCATTCATTATTATTAGTTGTGTTGCTGAATTGTGTATGGTTAACGTTCTTCGTGTGATTCATATTTAGTTTTATAGCCCTTTAAATACGGATAAATTTTTACGTGGAAAAGATTCGTCTTCACGTACAGATGATGAAGAACAGAGAACAAGTGTTGCAAAAAAAACAAAGAAGATTGTGAAAAGGAAGTACAACGAAGACTATATTCGATATGGATTCTCGTGGTGTGGTGACGAAACGGCTCCAAAGCCACAATCATCATTCGCCGCATCATTTGCGGCGATCAGCTATCAAACGAGGCAATGGCACCCAGAAAACTAAATCGTCATCTAAATTCAAACCATCCCAGTTACGGAAAAAAAGACAAACAATATTTTCAGAGGCGCTTCGAACAAAATCAAAAACAGAAGAAATTTATGAAATCGGCCGTTACGGTTTCTGAAAAGGACTTAGAAGCTAGCTACCATGTTGCAAAATTAATTGCACGTCAGAAAAAACCACATACTATTGGCAAAACACTTATTAAACCAGCATGCATGGAAATTGTTCGACTTATGCTTGGGCCCAATGAAGTTAAAGAAGTGAATAAAGTTTCGTTGTCTGCCGATACTGTTAAAAGAGGTATTCACGACATGTCAAGCGATATTTTAGGAACACTGATTAGAAAACTGATATTGGCTGAAAAAATTGCGCTTCAAATCGACGAATCAACCGATATTAAAAATAAAGCACAACTGAAAGCTATTGTACGTTTCGTTGACGAGGACTTTATTAAAGAACATTATTTATTTTGTAATGAGGTTCCAGAGCGAACTACCGGTGAAGAAATTTTCCGAGTAACCGATGATTTCTTCAAAATATATAATACTAGCAAAATACCCGCGCTTCGCAGCGGAAAAGTAGTGTGTTAAAAAAGTTATGAAAAAGAAAAGGAAATATTTTAAAAATAATGTAACATGATTGTTAATGTAATTGTTTTGTCATTGATATGAGTGTTG
>JANRMT010062854.1:10691142-10730362 GCA_026402145.1 Polypterus bichir lapradei
AAAGTGCAGTTTTTCTTCTTAAAAAAATAAGTCAGAAACATAAAAGGTAATTTGACCAACTTAATCTTTAAACTCTGAGTAACCTTAGCCAAAATTATTTTGTACATTAGGCTAAAACAGTGTGATCATTGAACATTTTGTAATTAGATGTAATTAGAATTACTAACGGTCACGGAAGTCCAATGATCCCCAGTAAGAGCCACAAAGTCCGCTTTCTGTAATGCATCTAATTTTGCTTGCTTTTCACTGTGCACAAAACCATGCTTTTATCAAGGCTTCGCTCGGGCAGTTTTTTTGAAATTAAATTTTCCTCCGATCAGTCGTAGGAACGTGCTTCATCCGACTGTAACATTTGTGTAGCTGTGATGTGTGCATCAGTGTAATCGATGTACCAGGAAATCATGCATTGACAAAAGTTCCCCTTTGCTTGGAATTGAAAGTGTGATTAAATGCGTTATTTTTTGTTATGGAGTACATGCATCGAAGCTTCTCAGCTGTGCTTGTGCTAAGAATAGGAAATATTTAAAAAATAACGTAACATGATTCTGCGTTAACCGCATATTTTGTCATACGTCTCAAACCAAGGAGATGGAAGGTTAAAATGAACCAAGAAGCGCGCGTACATACTCAGTACATCCACTCTCGGGAATCGAACCTCGGACGTAGGCGATAGAGGCAAAGCCTCTACAATTGCGCCACGGTGTGTGGCTTATCCACAGTATTTAAAAGTATGTAGATCGAGGTATATATATATATATTCGCAGCGGAGACGTAGTGTGTTAAGGAAGCTATGAAAAAGAAAAGGGAACATTTTAGAAATAACGTAACATGATTGTCAATATACAGTAATTTTTTGTGAGTGTTATTGAGTGTTGCTGTGATCAAGGATTCGATTATCATTATTTGTTTCAATCGGGGTCGTATTTGTACGATGTGTTGTGTTCAAGTTACATTCTGTGTTTGTCAGTCGTTGTAAAGATTAAATTCTGTAATTACAGCCACATTAGCTCCACAAATGAGACACACGGGTTTACCAGCAATGTCAGTAAACATATACTCAGCCTCCCATCGGTTTTTAAAGGCTCTATTTTCAGAATCAACTTTTCTCTTCGGCATCGTGTGGGCTAGCTTCGCAATAACTTGCACCATCATAAACTAGACTTGATTAACGCGGTAAGTGTTCGGCAAGGCAGCTGAAGCGCTGCATTATGGGATCTGTAGTTTATTGTGTTACCAGCGCTTCATATACCCGGGCCATTAATAACCATAATACAGTATATAAAATGATCTTGCGGGCCGGATATAATTACACGCCGGGCCAGATGTGGCCTGCGGGCCTTGAGTTTGACACATATGGACTAAATAGAACTTGAAAAGATATATTTTTTCGTACATCGAGCCCGCGTGCTATTGTGGTTTTGCCTGCGTGTCTCAATAAGTCATTCTCCCCTCGCTCTTACTTTTTTACCGTTCATCTAATGAATTCACTGAGTATGGCTTTACCAAAACAATCATTGATGGCGAATAAAGTATCCATTATTCGAGTATGTAGATCGGGGTATATATATATACATATATATATATACCCGCGTATCGCAGCGGAGACGTAGTGTGTTAAAGAAGCTATGAAAAAGAAAAGGGAACATTTTAAAAATAACGTAACATGACTGTCAATATACAGTAATTGTTTTGTGAGTTTTACTGAGTGTTGCTGTCATCAAGGATTTGATTATCATTATTTCTTTCAATCAGGTTCGTATCTGTAGGATGTGTTGTGTTCAAGTTACATTCCGTGTTTGTCAATCGTTGTAAAGAAGACAGGTTTCATTCATCGATTCGTTTCTTACTGCATCAATAAACAGCTCGTCTTCTTCTTTATCTGAGACCTGACACACTGCATGCACGGGTTTTTTTTTTTTACACTGTCTTCCTTTAGCGGAACATTGACTTTTTCCACCGTGTGCTTTGATTCCGCAGTAGCTGCATTTATGAATATGCTTGTATGTATCACACGCTTCCTATTTTTTTGCTGCCTTTTCAATTGTGTAATTTGGTTTTTGTTCAGCGCTCTTCGGAACTGTTGCTTTTTGTCTGTGCACTGCGTCAGTTCACGTGAGCCGCTCGGTGTACATGCATCGAAGTTTCCCAGCTGTGCTGCTGCCATGTCGTGCTATGTCCATGGCTGTATTTAATGTTACTGAAGTCCCGGCACTTAAAACTTTCTCTCGCAGTTTCGCTGAGTTTGTGCCAAACACCACCCTGACCATCTCATCTTCCTCTGCATAAGCACAGTCCTTCACCCGTGAATATTTACCCGTGGCAGTTTGCTATTGGATTGCCGCTGACGGACGGCCTTATATGGGCAGGCACTAAATTGCAAACGCCAGCGGCAGCCTGTCTATGAACTTAATTTAAACTTTAGGTTTACATCGTGCTTTGTTTCCGAAGTAGCAGAACTCATGAATATGGTTGTATATGTCACTCGCTCGCTTCTTATTGTTTCACTGCCTTCTCAATTATATAATGAATGTTTTCTTCAGCGCTTTTTGGGCCTCTTCCTGGTTTTCTACATACTGCGTGATTACATGGGAGGCGTGATGATGTCACACGAAACTCCGCCCCCACGGGTTTCAAGCTCATCTCCATTACAGTAAATGGAGAAAAACAGCTTCCAGTTATGACCATTACGCGTAGAATTTCGAAATGAAACCTGCCCAACTTTTGTAAGGAAGCTGTAAGGAATAAGCCTGCCAAATTTCAGCCTTCTACCTACACGGGAAGTTGGAGAATTAGTGATGAGTCAGTCAGTCAGTCAGTCAGTCAGTGAGTGAGTGAGTCAGTGAGGGCTTTGCCGTTTATTAGTATAGATTCAATGGAGCAATTGCATTGCTATTTGCACGGATGGCGCTGCGGCAATGACGGGTAGTTAAAAAGGTTTTGTCTCTTGTGTAAAACAAAAAAATCCGATAATACAAATTGCACACTGCTGCATACATCAAGAAGCATTGATGGTCAAGAATTTGGCAGAGGAACTTTTGAACACGATGGATGAATGCATTAAAATTTGCGAATCTTTGGAATACTCTGTGCAGAAATGGGAGTCGAATATGAATCCTTATTGTTTTATACTGAAGTTTGTTGGCTATCCCGAGGCAAAGATTTGGCTAGATTGTTTGAGCTTCGCTACGAGGTGCGTGAGTTTCTTTTAGATCAAAATATGCCCGAACTATACCAGCGCCTCGATGATGATTACTGGATAGCCAAACTTGCATACATGGCTGATATATTCGAGCATCTGAATAAACTTAATAAAAAAATGCAAGGACGGAATGAGAATATATTGACGTGCTCTGATAAATTACAGGGGTTCAAAAAAAAAAACTTTGGCAGGAAGAGTTGCAAAAAGGATGTTTAGAAATGTACCAAAGGACCAACCATAGTACGATTGAAAACAAGCAATTAATTGTGGATTTGGCCCAACAACATTTAAGTATGCTTCAGAAGAAATTTGATCACTATTTTTATTCTATTAATACGGAACAATACGATTGGATTCAAAATCCTTTTGCAACCAATGCAATAAATTCTACGGAAACACTGTCACTGCAAATTCGAGAGGAATTTATTGAATTAAGTAATGACGGGACGTTAAAACTTCATTTCGCCGAAGTTCCATTAGATGTTTTCTGGATTTCCGTTAAGAAAGAAAATCCTCACATTTCCGACAAGGCCATCCTAACACTACTTCCATTTTCGACGACATATTCATGTGAGCAAAGTTTTTCAACTCTTGTGTTAATTAAAAATGATAAGCAGCCATGCTTAAAAGATCTTGACCAAAAACTTTGGGTTGCGCTGTCAAATATTGAGCCGAATATAAAACTTTTGTGTTCATTGAAATAAGCGCAGGTATCACATTAATCAGTCATTATGTTATAATAATTATTAAGATTGCATAAAAGTTAATATAGTATAGTTTTTATGTACGTATACTTATAGTAAATGTATACTTATAATAAAAAATGAAAATGTATTGTAAAATTTGTGTATTAAATTAATATCTATATATCAGTGGCGTAGCTGGAGATCATGTTGCCCAGGGCGGTGAAAAATTTGACACCCTAAAGCTGAAAAATAAATTGGAGATCATGTTGCCCGGGCAGTGAAAAATTTGACGCCCTAAAGCTGAAAAATAAACTGGAGTTCATGTTGTCCGGGGCGGTGAAAAATTTGACACCCTAAAGCTGAAAGAAATTTTTTTTGTGCCTTCTCAAGGAACAAAAAAAAAAAAAAAGTAAACTACCGTAGTTTGGACGCCCCTAAATAGCTGGCGCTCGGAGCAGACCAACCGCCCTAGCTACGCCAATGCTATATATTTTAGCTTTTGATGTGCCTTGGAATTCTAGGAAGAACTTTGGTGTATCGTAGGTGAAAAAAGGTTGCGGAGCACTGCTATATGGTGGTTCACAAGGCTATATCCTGGGTCCAGTGCTCTTCTCAATCTATATGCTTCCGTTAGGTCAGATTATCTCAACGTGAGCTACCACAGCTATGCTGATGACACACAACTCTACTTATCAATAGCACCTGATTTACCCTGACTCTCTCGATTCACTAACACAATGTCTTACTGGTATTTCTGAATGGATGAATAGTAATTTTCTCAAGCTAAATAAAGAGAAAACTGAAATTATAGTGATTGGCAATAATGGATACAATGAGGTTATCAAAAATAAACTTGATGCATTAGGATTAAAAGTCAAGACAGAAGTAAAAAGCTTAGGGATAACTGTTGACTGTAACCTAAATTTTAAATCGCATATTCATCAGACCACTAGGACAGGATTTTTTCATTTAAGAAACATAGCAAAAGTTAGACCTTTTATATCATTGAAAGATGCTGAGAAATTAATTTACGCTTTTGTTTTCAGTCGACTAGATTACTGTAACACACTCCTCTCAGGACTACCCAAAAAAGACATAAATCGTTTGCAACAAGTGCTGAATGCAGCTGCTAGAATCCTAACTAGGAAAAGAAAATCTGAACACATTTCTCCAGTTTTGATGTCACTACACTGGTTACCTATGTCTTTCAGAATTGACTTTAAAATTATGCTTATCATCCACTTTAATAAAACCCCTGTGTGCGTCCAGGTGTCTGTGTGTGTGTCTTCTGGTGAAGTGCGCATGCGCGGGGCCACACGGCACGTGTTCAGTCTCTTCCTGTGCATTCCCTGTGTTTGCAGAGAGAGAGAGAGACACACACAGGTGCGTGCTTGCGCGCGCAAGACAGACACACACACAGGCGCGTGAAAGACAGACAGACACACACACAGAGGCACGTGCGAGACAGAAACACAGAGGCGTGAGAGAAACGCACACACACACACACAAGCGCGAGAGAGAGAGACAGACACACACACAGGCGTGAGAGAGACACACACACACAGAGGCGCGCGGCTTAAGAGAGAGAGACACACACACACGCGTGCGCGATAGATAGATAGATAGATAGATAGATATATATATATATATATATATATATATACACACACACACACACACACACACTCTGGTGCACGCGTGCATTGTGGCAATGTTACTTTTCTTGGTTGTTTATTAAATTACGGATTTTTCAAATGTTCTTTTTTTTCTCTGTGCTTAAAACTCATTAAAAAAACGTGTTTTTAGTGAGCGGGTCGTAAGGCTATAGCGCGAACTCTTGCAGTGTTAGTTTTCTATGTTGTTCAAGGTTTTCTTAGTGGTATTCAATGTTTTTACATTTAGTTTACTATTATGCTGTGCATTCAATGGCATAATTAACTATATTTGTGCTTAAAAACTTAAAAAAAAATATATTTACATACAGTTCATACAGTCTGCAACGGATTTATTGTATTTACATACAATCCTATGGGGGAAATTACTTCGGTTCACAACCAAATCGGGTTACAATCAGAGTTTTGGAATGAATTATGGTCGTAACCCGAGGTTCCTCTGTATTACTGTCAGACAAAATTACAGGCATTTTACGGAAATACAAACCAGTATTACTGAGAGAGAAAATTAAAGGCACACAATACAGTGACGCATATTACAGCCACATACAAGGTCCCTTGCCATTTAATATAGACGGTTCCTACTAATGTTTATGCATTACTGTTCTAGCGCCCGTTATTGTAACGGGCTTAATGTCTAGTCTATACTAATAAAAGGCAAAGCTCTCACTGACTGACTCATCACTATTTCTCCAACATCTCGTGTAGGTGGAAAGCTGAAATTTGGCAGGCTCATTCCTTACAGCTTACTTACAAAACTTAGGCAGGTTTCATTTCGAAATTCTACACGTAACGGTCATAACTGGAACCTACTTTCAAAAATACATACAGCCATAGCCTGCAGCTCGGTCACCGTGTGAGGCGGAGTGGCATCCCGCGTAATTGAGTGCCTGCCCATATAAGGTAAATATTCGCCGGTGAAGGACTGTGCTTATGCAAACGAAGATGAGATGGTCTAGAGTTTGGCACAAACTCAGCGAAAGTGTGAGAGAAACTTTTAAGTGCCGGGTCTTAGCTAACATTAAATAAAGCCATGGACATCGCAAGATCACACAAGAGAGCGGCTCATGTGAACTGACTGTGAACGCAGTATGTAGAGAACAAGGAAGAGCTCCAAAAAGCACTGAACAAAAAACGCATTACACAATTGAGAAGGCAGCAAAAGAATATGAAGCGAGTGACGCATACAAGCATATTCATAAGTGCAGCTACTGCGGAAACAAAGCACGGTGTAAACCGTAAGTTTAAATTAAGTTTACAGACATGCTGCCGCTGGCGTTTGTCATGCCTACGGCGAATACAAGTTTACTGAGAGGACCCAGGGTATAAACGAGACTTTTGATCACTTTGTAACTGAGTTAAAATTGCTGGTGAAGGATTGTGCTTACGCAAACGAAGATTAGATGGTCAGGGATAGAATAGTGTTTAGCACAAACTCAGCAAAAGTGCGAGAGAAACTTTTAAGTGCCTGGTCTGAGCTAACATTAAATAATTGCTGGTGAAGGACTGTGCTTATGCAAACGAAAATGCATATGCATATGCAAATGTTACGTTATTTTTAAAATGTTTCCTTTTCTTTTTCATAACTTCTTTAACACACTACTTCTCCACTGCGAAGCGCAGGTATTTTGCTAGTGGTTTATAAAGCCTTAAATAATCTTGCTCCATCTTATATATCAGAATGTCTGACACCCTATATTCCAAATCGTAACCTTAGATCCTCAAATGAGTGTCTCCTTAGAATTCCAAGAGCAAAACTTAAAAGAAGTGGTGAGGCGGCCTTCTCCTGTTATGCACCTAAAATCTGCAATAGCCTGACAATAGGAATTCGCCAGGCAAATACAGTGGAGCACTTTAAAAACTGCTGAAAACACATTACTTTAACATGGCCTTCTCATAACTTCACTTTAATTTAATCCTGATACTCTGTATGTTCAATTCATTATCATAACTATTCATGGTGGCTCTAAAATCCGTACTAACCCCTACTCTCTCTTCTGTTTCTTTTTCCGGTTTCTTTGTGGTGGCGGCCTGTGCCACCACCATCTACCCAAAGCATCATGATGCTCCAACATTGATGGTCTAAAAGCCAGAAGCCTGCATGACCGTCATCATTAAGTCCTTCCGTGAGAACCCTAAATACAAAGAGGATTGTTTCATTTATGTGAGGTGGAATGCCCAGAGTGGACTGGGCGGTCTCATGGTCTAGAATCCCTGCAGATTTTATTTTCTTCTCCAGTTGTCTGGAGTTTTTTTTTTTTTTTTTGCTTTTTCTGTCCTCCCTGGCCATCGGACCTTACTCTTATTCTATGTTAATTAATGTTGATTTATTTTATTTTCTTACTGTGTCTTTTATTTTTCTATTCTTCATTATGTAAAGCACTTTGAGCTACATTTTTTGTATGAAAATGTGCTATATAAATAAAAGTTGTTGTTGTTCAAAGTGTTACCCCCGTTATTTTTGCTCCCTTCATCAATTTATGTAACTATGTTGTTGTTGTTGTTATTAATATTTGCCTCAAATTTGAACATACTATTGAGAATGACACACTTAAACTGGGAGGAAGAAGAGATTAGAGAATTATCAATAGTCAGAGAAATACTGTCACATTGGGCCAAAACAGTTTTAGTACCTACCAGAAAGAACCAAGGTTATTATAGTTAATGAAAACTAAAATCAAAACAAACTAGTATTACAAAAAAAATTTTGTAAACTGAAATAAAATAACAATACAGAAATGAAAAACTAAAACTAAACAAAATTATTAAAGTTGATGGAAAGACTAATTGAAATAAAATATTTTACTAAAAATATTTTTAGTTTTTGTTTTTGAATTAATATTCTTGCCGTTAGTCTTCAACCCTTGTAACTTTTATCTCTCAAACAGAAATTAATCGACCACAAGCCACCCATATATATTCATCCAGTGAATGGCGGCTGGTGGAGAAGGGTGGGTGTTCAGGTGCGTAAAGCAGTGAAATAGAAAATGATTCTTTGTGCTTCTTGTATATCAAGATGTAATTCGCATGCCTGAAGTTGGAATGTGCCGGTCAACAAAACCTTTACCGTATGGACAGAAAAATCACAAGTGAGTAAAAATTTCAGTTTACTTCTCTGGTGCTTGCATTTTGTTGACAATAATTCACCTGCCACTTTGCACAGGAGAAATCATTTTTGAAAGTAAAACAGCACTGATCGAGAGACTGACTAGGACATAATACAAGATCAGAAAATTGTTGCTGACCAATCACTTTTGCTTTAAGAAAGTCGTTTAACAACAAAGCGATACAAACCTTGTAAAATTCCTGAGCTGGCAATGTCTCCACTGAACTACAGGTAGGTAGGCGAAGAGAGTCTGCCAACTTGTGAAAAACTAAACATACTTAAATGTTTTTGTATTTATTCTATATTTATTAATTTATCTTTTTTTTTAAGTTTATATTTACAGCTCAAAATGCCTGATATTGTGAAAATAATCCAATAGCAGAATTATGTTTTAAAATATTTGTCCCCCTTTTTTCAGTTTTTTTCTCTCTCTCTCAAAATAGATAGTTGAAATATTATTTTTTTGTTCTTAACATCAGCCATATCATACTGTACATATTGCACGAGATTTTTCTTGCCTTGCGTCCAACCCTGCTGCCGTAGGCTCCAGGTTTCCTGTGATCTTGCCCTGGATAAACACGTTTATATAAAGTGTATATTGTTCTTAATCACAGATACTGTTTCTGTCGCTTTGTGGGTGTCCATACACCTGCTCTATTCATTATGGGTTTACTATTCTCATGCATGAGCTATTCAGGTCTCACTGACCCTAACCTTGACACTACATGCTTGTTTTTCTTTGTTTCCCTCACTACAGCTAGGTATGGTCTGCCCACTGATTCAAGCTAAGAGCCCTGTTCTTACTAAGCCCCCCATGATTTTCATGATCACACCTGTCAGAACACAGTAGAATCTATTTTCTGATTTTTGATATCTTTTCAGGCCTGCAGGTGGCAAAATTCTGTATATAAATTATATGTGCCCGAAATGGAATCAGAGATCAATATGGCTGGTAGAAAATAGCAAACCCTGGAATGGGAGATTGTTGAATACAAAACCTTAAAACTCACCTAAATTTCATTACAGATTGGCCCATTCTGGGCAATAAAAAGAAAAGATGAAAAGTGTGAACAGCACAAATGACATTATACAAAAATTATAACATTTTTCATATCTGGTTTTGATTATGCTTTTTTTATTAGATAAAAACAAAACCAGATAGTAAACTATGTAATGTAGTAAGCTTCCACAAAAATTAAACTAATATTATATCCACACCCATTAAGTGTACAGTTCTGTCTGATTGTGACACAAAACTAAACTCCATAGTAGCTCTTTAACCGTACCATTAATTACTAAAACTAAAAATAATAGATATAAAAATAAAATAGAAATATCTTTGTGACATAAAAACTAAAAATATATGATGAAGGAGAACTAAAACTAAACTGAATTTCCAAGTAAGGTCAGAAAAAATAAATAAAAACTAATATAAAAAGGAAAAGAAATAATAACCTTGGAAAGAACCTCTGTTATATCACTATTTAATTTGAGAAAGTCAGCAGATAACCATTAATTAACTTCCTGAAAGCAGTCAGAGAGGGAAGAAAGTGGAAGAGTAGAATTAGGCTTATTAGACACAAAGGGCTGGGTGTAATCAGTATAACAGTGGAAATGAATATCAAATTTCCTAAAAATAAGACCAAAAAACAGAAGATAAATAATAAACAGAAGGGGACCTAAGACAGAAGACCAGAAATTGTGTAATATGATATCATCTTTACTTGTGATCCAACAATGACAATTAACAATGAACAGTGGCGAAAACCGGGCAAATAGCATGAGCAGATGAAGAGCATGCTCCTTAGTAAATAATGACCTAATCAACCAGAACACCAGGAAAAGCACAATGAAACTCTCAGTGATGATGATGAAAATCTGAGTGGCAGCCAAGTGAAAAGTAGTTTTCATTGTACTTTATAGAAATAACAATATATCTGAACTGAACCAATTACACTGCATTTTATTTTTGCTAAAAGCCTTAGATTTTTAAAAGAGACACTTGCATGTCGCACTTTCTGTGTAGTGGTGAGTTGAACGATAAAAAAAAAAAAAAAAAAAATACTCAAAAAATTAAAAAAGGCCAGAAGACAATTATCAATTTTTTTTTTAACACATGAAAAGTCACTTTTGCTGAGCATATGGAAATAAAAGAAATGAGGACAATATTTTGAAATAAACTCACATTCCACAAATGCACTGTGAGACCGTGCAAAATTCATGCAAATTCTGGTGCTGAGAGGCAGGAATGACAGCTCTGTCCTAACTCTCAGTTTTGATGTTTAACCTGATTAAAAGCAAATGCATGCCTATCTTTTCAGTTCTTGCTGCAAAAATACTTATCTCATTAGACTACTGAAGGATTAACATTTATGTTGACATTAAGTTGGAGCAGGCAATATCTTTGCAAAATAATGAAATAAGCTTCTATACAGTGAATGAATATACTGTAAGTGATCATAACTTTGACTTTTTCTCAGTTATCATTGTCTACTTGTCTACTGAACAATGTTGACAATTCACATCCAGGCATCAATATTAAATGTCAAACACTGCACACAGCAATGGCTTTTCAAGGTGAATCTACACGTCTGGCCAAGAAAAATCACAGTGAAAGAAGATGAATAGCAAAGTAAACAGAAAAGCTGGTTTTGTTTTTTACCTTCTTAAAATGACATGTATATGCTGTATTGCAACACATGTGTAATCTGAAGACATGAATCAATACTCAATAACATTTCTGGCTTGAAAAATGGATGAATTCAGCAAGTTTTAATTTTCTTTCCATATTGGGGCCCCAATACCCATTAGTTTCCTTATACAATGCAAAGGCAGACTAGTTGCTTTTTAAAATATATATAATATGCTTCACTTTAGAATGCAATTTCACATAGCAAATTACTATATAACATGATTGCAAAGAAATAACTTCCAACTTGAAAAATACCAAACTTATCCTTTAATAAATAGTATTGATGGATAAGTACTAAAATTGTGACTTTAGTATTGATATAAGCCTTTGAACCTCATTACCAGTACCAAAATGTTACAGAAGTAACTAACAGATAATTTCCCGAGTACACTCAACTTAGTCTTACAGCAACCTCCCTACTTTTCCACATTCAGGAAATCAAGACAAGAAGCAAAGTCTACCTTGGGGGCTCCTGCAGTTTGTAAAGCATTCACTATTTCACTGTATTTTTAATTCCCCTTTACTATTCTTGATGCACTCCATGTCCTCTTTGAATGTTCTTTTAATACTAAAATACTGAAAGAATCTATTCGAGTTGTCTTTCACCTTATCTGCTATAGTCCTCTCTGTCTTTTAGCCTCCCTAATATCCTTCTTAATGGTTGCCCTCAAGTTATCATATGCCCTGCGATTCACATTGGAATTATTAGCCTTATACAGCTATTTTTCCTTTGTAACTTCTTTTTTTTTTAACTCTTTATTAACCTACTGTGGAGAAAATTTCCTAATTCCAAATTTAAGTATGTACCTGTACATTTTTAAACCTGTTCCACTAATCCTCGACTGTTTCCACACTTAAAAGCTTATCCCAGTATGTCCTCCTTAGACTTAAGTGTTCAAAATTTGCTCTGCCAAAGTTAAACTTAACGGTTTTATTCTTTGCATCCACATTTTCCAAAACACTGAGAACAGCATTATATTATGGTTATTTAACCCTAGTGTTTCAATCACCTCTACACCCTCAATTATATCCTGATTATTACAAAATACTCTACTAAATCCACACAGGCCTCACCCAGCTTTGGTGCTTTAATATGCTGTGTTCAAAAACAGTCACTGATTACTTCTAAAAACTTGTGCTCTTGCAAGAGATGTATGATACCTTTATTGACACTGTGCAATACAAGGAAATATCACTTGAAGCAAGCCTATAGATGCCTTAGATAAAAGTATGTAAGAGTAGACAATACACTAATTAAACATTAAACTATGAGAAGCATAGTTACTGTTAACAGTTCCAGATATACACAGAGTAAAAGCAAAGGTACACATGTAAGCATAGAGGAATAGTAAATGAAGTCATAGTGAAGATTACAGTCAATGCAATAGCCATATGTTACACATGGGTGATATAAGTGTGTGACTATGTGTGATTGATGCAGAATTCAATTCAATCAGTGTTGGTCCGATATAGGAAGGGCAAGTGCTCACTGTGCATTTAATAGGCTGATTGCTTTTGGGTAAAAGCTGTTCTACAGCCTGGTAGTGCGGGCATGCAGGGCTTTACTCCAGAGGGCAGAAGAGTAAAAATACTGTGGCCAGGGTGGGTTGGATTGGATCTCTACAAATGTTCTTTGCTTCTCTGCTGCAGCAGGTAGTGGAGATATCTTTCAGGGAAGGTAGCCGAATGCCAGTAATTCTATGAGCCATTTTGATGATATGCTAGAGGGTCTTCTGTTCCAGAGTGTGTGATAACAGACTCTATAGTGCACCCGTAGAAGTTAACCAGCAGCTGCTGTGGGGGTTGTTCTTTCATCAGGCTCCTATGAAAGTGAAGCCTCTGAAGACCTTTCTTGGCCATTGATGTAGTGTTTGTTGTCCATGACGGAGTCCTGGCTGATGAGGACTCCTAAGAATCTGAAACTGTGGACTGTCTCAACTCTTCTTACTGTTAATGCTGATGGGATGATGACCTTTGTAGATTCAGTTCCTTTGTTTTCCTGGAATTGAGTGCAAGATTGCTGATCTGACTCAAATTATCCAGATTCTCCATCGCTTCTCTATAGGCTGCTTCATCATTATTGGAGATCATGCCTATCAGAATATTTTGTAGACTGTTCACAGCATTGTGCAGTTAAGCCAAAGCAAGGATAACATTAGCTTGGGGAGAGATATAAACTGTGGTGAGGAACATGACTATAAATTCCCTCAGCAGATAGAAAGGTCTGCACTTCAGAATTATGAATTCTAAATCCGGAGAGCAATATTGTTCAGCAATGACCATGGAGGCGCATCAAGCATTATTTACATATATGCACACCTTGCCGACTTTGTCCTTAATCGGATTTAGCAGTCTGATCTGAGAGGTAAGCAGTTTGTTCTGCAAGCTCAACAGCCACATTGGGAATGTTAGCATTCAGCCAGGTTTCAATGAAAAAAGAGGCACAACTGTACATCCTATGGGACAAAATCCACAGTCTCAGCTCATCGATCTGGCGGACTATAGACCGGGTGTTTGTGACGAGCAGGCTGGATGGAGCTGGCTTGTTCAGGGAGTTCTTTAATCTAGCATGGACACCAGCCCTCTTACCCTGCTTCTGCTTCCTCTCCCATCCCCACCTGCTCATTCCCATCTTTGTTATTTAGCCAGGTTTCTGTTATTGCTATAATATCAGAATTACGCTTCTCTATATACAACTCCAACTCATTTCTTTTACTTTTCATATTTCTATTATTTAAGCAAGCTATTTTTAATGTGTTACTCATTTTACTATTACATTTAAATATTGGGTTAGAATTTAAATTACTATGTATTTTTATTTTTACACTGTTGTTGATTTCTTCGTGTACAGTTCTAAACCTGACCTATCCTAAACTCTCTGGCTCCCATAACCTAGTTTAAAGAATCCTTGACTAACTTACTCATATACCTTTCCCAACACACTGGTACCCCATCCAGTTCAGATGTAACCCATTGTGGTCCCATCTGTTCCAAAATGACTCCCAATGTCCCATAAACCTATACCCTTCTACACTAAACCAAGATTTGAGCTATGCGTTAAGCCTTATAATCTCCTCAATGTTACCTGGACTGGCGCGTGGTATAGGCAGGAATTCTGAGAAGACTACCATGTTAGTTCCTTTTCTCAGCCTGGCTCCTTACTCTTTAAATTTAGATTGAAGAACTGACAGACTACCCTCATGTATGGCATTTGTTCCAAAATGGAGAATGACGGCTGGATTAAATCTCCCCAGGGAGCCTATCCAACCTTCAAGGGAGGTCTCCTACCTGAGCACCCGGAAGGAAACACATCATGCAAGACTCTCTGTCTCTGGAGCAAACCTCTTCTTCAATTCCCTAATGACTGAATGCTCAACTATCACTACCTCCCCTTTCAGGGAACTGTTTTTGAGGTGGCCCGTTGGAGCTTGTCATGTCTGCTTACCACCTCAGAATCTTCAGAGACACCACTCAGCTCAACAAGGACCTGAACATGAATTGAGCCTGCAGATCTAATAACTTTCAGCAGATCATTCCATTTTCTGGGATCTTGCACCAAGATTTTGTATTCAGTTCTAGAAGACCAAATGAGGTAGTTAAGTCTGATGACAACCATCTTTATTTGCACACTGCTTTAACTCTAAAACAGAACTCTTGCAGCAGTGCTTTGAACCAGATGAACCTAAGTTAATACATTAGAAGGAGCACATCGCAATACAGAAACTTTATTTATGAGACTTAAATGGGTTGAAAAAGAAATGAAGAATTGAGTTTTGTTGTAGTTTAGTTTTAAAGAGTTGCATTTCACGTAATATTTTAATTATGGCAGGCCATAAGCTGTCAGACCTCTGATAAACATTCACTTTTACAAGAGAGATAAATGCAACTGTATAAAAAATAACTATGGATATTATGGCCAAGGGAAAGCATGTAAATAATGAAAAGGATAAGGCCAAGGTCAGAGTCTTGAGGAGCTCCTTCTGTGACTGGAGGTAAATGGGACCTGTTGCTGCCAAGATTGACAAACTCTTGCCTGTCGGTTCGTTGAACTTAAACCACTGGAAAGTACTGTAGTGCCGGTGATACTCAGTATGATTTTCTTCTTGGATAATAAAATATTATGATTGACAGTATCAAATACTGGACTTAGATATAACAGAATGAATATGCTCATTTGATCAGAGTAAATTGTTAATTATCTGAATAAGAGTAATTTCACTGCAGAACTAGTTACTAAAAACATTAATGATGTTTCCATTAGATTATTACAAATTAATAACAATACAGCCCAGATTTAACATTCCTGTAAACAGGGTTTTCCTGCATTTAACTGTATGCGTTTTTCTTATTTTGCTTGATTGTTTGCAAGTGACCCAAATCTTATGTGTCTGGAATGTGCAGTGCATGCACAAAATGAATAAAAACAATTCTGTCTAAATGAAGAGACCTAATAGACAGGTGTCATTATTTAGTGCATTATATGCACTTTAGATCTTTTCAGTGCAAGATATTTGTGAATTTGTCAACTCACAATGGTAATTAAGTAATAAAAAAAAAAAAAAAAAAAAAAAGAAAATCTTAGATGTTGGTTTGAACAAAGTTGTCACTGCTGTCTGTGTATGTAAAAACTTGTGGAGATGAGAATGAGATAGGAGCCAGGAATGATGGAAGTGAGAGTCTGAGGTTTTGGATGTAAAACAACAACAACATTTATTTATACAGCACATTTTCATACAAATAATGTAGCTGAAAGTGCTTTACATGATGAAGAAAACAGAAAAAAAGACAAAGTAAGAATTAAAATAAGACAACACTAATTAACATAGAATAAGAGTAAGGTCCGGTGGCCAGGGAGGACAGAAAAAACAAAAAAATGCCAGACGGCTGAAGAGAAAAAAAATAAAATCTGCAGGGGTTCCAGGCCAAAGAGACCGCTCAGCCCCCTCTGGGCATTCTACCTAACATAAATGAAACAGTCCTCTTTGTATTTATGGTTCTCATGGAAGGACTTGATGATAACAGGGAAAAGTTGTTCTCCCATGATGTTTTTGTTGATTGTACTTCTCTATAATGATCAGATCTGTATTACAAATGAGTGAAAAGAAGGGAATTGACCTGCAGAAATTGTGCTATATGTAGCCTTATTTTGGTATCATTAATCAAATGCATGGTTGTTCATGCCCAATTGTAATCATGCTTCACACACTTGTGTTTAAACAGGCTCATGCTATTAACAATACAGCTGTGTTCATGAAAAGGAACAACAATCTGAGACAATGAAAACAGCATTAGTAATTCTGTAAACTAAATAAAACAAATTAAGACATTTTCAAACTAGATTTTAGCAGGTAATTACAAAAATTACAGCATAAAAAAAAACTAATGGGGTCTTCTCCTCCTCCTTTTGGTATTCTAGAATCAGTACAAACACAAGGCAAGGAAGCCACAAGCAATATACATATTAATGATATGCAGGTTAGGGGGTCAGTTGACACTAAATTGGCCCTAGTCGGTGTGTGGTGTGTTTGTGTTCATCTGTGATGGACTGGCACCCTGTCAAGAGGATTGCTATTGCCTTGTGCTCTACGCTTGCTGGGATAGACTGCAGCCTGTGTAACCCTGCTCATGATTAAGCAGGCTTAGAAAATGGTATGGTATAACATTTCTATGCTGCACTGTGTAAAGTAAAATAATTTTGCTCAAGCATTAATGTAATAAAAGTATTACAGTGTTACAGTGGTTAACACTGGCCTCAAAGCTGCAGGAACAAGGGGTCAAGCCACAGCACAACTGTATGTACTTCCCGCATATGCAGTTTTTCAATGTTCCTGTACTATGTGATGTGAGACCTGCGTTTCAAGCTCTCCATTAAAATGTTAAAGAAAGAATGGAATTCCCCCATTAATAAACACATTCAAGTTCAATATGTGCCAAGTATGCCATAATTTAGCTAATTTACCTATAATTTAGCTAAATTCGTGACATATACCTTCTCTAAAATTGTATAAACTGAACCCGGGGCAAGATCCAACTTACAAATATTTTTCATCAAGCACTGGCATCGTTAAGTCACATGTTCTACGAATGTCCTACACTTAAACCATACTTTAGAAAAATACTTTCATACTTCTTGGACAGCCTTAGATGTATAGTAAATAACTCCTAATGCCTTAACAGCAATATTTTTTTTTTTTTTTTAAATAAATAGTTAAAAAAGCCACAGCTGCTGGGAATGAACCCAGCCACAGGGGATGCACAAAACCCAGCCACAGGGGATGCACAAACCAGTGTATTTCTTCGTGCCGGTCCCAAGCCAGGATAAATGGGTAGGGTTACGTCAGGAAGGGCATCCGGTGTAAAATTTTGCTAAATCAATATGCGGACAACAATACACATTTCCATACCAGACCAGTTGAGCCCCAGGTTAACAACGACCGCCACCAGTACTGTTAGCCAACAGGGTGCTGGTGGAAATTGGGCTACTGATGGCCGAAGGAGAAGAAGAGGGGGGAGACGTATCCGGAGGCATAAGGAGAGGAGGAAAGTAAAGAGAGTGGAACTGAGGGTAGGAACTTTGAATGTTGGCAGTATGACTGGTAAGGGGAGAGAGTTAGCAGATATGATGGAGAGAAGGAAGGTTGATATATTGTGTGTGCAAGAGACTAAATGGAAGGGGAGTAAGGTCAGGTGGATTCAAATTGTTCTATAATGGTATGGATGGAAGGAGAAATGGAGTAGGAGTTATTCTGAAGGAACAGTATGTCAAGACTGTTTTAGAGGTGAAAAAAGTGTCAGGCAGAGTAATGATTATGAAGCTGGAAATTGGAGGTATGAAGATGAATGTTGTTAGTGCATATGCACCGCAAATTGGGTGTGCAATTGGTGAGAAAGAAGATTTTTGGAGTAAGTTGGATGAAGTGATGAACAGTGTACCCAAGGGACAGAAAATGGTGATTGGACCGGATTTCAATGGGCATGTTGGTGAAGGAAACAGTGGAGACAAGGAGGTGATGGCTAGGTATGGTGTCAAGGAGAGGAATGAAGAAGGTAACAGGATTGTGGATTTTGCCAAAAGGATGGACATGGCTGTGGTGAATAAATATTTTAAGAAGAGGGAGGAACAAAGGGTTACGTACAAGAGTGAAGGAAGATGCACACAGGTAGATTACATCCTATGTAGAAGAGTTGATCTGAAGGAGATTGAAGACTGCAAAGTGGTGGGAGGGGTAAGTGTAGTTAAGCAGCATAGGATGCTGGTCTGTAGTATGACGTTGGAGATCAAGAAGAGGAAGAGAGTGAGGGCAGAGCCAAGGATCAAATGGTGGAAGTTGAAAAAGGAAGACTGCAAGGTTGAGTTTAGGGAGTAGGTGAGATAGGCACTGGGTGGCAGTGAAGAGTTACCAGACAGTTGGGAAACTACAGCAGATGTAGTAAGGGAGACAGCAAGAAGGGTGCTTGGCATGACATTCGTGAAGAGGAAGGAGGAAAAGGAAACCTGGTGGTGGAATGAGGAAATACAGGAGAGTATACAGAGGAAGAGGATGGTAAAGAAGAAGTGGAATAGTCAGATAGATGCAGAAAGTAGACAAGAGTACAAAGAGATAAGGTGCAAGGTGAAGAGAGAGGTGGCGAAGGCTAAAGAAAAGGCATATGATGAGTTGTATGAGAGGTTGGATACTATGGAGGGAGAAAAGGACCTGTATCGATTGGCCAGACAGAGGGACCGAGCTGGGATAGATGTGCAGCAGGTTAGGGTGATAAAGGATAAACATGGAAACATACTTACAAGCGAGGCGAGTGTGTTGAGCAGATGGAAAGAGTACTTTGAGAGTCTGATAAATGAAGAGAACGAGAGAGAGAAGAGGTTGGATGATGTGGAGATAGTGAATCAGAAATGCAATGGATTAGCAAGGAGGAAGTAAGGATGGCTATGAAGAGGATGAAAAATGGAAAGCTCTTTGGTCCAGATGACATACCTTTGGAAGAATCGAGGTGTTTAGGAGAGATGGCAGTGGAGTTTTTAACCAGATTGTTTAATGAAATCTTGGAAAGTGAGAGGATGCCTGAGGACTGGAGAAGACGTGTACTGGTGCCAATATTTAAGAATAAGGGAGATGTGCAGGACTGCAGTAACTACAGAGGAATAAAATTGATGAGCCACAGCATTAAGTTATGAAAAAGAGCAGTGGAAGCTAGGTTAAGAAGTGAGGTGATGATTAGTGAGCAGCAGTATGGTTTCATGCCAAGAAAGAGCACCACAGATGCAATGTTGCTCTGAGGATGTTGATGGAGAAGTTTAGAGAAGGCCAGAAGGAGTTGCATTGTGTCTTTGTGGACCTGGAGAAAGCATATGACAGGGTGCCTCGAGAGGCGCTGTGGTATTGTATGAGGAAGTCGGGAGTGGAAGAGAAGTACGCAAGAGTTGTACAGGATATGTACGAGGGAAGTGTGACAGTGATGAGGTCTGCGGTAGGAGGGATGGATGCATTCAAGGTGGAGGTGAGATTACATCAGGGATCAGCTCTGAGCCCTTTCTTATTTGCAATGGTGAAGGACAGGTTGACAGACGAGATTAGACAGGAGTCCCCGTGGACTATGATGTTTGCTGATGACATTGTGATCTGTAGCAATAGTAGGGAGCAGGTTGAGGAGACCCTGGAGAGGTGGAGATATGCTCCAGAGAGGAGAGGAATGAAGGTCAGTAGGAACAAGACAGAAATATGTATGTAAATGAGAGGGAGGTCAGTGGAATGGTGAGGAGGCAGGGAGTAGAGTTGGCGAAGGTGGATGAGTTTACATACTTGGGATCAACAGTACAGAGTAATGGGGATTGTGGAAGAGAGGTGAAAAAGAGAGTGCAGGCAGGGTAGAATGGGTGGAGAAGAGTGTCAGGAGTAATTTGTGACAGACAGATATCGGCAAGAGTGAAAGGGAAGGTCTACCGGAAGGTAGTGAGACCAGCTATGTTATATGGGTTGGAGACGGTGGCACTGACCAGAAGGCAGGAGACAGAGCAGGAGGTGGCAGAGTTAAAGACGCTAAGATTTGTACTAGGTGTGACGAGGATGGATAGGATTAGAAATGAGCACATTAGAGGGTCAGCTCAAGTTGGACGGTTGGGAGACAAAGTCAGAGAAGCGAGATTGTGTTGGTTTGGACATGTGCAGAGGAGAGATGCTGGGTATATTGGGAGAAGGATGTTAAGGATAGAGCTGCCAGGGAAGAGGAAAAGAGGAAGGCCTAAGCAAAGATTTATGGATGTGGTGAGAGAGGACATGCAGGTGATGGGTGTAACTGAGCAAAATACAGAGGACAGAAAGATATGGAAGAAGATGATCTGCTGTGGTGACCCCTAACGGAAGCAGCCAAAAGAAGAAGAAGTTAAAAAAGTAATTATAGCAGGAACAAAAATGTAATTGCATTAATCAAGTTAAAATATAAAACTATGAAATGTAACTGTATCAGTCTACTGTTAGATACCGTAGCTAAGCAAAGCCAGTTTCACAACTAAAATACTACAAAGAAAAACATTTTTAAAGCTAATAAAAGAGAACACTCATTTTTGGACAAAGGAATCACAGAGGCCGACTAGAAATCAGTTAAAGAAATAGTTCATCCAAAAATTATTTTTTTTAATGCTCTGTGTTACGTACCCCCTTTAGTTTGCAGTGAAGGTGAAAAAGAAATTTTTAATCTCAACAAAGATAACAAGGATTCTGATATAATAAGAGTCTAGGGTGAAGAACACTGGACAATAGCAAACACTATTAAAACGTACATGAAGAAAAACTCAAATCACTCATGTCACATAATTCATGTTAAGTCATCTAAGTATATGCTCACAATGTCCCAAACAGATGTATTTTAACTGAAATATTGTTAAATAAACCACTTTTGGAAAGAGCTCCTGTAAACAAAAATGAAACATGCTGAGACACATTTGCATTGGAGACCCATAAATAGTGGATGTAATGTAATGTTTTGAAAGATGAGGTCACAAAAGTGCTAAAATTTGAGACAAGTGGAAGGCAACAAAAAGCCCTGGAGCTAACAGGCCAATGCAAAGGACTGTAAGTAAATTGAAAATTGTTGAAGATTGCGGAAAAGAAAGTGTGTTCACTCTAGTATACAAACGAAAGGGTGGCCAACTAAAGAGTGAGTAATAATAAGGTGAGTGCATGGCTAGGCAGAGTGTGTGGTAAAGGTGCAATCCAAAGCACAGTTTGTCATAAAATATTTACTAGAGTGAAAGGTAATAAATACAGTGATGGAGAAGTGAAACCTTTATTTGAAGAAACTTTGTATGAATGGTGCAGAATGCTGATGTAGCCAGTAAATGTTTAGATATCAGTAATAAGAGGTGTTTTTTTTTTTTTTGTTTTTTTTTACAAAGAATGGAAGTTGTGTTACTTAAGCTGCATGCTGAGTGCAGATGGAAGTCAGGCGCGGCAGTGATACGATACCAATGGTGTGAGCTGCATGGAAAAAATTCTGGGAGCTTTTCCCTATTTCTGCTTCTAAAGAAGCCTCTCTGGCATTGAAGAGAAAAGGTTTATGAAAGCTGTGTGAAAACTGTAAATATGCTGTTTGAGAGGGATACATGGCTGATGAGGTAAAACATGAAGAAAAGCCAGAAAGAACAGAGATGACAAAGATTAGGTGGATGTGTAAAGTAAGAGGAATAAGGCTGCTTAGGCAAATGGAGCGAAAGACCAGAAAGGATGGTTGGGAGACGATATTTGCCAAGATGGAGGTGGAAGGAATGAACCCCACAGAGGAGCAAAAAAGACATGGTTGGATGCTTAGATCATATAAGAGAATGGATCTGACCTCAAAGGATGGCAAGGGCTACAGAGAGTAGAGAAAAAAAGATTTCAGGGACAACTGGAAAGTGCTGGTTAAACCAGTGAAAGACAGACAGACAGATAGATAGATACTCGCTTGCACTTTTTGAATCTGACACCAGCAAGTTCCATTTTTTTAACAACTTTATTTTTTTCAGTTGCCAACAGTTGAAAATAAAAATAAAAAAGTCAAAGCAACAAAATAGAAAAAGATACATGGACACTTTGCAACCTTTGCCACTGTATCCATGTTTCACATGCTTCAGTTTCTAGACAAAGAGTAAATGGTATAACAGTCAGTCAGTCAGTCATCGTCCAACCCGCTATATCCTAACAAAGGGGCACGGGGGTCTGCTGTAGCCAATCCCAGCCAACATAGGGTGCAAGGCAGGAACAAATCCCGGGCAGGGTGCCAACCCACCGCAGGACACACACACACACACCAAGCTCACGATAGGGGCAATTTAAGATCGCCAATGCACCTAACCTGCATGTCTTTGGACTGTGGGAGGAAACCGGAGCACCTGGAGGAAACCCACGCAGGCACAGGGAGAACATGCAAACTCCACGCAGGGAGGACCCGGGAAGCGAACCCCGGTCTCCTAACTGCAAGGCAGCAGGACTACCACTGCGCCAACATGCTGCCCCCTAAATGGTATAACAGAATAAAAATATTCAGTTTTTATTCCAACTACTGACCTTGACCAGAAGGCTTAACAAAGCTGTCATCCAATTAATATTTTTGTTCAAAAAAATAAAAATATTCAGAACAGAATTTCAGCTTTAAGTCAAACCACTGCTCTTTTGTTTACTGCACTATGGAGAATCAACCTTTTACTGTGGTTTTTGATACCTGTTGCTATTTTAGCAACAACAATTTAATTAAAGACAAAATGATTCAGCATATAAGCAAAAGATCTTCAGGCATCAAAATTAATTTGTATGCGTCATACATATGTTTATTTTCTAAAAAAATAGTTTATATTGAAATCAGATATCAACAGTAGCAGTATATATTATGAAGTAGTCAAAATGTACAGTATAACAGAGTAAAACAATGTTCTTCTATTCTTCTAGCTCATTCTTAAGTTACAGAAATAAGATAGGAAAGCAGTGTATATAAACTTTTCACCAAACATACCACTTTTTCAGGGGCTCTGCCTCATGATTCCATTAAAGTGGCATTGGTAAAATTTAAGTGAGCTATGGACCTCTCTAAAAAAATGATGTTAACTAGGCATTCTATCAGGAGAAAATTACAAAGTACTGATGATTTTCAAACAGATGTCTTGTCTGAGATGACACGTCTTTTAGACTGCCCAATAATTCTAGATGAGTGAAGTAATTTTTTTGACAGGAGAGAAACTACAAAAATGAAATACTGCAAGAAGTAGGAATGAGTTCTAAGACATTTTTAATAATCCGTTCCTTGATGCTTTCCACAGGCTGTAGATAAATAAATCAAATGTCAAATTTCTCACAGAATTTGAGAATTAACAATAGGCTGGAAAGAGTCTATCATAAAATCTGAAGCATAAAGCAGCACATAAACTAGTCCTGTATAAAGATACTTGCGATGACCAAACCCCACTGAACTAGCTTCACCTCAAGTTTAGTAAAATCCAGGAAATGTTTGTAAGTTTTGCCAAACTGCAAAATGCATTGAAGTCAATGGGGAAAGAAGAAATTGACTACTTTTGAGTGGATTATAATAGTGCAATTGTCTTTGAAGTGTACCTGAGGGATATGACAAAGTATGTCTACTACTGTAGACTAATTATTGTGCCCAAATATGTGATCTGAGCTGTGAGACAGCACTGCGGCACCACACCTCAAACAAACAAAAATGCAGACAGAATGAATACTATAAACTAAATGCAACAAACAGCCACAAACTAGCAATAAGCAAATAAAATATACAGTAGGTCATTGCGCTTACAGTTTCAATCTTGGGACACACATGGGTCGTGCCACTAAGTGGCGACTTGGGATTGGCTTGTTTCGTTATTTGAAGCCACGGCTCCAGGCATAGCAGGAACCTTTTTTGTTTGCCATGTATCTGTGCAGATACTTCCTACTATCTTCTTTCATCAAGAAGAAAGAAATGGCCTGTAAATAGTAATAAATCTTTTATTTTCATTATTTTGCTTCATGTCTTGTGTTTTCTAACGAGTGGAGGGGGTGACATAGGGCTCCTTTAAGGCATGTTTTGAGGTGTTGCTGGGCACATGTATGGCTAATTTGCATGCATAATTCCAGGCACAAGGGTCAGTATTATACATCCGGAGGCAGTGCTCGTTAATACTGCACATTTTTTGTTTATTTTTTATTTTTTGTAATGCATGCGGGATGAAAATATGGTAGTGATTCTCAACCTTTGTGGCTTCTGAGATGCATTTTTACCTTTCTAAGCTCATTAATGACACACATATAGCAATCGAAGAACCCTGGAAGTTAAAAGAGTGAGGTTAGATACAAGGAAACATATCACACAGCACTATCAAGTGCTTCAGTGGATGGTTTCATTGGATCTTAGTGGCAGAAATATTTTTTCGCCTAAGCATACCACAATGCGAATTTCCTGTAAAATATTTGGCATATTTCCTGCGAAAAATGCTTCAGTGAATTTTGATGATCAACACAAAAAACACTAAAGACCCAAGCATAAATGTAAAAATAGAAGCTACGTTCATATTTTCAGTTTTAGTTTTAGTATTAGAAGGTTAATCAGACAACACAGGTCAATGACTGCAGAAGATAGCAATTTTACACCTTCTCTGAAAATGTGTAACATTCTCAAGCAGAACTGGTACTGTTTAAAAACTTAAACTTTCTTAACCTTGCTGTTGTTAAAAAGGTATCTGAAAGCCACGTTCAGCTATGAAATAATCTACAGAGATATCTGAAACTGAAGAAAGAATGAAGCACCCAGAAACACACTGGCAGAAGCACAGTCTTGTGTGTTTTCTTACCTAAATTATTATGTACTTTATTCCAAAGCTGATACTTAGTGCCAAGACAATGTTTTGCAATAATTTGAGAGGAGCTGCTCACGAAAATATTTTTCTGTAAAATCTCTAATAATTTAAAAGCCTGGCATTTGATATAATGTGTTATGTGAACAGGTCCAAATTTACTAAACTCTGCCTTTTTATTTGATGTTTTTATACTTCCTTTCAAACACAACTCCTTATAGAAGCCAAACCATTCTCTTTCATATTCTGTAATACAATGAAGAAAGTGGTACATGCCTAAATTGTAACAAGTCCATTTTACCTGCACCATTACCTAGTCTTTTTTATTTGAATTAAAATAAAATAATGAAATTGCCAACCAGAGAAGAGAGAGAGAAGAGATAAAGTGCAGGAGACTGAATGTATAGAATTAACACATTTATTTAAAAAATGCAGCAATGAACTGGATATTTAGATTTCTTTTTAAGAGAAGTGTGCTTCAGGTGATTGATATTTGTACGCTGGCAGACTCTGGGCAGAGAAAATTTGAAAATAAAAGGCATGCAGCATTGGGAAGTCACAGATACACATTTAGAAATGTGGCCAGGATAGGGTGTCACAGATGAGATAAGATATTGAAACATCAAATTCCACAAACACCCAGAGTGAGCAAATTGACAGCCATGTGCCTTTTTATATTTCTGCTCTCTGTACTATAAAATCACATATACTTCAGTCACGTGTCCTGTTCAGCCAAATAAACTTCTAAAAAACATCTGTCTACACTTTTTCTGCCTGCATAGAGTAAAAAGGTAGTGTGAAAGGTAGTACTGCCTTTCTGAACTCTATTTATTCTGAATTGACTCAAAAGTGCATTTACACTTCTCATGATACTGTGGTATTTAATGAATCAGGATTTTAAATTATTTTGATTATATTTGCAATGTTTGTCTGTTGGTATATCCATTGGTCCCAGACTACAAGAGCAGTGTGGATTTGTTCCATCTTGCAATCAACAAGAAACAGAAAAACGAGAGTGGGTGTTACAAGAAAGTATTGCAGCCAGTTGTCAAATACAGTGAGCAGCCAGCAGAAAAGAATCCACTACATGTCTGTGGCTGTTAAATATCTAGGGCAGAATGTAAAATGGCAATAAAAATGTCACTGTATATTCTAAAGTGATAACCATCAAAATGCCAGCATATTTGTATATATACACTAACCATAAGTTTAACAGTGGAAGCGGGAGTATGCAGGATTGACAAAGTGTAAGCATTACATAATGAAAATACAAGTCACTTCACTCATGGCTGCACAGCCATCATTAAACAGTGACAAAGACAACTGGTTTATAGATTATATACAATAGCACCAATGTTAAAACGTATGACACTTTTTCATTGTTTATACATTAGTTTATGAAACCTTCTAGGTTTGTTGTCAAAAAGAAAAAGTTAATGAAATGCTGTCAAGTTATTACTTTAAGCATGGTTAATTCCACAATTTTATCCAAGATGAACACTCCCAACCCTGCATTTTAATGACTTTTGAGTTGTCTTCATTAACTGCAAGTGCAAATGTGGTGTGGTTAAAGAAAATATGTCACTTAAATAAAAACAGTGAAAAAAAATAGCTTGAGTTGGGTATAAAAGTAACTACTTCAGAATTTGCGGTAAATTTAGCTTTTTTTTCAAATACTTTTCACCTCAGAGTGCACTTCAATGATTAAATAAGTGGAAACTGCCCAAATGAAAATACTAACATTTAATGGCATTGGTAACCTTTATACATTAATTATTTCTTGTGCACTACTTGGATATAACAGATTTGTGTTAAAGATTTGTTAGTGTAATTTAAAGCACATTATTTTTTATCAAAGACAAGTGGATACTTTCACAATTAAATTTACTAATCCACCCTTTCTGCCTGTTTAACTAAAACATAGTAATGAAGCACCATCTAAAACATATGCAGATAGTTTTAGATAAAATCATGTATAAATATCCCAGACACTAGCAAATATTTTTTATTGATTAAATTTCACAAATTATAACACCAATTCAGTTCAACTGGAGCTCCTTAAACATTTACGCAACTTTGACGGTAAGAAAGTACAAAAAAACATTTCCCAATAATTATATTTTCAAAAGTTAAATGTAATCTACATTATCAGTTCATTTGAACTACTGAGATCAGTAAATTTATCTTCAAGAGTATTCCATTCCCTGCTCCTCGTGTGTTCCATTCACCAAACGTTGCCCTGCTGTATACTCCCCCAGGAAAGGCAAAAAAAAAAAAAAAAAAAAAAAAAACTTAGTCTTTTTTTTTTTATTAATTTTATTGTAATCATTCCATACAAATCAATCAATTTTTACAAAAAGTAGGATTGAGAACAAGTCGACCCCCACCCCTGAGAGAAAGAGCATGGCCAACAGAGTAAAACCTAAGGCTTGTAAACATACCTAAATTGATAAGTTTGATAAGCCAATAGAGATGAATTGAGAAGAAAAAGAAATGCAGAAATAATTGCTTCCTCTGTGCTTTAAGAGCTTATTCTAAAATATTACTGATTAGATCCTGCCATGTTTAAAAAAAAAATCTGTACAGATCCTCTAACTGAGTATTTAATTTTTTCCAATTTCAAATAGTATAAAACATTGGTTTCCCACTGACTTAGAAGAGGAGAGTTAGGATTCTTACAGTTTAGCAAAATAAGTCTGCGTGCCAAAAGTGTAGTGGATGCAATCACAGTTTGTTTGTCCTTCTCCCCTTTAAACCCATTTGAAAGAACCCCAAACACAGCTGTTAATGGGATAGGAGGGATTGTGAGACCAAGGCTGTCTGAAAGGTACCGTAGATACTCGCGTATTAGTCGATCTCGCAGATAAGTCGAGTGTATTTTTAAGCCGAAAATTAAGAAATTTGTTATGACCCGCGTATAATTCAAGGGTAAAACTTTTCATGGCCCTTTGTCTTAATAAGTACGGTCTTCTCACCAATACCTGCTACAGTTCGATTCCTCGGCATATCAAATGTCATTGGCGTTTCATCCATGTTACCAATGTTACTGAGATCAAAGTCATGCCTTTGTCTTTGCTTAATAATAAATTTATGAAAGGAACTGACCTTTTCTTCTAGATCTTTCGGCAGCTTCTGCGCGATTTTTGTTCGCTGACGAAGGCACAGCCCATATCTGTTCATAAACCGCATACACCAGCCAGCCGATGCTTGAAATTCCAACAAAGGCTTATGTGGTGTTATGGGCCCACAGCTCTCTTAGCAAAGGCCGTTTTAGTTTTTAAATAAATAATCACCACGCTTGCGGCTTAGCGAGGGGGCATGGTGGCTGTAGCGAGCCGCAGGGTGATCTGCGGTGTGGGCGTTTCTCACCTAGTGCACAGGTGAGGGATTGCCCACATCCGTGACTGTTCCTGTGGCTAATGTGTTGCAGCTGCTATGTCCTCTCTGCATATAAAGAGAAGCGTGAGTCAGTTAGAGAGGAAGGAAAAATGGAGTAAAAAAAACAAGGAAGAGAAAGAAAGACAGAGGTGGCTGGAGAAAGCAGGAGAGAGAGAGAGACAGTGCGAGTGGGCGAGCGAGCGAACGAGTGCTCGCAGGCAGCTGTGTGGAAGCCTGGGTGTTAGGCCGGCACCCAGGAGTCGAAGTAGAAGTTGCTCCCGCTGAGCGATCATGTAGCGAGAGTGACCAAAGAAGAAAAGACTGTCCATGTAAGGCCAGGATGGCAGCGGGAGTTGGGAGGCTTGGAGGTGAAATCCTTGGTGTGGGTGTCCTGGATGCCAAAGTTCCAAGGCCTGGGATGAGTGCCAGACTGAAGCCAGGATCGGGAGGACTCCAGACCTGTGTGTGTGTGAGAGAAAGGACAGCTGCTGAGAGAGCGTCTCGCCTGCTGTAAAGCCCAACCGGGAGAATCAGGTGAGACGCTAGTTTAAAAGAGGCACCGGGCTTATTGATTTTAAAGACTGCTTCCAGCAACGTTTTAACCTTGGGTTTTTAAAGGATTGTTTTTCTATTTTATTGATTTTTAAACCTCCATATTTGCTTTATGGATTTTTTTTTAATGAAGAGTTCTTTTGAATCACTGCACTGTTTACTTTGAACACTGATTTTGATTGACTGTTTTAAATAAAAGCACTGTGCACTGTGCCATTACCTAAATTCTATGGAAAATTGTGTTGCCCCGTGGATAAGTCGACCCTGTTTTTTTTGAATGAATTTTAAGGCATACATTTTTCGACTTATACGCAAGTATCTATGGTAATTAAAAATTTTGGTTCAGAATGATGTTAATTTGGTGCAGGACCAAAACATGTGATCCAGTGAGGCTGGGACTTGATTGCAGCGTTCGCAGGTTGGATCCTGCCCTGGAAACATTTTGGAGAGTTTTAGGCGAGACAGATGTGCTCGATATATAATTTTGAGTTGAATAATTGTATGCTTTGCGCATATGGAGCTCGAGTGAATTCTCTGCATTGCTACTTTCCACTCCTTTTCTGATACAGTGGAACCTCTAGATACGAACACCTCTGTATACAAGAAATTCAAGATACAAGGAAAGTATGAGAGAAAAATTCGGATCTAAATACGAGCATTGGCTTGCGTAATGAGCCACGAGCCAGGCTGTGGGTATGCGTGACGCGTTTTCCGATCCGCCTCGACTTGGGGATTCACCCAAGCTGACGCTGCCAGCCCGTCAGCTCACTCAGTGTTCCTTGTTCTCCCGTAGTGTGAGGATCTACGCGTTTGTGCGCTTGTGATTTCATTGTTTCGCTGTAGCAGTTCGCCGTATAAGCGTATCCAAAAATATCGCGGACATGCAGACGGAGAATAGGAGACGATTGCCCTCAAGAGGAGAGAGAGAGAGAGAGAGAGAGGCGCGCGAGCGAGATAAGGAGAGAGAGAGAGAGAGAGAGAGAGAGAGAGAGAGAGGCGAGCGAGCGAGAGAGATAAGGAGAGAGAGAGATGCGTGCGCGAGCAAGAGAGATAAGGAGAAAGAGACGCGCACGAGAGAGAAGAACCATCAGCTCAGTTATGATCACATGACGCTCAGCAGACAAAGTATCCAGACTACTCGTATTGCAAGATATCGCACGTTTTATCAAGTCAAAATTAATTAAAAAATTTAGCTCGTCTTGCAAAACACTCGTAAACCAAGTTACTCGCAAACCAAGGTTCCACTTGTATATATTATTTATCAGTGTTATTTGTTAGGAAAATAGATTTGTATGTTGATATTTTTTGGGGTGCAGAACGAATTAAATGGATTTCCGTTATTTTCAATGGGGAAGTTTGTTCTAGATACGAGAAATTCGCTATACAAGCTCAGTGCTGGAACGAATTAAACTCGTATCTAGAGGTTCCACTGTATATTGATTAAGAGATCTTTTTCCCATTGTCCTCTTGGGTCTTTGAAAGGGAGGGACTGTAAAATAATTTTATATATTGCAGAGATGGTGTCTGGTTATAATTATAAGGATTAAAAGGATAAATTAGATATAGCCTGCTCTCTTTTTCTCCCCCCCTTAACCCCCCACCCTCCCATTTTGCCTCCCCACGTGAGGCTGGACCCCACTTCACGCGGTCCCGGTCCTCTGACATACCCAGAGACAGAACAGTCCAAAGCAAAACAAGCCGCCACGCAGCGGCATTTTAGGATTAAAAAATAGAGATATGTATTGCCAAAATAGTCTAAATACTATATGCCTAAAATATAATCATTAACAAACTATGAACTTAAAATATAATCTTCAGCAATCTTAAAGTATTAAGATAATAAACCCGGGGAATGGTGTTAGAAAGTGGTCCAGAATAAGCATAGTAAGTCTTAATGCAATAATAACAATAAGAATAAACCAAGGGTATGATGTTAAACAGTCTCCTTTAGGGCAGAGCAAAAATAAAAAAAAAACAAAAAAAAAAAAACACAAATGTCTATAACTGTAATTAAAACATAAACAGATAGCATCCAGGTAATAAAGAGGATGTATAATTATAATACCCGTATCTTAACAAATACATCAGACAGTAGGTTATATATCCTTGCCATGTCATGACAGGCTATGACTCACTATTGTGTTTCAGAATAGTGTCGGGATCAGCTTTCTTAATTCCTTTTCTGCTTCTTCCTTGCTGGCAAAGACACAGAATTGACCTGGCAATTCCACTTTCAGTTTGGCAGGATACAAGAGGCTGTATTTGATATCGGCTTTCCGTAACCACTGTTTAATGTTGTAGAAGGCTGCACGTTTAGTAGCTGTTGTGGGAGAGAAATCAGGGAAGATACGAATGTAGTTATTTTCATATATAATCTCTTGCTTGTGTCTGAGGAGTGCCATCACCTCTAAGCTTAAATAATAATCTCTCGAAGCGAATAATAAAAGATCTAGGTCTAACAATATTTGATCCGCGTCCGCTAAGCCGCTGCTATCTCAGAATTTGCTTTAAAGTCCTCTCCAATTATTTTAGAAAATAGTTCAGCTGCGAATTTCACTGGGTTTGGACTTTCTAGATTCTCAGGTAGACCTTCGATTCTAATATTATTCCTTCTGCTTCCATCTTCCAAAGCAGCAAGTCTGTCTCCGAGTTTTTTGCATTCGGAGTTGGCAGCTGTTGCTTTTTCTTCAGCACTGGCAGCTAGATTTTCTGCTGTTTCAATCCGAGTCGTGAATGTCTCCTTGACATCCTCCAGTTGATCAGCAAGTGTGGTCAATTTAGACGTGGTTTCCTGAATGTGCTCTTCAATTTTACCCAGCATATCTTTAAAGACTGCCTCAAAGCGAATATATATGTGTTTCTCCAAATCTTTATTATCCTGCTGCAGCTCCTGTCGCAGCTTCTCATTTGCCTTTTCACTTGCCTTCTCATTTGTGTTCTTGCTTTTCCTTATATCTTTCTTTATCTCTTGCTTGAGCTTAACGATCACCACCTTCAGATCAGACAGGTCATTTCTGCTTTCGTGCACCGTAGGTGAGGCGGTGGGCACTATTACAGCCGATGTTCCCGGCTCCCGTGGAATAGTTGAAAGCGCGGACTGCAAGGCCTTTTCCACTTTCAGATGATCTTCTCCAATCGGCGAGCTATCGTGACCTGCGTCACTCGCACTCGTATATTCGCTCCCCATTACGCTCTCAGCCGGAGACGATGTAGCGGTCCATGGTCCAGAGGAGTCTGGGCTTTCGCCCATCTGTTCCAGGTCAGTTTCTGAAAGGCCGTACCTTGAGCTTGAACTTGGACTTGTCGGTCTGAGCTTGGATGTAGCTTTAGTTTTTGTTTCTTTCTGAACCCCTTGATGGCCATGTTTATATATGCTTGCATATACTGTAGTAGTACCCTCAGGTTGGATAAATACAGGATATCTCAGGATAATAAGATGATAATATGAAAAATAACACCGCTGCTAGCAGAGTTCCGCTTCAGACGTCCATCTCTCGCAACGGATGAGACCAATCGCAAAATTACAGTCTTTTTATGCAATTTGTTTGTGATTAATTTTTTGTTCATTAAAACCACAAAAACATTTTCAATATATATATATAAAATCCAAAGCCTAAAAGTGCAACGATTTTATGTGACTTTGTCATGCTTTAAATCTGGCTTATTTTAAAACCTACATATATATGTTTAGTATCATTCTTTTCAGAATTCATCGAACTTTAATGTGATGTTGTTAGATTTTTCAGATTCTTATTCCATTTTTAAATTTGAAACTTAAAAATATCAAGAAGTCATGTTCCACGAGATGAGACTTTGTGCCAAGAGATTTAACCACAACCGGGACCAGAAAAAAAAGACAAAGAGTACAGCTTTTAAAAGCCAGTACAGCTGCTGTACTGGCTTTTAAATGTTCAAAGTGCCGCGCAAGATACAGGTAACGCATTATGGCAGCAGCAGCAAACCAGCAGCTGATCGAGAAAAGAGGAGGAAAAAAAAAACAAAACAATTTGTTTCCCATTGTATCACCGTTTAGGAGGGAGTTTCGGAGGAGCGACCGTGTCTCTTTGGGGTGTGTTCAGCCACACTCTTCACAATGCAAGCGGCAGAGACGCGAAGTGGCTGGTGTGTAGTGCAGGCCGGGGGGGTTGGCAAGCGAAGCAAGCAGGGGGCGAACCCCCGAGTATGAGTACACTGTAAATACCTTTAATAGGTACCCACTTACTGTCAATTGAGAGAGCAAAGAGACAAAACGCACCAAAGCTGGGCTATTACCAATTTCAGGAATCACTGCCTAGAAGCTACAATGGTTGCTGTAGCTAAAAAAGTGATGGGTTGAAAATTGTGGGTAAACAAGTTGAAGAGTGACTGAGTGAGTGTTTATTTACTTATTTACAGACTGATACTGCATTATTTATTAAATGTTTTTGTAACAAGAAGTCATGTTAAAAATAACAATGATAGAGTGGTGGACAATACTTTTATAGTTTTAGCAGGGTACATAAAATATTAATGTAGTTAAAAAAAACAAGCCCAAACAGATTCCACAGACACCAGACTCAAATAATTTGAAAACTGCACTACTTGATGTTGTTTACAGAGGATCTATGGGCAACTGAATGACAAATGTTTGAAAGAAATACCCAATGGAAAGCTAAAATCTATGTCAACATCTTCAGCTGAAATTGTTGGCTGCAACAGTGTTAGCCATTTTGGAAACTAGGTTAACTTGGTTCTTTGCTGGAAAAATATAGTGTTATTGAATTACTGAATCATTACAATAATCAGATAATGCTTCCATGAAGTTGTACCGAATACAGGATTACTCTTTCCATGGGAACCAAGTTAGAAAGCCATTCTTAGTGAGATCCTCGATGTCGCATTAAACTTGTTATACCTTGCATTATTTTAATGTTGGACAGAATTCATCTAACTCAGGCAGATAGAGACCTGAACAGAGCAGAATAAAGGTAGGATGGGGACTGGTCATCTGTGTGAATAAGGAATGGTGGAAAAGAAAGGAGATTACAATAAAATTTTAATTTGTAATCCAGGCATTGAAATGCTGACTGTAAGAATTAGCTTCCATTAGGTTCCTATGGATATAAGGCATATCATCTTGATTAGAACTGCCGGGGTTTCTGCTTTACAGAGCAGACAGAGATGCTGATTGTTGCAACAAGTCAAAAGGCGGTGGAGTCTGCTTCTACAGGGTGGGCCATTTATATGGATACACCTTAATAAAATGGGAATGGTTGGTGATATTAACTTCCTGTTTGTGGTACATTAGTATATGTGAGGGGGGAAACTTTTCAAGATGGGTGGTGACCATGGTGGCCATTTTGAAGTCGGCCATTTTGGATCCAACTTTTGTTTTTTCAATAGGAAGAGGGTCATGTGACACATCAAACTTATTAGGAATTTCACAAGAAAAACAATGGTGTGCTTGGTTATAACGTAACTTTATTCTTTCATGAGTTATTTACAAGTTTCTGACCACTTATAAAATGTGTTCAATGTGCTGCCCATTGTGTTTGTGTTAACAAACAAAACCACCGCTATTGGTCTGACACTAACCCACATTGGATAGATCCCTCCAAGACTGTTGGAACAAAAAAATTGATGGTATGGTGTGGTATATGGGGTACAAAGATAGTGGGGCCATTCTTCATCAATGGAAACCTCAAGGCCACTGGATATGCGAAATTGCTACATGATGATGTGTTTCCCTCTTTATGCACTGAAGCTGGTACGTTCCCTGAGTTTCTCCAGCAAGATGGTGCACCACCACATTATGGGTGTCAGGTCCGAGCATTCCAAGATGAACAGTTTCCTGGAAAGTGGATTGGTCGTCGTGGGCCAGTTGAATGGCCCCCAAGGTCTCCCGATCTGAACCCTTAGACTTTTATCTTTGGGGTCATTTGAAGGCAATTGTCTATGCTGTGAAGATACGAGATGTGCAGCACCTGAAACTACGGATACTGGAAGCCTGTGCTAGCATTTCTCCTGCGGTGTTGCTATCAGTGTGTGAAGAGTGGGAGAAGAGGGTTGCATTGACAATCCAACACAATGGGCAGCACATTGAACACATTTTATAAGTAAATAACTCATGAAAGAATAAAGTTACGTTAAAACCAAGCACACCATTGTTTTTCTTCTGAAATTCCCAATAAGTTTGATGTGTCACATGACCCTCTTCCTATTGAAAAAACAAAAGATGGATCCAAAATGGCCAACTTCAAAATGGCCACCATGGTCACCACCCATCTTGAAAAGTTTCCCCCCTCACATATACTAATGTGCCACAAACACAAGTTAATATCACCAACCATTCCCATTTTATTAAGGTGTATCCATATAAATGGCCCACCCTGTATATATTAATAAAAATTGGTGTACTGATGATTTCACATTATCAAAGCACTGCTCCAGCAATCTGGAACTAGTCACTATTAACTGTAAGTCATTTTATTCACCGTGAGAATTTTCTTTAATAATTCTCATTGGAGTTTACATCCCGCCTGATGTGAAAGTGAATGACGCGCAGCAGCAGTTGGCAGACTATATCACTACTCTGGAGAACAGTCATACAAACTCCCCAATTACAGTAATGGGTCGACTTTAATAACATAAACCTAACTATAGAGCTTCCCAGATACAAACAAGTTATAAAATGCCCCACCAGGGAAGACTTTGGATCACTGCTACTATGCCTTAAAGGATGCATACAGGGCTTTACCTCACGCGCTGCAGGGTAATTCTGACCCCGTTATGCTACAGCTGCTACCCACTTATAAACAGATGCTAAAATGAGCTAAACCAGTAAAGAAATCTATTCGATCATGGACTGATGTGTCAGTTGAATCACTACAAGATTGTCTAAACTGTACAGATTGGAACATTTCAAAAATGCTTGTGAAAGCATTCACGAGTTGACTGACACTGTTACTTCTTATGTCAGTTTCTAATTCTGATTATTGTTTAAATTCCACTCTCTGCAAAAGGGAATTTAACAGCAGAAATTGTTGTCTGTTACTAGCACTCTAATGAAGATCATGTGGTCATAATATAGCGACTTCAGCTGTTTGATTTTAGAGGAAACAATGACACAGTTTCCTCAGTATCTGTCATGTTCCACTTCTGGACACAATAAGCTGGACCTGCTTTAGTCAAACGATAAAGATGCTTTTAAAGGTAAATCTGTGGCACCACTGAGCAGATCTGATCTTAATCTGATTGAAAACCTAAAAGCTTGTTACTGGATGACAATTTATTTCCACTCAGATAGTGAGAAAGTGGACCATGGAGACTGAAATGGACCTGAATCCCATTCTGTCCTTTGAAAGCAGGCAAACGATACGCAAATCATATAGAGACAATATCAAAAAATTCAAGTCACTGCATCACTGCCTATATTAACTTGATTTCACAAGTTAATTCTCATGTACCCACAATACTAATCAGTCATCCATCTTAAGGAGTAAGTTCAAGGATAGACTGCTGGTCAAAAGTTTTATAACACCTCAGATTTTCTAGTCGTTCTTCAAATGTAATCAACTGAAAAGCAATGAATGACCTAAAATGGTGAAAATGTAAACAGCAAACTGCCAGAAGTTTAAATTTAAAGTTTAAGTAGGCAAAAACTGAAAAAGGAAATATCAAAATATCACAACTGGGCCTTCTTTAGGGAACAACTAATAGGTTATAACCACAGATGTTCTACGCAATTGAAGTAAATTAAGCCTTGCAAGTTGAAATAAACAATTTGCACAGGTGTCTCAACTTCTGTTGGTGATTTAATAGACCCTCTGTCTAGCTTAAAACAGAGTTGGAACAGACTGTATTACTACACCCTCTACACTCTATAAAGTTGTACATTTAATGTACAATAATGGCAAGAAAATGGCAATTAACAATTAACATCCTTAGAAGTGTAGGCCTTTCATTTAGAGATAGTGTCACTGAGTATGATGTTCTACATAATCTAAAGGCAATTAAAAACTGGAAGAAACTCTAACAGGAAGAGATCTTGCAGATCCAATGTCACAACCCAAACAGAAGAGAAATTTCTGAGGTTCACCAACTTGTGTGATATATATAATACTAGCAAAATACCCGCGCTTCGCAGCGGAGAAGTAGTGTGTTCAAGAAGTAATGAAAAAGAAAAGGAAACATTTTGAAAATAACGTAACATGATTGTCAATGTAATTGTTTTGTCACTGTTATGAGTGTTGCTGTCATATATTATATATATATATATATATATATATATATATACATACACACATATATACATATATACACATACATACACACGCACACACACACATATTATATATATATATATACCTTTTAGGGTACGAGCAGCTGTTGCTGGGGGTGCCAGAATCCATGGAGGAAGAAAAATGTTATTTGTATAAAATCTTAATTTACTGTATCTATCCATTCCTAAATAATTAAATGGGCAGGCTATGTCGTATCAGTGCAATACGCTGCTTGTTAAAACGGATGACTCCCGCTCTTACGTGCACTTAGTGCTGCGTGGGTATTATGAACTATCGAATCTGTTCAAGTTCTATTTAAATTTTAAATATAAGTAATTTTTATTTAGTCGACAGAAATATGTTTGGTAGGAATGTAAGTTAAATGTAGTCATCATTGCATACATTTTTCTTCACCATATTTCTTCACCATAGAAATTTAAAGACTAAATTCAACTTACATTCCTACCAAAGATATTTCTGTTGACTAAATAGAACCTACTTATATCCAAATAGAACTTGAAAAGATATATTTTTTCGAATCTGATCGCGCATTTCAGATCGACTTGATGCGCATTACATCGAGCCTGCGAGCTATTGAGCTCTCGCCTGCCTGCTTCAATAAGTCACCCTCGCTTCGCTCTTACTTTTTTACCGTTCATTTAAACATGGCTAGTCGTGAAAAAAATTAGAAAATGGAAGGAGGATTAAACTGAGTATGCCTTTACCAAAACAATTATTGATGGTGAATAAAATATCCATTATTCATAAAGCTTCAATTGGTGATCAGTTTTTCTGCGTTAACCTCATATTTTTTCATACTTCTTCTCAAACCAAGGGGGTGCGAGGGTAAAATGAATCGGGAAGCGCTGATTTATATACGATATTGAATATACTGAAATAGTTTTACTGTCAAATAATGCAAACAAATACGCGGCACGTGTTTCGCCCTAATTCTGGGCTCATCAGGCGTACACACTCACCGCACCCCCTGTCGGGAATCGAACCTCGGACGTCAGCGCTAGAGGCGAAGCCTCTCGTGTTGCGCCACGGCGTGTGGTTCGTTTATTTGACAGTATGTAGATCTGGAGATTATATATATATATATATATATATATATATATATATATATATATATATATATAAAGATATCTCCTGTAGCCACAATAAATGCCTTTATTGAATAGACAAAGCGAGGTGAACAAGTTCCTTTCTACTGCAGCCACAGCCGCGACATCACATAAAAAACATCAATAATAACTCATAAACTTGCAATATTATTTAGGAAAAACACAACATTTTACTCACCAAAAATTCGGATTATTTGTAAACAAAATCCATCCTCCTCTTTTTCCTCAAAAACAGTTCAATTACTCTGTCGTATGGATTATCCGTGCACTTCAGTTCCATCAAAACCTCACTTTCTATCGCCATCGAAGCTAATGCTGTAAGGCGAACCTGCCCTATGGTATTTCTGGCATGAGTTTGAATTCACTTTAGGGCTGAAAATGTCCGCTCGACAGAAGCAGTGTACACAGGAATGCTCACCGCCAAATATACCAATGTGAACAGCTGCCCCATGCTCTCATTCAGATTTTTCTGATGAAGGAAGTCAAGGAGATCAGTGGGAGATTTTCCTGCAAAATCATCCATGGCATACATTGCAGTCAGTTCTGTTTTTAGCCAAGACAGATCAAAAAGCGCTCTGTGGCTCTTGTGTTACACTGGAGAAGGCTTCATGCGTGAAATTTTTCTTATATTCCCGAAACTTCTGGGGCTCGAGGAGCGTGACAAACATCAGGTTTTCGTGGTCTTGAAATCTGGTCTGTGTCTGGCAAATAATATTGTCCAGAATCC
>JANRMT010062854.1:10740362-10753341 GCA_026402145.1 Polypterus bichir lapradei
TTCAAGTTACATTCTGTGTTTGTCAGTCGTTGTAAAGATTAAATTCTGTAATTACAGCCACATTAGCTCCACAAATGAGACACACGGGTTTACCGGCAATGTCAGTAAACATATACTCAGCCTCCCATCGGTTTTTAAAGGCTCTATTTTCAGAATCAACTTTTCTCTTCGGCATCGTGTGGGCTAGCTTCGCAATAACTTGCAGCATCATAAGCTAGACTTGATTAACGCGGTAAGTGTTCGGCAAGGCAGCTGAAGCGCTGCATTACGGGATCTGTAGTTTATTGTGTTACCAGCGCTTCATATACCCGGGCCATTAATAACAATAATACAGTATATAAAATGATCTCACGGGCCGGATATAATTACACGCCGGGCCGGATATGGCCCGCGGCCCTTGAGTTTGACACATATGGACTAAATAGAACTTGAAAAGATATATTTTTTCTAATGTGATCGCGCAATTCAGATCGAGTTGACGCGCACTACAGTACATCGAGCCCGTGTGCTATTGTGGTTTTGCCTGCATGCCTCAATAAGTCACCCTCCCCTCACTCTTACTTTTTTACCGTTCATCTAATGAATACACTGAGTATGGCTTTACCAAAACAATCATTGATCGCGAATAAAGTATCCATTATTCATGAAGCTTCAATAGGTGATCTGTCTTTCTGCGTTAACCGCATGCGTTTTCATACGTCTCAAACTAAGGGGATGCGAGGTTAAAATAAATCGAGAAGCGCGCGTACATACTTAGTGCATCCCCTCTCGGGATTCGAACCTCGGACGTGGGCGCTACAGGCGAATGCTCTACTATTGCGCCACGGCGTGTGGTTTCTTTATTTGAGCGTAGCAGTGTAATTCGGTTTTTGTTCAGCACTCTTTGGAACTGTTGCTTTTTGTCTGCGCACTGCGTCAGTTCACGTGAGCCGCTGAATATGGTTTTATATGTCACTCGCTTGCTTGTAATTGTTTTCGCTGCCTTCTTAATTATATAAAGCCTTGTTCACACGGGCGTTAAAATCGAGCGTTTTTTTTGCGTTCGTAGCGTCCGGTGAGCGCGGATCAAGCGCCAAGTGTTTTCTACACGTAGGAGTCAATGAGAGTGTTCACACGGGCTTTGGTGACGTGCGTTTGTCCGGCTGCGCGTTTATACAGCATCAAAAAAACGCTGCATGCAGCTTTTTCTTGGCGTTCAAAACCCAACGAACGCAAGGAAACCGCTTCTAGTTCGTTTTCTGCGCGTTTATTTTACGCTTCGGAGGACCGGATATATATATATACAACATATATATTTTCATATACAACATATATATTTTCATATTGCTTATTTTATTTTATTGTCTCATGTAATTTGTAAACCATGAACCTATTAATTTATGTTCTAATATAATATTTGATAACGATTATGTAGTGGGGGCAATCCATGGGTTAACACCGGTGTAAGCGCACACTCAACTACTGTTTCCTTACCTCAAAGTGACAAGTAGTCTCTCTTCGGGGCTAACACCAAGTCGCATATTGGTTGATCGGCGTGCAATGTGGCATTGCACCAGCTGCAGCAGACAATCAAAAGTGGAAACCGACATCCGACAGTAATTAAAAAACTTGCGCGGAAATTTTCGCATTTCTTCATAAAGCACAAAAAAACTTCCTTTAACCCGACGTTGTGCAGTGAGAGGATGAACCTAGTAGCGGCAGCTACTACGTCGCCGTATTACGAGTATTTTTAAAATAAGAAGATTAATATCTAACATAGCAAAATGCTCCATATTGAAAGGAAGCACCTCAAATAAAACGACAAGGGCTTTCATATCCAGTTCTCGACACTGCCTCCACAGGTTAACACACAAACTACAATTTGGGCTGCAGGCTGGCGTTAGACAGAGACAAACGAACGCCGGTGTAGAAGTCAATCGATCTCCACCACAAAATGCAACATAAACGTCTAGGACGTTCAGAGCAAGTTCGTTTATCCAAAAACTTAACGCCCGTGTGAACAAGGCCTAATGCATGTTTTCTTCAGCGCGTTCTTCCTGGTTTTCTACGTAATGCGTGATTACGTGAGAGGCGTGATGATGTCACACGAAACTCCGCCCCTCGAGCTGAACTCCATTACAGTAAATGGAGAAAAATAGCTTCTAGTTATGACCATTATGCATAGAATTTCGAAATGAAACCTGCCCAACTTTTGTAAGTAAGCTGTAAGGAATGAGCCTGCCAAATTTCAGCCTTCTACCCACACGGGAAGTTGGAGAATTAGTGATGAGTCAGTCAGTGAGTGAGTGAGTGAGTGAGTGAGGGCTTTGCCTTTTATTAGTATAGATGAATAAAATAGACTTCAGAAAGCATTTTTTCCGAATTATAGACCTAATTTCTCCTATTAAGAAATCAAGTAATTCTTGTATTACTCTTTCCTCAACATTAACTTATTTTAAGAATGAACAACCCATGGGCTTGAAAAACTTGAGCCATTTTCAACTTAATGTAATAGGTGATTACTTGCTTTTAGTGAAGTAATAAATGTTTATTTTTGTTTAAATTTATTTTGTTAATGTTTATAAGTTTGTTCCTTGACACATTTTCTTACTTATACATGTATCTGCACTAGAATCAATTTGCATTTTACTTTGTTTATAACCAAGGCTTTCTTTCTGAAGCCTTGTGCATGGCATAGCTACCCAAGTCATTTACTTGTTTGTAGGTTGTCTTTTGAAATATACATGGAATACATCATTCTATTATCTTCCACTATTAACCAATCACATTTTAAAACTACTCCCTATTACTGCTGAACATGTTAAGTGGTATTTAGACACACTTTTTATTTAAGAGACACTGTAAAGTAGGTAATTCATCAGAAGGACCAACTTTCCAGAATGAGTCTTTTGGAAATGATTAATATTGCCACGGCTTTGATTAATTCACTGCTAAGCTAAGAAGTTTAAACTTATCTTTAGTATATTACACCATAATTTTAAAAATTGTGTTTTTGGTATGTACAAATCAATGATTTGTGAAACGACAACCAAGAAACATAATGTGTGTTAAGTGGGAGAGGTCAGTATGACGTGACTGGATATTGCATTGAAGACTAGATTAATCTTAAAGTGTTCAGCTTCAATCACTGTTCAATCAACAGTTCACTAGAAACAATTTCCTGCAATTTATTGAATCTCTCTACAAGAGGGAATTAAAAGTAATTTATTCTTCATTAGAAGGAGAATTTGACATGGTAGTTCCGCTGTTACACTTTTGTTTCCTTATCTCAAGAACAACTTCAACTCCTTTCTATGCAAATTGTTTTACATCTCTCTGTAATGTGTTTTCAAATATGAAGATCCTATTCTTCTTCTTCCCTACAGCTATTACAGTCCTCTCCCAACTGCTACAAGTTGCTTTTCCTAAACTCTGTGCAGTTTTCTTTAGAAATGTTTTTGTAATGTGTTTTGAAATTTGCTGGCCTCACCCCTCTCCCCTATAGTGTTCACACTGCTTTCTCAACTCCTGCAGGTAATTTCCCTAAACTCTGGGCAATATTTTCTTTTCCTTTTTTTGTAATGTGCTTTTTAACTTGCAGCTCTTACTCATTTGAATACACCCTTCACACTGAAAAGTGCTCATTACTATTCATTTATTAATTGTAACATGCTGCCTTCTCCCCACTGCATTTGCACAGTACAAGATGTGTTCTCTATTATATATGCTATCATATAAAGTAACTACACTATAACAGATAGTCTGCCTTGTCTGTGGCAAGAGAAGGGGAAAAGGGAGAAGAATATGTCAAAGTCATCCATTATGCCTTCTTAGTCTACAGCTGTGGTGGTAGTAGAATGCCCATCTCCTGGCTGTTACAGCAGCTGGGTGACTTATATACTCACCTCCAGGAAGTAAACAGCCAGACATAACGTTTTGAACAAAACTAAAATGCAGCTGCTTTGTAATTGTTAAACAGCAATCTTCAGAAGATGACTGCCTCATATCTACCTAATTAATAGAACATCAATAACAGCACAGCAGCTTTGGGGAAAAGAGAATCGGAATTTTCTTTTAGAATAGCTCCTCCTGACACTGTTTTACTAAATTCATGTATGTGAAGATGTATAACAGGTGGCAAACCTTCCATTAACCGTCCTATGTGTGTAAAAGTGTTAGTGATTTGATATTAAGTATCATTATTGAGTAAGGCTGTCAAATTAATTTATAAATAGATTTGAATATATAATACATTCAAACATGAATAAAACATTTCAGGAGTCTTTAATCGGCTCTGTTTTACTCTGAATACTGGTATTAGAAAAATGAAATTCGTAAATGAAGACATTTTTTTTGAAAGAAATTTGTTCAGTCATTACGTTCTCTGTTTATGTATAAAATGGCATACATATAAACTGAGAACATAGCATTAAATAAACATTGTTTTCTTTCAAAGGCACTAACTTCAGTATACATGTACCACCGAATAGCTAGCAACTGAAACACTGAACTGAACAGTATGTGAATCACATCTGTCACTGATTCACTGACTCAGTGCTTTACTCCTGGAATCACTGAGGCAGTGATTTAGTAATTCACAATTTGATTGTGTGCTGTATCGTCTGATCATAATAATGAAATCAATAGGTGTATATTTTCAGGTCAAACTAAAAGCAATTTACCAAAATTTAAAAAAAAAATCACTGTAGACTGCGTGACTGTGCACAATACAGTGTATCATTTAAAGATCAGCTCAAATATTTACAGTGATTGCAAACTATACGAAAATATGTTTTTTTAAGATGTATTCTACAGCAATTATTACAGAGCTTTTCAAAATTTCATTTCAAAAACGTAACCTCAATTTGTACGTAAGTAACAATTTCTTATCAATATATGCTAACATTAACTAAGTGTAATTGGCTGAGGGGAGCCCTTAATTGTTATTTACACATTGTTTTAAAAATGTCCAAGAATAAAAAGTTCAGTCTCTTATTATATTCAACTTTTTTAACATACATAAGGGAGTGGAGAGATGTCATGCTTAGAATACCTGAAACGTATGCTACTGGACTGAAAATCTTTATATTAATGTGGTATACAGATCAGGAAACAAACCGGAATTAAAGACTAAACAAATCAGTAAATGAACCTACTAGTAACCTGAATGCAAAACAAATTATTAAGTGAATGGGTAAAATGAAGTCTAACCTAGTACACCGAATCCTGAACAAACCATTACCTGAACTGTTTATGAGTGACCGCTTAAGTTAGGCAGCTCACAAAAAAGCAAAAGTAATGGAATTTTCACTGAACTATTCATATCAAATTACACATGAAAATATGCAGCTTAATGTTTTTTTCTATATTTATAAAAAATGCTTTTCTCATTTATAAAAAGGAGCCTTTTATTCTGCTTTTTTTTTGGCTGCATTGTGGCAGCTGAGGGGTAATGGTAAGGCTATGTAATGGAATCAACTCATTGTTACTGGGTGTAATAATAAATGAATGAATCAATGAGTCAATGATCCAGATCATCTCAACTGAACTGAACCAGAACGCACATTACTACACTGAGAAAGGATTCAAAATGTCTCTGGATAATTTACATCAAGAATAAAGGAGTTAGATTGTACTTTTTATCCATCTCTGCAAACAACCCTGTGACCTGGGGTTAGAATAAGATAGAAATGGAAAAAAAAATCACTAAAGGAGGATGGTGTGAGGGAAGGGCATACAGCCATAAAAATTTCTACACTAGTACCTGCTTTTTGGGGATGGTGGTTATTAAACCCAGCTGAGAGAGTCATCCTTGCATGTGTGTAGTAAGCAATTTTGTAGTCCTATCCGCTACTAATAACATGTATATACAAGAAGTAACTGAACCAACTAAGGCATTAGAAGATGCATTTATATGGCAAATTAAGAAAAAAAATTCACCCATGCCATATGGTGTATTATTCTTGCTTGAGACAAACAGCATACATTTGTGGAATTGTAGATTGAGATTTTATTGGATGATAACACTATTTATTAGTGAGTGAAGATTTTTTTTTAATAAACAACATGATTTTTCTCTTCTGCATAAGCATGCTTTAAAATTCACTGAAGTATCTACTTTAAGGATTAAATAAGCAAATACCACTCTAAAGAAAAATCGTTAACGTTGTTGAAGTAGCTGTGTAGTGAAGGGAACAGAGGAGATGAGGAGGTGATGGGTAGGTATGGTGTCAAGGAGAGGACAGAGGGTGATGCACAAGAGTGGAGGAAGATGCATACTGGCAGAGGGTTAATCTGAATGAGATTGGAGACTACAAAGTGGTGGCAGGAGAAAGTGTTGTTAGGCAGCATAGGATGCTGGTCTGTAGGATAACACTGGAGATCAAGAAGAGGAGGAAAGTGAGTGCAGAGCCAAGGATCAAATGGTGGAAGTTGAAAAAGAAAGAGTGCAAGATTGAGTTCAGGGAGGAGGTAGACCAGCACTGGATGGCAATGAAAAGATACCAGACAGCTGGGTAACTACAGCAGAAGTAGAAAGGGTGACAGCAAAAAGCGTGCTTGGCTTGACATTTGGACAGATGAAGGAGGAAAAGCAAACCTGGTGGTGGAATGGGGAAGTACAGGAGAGTATACAGAGGAAGAGGTTGGAGAAGAAGTAGTGGGATAGTCAGAGCGATGCAGAAACTAGACAAGAGTACAAGGAGATAAGGCGTAACGTGAAGAGAGTTGGCGAAGGCTAAAGAAAAGGTATATGATAAGCTGTATGAGAGGTTGGGCACTAAGGAGGGAGAAAAATGATGTGTATCATTGGCTAGACAGAGGGACCGGGCTGGAAAAGATGTGCAGCAGGTTAAGGTGATAAAGGATAAAGATGGAAACGTACTCACAAGTGAGGAGAGTGTTAGAAAGAGTACTTTGAGAGGCTGACGAATGAAGAGAATGAGAGTGAGAGAAGGTTAAATGATGTGTCGATAGTGAATTAGGATGTGCAACGGATTAGCAAGGAGAAAGTGAGGACAGCTATAAAGAGAATAAAGAATGGAAAGACTGTTGGTCCACATGACCTACCTGTGGAAGCATAGAGGTGTTTAGGAGAGATGGCAGTGGACTTTTCAACCAGATTGTTTAACAGAACTTTGGAAAGTGAGAGGATGCCTGAGGAGAGGAGAAGAAGTGTAATGGTGTGAATTTTTAAGAATAAGGGGGAGGTAGAGAGCTGTAGTAACTACAGAAGGATAAAATTGATGAGCCACAGCATGAAGTTATGGGAAAGAGTAGTGGAAGCTAGGTTAAGAAGTGAGGTGATGATTAGTGAGCAGCAGTATGGTTTCATGCCAAGTAAGAGCACCACAGATGCGATGTCTGCTCTGAGGGAGTTGATGGAGAAGTACAGAGAAGGCCAGAATAAGTTGCATTGCGTCTTTGTGGAACTGGAGAAAGCATATGACAGGGTGCCTCGAAAGGAGTTGTAGTATTGGTTTAGTATTGTATGAGGAATTCATCGGTGGCAGAGAAGTATGTAAGAGTTGTACAGGATATATACGAGGGATGTTTGACAGTGAGGAGGTCCGTGGTAGGAGTGATGGATACATTCAACTTGGAGGTGGGATTACATCAGGGATCAGCTCTGAGCCCTTTCTTAATTGCAATGGTGATGGACAAGTTGACAGACAAGATTAGACAGGAGTCCCTATGGACTATGATGTTTGCCGATGACATTGTGACTCTGGAGATGTGGAGATATGCTCTAGATAGGAGAGGAATAAAGGTCAGTACGAACAAGACAGAATACATGTGTGTAAATGAGAAGGAGGTCAGTGGAATGGTGAGGATGCAGGGAGTAGAGTTGGTGACGGTGGATGTGTTTAAATACTTTGGATCAACAATACAGAGTAATGGGGATTGTGGAAGAGAGATGAAAAAGAGTGTGCAGGCAGGGTTGAATTGGTGGAGAAGAGTGTCAGGAGTAATTTGTAACAGACGGTATAAGCGAGAGTGAAAGAGAAGGTCTAAAGGATGGTAGTAAGACCATCTATGTATACAGGTTGGAGACGATGGCACTGACCAAAAAACACTGTAGAACACAATTTCTTGAGGACAATTCAAATGTACCATCATTGTGAAGAAACAACTGATTGGAAAAATACCAAACATATTATGCTATCGTCTAGGTCGTATTAAATAAAAAATTTGTCATCAGAAATAAAATGCATGAAACGTAAATAATTTGAGCAAGTATAAAAGTAGGAATACTAAACTACAGGTTCATACCCCTCATACTACTTTCTTTCTAATGTTCTAAAAAGTGTATTCAATTTATTACAATTTGAGTTATTATAAAACATTGGTTTCCCACCGAGTTTCAACAAAACTATATTGTTGATCTGAATTCCTCTTCTGAAATTTTGATTAAGAGATTCCTTTTTTATTTTTCTGTAAGGTCATTAAGAAGGAAGATACTTAATACTATGGAATTGTTGTTTAAATGTTCATCCAACTAGCTAGTATCTGATTAGGAATTGACATAGATAAAAGACGAGAGAAACTAGGAAAGTTGCTTTAAACAAAATATCTAATTTGTATACAGATGACAAACTTTAAAATTAGATTTGGAACTTAATAAAAATACATTATCAGTATTTGTAAATATCACAATATAAACAGGAGATTTGCTGCCTTAAAATGTATCCTACATTGGTTCCATGTCTTTAATACATTGTGAACCTCTGGATTTCTAGAAAACTGAGACAAGCTAGTGTTGACTGGATCACAGTGCATGGAATACAAAATGGATTTAGAATATGATTTTCTTTCCATTGGTTTCCAATGCTAACCAAGTAGGTGCAGATTTACTGTCTCCTGCTAATTTCCAATGCTTTATTTTATAAATATTTGCAGCCCAGTAATAAAACTGAAAGTTAGGTATCATGCTACCTTCTGTTTTCATTTCATTCACTTTTCCTCTCAAATTAATTTTCAGATTTCTTTCTCTTTCTGGATCTCTTACTCTTGGTTTCATTCTCTTGATCCTTCTCTTTGTTTTACCCAGGCTCTTTGATGCCTCAGTGGGCACATGTGCCTATTTACGCATCCCGGAGTGCTAATGAATAAATCAGCTGAAAGCTACAAATCACAGGAACATGGACTCTGCCGGGCCAATCATTTATGCTATCGCTTTCATCTATACCTTCTCAGAGCTTGCACTATCACAGACCTCAATCTGACTTTACTACACACATTCATATTTTCTTGTAATAATTATTCACAGGTAAACTGTTCTGGTATAATCAATAAAAACATACCCATTAAAACTAATGTCATAGGTTAATGTAGGTCTACAATATAAAGCACCATCAGTGTAAAAAGGTATTTTCTGTCCAAACGTCTTCCCTATAACCCCTTTTATCTAAGACTACTTCTGGTTCATTAGTAATTATGAATAGCACCCTTGTCTAGTTCCGTATTTTCACGTGAAGTAATCCAAGTTCGTATTATTAATACATACTAAGGCTTTTGGACTACAGAGTAAGTCAGAGAGACTGTGATTCTTAATAAGTTATGTAATTACCATTGGAGTTTTAGAAGTTATAGTTGTTGGTGAGGATCTATCGAAGTTTGGATTTAATACAAAAATAAAGTCTCCAGCCTCTAAAAGTTTCTGAGTGCTCATACTGGGAACTAAGATACGTCAAAGATCAATTCTCTGCCGTCCATGTTCAGTGAGTATGTATTAGACAGAATTAAATAGTATTGTATAGATTTGCCACCACTAAAATATACTGCTCTTCAGAATCATATACTAGTAGCACTACAAATGGAATTGTTTTGTGAGTTAACATTTCTATACAACTGGTTTTCCGAACATAGAATTAAAAATCGGACCAACTTTGTCTTCTTTCACCTTAAAATGATCCATACGTGTGGGTATCCTGTAAAAACTTAAAGGAGTAAAGAACATTTTTTTCTCTTAAGGTTGTGATTCAGACAATTAACATTCAAGCTTCCAAAGTTTACTTATTCTAGGAACATTTTTAATTTTAGATTAAAGATCACTTTTTTTTATTTTAATTTCTCCTCTAATTTGACATTTTCATTGCTGGGCCTTATCCCTGATAAGCTAACTAATACTTTACATAAGACGGGGATGGTAAGGAGTAAAAGACAAGAACAAAAAATAAAGAATAAATTGCACTCTCTCTCTCTTTCAATCAAAAAATTAATGATATTAGAAATAACATAGTATATCCCTCCAACACTAAGGATCCTCCTAAACCCCAGCATTCTGTTATAAACAAATTAAACTCTTTCACTAGGATAGATTTACAAAAAATAATATCTCAATTAAAATCCTCCACCTGCGTCCTTGACCCAATACCAACAAGGCTTTTCAAAGAAGTATTGGGCGTGCTAATTGATAATGTTCTGGATATAGTAAATTCATCATTAGATACGGGGGTCTTCCCAGACTGTCTTAAGACTGCTGTAGTTAAACCCCTTCTTAAGAAACATAATCTTGACCCCTCGGCTCTTGAAAATTTTAGACCCATCTCTAACCTGCCTTTCTTAAGCAAAGTTCTGGAGAAAGCAGTCATTATGCAGTTAAATGACCACCTAAATAAACATGCTATTCTTGATAAATTTCAGTCGGGTTTTAGAATAAATCACAGCACAGAAACTGCACTCGTTAAAGTAGTAAATGATTTGCGAGTGAACGCAGACAGAGGCCATATATCTGTTCTCATCCTCTTAGATCTGAGGGCTACATTTGACACTAATCGCTGGAGACTTTAACCATGTAACGCTGGACAAAACATTACCTGCCTTCTCCCAGTATGTGGATTGTAACACCAGGGGAAACAGGACTATCGACCTACTGTATGCAAATGTTGAAGACGCATACAGCGCCACCCCGCTGCCTGCGCTTGGGAAAGCAGATCATAACCTGGTTCTGCTACAGCCTCAATACAAACCAAGAGTGAGGGCGCTACCTACAACCACACGCTCATTCAGGAAGTGGTCCCCTGAGGCAGAGCAGGCTCTGAGAGACTGCTTTGGAACTACAGACTGGGATATATTCCTGGGGTCACATAGTGAGAACATTGAAGAGGCTGTTGAATGCACAACTGATTACATCAACTTCTGTATGGACATTGTAGTTCCAGTAAGAACAGTACGCTGCTATGCTAACAACAAGCCATGGGTTACAAGTGACATCAAGGGCCTTTTGAACCAGAAGAAAAGGGCTTTTAAAGGTGGTGATCAGCATGAGCTCAAGCGCGTGCAGAAGGAACTCCGAGTCCAACTCAGGGCGGCAAAAGAGCAGTACAGGAGAAAGCTGGAGCAGAAGTTGCAGAACAACAGCATGAAGGAAGTGTGGGATGGGATGAAGATCATCACTGGCTGCAGCTCGAAGCGGGGTGCCGCCATCGAGACAGACGTGGAGAGAGCAAACCAAATGAACAACTTCTTTAATAAGTTTGATCACCCTAACCCACTATCACCTCGAAGTACTGCATCCTCCAACCATCCTTCTGCTGGTACCAGCATAGGTGAGACATCCCCACCCACAATTACAGCAGCCCATGTGAGCAGAGAGTTGAAAAGACTTCGTGCCAGCAAAGCAGTGGGTCCAGATGGTGTATCGCCACGACTGCTGAAGGCCTGTGCGTTGGAACTGGGGAGTCCTCTACAGCGCATCTTCAACCTGAGCCTGGATCAGGGGAGAGTCCCAAGGCTTTGGAAAACATCTTGTATCACCCCTGTCCCAAAGGTATCACGACCTAGTGAGCTGAATGACTTCCGGCCTGTTGCTCTGACGTCACATCTGATGAAGACCATGGAGCGGCTGCTGCTTCACCACCTGAGGCCACAGGTCCGCCACGCCCTCGACCCTCTGCAGTTCGCATACCAGGAGAAGGTGGGAGCGGAGGATGCCATCATCTATATGCTACACCGATCCCTCTCCCACCTGGACAGAGGCAGTGGTGCTGTAAGAATTATGTTTTTGGACTTCTCTAGCGCCTTCAACACCATCCAACCTCTGCTCCTTAGAGACAAGCTGACTGAGATGGGAGTAGACTCACACCTGGTGGCATGGATTGTGGACTATCTTACAGACAGACCTCAATATGTGCGTCTTGGGAACTGCAGGTCTGACATTGTGTTCAGCAATACAGGGGCGCCGCAGGGGACTGTACTTTCTCCGGTCCTGTTCAATCTATATACATCAGACTTCCAATATGACTCAGAGTCCTGTCACGTGCAAAAGTTCGCTGATGACACTGCTATTGTGGGCTGCATCAGGAGTGGGCAGGAGGAGGAGTACAGGAAGCTAATCAAAGACTTTGTTAAATGGTGCGAATCAAACCACTTACATCTTAACACCAGCAAAACCAAGGAACTGGTGGTGGATTTTAGGAGGCCCAGGCCCCTCATGGACCCTGTGATCATCAGAGGTGACTGTGTGCAGAGGGTGCAGACCTATAAATACCTGGGAGTGCAGCTGGATGACAAATTGGACTGGACTGCCAATACTGATGCTCTATGTAAGAAAGGTCAGAGCAGACTATACTTTCTGAGAAGGTTGGCATCGTTCAACATCTGCAGTAAGATGCTGCAGATGTTCTATCAGACGGTTGTGGCGAGTGCCCTCTTCTACGCGGTGGTGTGCTGGGGTGGCAGCATAAAGATGAAAGACGCCTCACGCCTGGACAAACTTGTTAAGAAGGCAGGCTCTATTGTAGGAGTAAAGTTGGACAGTTTAACATCTGTGGCAGAGCAACGGGCACTAAGCAAACTCGTGTCAATCATGAAGAATCCACTGCATCCACTGAACAGTGTCATCTCCAGGCAGAGGAGTAGCTTCAGTGACAGACTTTTGTCACTGTCCTGCTCCACTGACAGACTGAGGAGATCGTTCCTCCCCCACACTATGCGACTCTTCAATTCCACCCGGGGGAGTAAATACTAACTTTTTTTTTTTTTTTTTTTTTTAATTTTT
>JANRMT010062854.1:10782092-10812935 GCA_026402145.1 Polypterus bichir lapradei
CATAATATTTCCAAAATAACTACAAGTAAACAAGTTAGGAATTCAATGATAGTAACAAATAAAATAAACAATTTACTGTGAGATTTTTAAACCTAATCATGCAATCCAACCTAGATAAGGACGCTTAAAAACAAACTTCTTTTTAACTTTCATTGAGGAAAAAAAGAAAAAACTCGCTCTTTTTTACCTCAGTTGTTTTACTGCTTAACACAGTGTTAAATGACAGGAAAGCATTTCATTTCCAGTCATACAATGTAGGTTTTGAGAATTTCTGATCACTATTTTTATAATGTTTTTCTGGAGATTGCAAAGAGGGACCTTTTATCCTCCATCGACATTTACAAATACGGTCTACACACAGTAAGTTTCAACTGTCACAAGGCTGTCTGGAATTTTTCAAGCATTTTTTGTACAAAAATGAGAATTAAACTTGGCTTACTGCTTCAACCTATTACTAAACTTTAAATAACAAAGTAAATTGAAACAAACTGGGAAAACAATGTGAATTACCTGCTAGTACATTTTGCAATTTGTGATTTTATTCACAACCTTTACATTTTTTGTGAACTTGATTTTAAATATTTTTATAATATACTGTATATGTATACAAGTGGCAAGTCTACAGTGTTGAAAATAAAAACAAACCAAAACACATTTTGCTTTTTTTAATTAAAAAATACCCAACATTCCTTTCTTAACTCATATTTTGCATTATTCCTTAATTTAAAACCCATAAAAATGACATGTAGTAGCCATTTAAAAGGAATATGATAAAAGATTATATAGCAACATTTAGTGAAGTACAGAATGTAAACATTATATCTGGTCAGGCACATTAACACCATTAACTACGATACTACAAGTCAATGGATTAAAGACTCTGAAGTATAAAATACTTATGAAGAGGACAGAATTCAGTTGTGTACATTTTAATACAATTTTTTTATGGTTTCATCTTGTAATGTGCTCTTGACATCTTTAAAGGTTCAATTAGGAAAAATGTATTATTATCACTATTTTTATTTTGTACTACAAATACTTTGAATTTTCTGTGTGTGTATGAAAGCCAGATAAGCACTCATTCACATGCTACAGAGTCAGTCAGTCATATTCTAACCCACATAGTCCTGAACAGGGTTGCAGGTGGGTGCCGGAGCCTATCCCAGCTAGCATAGGGCACAAGGCAGGAAGAAACCTTGGACAGGGTGCCTGTCCATCAAAGGGCAAACACACAAATGCACACACACACCCCAACTGTACACTATGGCCAATTTAGTATTGCCAATCCACCTGACCTGCATGTCTTTGGACTGTGGGAAGAAACTGCATGGAGCACCCAGTGGAAACACACGCAGACACAGGGAGAACATGCAAACTACATGCAGAGAGGACCTGGGATGCAAACTCTGGTCTCCTTACTTTGAGGGAGCAAAGCTAACACTGTACCACTTTGTCGACTATCCTACAAAACAATAAGATTAAAATCAATGATCATCTAAAAAATGCACAACTTAAACTCCGTAATTTAAAAAAAGACTGTATTATCACCGGGATTCAGATTCAGGTCCTTTATAGTAACAGCTCAAGTGCTCCGCACACCATTGTGAGCTTTCAGTGCTCCACATTGTGGTTTTTAAAACTAGTCCAGTCAATTTACCTAATACTTTTAAAACAAAATAGCCTGTGAAGTCTTTTGTAAACAATAGAATACCTCAAAGTACATTTCTGACATGTATTACTATAATGAAATCTAAAGTCACTCAAAGGATGGAAAAAGGCACAAAGCACCATTGAGAAACTGTACCTCTTTTTTGTTGTCTTACAAGAAGCAAATATTGAAAAAGTACTCCTTGTAAGGAAACTTTACAGGAAAGGCAGTGTCTTTTTCCCACTTTCCATGGCTTTCACATAGCAGCCTCTTAATCACAAGTATTTTCAGTAAATATTAGAAGTACCTTTGTTTTAAAACTAGTGGTTATATATTCAAAGAAAGAAGATTAGGACAATTTAGTGCCTGACAATTCTCCAGGGCAAACTGGAAAGTGCTGCTAAGACTTAAGGTCTTTTGTGTCACATTTGCCACTTTGTCTTTTGCTACCTTTATATGAAAAAGTGGACCAAAAGTTAAGTGTTGTGTACAGTGTATAGTCTAAGACATAACATCTGATATTGTATTTATCCATCCATCCATTTTCTAAACCTGCTTAATCTAAAACATCACCTTTCAGACGTTGGAGGAAAGCTACATATGATTCAAAGACAAAACAAAGTAATTCAAAATATAAAAACCAGAAATGTTCCTTAAGATCAAGCATCGGGCATAATACAAAAACTTGCTTTCTTTTATTATCTAGTAAATGTATCTAATTGCAGGTTTTGGAAGGCAAAGTATTTTACATATTTTCACTTGTAAATATAAATATCTGTTGTAAAGCCTTGTGAGGAGGTTTGCCAACTGCTAGATGGTTGTGATTCCAGGAACTGCACACTCTGAGCACTAGGTTAATGGAATTGCCATGAGGTACAGAGAACTCTACTAGATTTCATAATGCTTCCCGTGTTCTCTCAAAACTAAACCCTCTCTTTTTTTTTGTATTAATAAATCATTACATTTGATGAGTGACTAGTTTTTGGCATTTTTTTCATGTTAAGATGGCACAAAAGGTGCCCCTATCACACGTGTTAATGGCTTTTTCAACAACACACAAGTCTGAAAGATTAGTTTACTGCAGACTTTATGAAAAAATACAAGACAGTTTAAGGACACAGAAGACAATTGTAAAAAAGAATAGTCATATCCTTCTTCTGCAGAGACAGGTCACCCACCTGCTGAGCAAGTCACTTTCTTCCAGTCCTAACAAAAATATATTTACCGCCTCATGCTGATTCTATTCAAATACCTATTCCTTTCTTGTAGAGAGTCTGCACTTTCATTTGAAAGGAATTTTACTGCACTTTATGAAAAATATATATTTTGATTAATTTCTTTATTTTATTTGCATTAGGTGATTTCACAAAGTACATGACTACTTAAAATACCAAAGCCACAGACTATTTAAAAAGATGTATGCTCTTTCAAAGACAACAAATAGGTTTATTTTCTTTTTATTTTTTAAACAATACATACCTTACAATATCAATTGCCTGGTAGATGACATCAGACTGATCAACACCTATTACTTGTTTGGCTCCAGCCTTGGCAGCAAACATAGAAAGGATTCCAGTTCCACAGCCAACATCTAGAACAACCTGTGAAGATAAGCAAAACAAAACAGCAAATTTACATCTAATGTATTAAATTGCTTACCCAATTGCATTTTGTAATCCCAGACTTGTCAGCAAAAAAAAAAAAAACGTCCTAAAAGTGAATGTTACAAGAAAAATATATTTGCTTGTGCACATCGTTCACTTAGAGAGATAATCCATTATGAAAAAACAAGAAAATGAAATGTGACATTTTTCGCATAGGCATCCATAAACAAACACAAGGTACAAAGTCTTTTACACAATTTTAAATTCTGATATATTTTAAAAATGGATAAAATACCAAATAATAAAAATAATTTTACCACAAATCCAGATTAAAAGGTGACACAAAATTGTTATTTCCAATTAAAGCTATATTAATTCAAAACCTGCCTACGCTCTTAACTATAAATACTTTAATAACAGAAATAAATAAGCAAGACATTTGAAAGTGTAAGAACAAAAGCAGTTTATTACTAAGTGCAAAGTAATTTCCAATTGTTGAATTTATGACTAGGAAGAAATTAGTCAAATAAATTACACAATTACAATTGCTAATTATTTTTCTACTCTTTTATTGCTGAGCCAAGTAGCAGGATTTTTCAAATAAAATTAAAATCAGCAACTAACTTCCATCAAAACAAAATATCCTAATTAAATTACCCAAGCACAGGGTTCCAATTCAAATTAAGTTGAAATTGTCTATTAATCTGTCTAATATATTAACTCAGAAGCCACTTTATTAGGTACACCTACAATATCTAGCACCTGGTAAGTTCTGCTTTTGACTACAGAACAGAAAGATTCTTTCAAAGCATGGATTTATTAAGGGGCCAGAAACATTCAACAATGTCACAGACTTTCTGCAGGTTCTGTACCCACTGATTCATGCTAAAAACCTCTCTTTTATGTATCCTGTTGAACTATGCAGGCCATTTAGGTAAACCGATGACACTGTCATGTTCATTGAAATAGCTTGAAATGTTTTGGCACACAACTGGTTATCTTGCCAGAATTGTCCATTTAAAGGAGTGTTAACTGTAGCTATAAAGGAATGCTCAAGATCATCAGCAACAATGTTTATGTAAACCACAGTATTCAAATGATGCTCAGTTTGTAATAGAGGCCAAGAAAACGTTTTCAACACCATTATACTACCACTATTCAGCTGTGGAAAAAAAACAGGAATAACCCATGAATTCATGTGTGCACACAGAAAACTCTAACTGCACCACCTACAGTATTTGTTGCAGCAGATACTGAGTTTTGTCAGGCCAGGAAACATTTTACCAATTCTTCTGGTTTTAGTTTATTATCTGCCCATTGTAACCTCATCTTCTGGGGTGGTCCTCACTGGACTCTTAAGCTACTGCTGTTCCTCTGCTTTAGGTATGGATATGTTGTGCATTGTGTAAACAGATGTTATAGGCAGGGCTGTGGAGTCGGTAGATAAATCCTTCGACTCCGACTCCTTAGTTTTTGGTACTTCTGACTCCAACTCCCTGACTCCTCTGTATTTAATATGCTAATGTATTTTTCATGTTGATTGAAGGAAGGCAACATACACGTCATTTAACCACAGAACTTCTGGCTAGGAAGCTGACTCTCTACCGTATTGGCCAGTTCAAAACAAAAAACAAGAACCCCTGAACACACATCAGGCCATAGTACACACCTCCACCTACATCATTACACTTGTTTACACTCAAATTAACTCGTTAAACACATTATATCTGAAATAAAATCAAAACACTTTTTGTAATGTACTATAATCCAGATTACAATATGTGAATGTCAGGTTGTATAATAGCTCAGCTGAACTTCACACTAGTAGTAACACAACTATGCAGTAGGCTTTATTCTTATATTAGAGAAGTACTTAATTATGACTATTGTTTGTGAAATGGGACATTTGAACTTGCTGTATTTTGTTTTCATTACAATTTAATTTATTAGGAGTTGGAGTCGGTACATTTCTGCTCACTCCGACCCCGATTCCAGGTACACAAAATTGTCTCCGACTCAGACTCCTTGAATCCGACTCCACAGCCCTGGTTATAGGAGCATTTATTGCCTTTCTGCTGGTCAATCTTCTCTGATTTTCCTCATTTAAAAAGGCGCTTTTGCCCGCAGTACTGCTGTCTTTTTGTTGTTGTTTTTTTTTTCTTTTTTATCACGTAATTCTGTATAGGTTGTAGATATAGTAGCCCCTCGATTAACGGGACATAATTACTAAGATATTGCAACCAACACATCTTACACCAACAATCAAAGCATGGTCAGTGTCTCTTAGAGCATGTGTCTTGTCAATTCCCAAGTTTAATTGTAGTCAAATGACTGGCTCATTAGAGGAGGAGACTATTAGTGTTAATAAAATGGTATACCTACTGAAGAGACCACTGGGTGTTTATGCTAACTTAGAAACTTAAATGGATGCAATTTCCACTTCACAGGCCTTTAACTGAGGTTTGAATCTCAGTGGGTGTGCATGCATTAAACATGTTTGTGCTCCTATCTGGCAAAATAGCTATGCTTCTACCTCTCCAATGCTACACAAAAGCACAAAAAACAAACTATAATGAAGAAATAAGCCTAATTGAACTATTTTGAGCAATCCTAGATGCTCGAATTGAATTCCCCAAAAAACTTTCAAAACTTAAGACTTCTAAATATTATTTAAACATAATGCAGAATATAACCATAAAATAAACGTTTCCCAGAAAACAACCACAGCTTTAAACTATCCGTATACAACATCATTAGAAAGTCTGTTAATCCTTATTGTAGTTCATCAAATTGTACAATTTACTACAAAATCTCCATTCATTCAAAACTAGTACTCACTTTCTCAAAACTAATTTAATGTATTGTCTTAACTGATGTGTGTAATAATCCTAATAATCCACATTAATTCTTTATAGGCTTCTGTGACTTTCAAAATTAATCTTAGCACAGGGTGATAGACTGATTTCTATACTGGAAGCATTAGATTTAAGGCAGAAAATGACTTTGGATGAGGTATAAACATTAGGGGGCTGTGGTGAAATGAGTCAGAAAGGGGATTGATTGTGCTAAAGTTAATTGATTGCTGGTCAAGAGCAGCGCAGCAATTAAGAGGCACCAGCTGAGCACAAAGTGGAATAAAAGGGAGCAGGTTTAGTACAGAGGAGGTTTGTTGTTTTGGACCAGAGGGAAAGTGATCACTGGTTTGGAAAGGTTACAGAGAGAAGGATGAGTTGGTCAGCATCCATCATAATAATTAGTTTATGGGGAGCAGGATGCATGGCTGGGTGAGAGCTCTGCGAGGTGGATGTGCTCTTATCAGCTGAATAGCTGAAAAGTGAACCAGGCGAGAGAAACAAAGAGCAATGGGAGCTGGTTTAAGGAGGGAGGTTCCGACTCAGCAACATCTGGAGATGGACAATGTGCCCAGGGAGCTGCACTGTCCAGAAGAGGAGACAGTTCAGGTTTGCAGTGACTGACTTAGGTTGTTAGACCAGAATGCGGTGAGCTTCATTAGAGCAAACTCCCACTGTCCTGAAGGGGATGGTAAAAGAGTCAAAAAAAATTATGATATTAGAGTTAACTCTCCACTTTGGATTGTAACATATTTATAGAATTTTTATGATCGATTTGCACCCTAAATGACACAGATACTTTTCGTGATACATTTTATGGATTTATTTATTTACTAGCAGGAGTACCCGGTGTTGTCCGGGAATCAATGACTGGTGAATTTCCCAAATGAAAGAAACAGAACATAGAAATAGAACAAACAGTTTTCTGATTCACATTTTATTGTAAGTTCCTCTGCTTTGGATTGTGTCTGCTGTGGCGTTTGAGACGCCTTTGAAATAGACTTTTCTCTGGCATCTGAAGTGGACCGTGGAATTGTACGTCTTTTTTTCGGTGGCATTGGTATATTCGTGTAAAGCAGGAGAATTATAATGTGTTACATGGTATTACGTACGGAATATGCACCACAGTGAGATGAATTTACTTTATTTACACTACGTCGGACAAATCATAGACATATATAGATAGACGCCACATTCGCTGTGTTGCCCAGTCGACGCCATACGTCAGCCCTATTGCGAGTTGTAAAAGTGCCATTTAAACTAATATACGTAGACGTGGAAACTGATGAAAAAACAATAACGTTTAAAATAGTATCATTTACATACAACAGATTTTGGCAAATGTTTAAATGTAATTATTTACATCCATTTATACACTAATAAAGGCAATTATTAAATAATACTAATAATAATAATAATAAGTATTATTAAATAATTAAATAAATAATAAATCCTTCCTGAAACATTTCTAGACTTCATCCTTTTCTTATGGAACACAGTATTGAAGTATTGATTAATGCCCGAGTCACCTCACATATAGATCACTGTAATGCTATTCTGTCTGTCTTACCACAAAAACTTAACCATCGCTTACAACTTCTTTAAAATTCTGCCGCCAGGATAATAACCTGATGTTCTAAATCCACTGAACATATTACACGATTCTCTCTCAGCTTCCGTGGCTCCCTGTTAACTACAGAATACAATACAAAATACCACTCTTAACATTTAAAGCTCTCCAGTATTGAGTCAAGGTATTGACGCGAACACCATACATACGGACACTATCAAATTATATATAAGGATTGAACATTTATTAAATATTTTTGGATATGCACTATTTGCATTTTTGAGCATGTTAATTTTCAGTGTTTTCCATAAACTTTGTTATTCTTTTAATAAGCAAATCTTATTTGTTTGCACCCTTGCCCAGATCCATCCTTATGATTATCGATGTCCTAGATAAAGACAGGAGACTTTTGGTCTGGAGGTACATCAAAGAGGCAAAAATTGTAGGGTACAACATTAATAATAGTGTTGCACATGAACTCTGACTTGACATGGGTGAAATATACACATGACAACAGATTCAAACGTAAACAGTTTCTTTTTTTAGCAATTCCAATGTCTACAGCAAACAACACACAGTAAGTATGTGGGTAATTCTTTCTTTATCATAGTCAGATTTATGTCACTGTAGTCCTAAACATGGGGCATATTTGTAAGAGTTTGTACTTAACGCTTGAAACACACTCATCCAGTGGAGCATCACCCAACAACTTAATGAAACACATGCCACATAACCGGCTCTGAAAACACACACAAAATCACAACACACTTCAAATTCATTATAATAGCTTAGTTGTGCTATAATCTGTAGCCTAGCAGTGACAACGCAGATTTATCATTTGGTTATGAAAAATTAAGCAGCAGTGTTTTTATTTAACACTAGAATTCCTGAAGCTTACGAAAAAACTAATCCGCGGCCCATCTTAAATCCCTTCTCACCTCCCCATTCAGCATCTTTTGTTTTGTAAATGTGTTGATCAGCACAAGCAGAAAGCAGCCTGCTATCCCATCCCCACACCGCTGCAGGAAGGGCTAAAAGCTCTCTCAGCTCAAGCCTTGTTTATCTGGGAGTGAGGTACCTGGAGCTGTATAGGGTAAATAATATATTGTTATTTGGAACACATGCATTCCATGTGTGCTCCGTGTCTACAAAGACCTATGTAAGTGTAGGAAAAACCTTTTTAATGTTTTAGAACTAACGACAAAATTTTGACATAAAGTGTATACTGTGTGAAGACTGAAGTCCAAATATCAAGTAAGCATTTTCACAAAAGGTACAGGTATAACAAAACAAGTGCGCTTTTATTCAAGACTATAACCGAAGAAAAAGAAATTGGGTTAGTGTACTTTGTTGACACGACTGCTTTTGTAGTACAGCGGTAAAAACTGCTGACTCATAATCAAGAGGTTGCGGGTTCGAGCCTTGCCACTTCCCAGAATTAATGTTTTGAGTAGTGAGCTGCTCTTATTGTTACTACTACATAATAAAAACATACATTTGATTTGAGTCTGTAATGGCTGGTGTAAATGAATGGTACTTGTAAAGGTTAGCTTTTTTTTTTAATTCACTTTTATTCTCTCAGTCACGTTCATGCTCACCCCGAGCTGACACTGCAGTTTTCAAATATAAGACAACCTATAACAGAGGTGAACTCAGATGAGGATGAAGGTTCTGCATCTAAGAAAGAGAACAGAAGCCCTCCCCGCAAGAACGTCCACTCACACATAAGAACAACACAGCTGCACCAGGCGTAAGGGCGAAAGATGGCACCGTTTGGATGCAACAACAAGTCGGGTGTCATCATGCTAGTCAGTCTGCCCCACACCTGTCCTTCAATGAAACAGCACAGCTTACAGAGCTTGCCAAGGTATCGTGCAAAGTCCAGTTTGTGATTATGTTTTTTGATGGTCTTTATATAAAAAAATGTATATGTTACTTATATAAAAGCCAGATCGAATGTTATTTACCTTGATTTATTTACGTATTTTCCTACAGTGTAAAGTCATAAATAAACTGCAGAGCTTCCTCTGTTTGATCGACACAGGCATGCTCACAAAGTACTGTACATGTGTACTGAAGTGACTTTAGCTGCAGGTGGGAGCTCCACGCAGCTGTTGTTATGGTTCTGCCTTTTTCCTGAAACTGTTTCAAAAGCTTTATGACCAAAAAGTCTTTCTCCCGTGTTACGACTGGGATCTTTTCCTGAATAAGATCAAACACATTTGCGTAGGGTGCGACAGGAGCTTCCACCTGCAGCTTAAGTCACTTCAGTATACATGTAAACAAAGCATTAAAAATACTGTTTCAGGAGCCTGGAGTTCAACACTTTTTGCAAGGTATTGTAGGCTACTTTGGAAGTCCATCCACCCATTCCCCAAACATCATTTATAATTTATAGGGACTATTCGTGCTATTCAGAATAATAAATTCTTGGCCTGAAACTTATATTTGAAGTGTTTTAATTTGCCTACAGAACAGCAATTAATTTCACAACAACAATAATGATAACAATATTAAAACAACAACAATAAATCAACAAACAGAGCAGCATGGGAGACACAGCAGCAAAATAAAACTAAACAATCAACCCGACAAAATAACTATAACATTAGACTTTGCATATACTGTTAAAAGATTGACTTTACTCCAATATTACATTATATGCTTATATTAAACACATATCTTAAGACTTGGCAAATGTCATCTTCCATTGCTTACTACCATCTCGAAACTGATTCATGACATGCTTTTTACATCATGTTTGTCTGTTAGCTCCTTGTGTGTGTGTGTAACTCTTATGAGTCACTGTGGTCCTCAAATAGCTCTTCAGCATCTGTAAACCACTGAATGATCTTTCCACTGTACCTATAGATACTTGCAATGTAAAAAATCATTATCACAGCCTTGATAAGCACTGCTTTGTAGTCAAGTTGATGTCATGAACATAGTGACTGATGATGTTGTGTTCTCTGCACATGTCACCAAGTATACTGAGTTGCAAGCCAAAGTAACAAATGTGACATCCTTGGCAGAGATCATATCATGTGTTGCATCCTTGGAAAAAGTTTCTTCTTTTGTATTTTTGTCAGCTGTTCTGAAGAGATATGCAAGTAAGAATTTCATTATTGTATGTAAACATGACAATAAACCTGACTTGATTTTAATGTGAACTACCATGAGATCCTCTGCATTTGACACGTTTAAAGCATCAGATGTGAATCTTTGACCTCATAAAATATATTAGGATCAGTAAACCCATCTTGAGCTAGTGTGGAGCTTAGGCTTAGGCAGCTTGGGGTCACCTACAGAGGAGACTTTACGTGCATTTTGCAATGTTCCTTCATTGAACGTGCAGAAGTGCACATCACTCTCCTTACTGACCAGATGACTTGACAATACATCAATGTTCTTTTTTACATCAGACAGAGACAACTCTGGGCTCTGAATGGCTGGGTTTCTACTATTAGTACTATCACATCAGCTAGCAGTCAAATTTTGAAATAGAAAAAAAACTCAGCTGGCTTAAAATAACTATTGCTCTTTCTCTGATATTTCTAAGTAAACTTTTAAAAGGTTAGACTGTGTCGCAGTAGGGGGCAGTATCGCTCCCTTGAACCCTCAGGTACCACGTCAAACACCTGGTAAAAGTGCCACAATTATTTGTTTTATTATAATAATAACGTGCACCAAGCACCCTCCACTCCACTCTATTAATAAATTAATCACAATACTACAATAATAATAACCAATCCTCCACTCCCAGACGCGTTGCCCTCCTACCACCCAGCTCAGCTCATTGTCTGGGAGTTCCCATGGTCCTTTTATACTCCCTGACCCGGAGGTGTTCCTGCCCAACAGTCAATAAGTCCTTATTCCTTCCGGGTCAGGGTAAATAGTTCTTACCTTCACCCCGGAAGCACATCATCCCTTCCGCTCATGTGACTTGGAAGTACTTCCGGGGTATAGGGCAAAAAGAAGTCTTTGGTCCTCCCTGCAGCTCCCTCTTGCGGACCCTGTGATATCCAGCAGGGCTGAGGATAAAAACTACAAAGTCCATGACTCCCTGCTGGTCTTCGGGGCACCTCCATACTGCAGGGAGAGCTCCATCTGGCGGCTTGGGGGACTTGGCCGGGAAAAACTGCCGGGCACAGTCCACAATTGTCATAGTTCTGTAGCACAGTGTTGACACTGGTAAATCACTTGGTCCAATGAGTGAGGCACAGTTGGCACAGACTGTTTCCAATTTACGGAATTTGTTAAACCATATTAGCCTTTATGGTGACTAATTAATCTTGTTGATCAGACCATTTACTAAATTTACGGTGTCTCTACAGGTCTTTGATTTCGTAAGGCCATCCTGAAAAGCCAGGTTCATATTAGGGGAATGGCAATGCACAAACATGGCCTCCGCCATCATAACAGTGGCCTATGCAGTCAGACCACAGAAAACCTAAAGAACCATTTAAGACAGAAAAATAAGTATTTGAACTTGTCTTTCTTTTTGTCCTCTTATCACATGAACATATTTCAGGAAGCTGTTGCTTCCCTGTGATACTATAATTCTTCCTTGGGATCTAAACTTTTCAGGTCTCTTTTCCTTTATGGTTGAAAATGTTAACATGTTTGCTCATTACATGTCTGGTATCTTTTAAACAGTATTTTCTACTTCATCTTGTCAAATGTTAGTCAGGTTTATTTTTCAACAACTCCGATCTGAAGCACTTCGTTGAGCCAGTCTCCGACTGTATACACCCCATTGTAATATTTTGTCTTTTTTAATATATGTGGCCATGTCAAGATTTGACCTTCATTTTAACAATATCCATAGATAAAGGTGATATAACAAACAGTAATGCCACATTTACATTTTGAAGTCCATTGTATAATTCAAATAAACATAAATGTAAATTTCACATGCGGAAAAAGTAAGTACACCCCTACATCGATCACTTCCTCAAATACCTAAAATTAAAATCAGGTGGAAATGATTAAAATGTGTTTAGAGATGATCTTGTAGGAAGAAGTCTTATTTAAACCCCATTTAAAGTAACATACAGTACAATTACAAATAAACTAGCTGGCGGGTACAATACACAGTGTGGGATCGGGTTACTGGGTGTTAAAAGACCCATCCTGGAGGGAGATCCTATTCCCGAAACAGGTGGAGTGGGTAATGAGGCTCCGATAGCACTCTCCAGAAGGCATAAGTGAAAACAGGGGATGGGCTGAATGACACAGGGGATGGGCTGAATGACTGTTAACAGAGAAGATGAATTCGGCCCTTCTAAGACTATTTGAGTAGATGGTATGAAGATTAGATGATCAGCCCCAAAGATTTTATAAGCTATATGGACAATCCATTGGAGGAGTTTGCAATCCTAAAAAGTAAAGTTATCAACCCACACCATGATGCATTGGGGGAGGCATTGATGGGTAGTGGATCATGACTGCCTTTGTCTTTCTGAAGTCAACAATAATCTTCCTTGTTCTGTCGACTTTCAGAGAGAGGTTGTTGTTGTTATGGCAACCTCATTATTGTCATTAATGAGGCCATTCGCAGTGGTATCATCTGTGAATTTGATAATGCTATTATCCTCATGTTTTGCTACAAAGTAGAAGGTGAACAGGCAATATAGCAGTAGGCTAAGATAACCATGAGGAATGTCAATGCTGGTGAACTGCATTGAGGAGTTATTTTTGCCTGTCCTCACTGACTGGGGTCAATTAGTCAGTAAGTTGAAGCAGGCTGGAGGGCATAATGGTAGTGAAAGCAGAGCCATAGTCAATGAACAGCATCCTGACATAGTTGATTTTCCTTTCTAGATGAGCAAGTGGAATGTGCAGGGCGATGGGCCAATAGTCTTTCTGGGCAGAAGTTGCAGATTTCTTTGGCACAGGCACAAGTGTGGTTTTCTTAAAAACACTGCTGCACAGTACATAAAAATAGGGACAAGTTGAGGATGTCAGTGTACATTTGTGACATCTGGGTGGCACATTCCTTCAGAACACAGGACAGAACGTTTTCTGGGCTGGTGAGGCTTAAGGGTTTAACTCACATCGGCCTCTGTCACCTGCTCCGCTTCTTGGTAGCAGTGGAAACACTATGAAAATCTCCAAGTCTGAGCAGCAAGGCTCAAAACAAGTGAAAAAGTCATTCAGCTCATCCGGGAGTTAGGTGGGGGTGTATGGGGGCACAGCTGTAGAGGTTTTGTAATCTGTGATCGCCTGCAGACCTTTCCACAGTTGATGTGAGCTGCTGCATGCAAAATCATTTTCAAGCCTGCTTCCACACTGAGCCTTTGCCACTTTAACCACTTTCCGTAGCTCGTACCTGGAGCTTTGCAGCATTCTGTCACATTTGCATTAAAAGTAGCAGTTTGTTGTTCACCCAGGGCTTCTGATTAGGATGTACATGACTGCATACCTATTTGTGGCAGGGTGTAGGCTATTTGTATGACCATGACTGCAACTATCTTTCTGATCCATTTTATAGGCTTGAACATCATCATCAGGTCATACATTGCTGTTAGTATAAGAATTCAATGTGGGTCTAACTTCAGCAAACACTTAGTCTTGTACTGTGGCAGATAAAGCAGGTGCTACATTTAAGTTCAGATGGATAATGTATAGGCCAGAGAGCACACTTTCAGTTAAAGAATGAGGACTAAGTTTAAGTAGACTTTGCTCACTACAGTACTAGCTTTACCACAACAAATAATAACTTGTCCGTAACAATCCTTTCACTGGTTAACTCTGAATTAACACTTAGCAGTTCATGAGTGAGAGAGTTCTAATGTGATGATCTGAACTAGGCAAGTCTGTTTATTTCAGGGATCTAAATGAAATTTAGATTTATTTAGTGTTTATGGTGGTGCTGTGCTAACATTATTTGTTTGCTATCACAACAAACTCTGTGTTTTTCTGACAAATCAAATACAGTCTATAGAGATGTACTGCCCTTAGGTGTGATCTATAACAATGCACATAGTCAAACACATTTCAACTTAATTTAACTTTTCTATAGCATCACTCCAGGCTCATTCCAAATTTACTATAACCAACTGAGGAAATTTCCCCTCAGAGACAGCACCATTTGGCACCAGCTTGTTACTATTTTGTTCATGTCTGGGCTCCATCCATTTGCCTTCCATCCCAAGCTTCTCTAAACTAATCACACTGCAGTCATGACTGAAGAGGCAAGGGAAAAGTAGGAACCTGGCTAGAGCTGTTTACTTTAGCATTATTCATTGTAGTCCTTTAAAAAACATTCAGATCAATTTTGTACTTGCAATTTGAGTTCTATTTGCACTTTTAACGTTGGAACATTTTTATAGATACAATTTGCATATATTCTTAATCTGTCACTGCTTTATTTTGGTGCGTGTATTTTTTTTATTTTGTTGCCTTCCTTGTGCCTCTTTTGTCAGCCTGTTCTGTTTTTGTTTTATGTGCTCATCAAGTTTCACTCTTTAGTTAAATCAGGTGCATTATGTATGTTTATTTTAATAGGGTATAACTACAACCTGTTAGCTAAGCAACTACATCACAGAGGCTGCTGTCAGTTGGTTGAACTGAAAAAACTACCTTCTCTTAAGATATGGCCAGCTGTTGCAAAAATGTCAACTGCAGGATACATTAACACACCCACACAGACGTTCACTAACATTTACTCCAACCAGGGCCAAATTTAGAGTCGTGGATCAATATCTTTTGAAAGTGGAATGTATTAAATGACATACACCTATATAATGAATTCAAGATTACTATTACCACAAGACACACAATTCACTTTGTTTTTTAATTCTTATTTTCAGTGTAATGTATTTTAATTGTTTTGCATACAGATGATGCACAAATTAAGTCTGCATAATTTATCAAATGCAATCAATACATTAAAAAATTGCAATGCTGGATTTCTAGAATTTTATTTGCTCTGTCATTCCAGCAAATTGCTTCTCCCAGCCCCAAATTCCCCTTCCCTCCTCCATGTAGATTTTAACTTTCCCCTAATGCAATATATTTATGTTATCATTTTCTCTTTTCGGTATCCTGTTGGTTTTACATCCCTTTGCTCACAATGTTGAATAATAATAAAAAAATCATTACTAACTTACAAGCTATGCTGACTGTCATTGGCTCATCTGCTGTCATAATTTTACAAAGATTATTTTTCATATTCCTATAAATTAATGTTTTAATTTGGAATTATTGTCATTAACATACTGATAAAAGGGTGGAAAAGTAGCATATTTATAAGAAAAGAAATGTAACCTAAACATTTACACATTGTTGCCATCACATCATGAGAACAAGTCTAAAAAGGAGGATTAATTCAGCTACAAGTCTATTTTTAAAATAATTTAGTCTAAATATAGGGTTGCGGAGGACCAGTTCCTATTCCAGCAACATAATATAATATTCACTAACCATTATATATTGTGTTAATGGATCTACTTTTTCTTGGGTATGTATAATCTTAAACATAATGTGTGTGTATGTGTATTGATAAAAGTTCTCTCAGGATTACAGCAAGTTACAAAAAAGTAGTAGCACTGAAAAGACCTAACCTTGCAGCGTTTCTCTATTCTATGTAAGATAGAATGCTAGAAGACACAACAACTGGCAACGAGAGTTTACATGAATCTTTGCTTTCAACATACTATCGTAACAAACCTGAATTTGTGCAGAGCTATTTGAGAGCTATATGAAGAAAGGAATAGGGAGAAACGAGCATTGAAAAGCAGGTGCGTTAGCAAGATGCTATCTACCCAGGATACACAGTGCAAATTGTTGCTGTTCGTAAAAAACAAGGTAAACAAATGAAAAAGTGAACAGATTAAAGAGGAAAATGGCTGGATGTGTAGGGAAAATAGACAGTTTTGATAGTTCGGCGGAGGACTGGGCCACGTATGTTGAAAGGCTACTACAGTACGGCCCGGCGAATGAGATTAAGGATGAAAAGAAAGTTGTTGTGTTACTTAGCTTTATGGAAGCTAAATCCTACAAATAGTTTTGCAGTTTTGTGGCACCAGTGAAACCACCTGAGAAAACATTCAGCCAAATTGTGTGTCTTGCAGAATCACTTGAATCCTAAACTGCTTGTGACTGCCAAGTGTTTTCGCTTTCAAAAATGTAACCAAACAAAGATGGAAACCGTAATGGAGTATGTAGCAGAACTGAGAAGGCTCTCAGAGCACTGTGAATTTGGAGAAAATTTGTTGGTCTCTTTAAGAAACAGGCTAGTTTGTGGATTGCATTATGAAAATATACAAAAACAACTCTTGACTGAGCATACATTAATCCTGCTCCATGCTATAAAAACTGCTGTGTCAATATGGACAGCCACTAAAGATACTTTCGAAATGCAGCAGAAGATCACAACAGTGTGTACTGCACATGAATTGGAAGTAACATGTGTAAGAAATGCACCCTGCTACAGATGTGGGAAAAAGTCACACATGTGTATGAGTGCTGGTTTAAACACAAACTGTGTCATCAATGTCAGAAACAAGGGCATATTGAAAAAATGTGTAAAACCTGCCCACATGAGAAAAAGTTTGCAAAGAATAAGCAGAAACATAAAAACGTGTATGAAATGAATACCGCCACATCAGACTCTTCTGAAAATGAGCTGGCTTGCACTGATATTCATGCACTTAAAGAGGCTGAAAAAGGAATATTTTGGGTTTCTCTTGAAGCAGAAGGAGTGCCTTTTAAGACTGAGCTGGACACAGGATCAGCCTTGTCAGTGATCTGCTATAAGGATTATAAGGGATAATTTGCACATTGCATCCTGGAGACTGCTCATGTAATGTTAAAAACATAAACCGGTGAGAAAGTAGCTCCCTTGGGAACAATTAATGCAAACGTTAAATATGAAGGGAACACACATACATCGCAACTTTTGTGTAATTAAAAAAGGGGGTGTACCACTGTTGGGACGTGAGTGGCTAAAAGAGATAAGGATGGATTGGCAGTCAATCAAAGCCATACAAACCAAGCAACCAGTCCATAACTAACAGACTCAAAGAGCTGCTTTCACAGTATGCACAGGTTTTCCAGGAGGGCACTGGCACATTATAGCATATGAAAGCCCAGATTGTATTAGAAGATAATACTGTGCCAAGGTTTCACACGGTAAGGCTTGTACAATATATCTTGCATCCCAAATTGGAAGCAGAACTGCAAAGACTAGAAAGGGAAGGCATACTGACAAGAGTGGAATGGTCCAACTAGGCAACACCAATTGTGCCAGATGTAAAGGATGATGGCACTGTGCGCCTCCGCGGAGACTTTAAAGTGATAGTGAACCCAGTGTTAAAAACTGAACAATATCCCTTACCTCACACAGATGATATCATTGCATCTCTGGGCAGAGGATAAAACTTTTTAAAATGTGATCTTGCACAAGCATGCCAACAAATAGAAATGGAGGTTTCATCCAAAAAGCATTTGACTATTAACGCTGCTAAAGGCCTGTTACCAGTATAACTGTTTGGTTTTTGGAGTTGCTTCAGCACCATCCGTATGGCAGAAGGCCATAAAGCAAGTCTTACATGGCATTCCTAGCACTCAGTGCTACCTTGATGACATTCTTGTCACAGGGGCTGATGACAGGGAGCATCTTGAGAACCTAGGAAAAGTCCTAAACAGATTAGCAGTGTTTGGGTTGAGAGTTCACAAAAATAAGTGTGAGTTTTTCAAGTTGAGTATTGAGCATTGTGGACAATTGAGGATGGATAGGATTAGAAATGAGTAAATTAGAGGGTCAGCTCAAGTCAGACGGTTGAGAGACAAAGTCAGAGAGGTAAGACTGAGTTGGTTTGGACATGTGCAGAGAAGAGATGCTGGGTATATTGGGAGAAGGATGCTAAGTATAGAGCTGCCAGGGAAGAGGAAAAGAGGAAGACCTAAGCAGAGGTTTATGGATGTGGTAAGAGAGGACATGCAGGTGATGGGTGTAACAGAACAAGATGCAGAGGACAGAAAGATATGGAAGAAGATGATCCGCTGTTGAAACCCCTAAAGAGGGGAGGCGCAAAAAGATGAAGAAGAACTATGGCACCCAACCACCCTGCAGCGAATGGTCTTGCTGAGCGTTTCATGCAGTCCTTCAAACAATCAATTAAGACAATGTCATCTAAAGGAATATAACTGCAGTGGAAAGTGTCAACTGACTTATCATAACAGCACCCACTTGACCACAGGACAAACACCTGCAATGCTTTTTCTAGGCCGGCACCTGAGATCCTGTCTGGACTTGATGAAACCTGACCTACACAGGCATGAACAACGAAAGCTGGCCACCTGGCATCTAAGTCAAAAGTCACAAACCCTGCTCACTTTCCATATGGGCTAGAGGGTTCTTGCTTGCGATTATCGCAATAATAGCCAGTCATGGCGACAAGGTGTCATTGCCTCACAGATAGGACCATTGCCTTATGCTGTGGTCATTGGGAATGATATTGTCTGGCATCAACATACAGATCAATTGCTAGACACTACCTGATAACCACCAACAGGAAGAACTTGCACAGCCAACTTCATCGCAGGACATGGGTATACAAGAGAGTGACGGTCAGGAGTCCACCACCACTAACAATCAGAAGACAACACAACATGACAGTCAGGGTTCAGTTTGTAGTTCCAGTCCAATATGCATTAGATGTTACCCTGAAAGAGTTAGGAAACCTCCTAAAAGAAATGAATGATAAAGTTTATGTCTTGTTATGGTTAAAATATGTGTTGAGGATATTCTTTTTTTTTTTTTGAAGTACTAGGGTGTTGTACCGTGTTAGCCATTATAGATGTGGTAAGAAGTTAAGCAAAATGACACCTTTTATTGGCTAACTAGAAAGATAACAATATACAAGCTTCTGAGGCAACTCAGGCCCCTTCTTCAGGCAAGATGCAATACAGAAACTGGAATTTTCTGTGTTTATATAGACACTAGAACAGATACAGCATTGGAAAACCTTTAAGTGAGGCATCTTAGATGTAAAAAATTAATAGACATCTCCAGGGTAAGATTTATTTAGACAGAAGAACAATGTATAGTCAAGATCTTTTGATAAGATAATTGTCCAACTAAGTCTTTTGAAGTTTCTGATTAGTTTTTCAAAACAATGTGGATTTCTAGTCAGGTTGTCTGGGACAGTCTGAGAGATGCAAACAGTCCTCATATCTAGTTAGCCAATAAAAGGTGTAATTTTACTTAACTTCTTACCGCTTCCTTTTTTTGATATAGCCTTAGTGCTGCGTGGGAGGAATTGTTATATATTGCGTTAAAGGATCTACTTTTAGTTGGGTATGTATAATGTTAAAAGTCATGTGTGTGTATGCACATTGATAAAAGTCCTCTCAGGAATACAGCAACTTACAAAAAGTAGTTGTACAATAAAAGCATGGAAAAGAGCTTACCTTGCAGCATTTCTGTACTCTGTTTAAGGCAGAATGTTGAAAGACACAACATTAACACTTGGCATATTTAAAGCCACCTTAAATCGTGTGTTTTGGAGTATGGGAAGAAAACTACAAAAAAACTTTAGAGACATGGGGTTTGCGCAGAATTCACTAAGCCAACACAAGCCCCATCCCCCAAGACTCAAAAGTTGTTCTGAAAATGGGTAAATAGATAGCTAACTTAAACGCACACATAAATTAAAGCATAAGAAAGCCAGAAAAAATAAAATTATATAGAAATAATGCAATACGATAAACAGAACATCATCTAAAAAGTTAAAAGATGCAGCAAAATAAAAACATAAAGCATCAAAAAAGAAAAATTGCAACTGTGTGAAAACGTGGTGGTTTATTATCTACTTTTTTCTGTTACATACAAAAATATGTACAAAATTACAGTATATTTAGACTTGTGTCACTGCTTTTGTGTTCCATTGGAAAATAATAAGGAATTAATGGAAACCCTTAACCAAATGAGAAATTATAAAATTCAGTCAGTCAGTTTCTAACCTGCTTAGTCCTGAACAGCGTTGTGGGGGGTGTGGTAGCCTATTTCTGCTAGCGTATGGCACAGGGCAGGAAAAAACCCTGGACAGGGTGGCAGTCTATTGCAGTGCAAACACATAGACACACCTCAACCACACACTAGAGTCGATTTAGTACCATCGATCCACCTAACCAGCATTTCATTCAACTGTGGGAGGAAATCACAGCACCTGGAGGAAACCCAAGCAGACACGGAGAAACATGCAAGCTCCACGCAGGAAGAACTCAGGACACAAACCCTGGTCTCCTTACTGAGAGGCAGCAATGCTACCACTGCGTCATTGTGCCTTCCGAAATTATAAAAATGAATTGAAAAAATGCTAAGGGTCAGCAGTTGTGGAATGGTCAATTTAACTGTAAAATTAAAATTCTAATAAAAGACAGACATTGCAATATTCACCATGCATCCCTGAAAGTTGATTGTGGTATAGCGGGTCTGTGGTTTCCGAAAAAAGGGTCGGGTTTTTAAATCTGTATAGCCGTGTCGTTCTCTGTGGACGTGATTGCACGACTGCGGGGAAGTAATGAGGTGATTGGAGCGAGTCGCACCTGCACGTGTGGGGGCGGTCATTCTTATTTGCCTCATTGGCTTCCTGCGGTGTGTAATTAAGACGTTGTGCCCACGGAGGCAGGGGTGTATGTATATATAAACGGAGGTACACCAAAGGGGGATATAAATCGTGGGAGAGAAATTGAAGGAGGTAAAAAGATGTATGGAGGAGAAGGAGGTTAAAGGACGGCAATGGCAGTCTAGGCTGGATGATCTGGCAACCTGAAAAGAGAGAGACAGAACGAACTGGGGCCCCGCTAATGCTCATTTGGCCGATGCGCGCTGGGGCTAGTTCGCCCCACTGACAACTAGCGAGTGGAGTGAGCAGGAGAGGAATCATCCCATTGGATCTGAGGAGTGACTACAGGTGCGCGAAAGATCACTGGAGGAGAGCCAACCTCGTCGGTCTGGCAGTGATGTCCGTTTGGAGGCCAAGATGGAGGTTGACAGAAGGAGCTCGTGACTGTTGGGTCTCCGCGGCTGTGAGTAACGGTGAGCCGGGGAGAGAGTGATGGAGGTGGGCCAGAGAATAACAAGGGAGTGAGAGACTGCATTTTTAACTTCTACATTTTTAACCTCAGATTTTAAAGGATTTATTTATTGTTGTTTTTTTGTAACCCCACTGGACACTTGTTTTATGGATTTATTTATGGAACTTGTTGCACTGCGCTTTTTGTTTTTGATTGTTTTAAATAAAGCACTTTTTCACTTTTGGAATATATCCCCTGGCTTTGAGAGATTTGTCAGCTCATCTCGGTGACATTATCGACGGTGTTGGGTTCAGGGTTCCCAAACAGACAAGGAGAGCATGGAAGAGAACCCGCATCGTCACACTGATTATTCATTTAAATGGAAGTTGGCTGCCACTTGATGGAAAACATTCTGTAGACCTAATATAAAAGAGAAACAGAACAAAGCAAGTATGTGTCACAAATTAAAAGGAAATTTTTAAGTTGTATTATTTTATGTTCTTACCTTATGTTTTGATGTTTTCTATATTTTTACATTATTTTGGAATGTGTTAATGACAACAGTAGATGTCATCATTTTGCTTTTAGACACTGTATCACACACCTCACTATGGGGCAAATGTTATTTTATTTCAGCATGAGCTGCAGGTTTAGAAAATGTTGGTAACTTTGTTAATACAAACAAATGAAAAGAAATTTCTTTTTGTAGGTTTACTTTTGTTTGTGCTAAGAAGCAAAATCAAGCAAATAATCAGTTTCCCACCACGCATCAAAATAATTTTACATGTACAAAGAATTATGAAACAAATGTCTGTCTTAAACTGCTATACTGTATATACTAATTAGCCAACTGGTTTCCGTCTATTCATAAAAAGATAATTTTTCTAAACACACTTAGCTCATTACTGGGTTGCAGAGACCAGTCCTGTTTCACTGCAAAAAAAAAAAACCATAAGACTCCTGGACAGGATATTCAAGCAGGCATGTATACTTAAAATATACTATAAAATAATTGATTTTTGTAAACTCGCCTGGTGGCTCAGATTTTTCATACAAAAGAAAACTAAATAGCCAAACAATACTGGTGAGAAAAAATTTAATTCCACATAAACAACTAATCAGTTGTAAAATCCATCCACTAACCTGTGCCCTAGCAAAGACTAGTTTTTTTTTATTAATAAAACACCTGGATTCAATATAAAATTGTCAAAAAAAACGTAAAAACATCTGCTCTCTGGTTATCATCTTCCCTATTACCACTTTCTACAGCCATCCAGTCAAACTTTTGATATAAATCTGAATGTGAATCTGTGACATTATTTGAAAATTGAGCTGCACAAACACCAACTAATTTGAAAAACACGGAGCCAAGTCACCTGGAAAGATGGTCCACAATTACTCATGAAAAGTGAGCAAAGTTTGTACATAATGAGCTCCATACTCCAACTTAGAGCTGGTATTGTGACAAAAAGTGCCTCTGTGAAATATTTAAGTGTATGGATGGAACTATTATACAAACAGCGCAATTTCATTTTTGCCTTGTTAAGATTTTTGTTAGACTATTAGTATTGGGTGGGGGTTGGCACTAGGGGACAAACAGGATAGGAATTTGAAAATGAGGACTTTTGAAAAGCAATGTATTATTTTATGATGCCTTTTTATATATAATAACTGGGATAAGGTGTGGAGTGAAAATCAATTAATGGTCCAAAACAACAAAATCTCAGTAATACAAAAATATTTTTAAAAAGTTAGAAGAAGAAAACTGAATGCTATTTAATTATTTTGTTGCTATGTTTAGTTAGTCTACACTAACACCACAAATTACAAAGATATCACTAAAACTTTTGTTATATTTTGTAATTATTTAAGAGCTCAGCATCTATTTACCTCTTCTATTCTTGATCAATGATCACAGTTTATAGAATCTGGGAAAGCAGAGAAGAAGAACTTACTTTAAGTTCTATCAGCTCTCCAGTATACAAGCCAGAAGGCCTTAAGTGTATTTGGGGTTTGTTGTCTGTTTCATTATTTATTTATATATATAGTTTTTTTTTTAAACTCTCTCTCTCTGCCTTCTGTAAAGTTTTAAAATCCTCTTGGGGACAAATAAACAATATACTTGCTTGTCTATCTGTCTAAATAACTAACTGTCTCTCTATCTATTTGTATAGATATATATTAGGTCTGGGAATTGAGTAAAAAAAAAAGTAATTAATTGTATAATTGTATGAAATTAATTGTAATTAATCGTATCTAACATTAAAACATGCAATCATTAAATAAATATATAAATCATGAAGTAAGCCTATGCTGAATCGCAAAATAAACACAGTATCAACGCACAGGAATTAAAAAAAATTTAATAGCATAGTTTAAACTTAAACACTGACCTGAAACCTGGGGCCTCATGCATAACGGCGTGCATAGAATTCACACTATAACATGGCATAAGCACAAAAGCGGAAATGTGCTTACGTATAAAAAAATCCAGATGCATAAATCTGTGTGTTCGCCTACTTCCACGTTCTTCCGCTACATAAATCCCGGTCAGCGTAAAAAGTAACGCACATGCAGGCACCTGGTGTCCCGCCCCGTCTCCTCCCAGAATTACACCTCTTTGAATATGCAAATCAATAAAAATAGCCCTTAAGCTCAGCGTTCTGTGAAAAGGCAATGGCAAAAGCACGGGGGGAAATAGAAGTTCAGCGAATACCAAGAGGCAAGGAAAAACGTATTATTTGTTGGTATAAACAACAAAAGGAAGTTGATCGAGTGACACAGAGTGTCGGAGAAACTCGAAAGCTCAAGTTCACAAAGTTGCATAATGCTTGAAATAGAAAAGAAGTTGTCAGGTATCAAAGTCAGCGTGAAAAGGCGAGTCGTGGCCCACCGTCTGAGAGTCATATGAAAGCTTATTATGGTACAGAGAAAAAAAAAAAAAGCACACAGGGGGAAAAAAAGCACGAAATGTCAACTTTAATCTTGAAATTTCCACTTTAATCACATAGTTTATTTTGTCATTAAAGTAAAACATCATAAACTTCATCTTAAAATCATTTAATTTACTAGTTTCTCAAATCCCATCGTAACTAAAGTAGCACGCTAAATGCTTTGTTTTGTATTTGATCTTCTATGTGCTCTATGTGTGTACGTACTTCCGGGCTTTCTCTTCCTCCAACAGGATACAGAATCCATTACATTCATTATATTACAGCTCTCTGAATAATTAAAATACTGAGATGTACACTTGGTATCATTTTCATGATGATAGGAGTTAAAGCATGTTATTAAACATAGAAACACGGTGGTGCAGTGATTGTGCGCGACCTTTGATGAAATAATTTAATACAGCAGTACTGTCTCTTTCAAACGTACTAAGCCCCAATTCCTGTCCTTACTTTTCTTTCTCCAAATGCCCAATCGACACAAATTCAGCTATGTAATAGACATTAAGCTATCTGTAAGCTTAGAATGCCGATTCTTCAAAACTTTTAAGGAACATTGAAATATCTTCATAGTACATGTTTAATTATTCAATCCTTCCAGTGTCACACCAGTCCCAGCAAGCATACAGCATGAGGCAGGAACAATCTGTGAAATAGCGCAGCGACACCATGTCCTCCGTACCTTGTTTAATTATTAACAATATAGATTATTTAAATGAAGTTAAAGTTTTATTTGTATAATATAATAAACATATTTTGCTGCACTTCATCTTAAAAATGATATCGTCAATATATGTAAATACGCACTTTATAAAGTGGCTCAGGTTGTGCAATATTATAACTGTTGTGCAAGTTTACAGTGGGGTGATTGTACTTATAAGTACAACCAGTTCTACAAGAAGCACTTGATGAACTGATTGAGTGCATTTACAGTTCTAGGGATGAAACTGTTTCTGAACCGTGAGGTCCATACAGGAAAGGTTTTGAAGCGTTTGCCGTGTGAGAGCAGTTCAAATAGGCAGCATGGCTGAGGCAGCGTGTGCTTGATGCTGTACACCGATAATTCTCTTTCCGATCAGCTTCTCCGAGTGGTGCAGTGACAGTAATATGGAAATAGTTGATTCGCTGTGGCAACCACTAACGGGAGCAGCTGAAAGAAGAAAAAGAAGGTGCAGTGAGAGTAACAACGCTAAAGCAGCTATGGTATTTAGAATTGTTTGGCCATTACGTGGACCATTATATTGTTACAGGTGTGGATGCTAGGGGTCGCTGTTGCTCCACTGAACCCGTCGGACAGACGTCCCAGACACACGTGTAAAAACACCAAGAAGATTTTATTAATAATTTTTCAATAAAGTGCCCAAGGCACCGGCCTCTCCACAATTCTTCCACTCAATACAATGAACAATAATCAATTACAATAATCCATAATCCTCCACTCCCAGCAGCTCCGTTCTCTACCACCCAACTCCGGCCCGGTCTGCTGGGGTTTCCCACAGTTCTTTTATACTCCGCGACCCGGAAGTATTTCTTCTCCGGGTCACCATCACATTTTCCTTTATCAAGCGTCCAGGAAGTACTGCGGGCTTCCGTACTCATGACCCTGAAGCACTTCCGGGTTGACGTCCTCATAATATCAACCTGGTTCTTGGTGAGCTCCCCCTGGCGGCACCCACGGCACCCAACAGGGCTGAGGATACAGACTCCATGTCCAGTGCTGCCCTGCGGGAATCCGAGGAGCCATTTCCATCCAGGGGAGCTGCCATCTAGTGTTCCGGGGGATGTAGTGTCCTGAAAAGGCTGTTTTCTTCTTTGGAGGGTCGTCCCGACCGGACTGAAATGCCGGCAATTCACCGCACAAGTTAATTACAATCAGATGCATTAAACTAATAAACAATATGCAGTTAGTTTCAGTGTATATAATAAAGCCGCATCAGGGATGTGGATCTAAAAAAGACAGGGTAACCACACTGGTACAGTAGTACTGCTTTGATGCTGTGTGCTGCCAGTCTGCAAAACCGAGTGCAGAACTTGCGTACGCCAGGGTATGAGCTACCATGGAAATGTGCATGGCTTAACAGCAAGTTTAGGTTTTATACATCGCGATTTGAATGTGGAAACAGGCTTACACAACATTTTTGTTCGTACGCACCATTTATACATGAGGCCCCTGACCTTTTAAGAAAAATACTATTTGAGCAAATACAACCTGAATTTAAATGCCTTCCTAAAAGGCAAAAAGAAGGGGAAAAGAAAACAAGGCCAATGTATTAACTATTAAATTAATATGGCATATGAAACACAGATGTTTTAAAGCAAAATTAAATGAACAAAACAACTGCTGACTTTGAACGCAATGCTAATGACTGGCTTAACTGAAATAAGCATCTCTTAAATTGGGCACACATCAAAACTTTAGTTAAAACGCCACAGATACTATCCACCATTGTTCATCACCATCAATGACTTTATAATTATACTCTAAACAAGTGTTTTTCAACTGGTGTGCAGTCAGAGCTACCCAGGTGTGCCGTACAGAACTGCCTGTATGAGTGGGCAAAGGGATGAAGCAGCTTAGACAATGCGTTCAAAGTGCTCACTAAGTGCTGTGTCTATGAATGCTAATCTCCAAGCTGCTTTTCTTGCTGCCCCCATCCCGCCCCTTCAAACAGTTTAGTACACGTACAGACTTAATGCTTTTGTGGTTAATAGAATCGTGGTGTGCCTTGGGATTTTTGGGTTACAAAGAAAAACGGTTGGAAAACACTGTTCTACATATATCTTTGCTCCATAGCTGCTATGTCACTTAAACACTGGCACCGTTCATTACTTGGGTGGTTGTGTTTAGTTCTTTGCATAAATTAGCAAAGATGCAGCAAAGTGAAATAATGGGCATGGATACTCATTACACTTTTGTTTCTTAGAATTCTGTCATTATATTACAGTAGTCAGCAGACTGACAAGTTAAATACAGAGGTAGTAAAGACTTATTTTGGCTTTAGAGCAAATCAAAGACAACGTATTTTAAAATTGATATACAGTAGATTAGTTTAGCGAATAGTCGTATTTGTTTTCAAAACAAAATATAGTTTTAACAAAATTAATTAATTCATATAATATTGTAGCAACCAGCATAATAGGCAAATACAACTCAGAGGTACTGGAGTTTTCTCTGTTTTACTTGGATTCTTTGTTCCATTACAAACAGTTCCCTGTCTTATAAGCTATAGCAAAATACCCGCGCTTTGCAGCGGAGAAGTAGTGTGTTAAAGAAGTAATGAAAAAGAAAAGGAAACATTTAGAAAATAACGTAACATGATTGTCAATGTAATTGTTTTGTCACTGTTGTGAGTGATGAGTGTTGCTGTCTCATATATATATATATATATATATATATATATATATATATATATATATACATATCTATACATATACACATACAGTGGTGTGAAAAACTATTTGCCCCCTTCCTGATTTCTTATTCTTTTGCATGTTTGCCACACAAAATGTTTCTGATCATCAAACACATGTAACCATTAGTCAAATATAACACAGGTAAACACAAAATGCAGTTTTTAAATGATGGTGTTTATTATTTAGGGAGAAAAAAAATCCAAACCTACATGGCCCTGTGTGAAAAAGTAATTGCCCCCTTGTTAAAAAATAACCTAACTGTGGTGTATCACACCTGAGTTCAATTTCCGTAGCCACGCCCAGGCCTGATTACTGCCACACCTGTTTCAATCAAGAAATCACTTAAATAGGAGCTGCCTGACACAGAGAAGTAGACCAAAAGCACCTCAAAAGCTAGACATCATGCCAAGATCCAAAGAAATTCAGGAACAAATGAGAACAGAAGTAATTGAGATCTATCAGTCTGGTAAAGGTTATAAAGCCATTTCTAAAGCTTTGGGACTCCAGCGAACCACAGTGAGAGCCATTATCCACAAATGGCAAAAACATGGAACAGTGGTGAACCTTCCCAGGAGTGGCCGGCCGACCAAAATTACCCCAAGAGCGCAGAGACGACTCATCCGAGAGGTCACAAAAGACCCCAGGACAACGTCTAAAGAACTGCAGGCCTCACTTGCCTCAATTAAGGTCAGTGTTCACGACTCCACCATAAGAAAGAGACTGGGCAAAAACGGCCTGCATGGCAGATTTCCAAGACGCAAACCACTGTTAAGCAAAAAGAACATTAGGGCTCATCTCAATTTTGCTAAGAAACATCTCAATGATTGCCAAGACTTTTGGGAAAATACCTTGTGGACTGATGAGACAAAAGCTGAACTTTTTGGTAGGCAAATGTCCCGTTACATCTGGCGTAAAAGGAACACAGCATTTCAGAAAAAGAACATCATACCAACAGTAAAATATGGTGGTGGTAGTGTGATGGTCTGGGGTTGTTTTGCTGCTTCAGGACCTGGAAGGCTTGCTGTGATAGATGGAACCATGAATTCTACTGTCTACCAAAAAATCCTGAAGGAGAATGTCCGGCCATCTGTTCGTCAACTCAAGCTGAAGCGATCTTGGGTGCTGCAACAGGACAATGACCCAAAACACACCAGCAAATCCACCTCTGAATGGCTGAAGAAAAACAAAATGAAGACTTTGGAGTGGCCTAGTCAAAGTCCTGACCTGAATCCAATTGAGATGCTATGGCATGACCTTAAAAAGGCGGTTCATGCTAGAAAACCCTCAAATAAAGCTGAATTACAACAATTCTGCAAAGATGAGTGGGCCAAAATTCCTCCAGAGCACTGTAAAAGACTCATTGCAAGTTATCGCAAACGCTTGATTGCAGTTATTGCTGCTAAGGGTGGCCCAACCAGTTATTAGGTTCGGGGGCAATTACTTTTTCACACAGGGCCATGTAGGTTTGGATTTTTTTTTCTCCCTAAATAATAAAAACCATCATTTAAACACTGCATTTTGTGTTTACTTGTGTTATATTTGACTAATGGTTAAATGTGTTTGATGATCAGAAACATTTTGTGTGACAAACATGCAAAAGAATAAGAAATCAGGAAGGGGGCAAATAGTTTTTCACACCACTGTATATATACACACACACATATATATACATACATATCTACATATATACACATACATATACATACACACATATATATACACACAAATACATATATATATACACACACACACACATATATATAAACATATATATACATACATATCTACATATATATACACACACATACACTCTTTGCGGTGCGAGCAACTGTTGCTGGGGGTGGCAGAATCCATCAAGGAAGAAAAATGAAAAACATTATTTGTAGAAAATCTTAATTTATTTATCCATTCCTAAATAATTAAATGGGCAGGCTATTTCGTATCAGTGCAATACGCTGTTTGTTAAAACGGATGACTCCCGCTCTTACGTGCAAGTCTGCGTGGATTTTATGAACTATCGTATGTGTTCAAGTTCTATTTAAATTTTAAATAGAAGGAATTTTTATTTAGTCGACAGAAATATCTTTGGTTGGAATGTAAGGCGAATTTACTCTTTACATTTGTATGGTGAAGAAAAATTTATGCAATGATGCCTACATTTAACTTCCATTCCTACCAAAGATATTTCTGTCGACTAAATCAGGGGTGTCAAACTCAATTGCATAGGGGGCCAAAATCCAAAACATACTTTAGGTCGCAGGCCGAACAGAATAAACATTTATTGAACACACTAAAACTAAACTTTTAAAACTTAACTTTTTTGAACATAAATATGAATAAAAACAGACAGGAATATTATTCCTGAATAAATCAACTTAAACCTTAAATAACTTATAATATTTTGCTCTCCATAAAAATATATCCTGTCTAAATTATACAAGTTAGAAATAAAGTAAACGTTAAAAGAACAAACATTCAAATTTCTTTACTCTTATGTAATTTTATATAAAAAATAAACTTAAATTTTAAATATCCCAAAAGATTTTGCTCTCCATAAAAATATATCCTGTCAAAATTATACAAATTCAAATCTGAACATGCTGCATAACAAAACCTGGAAATATAAATAAAATGTGTTCTTTTCAGCAATAACAAATCAAATCATTCAGTTGTCTTTGCTCATATGTCATTTTAGAGCTGGACGCCTGGCATCTTTTTTTGGCAACAAGTTCGTTTATGTTTGGTGTGAGGTTCTGTGTTGTGGAGATTCTCAGGATGG
>JANRMT010062854.1:10812945-10829255 GCA_026402145.1 Polypterus bichir lapradei
AGCTTCTCACACAGATATGTGCTACCAAACATGCACAAGGTTCGAGCCGCATGTAGACGGAGCTGGAGCATTTCTGCGGGAATGGAGTGAATAAACTGTGCGGGCCCTGCAGCTCAATCACCTCCATCTGAATCTGAAGAGGTGCAGTTTCCACATCGACGGCAAATGGGTTGCGAAACAACTCAAAATTCTTTTTTTGTTCTTCAAAGTCACCAAAGCACCGTGCGAACTCAGTGAGCAGTGCGCTCAGTTTATCAGCAAAGTGCGTATTTGGGAACACCATTGTGCCGACTTGCTTCAACATTACTTGGCAACAGGGAAAGTGGGGCAAGTTGCACTGGTGCATTTGTGTCTCCCATAAAAGCAGCTTCACTTGAAATCACTTTGTGATTGTGCACGGGTAAAAAGGTCTGCTGAAGTGTCAGATTCTTCTTTAACTCTTCTGCTTTCTATATCTTCTGCATTGCATTCAGGTCTTTCAGGTTATCCTGATGTTTTGTCTCATAGTGCCGTCTTAGATTAAATTCTGTAATTAAAGCCACATTAGCTCCACAAATGAGACACACGGGTTTACCGGCAATGTCAGTAAACATATACTCGGCCTCCCATCGGTTTTTAAAGGCTCTATTTTCAGAAACAACTTTTCTCTTCGGCATCGTGTGGGCTAGCTTCGCAATAACTTGCAGCATCATAAGCTAGACTTGATTAACGTGGTAAGTGTTCGGCAAGGCAGCTGAAGCACTGCATTATGGGATCTGTAGTTTATTCTGTTACCAGCGCTTCATATACCCGGGCCATTAATAACAATAATACAGTATATAAAATGATCTGGCGGGCCAGATATAATTACACGCCGGGCCGGATGTGGCCCGCGGCCCTTGAGTTTGACACATATGGACTAAATAGAACTTGAAAAGATATATTTTTTCGAATGTGATTGCGCAATTCAGATCGAGTTGACGCGCACTACAGTACATCAAGCCCGCGTGCTATTGTGGTTTTGCCTGCGTGCTTCAATAAGTCACCCTTCCCTCGCTCTTACTTTTTTACCGTTCATCTAATGAATACACTGAGTATGGCTTTACCAAAACAATCATAAAGTATCCATTATTCGAGTATGTAGATCGGGGTATATATATATACATATATATATATATATATATATACCCGCGTATCGCAGCGGAGAAGTAGTGTGTTAAAGAAGCTATGAAAAAGAAAAGGGAACATTTTAAAAATAACGTAACATGATTGTCAATATACAGTAATTGTTTTGTGAGTGTTATTGAGTGTTGCTGTCATCAAGGATTTGATTATCATTATTTCTTTCAATCAGGTTCGTATTTGTAGGATGTGTTGTGTTCAAGTTACATTCCGTGTTTGTCAATCGTTGTAAAGATAACAGGTTTTATTCATCAATTCGTTTCTTACTGCATCAATAAACAGCTCGTCTTCTTCTTTATCTGAGACCTGACACACTGCATGCACGGGTTTTTTTTTACACGGTCTTCCTTTAGCGGGACATTCACTTTTTCCACCGTGTGCTTTGTTTCCGCAGTAGCTGCACTTATGAATATGCTTGTATGTATCAGACGCTTCATATTTTTTTGCTGCCTTTTCAATTGTGTAATTCGTTTTTTGTTCAGTGCTCTTTGGAACTGTTGCTTTTTGTCTCTGCACTGCGTCAGTTCACGTGAGCCGCTCGGTGTACATGCATCGAAGTTTCCCAGCTGTGCTGGTGCCATGTCGTGCTATGTCCATGGCTGTATTTAATGTTAGCTAAGTCCCGGCACTTAAAACTTTCTCTCGCAGTTTCGCTGAGTTTGTGCCAAACACCACCCTGACCATCTCATCTTCCTCTGCATAAGCACAGTCCTTCACCCGTGAATATTTAACGGCAGTGTTTCTATTGGATTGCCGCTGACGGACAGCCTTATATGGGCAGGCACTAAATTACAAATGCCAGCGGCAGCCTGTCTATGAACTTAATTTAAAGTTTAGGTTTACACCGTGCTTTGTTTCCGTAGTAGCAGCACTCATGAATATGGTTGTATATGTCACTCGCTCGCTTCTTATTGTTTCGCTGCCTTCTCAATTATATAATGCATGTTTTCTTCAGCGCTTTTTGGAGGTCTTCCTGGTTTTCCACACACTGCGTTGACAGTCAGTTCACGTGATTACGTGGGAGGCGTGATGATGTCACACGAAACTCCGCCCCCCCACGGCTTTCGAGCTCAACTCCATTACAGTAAATGGAGAAAAACAGCTTCCAGTTATGACCATTACGCGTAGAATTTCCAAATGAAACCTGCCCAACTTTTGTAAGGAAGCTGTAAGGAACGAACCTGCCAAATTTCAGCCTTCCACCCACACGGGAAGTAAGTGAGAGAGAGAGAGAGAGAGTGAGTGAGTGGCTGCAGGTTTTCATTCTAACCATCTTCTTCATTAGTGACCAGGTTTTGCTGCTAATGAACTTCTTTTGCCTTAGTTTTAATTAACTTGACTCAGGCCCCATAGTTGTCTCTTTTTCCTTAATTAGCAGCCAAGCAAAAACGAGACACAAAACAAGCTGCCACATAACCAACTCACCTGTGTCAATCACACAATATCTGAAAATAAAGAAAGGTGATGGCCTCGGTAAGGCTGATCTCTCAGGTCACAAAAACATTTTGACGGTGTTCTTAGAAAAAACAGAAAAATCAACAGTTTTGGAAATGTCTGCTGTGGCAGAATGAGAGCAGCAACAAGCCATGGAATTAAATAACAGGTTTACTTAACAGCAAGAATCAGCTTCTCAATAAGAGATTGGTTGGAGTGAAATTGGTTGGAGTTTGAAATCCCAGTTTAGCTGGTCATCTGTCAGCTCATTTCACATCTCATTTCTGTTTGGCTGTCATTTAACGAAGAAAGGAATACATTCAGAGGACTGAATCCTTAAAAACAAGGCTATTAAAATGAAGGAAAAAGAAGTTAATTAGGAGTGAAAACTGGTCACTGATTAGGAAAAGGTTAGAATGAAAACCTGCAACCCAGAGTTTGACACCCATGCCTTACTCTAAACTTCTACTGTCACTCATCTCCTAACAGGCGTGTCCACCCCTTACAAAACAGAAGCCCTTCACCCAATCCCATCACTTACAGCATTCATTCCAGCTTTTATGTTCCAGTATAGTGCCTCACAAGCTGCCTACACATCACAATATATTAACAAAACATAATATAACAGTATTAAAAAAAAAAAAATGACAATACAGAAGAACACTAACATTAATACAGAATAACATTACCGTCAGTAGTTTCCACTTTCAAAACATTTTTCAATTTCGTCGGCATCATGCTTTATATCGTATACCGTTCTTCCTACTCCGTAAATTGAAGCAATACTTGAAAAACTTTTGCCACTTCGTAAATGTTTAATAATTTCCTTTTTTGTGACAATTCCAACACCACACACACACTTTTATCAGCTATAACAATGTATAGTAGATTAATTTAACAAAAGAGAAAAGTTTACGAAATGCTATTAAAACTGAAGGTATGTAACTGACACTGTGGTGCTGGGGATAAGCATAAAGGAAAGTTGTTCCAATGTGCAAAGCTCGCAGCGTACTGCATGGTAGTAATAGTATAGTAAAAAGTAGGCGGTGGCATGTGCAATTTTTTTTTCCCGGCCCAGAAAAATACTAGTGATGTTAAAATTCAGGGACATTTCATGAACATTTTACATAAAGTATAAGACACATTTAAACATTTACAGATAATTCTGAACTTATTCTCAATTACAGTGAGTAAAAATTGGCATATGTAATTTTTCAGTTTTTTTTCTGTGTCATATTCTGCTAAGAATTGGAAGGTTATGGGTAATGCACTGTGCCTCTGAAAAATCAGCTAGCATGACAGGATGGCCTCAACAATTTATTCTATGTTTTATGTTTATGTAGTTGGTCAATGCGTAAATACTGGGAGGTGTGCAACACTCATTTGCCTGTTTGCTATTAGAATGTCTTTCTTTTTTTCCCCATTGTTGCTCTTTTGCTGACTATACAGCAGTTTGTGACATAATGCTGAATGTTTTTCAGCTCCATGGCCTCATTTAAACTAAAAGGAATGTAAACAGTTGTCTAGGGTGAAGTTTATTACACCAGATAAGGTCATGCAACACAGATTTCTTAGTTTACACATGTGCGTGTGCCAAGCTCCCATTACAGCAAACTCCAGGAAGTAAGTGACCCATGTAAGGGTATTTCACTCACCATATTACATTCTGAATCCAAGAAAGCTGTGACACTTTTTGCTCTCTGTCTGATTATAATATCACTGGGCCCATCATCAGACCATGCAAAATGATGAGGATGGGCAAGATGTGGTTTCATAACCATTTTACCTATGTCTGTGAGAGATCGCTTTGTTATCATTCTTGATTTTGCACATTTCATGTATAGGATGGACCAGCAATTTTAGAAGGAATCTTATGTTTTCTCTGTAAACTGCATTGTTATTGTGGGGAGCTGAAAGAGGCCGAGTCTTAGGTGCTAACCACTTTTTAAATTTCCTAAATGGTTTTCATCATCAAATCAGCTCAATGTTTAAACAGATTTAATTCCAGTTCCTAAAGAATGCTATACAAAATTGGCACAATACGTGTGAACTTTAGCATCTCTTGACAACTTAGATTCATTTAACAAATATCAATGAGTTAACCATGGTTATTTACTCTAGTAATTTTCTCAAACTAAATAAAGAGAAAACTGAAATTTTAGTGATTGGCAATAATGGATTCAATGAGGTTGTCAGAAATAAACTTGATGCATTAGGATTAAAAGTTAAGACGGAAGTAAAAAACTTAGGAGTAACTGTTGACTGTAACCTGAATTTTAAATCGCATATTCATCAGACCACTGGGACAGCATTTTTTTTACTTAAGAAACATAATAAAAGTTAGACCTCTTATACCATTGAAAGATGCTGAGAAATTAATTCACGCTTTTGTTTTCAGTCGACTAGATTACTGTAACGCACTCCTCTCAGGACTACCCAAAAAAGACATAAATCATTTGCAACTAGTGCAGAATGCAACTGCTAGAATCTTAACTCGGAAAAGAAAATCCAAACACATTTCTCCAGTTTTGATGTCACTACACTGGTTACCTGTGTCTTTCAGAATTGACTTTAAAATTCTGCTTATGGTTTATAAAGCCTTAAATAATCTCTCTCCATCTTATATATCGGAATGTCTGACACCCTATATCCCAAATCGTAACCTTAGATCCTCAAATGAGTGTCTCTTTACAATTCCAAAAGCTAAACTTAAAAGAAGTGGTGAGGCGGCCTTCTGCTGTTATGCACCCAAAATCTGGAATAGCCTGCCAATAGGAATTCGCCAGGCTAATACAGTAGAGCACTTTAAAACACTGCTGAAAACACATTACTTTAACATGGCCTTCTCCTAACTTCACTTTAACTTAATCTGGATACTCTGCATGTTCAATTCATCATAATAACTATTCATAGTGGCTCTAAAAACCGTACTAACCCCTACTCTCTCTTCTGTTTCTTTTTCCGGTTTCATTGTGGTGGCGGCCTGCGCCACCACCACCTACTCAAAGCATCATGATGCTCCAACATTGATGGACTGAAAGCCAGAAGTCTACGTGACCATCATCATCAAATCCTTCCGTGGGAACCCTAAATACAAAGAGGACTGTTTCATTTATGTAAGGTAGATTGCCCAGAGGGGACTGGGCGGTCTCATGGTCTGGAATCCCTGCAGATTTTATTTTTTTTCTCTAGCCGTCTGGAGTTTTTTTGTTTTTTCTGTCCACCCTGGCCATCGGACCTTACTTATTCTATGTTAATTAATGCTGACTTATTTTATTTTTTACTGTGTCTTTTATTTTTCTATTCTTCATTTTGTAAAGCACTTTGAGCTACATTTTTTGTATGAAAATGTGCTATATAAATAAATGTTGTTGTTGTTGTTACTCTTAGTAAGGAGTAACTAGTGCAGAGTCTTATCAAATACACCATCTACCAATTATCTAACCCACTGGATCCCAAACATGGTCCCTGGGAACCATGGGGGATGCAAGTTTTTTGATCCAATCAACTTTTTTTTTTCTAATTGGACTTCTAGCCTAATGAGGTGATTGACCCTAAATCTCAGAAATAGGGAAGTAACCAATGTAGAAATTACAAAACTAAATCTGGTATTTTTTAATTAAAAATGTACTAAGCAGTTATATGGGGTAATGTATTATTTTTTTTTTTTTTAACAATATTTTCATCCTGATTTTCAATCTACTTTTCCAGGTATTGTGGTTATTTAATCCACTTTTTACTGATTAGTGGGTCTAACCCTGAAGCCTTATAGTCTTTCATCATTCAGTGTTGTTTGCCTGGGTGTCTGCTCTTCTTGTTTTAATTATTATTAAGATACAATAAAGGGAGTAAACTACACAGGAAAGGGCAAAATACTAGGAAAAGAACAAAAGAGAGTTGAACATTTAAAGCCAATAGCAAAACTAAAAATATTTCTAAATGTCTTATAAACGTAAAACTTAAAATGCAAAATACTAGAAAACAGAATACAGAATACTAGAAGAGAAAAATACCAGCTAATGAGATCAATTATTATTACTTGCTGTAAATCTGGTCGGATCAAAAACCTGTAGCCAAAGTGGGTTCCCAGGACCAAGTTGGATGACCGCTGATCTAACCCTTAAATCCCATTAATGAGTCAACTAAAAATGTGGATAGAAATGTACATCTTACAATCAAAATATGGCCAGAAAAGTACCTCCTCCCATTTATGAATGGGTATTTAATATAATACCTAAGTATTCTCCCTTGCAAAACAGGATCAGAGAAGAAAGACCAATCAGACTACTGTGAACTCAAATTTACTTAATGCAATGATGAAGACACAAATTAGCAAGTAAAAACAGGAATGAAGGAGTCAATGAAACCATGCAAATTTAGTCAGCTGGAAATTAGACATTTACAAAAATATGTCATTAGCCCCATACATGATCTTAACCAGGAGTCATCAGTGATTCCCTTTGAAAAATATAAACAGCCAGACTGCTATTAGCCACTTCTTGCTATCACATTTTACATTGCCATTCTACAAGTTGCTTTAACACCCTCTTTGTTGCTATCTTAATAATAAATGCTTAAAGGCATAATTCGTGTGCTTTGTTTAACATTATTATTGCAATGTAACCAAAAATAGAATAGCCCTTGAGCCTATCCATAATCAATCCCCTTTTAGGCTTCAGCTTCTTTACCATGTTACCATCCACATTGCCAAAATAAAATAAAGTCAAGCTAATCACTCAAAACTAACATAGAGGAGTTTATGGCAAAGAGGGGAAAATTACACAAAAACAGCATTATGTGCTTTATGATGGACAACGTAAGACACACTTCAGAAGCCCCTCATTGAACCATCTTGACCCTGCTCTGGCAGGCAAAACTTGAAAAGTCAAAAACCAATCCAACTGTAAAGAACAATTCAATGTTACTGTATTCCAACATGCAAAATCACACTGACACAAATTCTGCGTTTGTCAGTGCTGCCTTAATAGTTTCCATGGGTTAATGAAATCTATGGATGAATGGGTGGAATCCAGAGCCAAGCAACATGTAAAACAAGTAATATCAGGTCACAGATTTTGTAGCAGAAAAAATTATAAATCATTCCATCCAAAGACATGCAGGTTAGGTGCACTGGCGATTCTAAATTGTCCCTAGTGTGTGCTTGGTGTGTGTGTGTGTGCGCCCTGCAGTGGGCTGGTGTCCTGCCCGGAGTTTGTTTCCTGCCTTGCACTCTGTGTTGGCTGGGATTGGCTCCAGCAGACCCCCGTGACCCTGTAGTTGGGATGTAGTGGGTTGGATAATGGATGAATGGATAGTAATGATTTTTCCACAAATAATCTATTTTTTGCTTTTGTTTTTAAATATCATCTATAAATAGCCTTGGTGGCCAGGGAGCAGCATAACTTGTGTTCAGCTAAAAGCACTGGGAAAGGCAAAGAAGTTTGAAATTTTCATGCACCAAAATAAACATGTATATTTTTCAGGAAATTCAATACTTTTATTAGGCTGACATTACAGCAATGTGCTGCGATACACTGAAAAAATAAAGGCTAGCTATAAAGTCTGAAGTAGTACTTACTACAACTCTTGAATAGTGTTGTGGAATACTACTAGCAAGAACCTCTCAGAAATTGTCAGAAAGGAGAATGCAGCTTTACTAGCTACCTTTTACCATCTATCTTTTTTTGCAGGAATACTTCTTTTTTTTTTTTTTAACATTTGCAGCACACTGGGGCATTTTATCATACTCAGGGATTTCTTACTAAAACAAGTAGCATTTTAATGAACAGATAAATTAGCTATTCAAAAACTGATCATGTGCCTAAAAGGGTTAACTAGAGCATGTCACAATATAACTAATGACCACGATATAGGACGCAACTAAAAGCAGTGACAGTACTGATCTGTATTTCTGTTATCAGCACACCACAGTCTTCACCAACTAAATAACACTCTCATGTGTAATAAAAGCAAGGTATATTAAATCAAATCCTGTCAGTGATACTCTGCTCGCAGAGATAGTGAACCCATGAGGCCTTTCATAGTTTAATAATGCAACAAAGCCTTAATAATGCTCACCCTGCCCCACTTACCTTGCCCTTGAAGACATCTGGGTTGAGGAACATGAAATCCCTGTAGCTCTCTGTACGAACTTTGTCCTGATATTTTTAAAATGTTGAAGAAAAAAAAAACTGTTACTTTGTTGTCTGCCAAACTTAAAAAATAAAACAATTCAAACTATAATAAATACCAAATAAAAAGCAAGCAAATAAAGTACATTTCATCAGAAATGCCTCAAAGTCATTTTCAGGTGTACTTGTATGATTAATAATGATTAATTTCTAAAATCTGTGTTAAGGTTGACTTATCCTATATTGCAATACATGCAGTGCTTTAATGTATAATGTTTTCAATCTACTAACAGAATTCCAAATGCAGTTCACTAACATAATTGACAGAAATGTAATTTTATCATGACTTTATTCTTTACCTTGAAATCCTCAAAGACGAATTACATAACACTGCATAAGTACTTCTGTTAGTATTTGATGAAAACGATAAAAGCAAATAATACTTTATATCTTCCTTTAAAACACATAATAAGTAAGTAATAAATTGTTATTTCAAACATATGCCATGTACACAAGCTTTTGAAGCAAATTAAGTTCCTACATTCAAAATACTAATACTGTGGCAGGCACTACAAACAGTCAATTAACATACGTATGTCAAAACATATATATCAAATGGTCCAATCATACTTACATTTTATGAACCTGCTTCTTTGTGATTATAACAATTTATTCTGTTTTCATGTGTGACAATAATCCCTCAGTAACTACACAGACTATTAAGGAGGTACTTGGTAATTTGGTGACAGCAGACAAAGAAACTGAAATCACATAAATAGCCTGAATTACTAGTATTCAGATGCCTTCTGTTCAGAATGTATGTAACATGTGCTGCCTTAGAAAGTCAGACCATATTATTAAAAACATCAGCCATCCCATTCAGTACAGTTACTTTTCTCATTACTCCATTGTGACAGTGTGTGTATATAGACACAATTTTCTGCATGACAAAAGATCTTTACACATATTTATCCATTCAGTATTTTTAATATGAACTCTTATACTGTAACAATACATTTCCAAAGTTAAAATAAACCATTTTCTGTAGATATTTAACTGAAGACGAAAAGCTCAAATGTTAGTGTTTGCATATGTATTTAAACCACTATGCTTTGGAAACTCTAGGTTTACACAACTTAAAATTAATCACAAACAACACAAAGGTAGCAGCCATTTGACCATAATTAGGTACTATTTTTGAGTTCTTTATATCTATCTGAACATAAAAAGCACCCTTTGTAAGGGCCATAGTCTTTATTGGGCCATCAGTGCAAAAATAAATATAAAGGAGAATTCTGCTGATGTGAGAAAAAAGTAATTGAAAGCACTGTTGGATCAATCATCAGAAAGTGGAAGGTTCATTACAGCATACAGACTCTTACTAGAACAGGCTGTCCCTCAAAACTAAACATCATAGCAAGATGTTGACTGGTGAGAGAGGCTACTAAAAATCCAACTGTCAATTTCAGAAGTCTGCAATTGAATGAGCTCTCCATAAAACAAGCCTCTATGGGAGAGTAGCAAGAAAGAAGCTATTCCTTAAGAAGGTCCGCATAAAAAGATGTATGGCACTTGCAACAAAGCATGAGAATGACCCAGTTAAGATGTGGAAAAAGGTTTTATGGTTAGATGAGACCAAAACAGAATATTTTGGCCAAACTTCAAAGAGGTATGTGTGGTGTAAAAATAACCCTGCCCATGCCTCAAGAAACACCATACCTAAAGTGAAATATGGTGGTGGCAGCACCATGCTATGGGGATGCTTCAATGACCCTAAGCCTAAGGCAAAAGCTATACTGGAATGGCTCAAAAACAGAAAGGTGAATGTTTTGGAATGGTCAAGTCAAAGCCCTGATTTTAACCCTAGTGAGAGGGGCCATCCCAACAACCTAGAGGATCTCTATGAATTCAGCCAGTAAGAATGAGGAAGAATCTCTCCTGAACAATGTGTAAAACTAGTACATATGTATCCCCAAAAGAAACAAGGTCGTTATTCAGCAAAAGGTCCTCAATAAAGTAATAATGTTTAGGGCTAGAATAATTACGCAAACACTAACTTCGGGGTTTTTTTTCTTCAGTTAAAGATCTGCAGAAAACAGTTTATTTTGATTTTGGAAATGTACTGTTACAACAGAAGAGTACATAAGAGTTCTCTTTAAAAATACTGAATGGATAAATATGTGTACAAATCTTCCGTAATGCAGAAAATTATGATGATTTTCAAGAGTATTGAAAACTTTTGCATGCCATATATATATATATATATATATATAAAAAATCAAGCACTGAACCATGCAGTCTCCATTTACAAACATTTATGAAACAAAATGGGTTGTTCTAAAGAGCTCAGTGACTTCAAGTGTGGTACTGTGATAGGATGCCACCTTTGCAATAAGATGGTTCGTGAAATTTCATTCTTGCTGGATATTCCACAAATAACTGTAAGTGGTATTATTGGAAAGTGGAAGCTTTTAGGTACAACAGCAACTTAACCAAGAAGAGGAAGACCACATAAAGTCACAGAGCGGGGTCAATGACATAATTCCACTGTCATAAATGTAAGCACAAAAACTGTGTGGACTGGGTTTCCATGGCTGAGAAGCTGCAGGCAAGCTTCACATCACCAAGTCCAATGCCACGCGTCGGATGGAGTGGCGTAAACCACATTGTCACTGGACTGTGGAGAACATTGTCATTAAAGTCCCTGTTGGTGTAATGGTCAGGTGTTGCAATACTTTTGCCCATATAGTGTATGTACCCGGGGTTTTCGGTGCGAGTTTGTGTCTTTTGGTGATACTGCATGACTGTCACTGTTCTTAGGAAACATGCTAGTATGAATTTCATTGCACTTTATACACATGAGAACAAAGATGATCATGATCTTTTTAAAGGGTTTGCAATAAAAGCCGGTCCAGTAAATGAATGGCTGGAAATTTGAATAAAAATCATATTCTTAGAGACAAGGAAATACCTTTCATTAAGTAAAAGAATGGGTTTCTCATTTTCAGACTGTTTAATATACTGTACTTATAGGCACCACAAAGGCACAGTGTTTAAGACTACTGGCTCACAGCTCTTGAAACTTGTGTTCTACACCCAATACAATTACTGTGAATGTGACATCAGAGCATTCTCTCTATGTATGATTCTCTCATACAACTGCAAGCTACAGCATATAACAGAACTCATCAAAATACTATAAATCTGTATTTTTGGTAATGTGTCTAAATGTTGCTATCTCTCCTAAACTGTGCACACAAGGTACTCATGTAGATGACACAGGGCATTGAAGAAAAAAAATACTATATAGAATGAGATTTGAAACAGGAAAAGATCAAGGTTATATTTTACTGCTGTGCAATATCTTTAAGTACTACTGAACACAGTTCAGAACTGTATCATTTATTCTAAACTTGAAAAAAGTTAAAGAGAATATTGTAATATGGTTTGAATATAGAGCAATAATGTTGATAAATTGTGGATTATTTATTAAGGGACCAGCCGGGAGGGTGTGGTAGATGTCTTATTTTTCATAATGCCTTTGCCTTACTACTTTTCTGATTTACTGCAGTGTTAAAACACTGTGAAAAAGATTAATTTTACTCATGTTTACCCATTTGTTTAATTATTCTCTACACTGATTAGTAAGTGTTCAGTACCATAGCAAAATGCCAGGAAGGGAAGTATAATGTTAATGGCATTAGACTATCTACCCCCAAATCTGCTGGTTCTTTTCTCAGTGTGTTTGACCCCATGAAAGTAGCTGACCTACTCATGTTTCAACTGTAAAAAAATGATTTAAAATAACTGTCCTGTTTCTTGAATAAACGAATTAGCCAAATATAAAATTATGATAATAATAATTATTAGAATGTTATGAAATCATCATCACCAACAAAACACAACTTTGTGATTGCTGGCTGTCTGCCCCCATCTAGTGGCAAAAAGGCAATTTGCAATTTGTAAGAGTAGCTACAAGCTAGAAGGCCCTTTGAACAGAGTGAGCTGGGGTAAGGGCTCACTGGTTGGAGCAAGAAAGGTCAGAATAGAGAAAACAGAGAAAATGTCAAACATACAAGGAGCAAGCCATAATGCTTGGTACTGAAAGGTCAAGTGGACCTTGAAATGCTGCGGTGGGCTGGCGCCCTGCCCAGGGTTTGTTTCCTGCCTTGCCCCCTGTGTTGGCTGGGATTGGCTCCAGCAGACCCCCGTGACCCTGTAGTTAGGATATAGCGGGTTGGATAATGAATGGATGGATGGACCTTGAAATACTGTAGCTCTGAATTTTTGGATACACTGCATTTTTCTGCTTTTGTCTGCTCCTTTTCTTATTCCTTTACTGTGTACAGGAATTTAACAACACACAATTTTTGAGTATTTTGGTTTAATTTAGCCACGCTGGGTGAAAAAGAACACTATGACAAGTAACAAAGTTTTTATAATTGTAACATTACATACTGTAAATGCTCCTTAACCTCTTTGCATTGCATTTTATTCCAAAAAAACATGAAAAAGCATTGCATTTTACTGGCATAAAAAATTACATTTTTATTAAATCTCAAAAGTGTAACAATGATACAAATAATAATCATGAATAACATAATAATATGAAATGAACAATAATAACAAAAGTAATAATAGTAATAATAATACTACTACTAATGATGCCAAAACAGTATATAATCTCAAAATTTGTCCTTTGTGTGGTAAATCTTAAAACACGGTGAAAGACACAATCCAACATCACAGTTGGAACAATAATAGCATGTTTTTTTTTTTTTTATTATTATTTTCTTTCCAGATTTATCAGTTTTTTTTTTCTGTTGGAGGTACAGTGGTGTGAAAAACTATTTGCCCCCTTCCTGATTTCTTATTCTTTTGCATGTTTGTCACACAAAATGTTTCTGATCATCAAACACATGTAACTATTAGTCAAATATAACACAAGTAAACACAAAATGCAGTTTTTAAATGATGGTTTTTATTATTTAGGGAAAAAAAAATCCAAACCTACATGGCCCTGTGTGAAAAAGTAATTGCCCCCTTGTTAAAAAATAACCTAACTGTGGTGTATCACACCTGAGTTCAATTTCCGTAGCCACCCCCAGGCCTAATTACTGCCACACCTGTTTCAATCAAGAAATCACTTAGATAGGAGCTGCCTGACACAGAGAAGTAGACCAAAGGCACCTGAAAAGCTAGACATCATGCCAAGATCCAAAGAAATTCAGGAACAAATGAGAACAGAAGTAATTGAGATCTATCAGTCTGGTAAAGGTTATAAAGCCATTTCTAAAGCTTTGGGACTCCAGCGAACCACAGTGAGAGCCATTATCCACAAATGGCAAAAACATGGAACAGTGGTGAACCTTCCCAGGAGTGGCCGGCCGACCAAAATTACCCCAAGAGCGCAGAGACGACTCATCCGAGAGGTCACAAAAGACCCCAGGACAACGTCTAAAGAACTGCAGGCCTCACTTGCCTCAATTAAGGTCAGTGTTCACGACTCCACCATAAGAAAGAGACTGGGCAAAAACGGCCTGCATGGCAGATTTCCAAGACGCAAACCACTGTTAAGCAAAAAGAACATTAGGGCTCATCTCAATTTTGCTAAGAAACATCTCAATGATTGCCAAGACTTTTGGGAAAATACCTTGTGGACTGATGAGACAAAAGCTGAACTTTTTGGTAGGCAAATGTCCCGTTACATCTGGCGTAAAAGGAACACAGCATTTCAGAAAAAGAACATCATACCAACAGTAAAATATGGTGGTGGTAGTGTGATGGTCTGGGGTTGTTTTGCTGCTTCAGGACCTGGAAGGCTTGCTGTGATAGATGGAACCATGAATTCTACTGTCTACCAAAAAATCCTGAAGGAGAATGTCCGGCCATCTGTTCGTCAACTCAAGCTGAAGCGATCTTGGGTGCTGCAACAGGACAATGACCCAAAACACACCAGCAAATCCACCTCTGAATGGCTGAAGAAAAACAAAATGAAGACTTTGGAGTGGCCTAGTCAAAGTCCTGACCTGAATCCAATTGAGATGCTATGGCATGACCTTAAAAAGGCGGTTCATGCTAGAAAACCCTCAAATAAAGCTGAATTACAACAATTCTGCAAAGATGAGTGGGCCAAAATTCCTCCAGAGCACTGTAAAAGACTCATTGCAAGTTATCGCAAACGCTTGATTGCAGTTATTGCTGCTAAGGGTGGCCCAACCAGTTATTAGGTTCGGGGGCAATTACTTTTTCACACAGGGCCATGTAGGTTTGGATTTTTTTTTCTCCCTAAATAATAAAAACCATCATTTAAACACTGCATTTTGTGTTTACTTGTGTTATATTTGACTAATGGTTAAATGTGTTTGATGATCAGAAACATTTTGTGTGACAAACATGCAAAAGAATAAGAAATCAGGAAGGGGGCAAATAGTTTTTCACACCACTGTATATATACACACACACATATATATACATACATATCTACATATATACACATACATATACATACACACATATATATACACACAAATACATATATATATACACACACACACACATATATATAAACATATATATACATACATATCTACATATATATACACACACATACACTCTTTGCGGTGCGAGCAACTGTTGCTGGGGGTGGCAGAATCCATCAAGGAAGAAAAATGAAAAACATTATTTGTAGAAAATCTTAATTTATTTATCCATTCCTAAATAATTAAATGGGCAGGCTATTTCGTATCAGTGCAATACGCTGTTTGTTAAAACGGATGACTCCCGCTCTTACGTGCAAGTCTGCGTGGATTTTATGAACTATCGTATGTGTTCAAGTTCTATTTAAATTTTAAATAGAAGGAATTTTTATTTAGTCGACAGAAATATCTTTGGTTGGAATGTAAGGCGAATTTACTCTTTACATTTGTATGGTGAAGAAAAATTTATGCAATGATGCCTACATTTAACTTCCATTCCTACCAAAGATATTTCTGTCGACTAAATCAGGGGTGTCAAACTCAATTGCATAGGGGGCCAAAATCCAAAACATACTTTAGGTCGCAGGCCGAACAGAATAAACATTTATTGAACACACTAAAACTAAACTTTTAAAACTTAACTTTTTTGAACATAAATATGAATAAAAACAGACAGGAATATTATTCCTGAATAAATCAACTTAAACCTTAAATAACTTATAATATTTTGCTCTCCATAAAAATATATCCTGTCTAAATTATACAAGTTAGAAATAAAGTAAACGTTAAAAGAACAAACATTCAAATTTCTTTACTCTTATGTAATTTTATATAAAAAATAAACTTAAATTTTAAATATCCCAAAAGATTTTGCTCTCCATAAAAATATATCCTGTCAAAATTATACAAATTCAAATCTGAACATGCTGCATAACAAAACCTGGAAATATAAATAAAATGTGTTCTTTTCAGCAATAACAAATCAAATCATTCAGTTGTCTTTGCTCATATGTCATTTTAGAGCTGGACGCCTGGCATCTTTTTTTGGCAACAAGTTCGTTTATGTTTGGTGTGAGGTTCTGTGTTGTGGAGATTCTCAGGATGG
>JANRMT010062854.1:10829655-10852165 GCA_026402145.1 Polypterus bichir lapradei
AAAAACTGCATTTTGTGTTTACTTGTGTTATATTTGACTAATGGTTACATGTGTTTGATGATCAGAAACATTTTGTGTGACAAACATGCAAAAGAATCAGAAATCAGGAAGGGGGCAAATAGTTTTTCACACCACTGTATATAATCAATAATGACTGCCAATAAGATGCTCTGGATTAATCCACAATGTGCTAGGTCGACAGCGTCCCTCTTTAGTGATGGTGTGGATGGAGGATGTTAATCCACACAATCTACGCTGCCCATTGTGCTATTGTAGTTGACCAAAGCAGGCTTCATAACCTGCTTGTTGCTTTTTGCATGTACAGTGACCGTAACTGCATTATGTATAGTGCTAAGAAGACAAATATCTTGTCTTTCCATTTCAGCACAAGCACTTTACCATTTTGCCAAGCTACTAGTGCACCTTGATGTTATTTAGCTCTGCCAAAGTCTTCAGGCATGCCACGATGGTTGGGACTGTTCCATATGTGTCAGTCTTTCTTTGCAGCAAAAGGTCACATAGCTCTGGTGAAGTATAAAATTGTCCATGGTTACACAGTAACTCTGATCCAGATGAGCATCTATCAAAGTCAGCACCAATGACGTAGCAACGCTGTACCGATTGTATTTCCGATCAACCATTGTCCCTTTTCCATTGTACAGAACTGAATTCCAAATGTATCCCATTTTAGATTCACAAAGCTCATAAAACGTTATGCCTAATCTTGCTGTTCTAGACATGATTTACTGTATTCATGACAGTCTGCCCTTATAAGTTATGAGATTTTCTTTGAAGCTGACATCACACTCTGGAATGTAAACGTTCCAAAATTTTGTTACAATGGCCTGGTATACCTCCCAATTTTTCTTCAGTTTGAGTGCTGGATGGGTACTCTCATCAAAGACTTCATTGTTGGTAAAATGCGAATATTTAATAATCGGCAAAAACCTACACTCAGACATACTTTCCACAAAGAACGGTGTGCCCAAAATTTTGTTCTTGGACCAGTACCATGTGTGCTCAGGGAAGTCTTTGCAATATTAAGCCTAAAAAGGCCCAGATATCAGCAGCAGCTACTAGTTCCCACCTTTTTGAATGAAAAAACTGCTTAGGTGTATGGTTATTTGCCCAACACTGTTCAGCATAATGATTCATCTCGAAAGCAATTCTGTCGATCACGTCATCATCCAGGAATAACTTCACATAAGTGAGTGGATTTTGGCTGTCAACGTACACTTTTATTCCTGGATGCCCCACAAAATTAAAATGAGGTGGCGCTGGTTTATTTGAAGCAAAGTCAACAGACAGCCAAACGCAAGTGTCACTTTTGGATTCATCACAATCACTTTCGGGCTCACTGTCTGTTTCGGTTTCACCACCTGAGGACAGATTCGCTTCCTCATCACTGCCGATGAGAAGCTCCTTAACATCACTGCTTGTATCACTAGCAAGAGTGTGCAACACCTGGGCTGCTGAAAAACATTTCTTACGAGACACCATTATTACGGCGGGTGTTACTGATCACACTTACGGTTGAGAGAAGACGACGTACTGACACCTTTGCCCATGTGATGCTCAGACGTAATGCTTATGCAAGACCCGCCAATAATGTTGCCCGAGTAATGCTCAGGACTTATGGTGACAGCACTTTTACAGCCCAAATGATTCTCAATTCTAATACTTACACAAGATGCATCTGTACAGTTGTGCAAGTGACACTTAGGACTAACTCTTTTAGCGTGGTTTTCATAGTTCGAGTAACGCTCAGGTCTAACGCTAAGGAGGTTACAATACAAGGCTAATCAATAATATTAAAATTAATTACTACAGAAAATGTACAGAACATGTTAATATTGTAAAACTAAGACTCCATTAAGAGATGCAGCTTTAAGCATCTTTTAGCCAGGAATTGTCTTTGTTTATTTTTGTTGTAATTTTATTGTGGGTACTGGGTAAAATATGTATCACTAGCATAATCTTAGTATTTAACCATTATCTGTAACTATAAAAATATTCTCTCATAAAAGTAACACATTTGACTTCCAACACATTACTTTGGACTTCTTAATATAAAAGTCCATTCAAATGTAGGAAGAACATACAAACTTTACATAAACTGTGACAAGGGCTGGAATTAAACCAAGGTGTGTTGTGAGTTGTGATATTCAGCACTACCCACTCTATACACCATGTTATTGCAGTTTATTTCTAGTAATCCTAAAATTAAAAAGAAAGATATGATTTTAAAAATAATGGTTAAAAAATAACTTAAAATTGTAAAACATTTAAATTGGCAAAATAAACAATACTGATACCAAGGCATTAAGAAGTAAGCAGACAAGATTATTATAAATAAACCTTACATTTTAATTTGCCTTAAATTTAGTAAGTTAACTAACATTATTAACTATATTGAAAATACATTGATCTTTAATTTCTTATATAATGTATTATAGTGGCTATATTTAATATTTTATATACACTTTTTTTAAGTATTACAATTATTGTATTAACTGAGTATGATTCCTTAAAAATAAACAAAAGGAAGCCTTATTTTTCATTTTCAAAGAAAAAGCAATTGATTCTGCAAGCTGACATGAGCAATCTTTAGCTCTTATGGGTGCTGACACTCAATTTTAGAGCTCTCTTCTACAAGGGTGTTACTCATGTGCTGCATCTGTCTTAATGCCTGAACAGACCAGATTTCATGTCAATCTGCTGGGCAGTGGTCTGGAAAAACTTTCTGCCTCACAGCTTTAAAGCATGCTCCTGCTTTGTCTTCAGAGATTACAATCCAACTGCAGCAAACACATGAAACAAGCTGCAGTTTCACAGTTGCAATAAATTTTATAATACCTGCGTTGTACACACTTGTAGTTAACAAAAGGCACAATAACTTTCTGTAAAATGACATATCTCACCTCTATGCAAAAAAAAGCTATTGTGATTTCATACTGGAAAAACAAATTATTCAAAACATAAAAAAATAAACTTAATTTAATAAAATTCATTTTTTGCTTTAAAAATATTTTTTAAACTAATTTAAGTAAATGTGTATGCTAAGGTATATATCACTGTAATGTACACTATATGAATGTTTCCAATTACTGTAGTTTAATAAAAATAGCTCAATAATTTACAAGTAAACCGTGAAAATTCCTGGTTGATAGCAATGACCAAGAAATAGTAGCACCAAAACATAAAGCTTACCAATAAATCACCATTCTCTGAGTCTGCTGTTTGCCTGTTCTCCTTGCACAGCCTTACGGGGAGATGCATCTTATTGTATCTTAGCAGCAATGTCAGTTAAAAGTCAATTACAGAGTAAACATAAGTTAAAAAATAAGGTATTCACACACACTTTATAGGTCAGGTTTTAAAGTCAATTCCCCTACATGTGTGCTAAAGCAATGAAAATCATGGTTACAAAGGAAAAATAATTAGAGGATGGTGGCTAAACTTGGAATCAAACTTGGGTCCCTAGAGCTGTGTGCCAGTAGTTCATACTATCCTATGTTTTTGCAACAGGGTTAAAATTATGTGTTAAGAATTAAGTGCCTGTTTCCTTTAGTGCAGAACATTTTTAATATTCTCTTAAAAGCATGAAAATTTGAAAGAGATTACATGAAATATTGAAAATGTGTTCTAACAACTGCTGTTTGTTCAAATATATACAGTTAATTAAGCTTAAGCTGTGAACTTGTTTGGATGCATATACACACACAAAAATATCCTTATGTGTGCACAGAACAGGGGGAAAACATGGAAATGTAAGGGTTAAAATTGCAGCATTTTCCATGTACCGGAAAAGCATCACAGAATATTGCATTAACAGAGGTTGTAATACAGCTTAAATAGGTTATATGATTGATCTTTTTTATACAGTTTTCAAACAGTATGTTAAAGGAAAAAAATAATGTGTAATTAATAAATGAATATTGCTGTAAAACAGAGAAGGATGTTGTCAACAGGGCCAAATAGCTAGTGAGAGGGAAGAGGAGAGGGACAAGAGGCAGCATAGGCAGTCAGAATGACAGATTGCAAAAAAAGTGCTTCTTTCCCCAAAGCAGTTTTTACAGAAGTCCCACCTTCAGCATCTCCTCGTGGATTCCGTAGTGCCCATATGAGCTAAAATAAACATCATCTTCGTCTTCTCGAAGCTCTGCAATCGGGCCTCCAGTTGAAGTATGTAGCTTGACATCTGCGTTCATCACAAGATTCTGAGCAAATTGTCTGTAATCAATTTTAAACACACCCTTAAGGCAAAACAAGTGGACCAATGAAGGAGAACAACTCTGACTGCAGTGGAATTTTCCCATTTCACTTTCAATTATTCACAACCTCAAGATCCCCCTGCTGGTAGGAAAAATATCAAACTGAAGTGTCTACACTGCAGCAAACTTAAATATGTACAATAATTAGTTTTTCTCTTCTTCATTTTGGTTTGAGATAGCATAAACATTGACATTTTAACATATTTACTAGCATATTTTAATTTAAAACATTTTTCATTTTCTCAGTTAAATACTAAAAGAGCAAGTTAAATACCAAAGGAAAATTATCATTATGTACATACAAAATCACTTATTAAATAAAAATGATAATACAATATTTACTATAAAGTATTTGTAGTGACCTTCTAAACTGTTATTACTTTCAGACTGCAGTGGTTTTCAAAAGAATCGAGCTGTTTTCCCATATATCAGCTGTTACTGAAATTCTTACGATTTGAACATTAAAGTTTGGTAGGCAACTTGGGTGCACTTGAGTTAGAGGGACTTTTTCCCTGCATTAATGTGCCATCTGTTTTATTGCAGAGATATACAAAAATGCTGGCACCACCACTACAAATACTGCTCAAAATCCAATTGGTAAAAATGAAACCCAAGAAAGTACATTAAAACGGAAGTGGCAAACAATATTTTACTAAATAACAAATTAAACAATTTAATAAACACATCTTTATCTTGGGTTGCTACTTCTTTTAATTTGATAACTACAGTAGTCTCTCATGTGGTACCCTTGTGTAAAGTGTTGTGGAAATAGTAATGTCTAATGCCTCCCTTTGATCAATTCCTGAAAAACAATAGCATTACTTATGAAAACCAATATCCCACATTTAAACGCAATGACTGCTCACTAATGAATGTGTACTGAATAGTCAGTCAGCCTATCCCAGCTAGCATAGACGCAAGGCAGGAACAAACCCTGAACAGGGCACTAGTCCAGCACCAGGCGAACACGAACACACACACACACACACACACACGGGCCAATTTAGGATTGCCAATTCAACTAAACTGCATGTCTTTGGACTATGGGAGGAAACCGGAGCACCTGGAGGAAACCCACAAAAACACAGGGAGAAAATGCAAACTGCACACAAGGAAGGCCCAGGACGTGAACCCTGGTCTTCTTACTGTAAGGCAGCAGCCTACCACTGTGCCACCCTGTACTCAATAGGACTTGCACGATTTTATTTTATACAACTGTTTTTCTTAACTGTACTTTATTTCTTCTTAGTTTACACTATAAATGTTACTTAAACAGGACTATAACTTTTTACACCTTTTTAGATAATGGGACAATAATTGCTTAACTGATGAAAACCTCAGGAAAATACAATATAAAAGAGCATTTGCCACATGCTGTTATTATCCTTCTACCTTGTTGATTTCTTATTTGCCTCTCACTGTTGCTTTCATGCAACCACAAACATTACACAATATTTTTTTTCTCCTTTGTAAATTCGATATAAATTCTTTACTCATCCTCTGAAATTTTGCATTAAACATGCTGTTGCTTTTACATTTTGAAATTAACTTATCCTTCACTGTAACAAGTAAAACTTTAAACTGACCGAACTTTTACTCACTATCTTCTTTCCTACAATTTAACATCATTTGCTTCTTTAAATCGTTGGTGTACCTCCACGAAATTTGCCGAACTAAAATCAATAGTTTGGAAAAATTATCTGCCAAAATGCTGTGGAACTTATTATATTATTCATTTTGAATACCTCTAGCATTAAGACTTTTTTCTATTACTGATTTTTGTATGCTTTTTCCCTGGTGGCTTCTCTGATACACAATTCATTTTTACTTTATTACCAAAATTACTGTCTGATACCTGTTAACAGTCTTTGAACTGCACAAAACTGCAAAATTCTGATCTCTTATTAACATCTCTAGATTCTGAAAAATTAATGCATGCTTTTGCTTTCAGATTATGGCAAGGCACCCCTAACAGGACTACCTATGAACTACTTATATCAGCTACTATAACAAGAACATAAAAAAAATCTGAGCACATCTCATCTGTCTCAATAACATTAAACTGATTTCCTGAGTCCTCTACAATTGATAGTAAAATACTGTTAATCTCACAGAAAGCTCTGAACAATCAAGCACCTTCTTATATTTTGGAGTGTGTCCCCACTTATATTCTTAATGGTAATCTTTGATTCACAAACACTGGTTTGCTTGTTATCCTATGAGTCAAGCATAAAAAAGGCAAGTAGTCTTTTTTTCTTATGCACCAAAAATCTGGAACAATTCTTTAATTTCTCCTTTTTATCATTTTTTTTCTTTTTGAACCTTGCAATAGGTTATAATACAGCATGTACTGCGTATAATAAACTTAAAATGATTGCATTAGTCATTAACCATTACTTTTCTCTGCCTTCTTTTTTTTCAGTTTTCTGGTGTGGCACCATGTGCCAATCTAACACCTGGTCAAAGTACTCTGCAACCACCTTTGATTTTTTGGAAGATCTACTACTACTCAAAATCTACCAGGAGAGTGCATAATAACAATGATGAAGAACTTTGGTACCTATGTACTGTAGAATAACCAGTGGGGTTATGCAGCCTTTTGGTACCCCTGTAGTGTTCACTAGTATCCCACCAGCTGGAATTTGTTTTTCTTGCCTTTTTGGTCATTTGACCACTGCATCAGACTATGATATTTACTAATGCAAGTATTAGAGACTTAAAGCAGAGTACAGTTAATAGCAATTTCAGTTATATCATTAGGAACTGTTACTTTTATATTTTTTAATTTTCTTATTTTTATCTATGATTGATTGTAATGTCCATTTATTTATTCATGCACTCAACTACTTTTTTTGCTACTGCAATTGATTCTTTAACATCTTTTACTATAGTTTGACCTACATGTCTCATATAAAAATGTGTTACCCAAACAAATACCTTATATTATACTTGTTCAATTCTAAACTCCATGTAACCAATGTCCCTAGTTTAAACAATCTTTAATTAAGCTATGCATATACCTTTCCAATACATCGGTGCCCCTCTTTTTTAAAATATAACCTTTCCAGAAAACACAGATCCCATTTGTTTCAAACACCACCCCAACATCACATCTCTATCCATCCAAGAGCAATGTATTCAAACTGATTTCTTCAGTGTTATCAGGACTGGTATGTGACAGAAGAAGCACTTCAAAAAAGATCACCTTGCCAGTTGTGCCCCTAAGCTCGGAAACCTAGCTTTTTGAATTTGTCTTGCATAACTGGAAATTAGCACATCCCTTTGTCCTTTGTTATTACATGGACAATGTCAAATTGATCCACCCAGGAATAAAACAATACACCCAGGGAAGACTCTACACACCAGAGAGACAGCACATCACTAAAGGTTTCCTGTTACTGGAGTAAACCTGTGTGTCAAAAACCATGATAATCACATAATTTCTGCAGAATTGTCAGCTAAATATTCAAGCTACAAATATTCTGATCTACTAAATCTCAAAGGTGTTCTACTGGATTCAGCTCTGGTGACTGGAATGCAACTAAAGAACAGCGAAGTTATTCTCATGTTCATGAAACCAATATGAGACAAGTTTTGCCTTGTGACATGGTGCATTATCATATTGGAAGTAGCCATTAGAAGATGACTAAATTATGGCCATGAAGGGGTGCATATAGTCAGCAAAAACACTCAAATAGATTGTGGCATTCAAGAAATGATTGATTGGTATTATTGGGTGCAAAATGTACCAAGCATTCATTCCCCACACTATTACACCATCACAACCACCACCAGTCTGGACTGTTGACACAAGGCAGGTTAAATGCATGGATTCATGCTGTTGGCACCAAAATTGGATCCTATTATCTGTGTGCCTCAGCAGAAATCTAGAATCATTGAAAAAAGGCAATGTTTTTCCAGTGTTCAGCTGTCCAGTTTTGACCAGCCTATGCCCACTGCAGCTTTAGCTTTCTGTTCTTGGCTGACAGGAGTGGAACCTGATGTGAACTTCTGTTGTTGTAGCCTGTTTCAAGGTTAGATATGTTGTGGTTATCGATGTTACTGTAGCCATTCCAGTCTGGCCTGTCTCATCTGACCTCTCTCATCAACAAGGCATTCATATCTATAGAACTGCCACTCACTGGATATTTTTTGTTTTTCACACCATTCTGAGTAATCTCTAGAGACTGTTGTGAATGAAAATCCCAGGATATCAGCAGTTACAGAAATACTCAAACCGCCTGGCACCAACAATCATGCCACAGTCAAAATCCATTATGCCCTAAGAACATACACAAAATATCTAAAGGAATATTCACAGCACAAATACAAAATAAGGCTACTCTGAAAACTCTCCTATTGGCAGGAAACTCCTTAATTATTAAAAAAAAAAACATTAATGAGAAATGTTTATTTCTTTTAGTTTTTCTCATTGAGTACAGAAAGAGACTAAGACACAATATAAACTCTGTTTCAGTATCCTCCAGTGTAGAGTATTCCACCAATATTATGCTTTTTAGATTAAGGTGCAGCCTTTACTGCTAGTGACCAAAGAATTCTGCTGCACAGGCTTAAGAATTAATTCAGACAATCTAGCATTGCTTTTGGTTTACTTTGTACTTCTACATGTACTTTTTAATATATGCACAAGCCTGATAAAAGAACTCAGATGCAGGGTCCATTGCTGAAAACATTTTTCTCCACAAGTGTTTAAATTAAGATGTCAATGTAATTAAAAATGGAATATTAACTACTTTACATGCTGATGACATACAAATGTACAGTATTTAATTACATTAGTGAGGTGAAACAATGAATGGATAAAAATATCACATTTGAAAAGCAACTGTAGTTCTTTTAGTGGTAGCAAAATAAAAATAAAATTCAGACAAATTCTAGTGTGAAAAGCTTGAACAATCCACATAAAATCAAAGCTGTATTACTTCTGACACATTATAAAAAAGTCTGTTTTTTTATCTTTTCAAATTACCATCTTGAATTTACACATCACATTCGGGAACAGTCAATGACAATCTTTGCTTGGAAAACTTCTATTGTCATCAATAAAATGTAAACCCTTCTGTCCAGTCACAAAAAGCTGTCTTTTTCTTTTCAAATGCAAACTGCTTTGCTCAGACTGTGGGCCTGGTCCCATCCTCCATTTCAGCAGGCGCATGGCTCTCTGAACTCCTGCTGACAGAAGTACCTGAAGGCTGATTTATATCTCACGCAACACTAGCAGCTATGCTTGCCTAGGCACAGCTAGAGATAAGAATATACAATTACACTATCACTATCAGAGACATTGTGAGTCTTTACATACAAGTGAATGTAATAAATATAATATTTTAGTGATAAGTATATGGTTCAGCATTATTTTAAATTTAAAACACACAACATATAGTTGATTCTTTATCAACAAAGTAGAAAGTTAAATAATATTATAGAACAAAATTTAAAGTATGACACATGAAGTTTACTGGAATAAGAAACTACTTTAAGAACACTTATGTTATGTAGAATGCCCAGTGGAGGCTGGGCAGTCTTTTGGCCTTGGAACTCTTACAGATTTTGTTTTTCTGGAGGTTTTTGTTAGTTTGTTTGTGTTGTTTTTTCTGTCCTCCTGGCCATCTCATCTTATCATTGGATACATCTCTAGAGACTTAAACAGTTCTATATATAAGGAATCTACTTCTCTATTAGTTATATATGCATCTTAGGCAAGTGTCTATCAATTCCTTGCATGTTTTTCATTCATTATTATTTTTATCTAATTTTAATCTGCTTTTCTTTTTTCATAACTATTTAACATTTTGTAAAGCACTTTGACCTACATCCTGTGTATGAAAATGTGCTATAGAAATAAACATTTTTGTTGTTACAAGAAAAAAGGTTTAATGAAAACAAAAAAACTCTAATATAAATCAAAGGTGGATGAATCCTCTAACCAGCCAATGTTTGCTGTGAAATATAAATCTAGCCTGTGATGATGCACAGAATTAGAGATTTTTTTTTTTTTTTTTTTTTTAACTCCCAATGGTTAATGAAAATGAAACTTTCATCTATACTGAGAACAAGTGTTTTGCACCTTTTGCTTGTTCAACATTAATGGCATAATAAAAAAAGGTGTCGACAGTTTTAAAAGAGTATCAATTTAATTTCTTTTTAGCATACCACTGTTCACAAAGTATAGTCTGAGAGTACTTCATTAAATGTAAAAACACATCCAAGGCAAAACATCTATTTTTCAGTGTAAGGTGTAGTATATACCGATGTTGCCATTGGGTCCATATTTAGTCACAGTTTCTGTGCATTTTGCAAGCTCTCCCTTTATCTACACTTTTTCCATTGAGATGCTTAATTTTTCCTTGCAACTGCCAACAAATAAACAATTCATGGAAAATTGTAAAATAACAAGATTGGGTGCAGGCCTGACGGTGTCCATCAAAAGACCTAAAATCCAAACATAATCCACACATTGAATCCAATGACACCAGAACAGATTTCAGCAACCGTTTTTCTTACAGACTTGGATTAACACTAGAACTGCCAAGAGGCTTCCAAACCCTTTTTTTCCCTCACTAATGGGCCATCCCCCTCATCATACTGATAATGCATCCCTTTTTTGCCTAATCCCCAAAAAACATAGATGGGCTAATAGAGCTTGGACTTGAGTTAACAAAAACAAGGGTCAGAGCATGGGGTGATGCAACAAGACAATCGCCTAAAGCAGCAATTTTCTAAGGACAGCATTTTCACATAACCCCTTTATTCTGCTGGAATCCAGTCACTTCCAGGCAGGTGGTGCAAATGCACTGTGAAGGGTGGAGACTACAATGAGAAATTACATGATCAATTTTGTTAAGGTTTGTTCCCATTTCTAATAAATCCCATTTTCTAACTTTAGATTGACCTCCCCTCATACATATCCTGTACCACTCTCACATACATCTCTGCCACTGCCAAATTCCTCATACAACACCATAACTCCTTTCTATGCACCTTGTCATATGCTTTCTCTAGGTCCACAAACACATTGCAACTCCTTTTGGCCTTCTCTATACTTCTCCATCAACACCCTCAGAGCAAACATAGCATCTGTGGTGCACTTTAATGGCATGAAACCATACTGCTGCTCACTAATCATCACCTCCCTTCTTAATCTAGCTTCCACTACTCTTTCCTATAACTTTATGCTGTGGCTGATAGGTTCTATCCCTCTGCAGTTCCTACAGTTCTGCACATCACCCTTATTCTTAAAAATCGGTATCAGTACACTTCTCTACTCCTCAGGCATTCTCTCACTTTCCAAGATTTCATTAAACAATCTGGTTAAAAACTCCACTGCCATCTCTCCTAAACATATCCATGCTTCCACAGGTATGTCATCTGCATCAACAGCCTTCCCATTCTTCATCCTCTTCAGAGCGGTCCTTAATTCCTCCTTACTAATCTGTTGTACTTCCTGGTTCACTATCTCCACATCATCCAACCCTCTCTTTCAACCATCAACCACTCAAAGTAATCTTTCCATCTGCTCAACACACTCTCCTTGTTTGTGAGTATGTATCCATATTTATCCTTTATGACCCTAACCTGCTGCTCTTCTGTCCTTGCCCGGTCCCTCTGTCTAGCCAAGTTGTACAGGTCTCTCTCCTTTTCTCCCTCCTTAGTGTCCAGCCTCTCATACAAGTCATCATACACCTTATCTTTAGCTTTTGCCACCTCTCTCTTCACTTTACAACTTATCTCCTTGTACTCCTGTCTACATTCCTCATCTGTCTGACTATACCACTTCTTCTTTGCCATCCTCTTCCTCTGTATACTCTCCTGTATTTCCTCACTCCACCACCAGGTTTCCTTTTCCTCCTTAACTTTGTTAAGTTTCCCAGCTGTCTGGTAACTCTTCACTACCACCCAGTGCCTGTCTCACCTCTTCCCTAAACTCAACCTTGCAGTCTTCCTTTTTCAGCTTCCACCATTTGATCCTTGGGTCTGCCCTCACTCTCTTCCTCTTATTGATCTCCAACGTCAGCCTACAGACCACCATCCTATGCTGCTTAACTACACTTTCCCCTGCCACCACTTTGCAGTCTTCAATCTCCTTCAGATTTACTCTTCTGCACAGGATGTAATCTACCTGTGTGCATCTTCTTCCACTCTTGTACGTAACCCAATGTTCCTCCCACTTCTTAAAATACTTATTCACCACAGCCATGTCCATCCTTTTGGCAAAATCCACTATCCTCTGACCTTCTTCATTTCTCTCCTTGACACCATAACCACCCATCACCTCCTCGTCTCCACTGTTCCCTTCACCAACATGCCCATTGAAATCCGCTGCAATCACCACATTCTGTCCCTTGGGTACACTGTTCATCACATCATCCAACTCACTCCAAAAATCTTCTTTCTCATCCACTGCACACCCAACTTGCGGTGCATATGCACTAACAACATTCACCTGTTGATGAGCAACTGTTTCCAACCAAGGTCTGTTGTCCTTTCTTGCAATACACCTCAACCAAGCCTGACAAATTTGTCATAAAGTTTGCATTGTAGAAGATTTTGAGACAAAGAACATGTACAATGCCATTCCTTATGTAGGAAAAGATCCCAGTCGTTCCACGGGAAAAAGACTTTCTGAGAATGTAGTGGTAAGTATTATGGAGCCATTTCTGGACAAAGGAAGAACCGTAACAAGCAACTTGTTCACAACGCATTCGTAGGCTAATAGACTGCTGCACCACAAAACAACTTTGCTTGAAGTGCGATGGAAGTTTCCACCTGCAGGTAAAGGCACTTCAGTACGTGAGCAATTCTCCACACTAGTTTTTAGATCTGGCAGTGCCACGCTAAAGGTGTATACTTCTAAAAAGTAGAAGTCAGTCTACATTCTCAGCAAAATGCACAATAACGTGGAGATTGGGCAAGATCGGGAAAAAAAAAAAACAAACATGGTCACAGACTACAAACACATGAAGGTATGCGAATGAATATAATGTTGCATCAGTGCCACAATGTTTTTTGATATGTACTATTCAAGTCATAAAATGATTTATTCAAATTGTCACATTTTTTTGTCATTGTGGGTGGGACATCAAGAACCAGAAGGTGCATGCTAATTCAGTGCAAACAGGAACACGCAAGAAAAGTAGATGGAAAAAAAAAAAGAAGAAGCACCACATTTGATGATAAGCTCCTGTTCCAAGACCTCTGCCTCCCCCTGCAAAGACAACCCATGTTCAAATGACAGCGTTTTCAATAATGACATTTCATGAATGGATGTGTGTGTGCATGCACAAGAGAGGCAGAGACAGATTTGATGCCATTCAAGTGATTACTGAAATATAAAATAAACACTTTCACAAAGGTATAATGAAACAAGTGTGCGTCTATTCAAGAATAAAACTGAGTAAAAAAAAAAATCAAGTGACAAAAAGATACCAAGAAGACATGATTCACCAGTATTTGTGTGTCTGCTCATATCCCTTCAGCGATATCTATTACAAGTAACATACATTTTACACTGGCAGTTAACAGACTCAAATCAAAAGTATGTTTTTACTATATAATAGTGACTAGCAAAATACCCACGTTTCTCAGCAGAGAAGTACTGTGTTAAAGAAGTTATGAAAAAGAAAAGGAAAAATGTTCATAGGGCAGTTTTATACACAATTTACATTACATTTCTAGTATTATTATTAAGTTATAATATTGTAATAGAAATTATATAACAGCAGAATCAGTGGGAATCCTGAGCTTGTTTTCCTACAACCAGACAATCCCATCTGGGGACGATGGTAGACAGTGACAAGCAAAGCGTGTTGCTTATATTCAGTCTAGTCCGTAATCTCGTTATTGTTGCTGTCACTGCAGAAAACACTGCCTCACAAAGATAGGAGGTTGGAAATGGAAGCAGACTTTTCAGTGCTTTTGTAGCAACCTCAGGATATTCCGCCTTGACTTTAATGCAAAATGTATGGAGATTTGAAGTTGTCTCAAACATACTTTTAAGGCCACCATCATTTGCAGCCTCAAGCAGTTGATCCTCTTCAAGCACAAAGTTGATTTACCTGGCTTATTCACAAATCCATTCCTTCCCATTTCGGGGGTCTTTTGTGGTTGGGAAATAATGCTCAAACTCTACTGAAAGCTGGGATATGTGATCATACACCAGCTGGGAGAAAGAAGGCCCTGGCTTGGTATCTTTAACAACCTCTGCTAACGTTTGAAACATATCAAAAATTTTCACTCATCGGCCCCATAAATCAAGTTTGGCTTTGAATGCAGCCACTTTATCTGCCAACTTGAACAACGGGTATCTTCTGCCTCTGCCCAACATGCTACTGCTCCACCGTTGTAATGAGATTCTGTATTTGTTACTATAGTGCTTTCTTTAACTTGCGTCCAGGCGTTTGCAATCATTTCAATAGCTTCTTTAGTGTTAATTTTAATCTTCTCCTGTCTACAAGTTATGCTGATGAGAATTTTTGTCAGCATTTCCTTGCGATAATACACTTTCAGGGTGAGAATGATGCCCAAACCCAATGGCTGAAGCACTGCTGTAAAATTGGGTGGGAGGAATTCAATGTGAACAATATCTAAATGTGGAAGTATGTTGTGGGCAGCACAGTTATCAATCGGAAGCCGAATTATCCTTTTCTTCTTCTTCATATTGTGAGGTTTCTGAACTCTTTTAGGATCTCCCCCGCCCAATAGGATGACACAAAGTGCGTCCCGAAGCGCAATTGTCCTGTCTGTTTAAGATTGCTTGTCCATTGCCGGGGCAGGGCAACAGCAGGCTCACAGCTGAAGTCGAGTGCCAAAGAAGCGAAAAGATTGTGGTCGCGCTCTAAGCCCCTGTCTTAAACCCAAAAACACAAGGCTGAGTCTCAGTACTTTAGCAAAACCAGCTTTATTCAGCTTGAAACAGGAACAGCAGGGTTATTTATTGTAGAGTGATCTGCCACTCTCTTATAAACAGACACAGCAGTCAGACAGGGTTGTGACCAGGTTAGTGGCCAAGTAATCCTGTTCCCTGCATTTACAATGTTCCTTGCATCACTCATTGAGATCTTTTCTGTTTGCTTCGGTGAAGAGCTACAGCAGAGCTGTGAGCCAGCTGTTGTCCCAGTAACGAATAAACAGTCTTCCACAGACGCGGTGATCACACTTCGGGACGCTCTTCGGCACTTTGTCCAGTTGGGGGAGGTCCCAAGAGAGTTTAGAAACCTCACATTTTCTTGAATGAGTGCCACATTAATAGGAATGTTTCTTGAACAAGCATCACTGAACCACATAAAAACTGCTTTTTTGTCATCTTCAAATGCAGCAATTTGCATGCAATTGCAACCTGAGATTTTTCTTCTTTTATTGCTCGGTCTTTTAAGAAAGTTGATAGTGTCGATGGCGAAATTCCAAATTCACCGGCAAATGAGAGTTGCAAAAATTTTAAGTTTTTTTTTCTAATATGAACTGTTATCGTTTTTTCATGTCTGCTGTTTCTATAGGAAGGGTAACAATGAGTTAAATTCCAATGGATGTTTTTCAAATGTTGATGAGCAATAAGCAAAAGGTATCACTGAAAACCACAGAAAACAAAAACAGCATAAAAACAGTACGGGGAAAGTTCAAAGAAAGAAATTTTTTTTTACAATGTTTCTGTTTGGGGATCGTTGTGCACAACTGAGCTGCGAGCACAGAACTAACTGCTCTGTGGATGATTTATTCAAGCATTTCAAGGTCACTTCGTTCTAATGAAAGTATCTGCTGAATGTACTTCTATAGATTTCTATAGACTCGTGTCATATGGGGAAACTGTCGGGACCATAAAAATACTCCGTTGTAATGAAAATTTAATTGTAAAGATATTTGTTGTAATGGAATTATACCTGAAGTATGTGCTCGTATCTCTCCTCAGCTCGATCTCTCTCCTCTCTCTGCGCCACTGCAAAGTCCAGCCTGCCTAGTGTTCTGAAAAGTGTCCTCAGTGATGGGGGCAACCATTTTGCTGTAGCCCTTCACTGAGAGAGTCTCCGTTGCAGGCAGTTCTCTCGCGGCCCAGTTGTCAGATGGCCACGGCCTGCTACTGGGCAGTGGACCGGGGGTTGGGGACCCCTGAAATAAGTAACAGAGAGAATGGAAGAGGCAGGTGCAATCTCGGGGCATGAAAACCACTCGGTATGGGTCGGTGAAATGACCGACGGTGATCACTGGAATAGACATGTTCTTCAGGGTAAACTTGCAACCGTTGAGAAATGGAGTACAAAGGAAGGCAAGAAGCGGTGGAGCAGGGAATGAAAAGCAGATATCAGCACCAGGAAAACATACGTGAGCAAGTAATGAACCACAACAATGACAGCCTTGAAGCAGTGGAGTAAAAGAAAAGACAGGAGTCACCAACAGGAAGACATGAAGCAAGGCCAATAACAAAAGGCTTGAAGCGGTGGAGTAAATGAAAAGGCAGGAGTCATCAGCAGGAAGGTAGGCAAACAATAACAGGCTTGAAGCGGAGTAAAGAAGAAGGGAGCAGTGAGCACGACGAACAGCTGAGGAAAGTAACGAAGCGAGTGAGGAGGCATATGAGCGCGGGATATTGTTAATGTATATAGGCAGGGAGCCAACCACGTGGCAGGTGTATGGACAGTGGCCATGCGGAAAAAGGAACGGGGACCGGGGGGCACCCCTTGTGTATCTCTGCTGTGAAATAAATCGTCTGTTAATGGAAATAAGGAATGAAACAGAAATAGTGAGAAGGGGTTTCCCCTATCTATATATAAAGCTTAGGGGGTAAACCCGTTTCCCCCCTTGGGTGTTGCAATAGGACATGAAACATACCTAAATTTTGTAAGTACACTGCAAGGAATCAGCACGCGAAATTTCAGCTTCCCACCTATATGGAAAGTGGGAGAATTAGTGATGAGTCAGTGAGGGCTGCGCCCTTTATATATATACTAGCAAAATACCCGCGCTTCGCAGTGGCAAAGTACTGCATTAAAATTTTTATTAAGAAGAAAATTTAACCTTTTTAAACTGAGGGAAAATATGGCAATAATTATTTGTTAAGGATCTCTTTTTATACCACGTTGTCAGTTCGGCCCTCCGGTTGTAACATGACCAAGCTGTGCGCTGAGCTTACTCTTGAGCATGCAACTTACAGTTGGCCATGTGAACAGTAATCTTGTTTCAAATCTCACAGCATGGATTGCTGCTGTCATAATCGATTTCAGTTTCATGGTTTGTTTCAATTACGACAGTATTTGCAGGACTTGTGTTGAAGTGACATTCGGCATCTGTCAAGCGTTGTAAGCTTACAACCGGTTTCATCGATAACTTCACATCCAGCTTTTGAGAGTTTAAACATTCATAAATATCAAAGTGTCCACTACTGAAATTTTCACCTATGAATGTAAGATGCTTAAGAGGCATGGGCGGTTGTCGAAAGGTGTAAAATATTTGGCCATTTCGGTACACTTGAAAGCACCAACCGAACAATTCAGCGGCAGCCATCAACTCACATGCAGAACCATAGGTGAAGGGCTTAAGCATTTCACTCTTCTAGTGCTCCTGTGTAGTATAATTATCTCCTGTACCGTCATCAGTCCACACCTTGAACCTGTCCCAGTCATTCAATACATAAGACACAATGTTCTTCCAGATATCAAGAGTGAGCCTGATATGGCCGTGCAATATGTAACACAGAGAATGGAAAAGGTAGGTGCCATCTCCGGGCATGGAAACCACTCGGTAAGTGACAGTTCTTTGATCGATGGTGATTACCTCGATAGACATGGTAATGGGGGTTGGAATGATGAAGGAAATGGGTACCTGAGTAATGTAAAGTAAGTCTAAAATACCTATACAATAACTATAATTGTAATAAACAAACAATAAAACAGCGGAGAAGCCGTGGATTAAACAAAAAGGCTGTAGTTATCAGCAGGGAGACGTGAATCCCGTGGCGAAGCAAGGAAGGGAATGTAGAGACTGGAGCGACGGACGGCCTTATATAGGCAGGCAGCCAACAACGTGGGAGGTGATGGGATGGGGGACCCAACGCCGCCTCACATGGTGACCAAGCTGCAGGCTATGGACGTATATATGTACGTAAATAGGATTCAGTTAGCGTTGGGAACCCGTGTACCAAATTTCTTGAAGATGGGCCCATAAGACTGTTGAAAAGTTCAATATGGTGGCCGACAGTGGCATCATACCACCGAAATAAGTATGTACATTGGTTTCGGTTAGTGCAGGGAAGCCGCCTACCAAATTTCGAGAAGATGAGGCCATAAATAAGAAAGTTCAACATGGCGGACGTTGTTGACCGTTATGCGTAGAATTTCGAAATGAAACCTGTTTAACTTTTGTAAGTAAGCTGTAAGGAATGAGCCTGCCAAATTTCAGCCTTCTACCTATACAGGAAGTTGGAGAATTAGTGATGTTTGAAAATTCAATATGGCGGCTGACAGTGGCATCATACCACCGAAATAAGTACGTACATTGGTTTTGGATAGCTCAGGGAAGCCACCTACCAAATTTCGTGAAGACGGGGCTGTAAATAAGAAAGTTCAACATGGCGGACGTTGTTGACCGTTATGCGTAGAATTTCGAAATGAAACCTGCTTAACTTTTGTAAGTAAGCTGTAAGGAATGGGCCTGCCAAATTTCAGCCTTCTACCTACACGGGAAGTTTGAGAATTAGTGACGTTGGAAAGTTCAATATGGCGGCTGACAGTGGCGTCATACCACCGAAATAAGTATGCACATTGGTTTCGGTTAATGCAGGGAAGCTGCCTACCAAATTTCGTGAAGATACGGCCATGAATAAGAAAGTTCAATATGGCGGACGTTGTTGATCGTTATGACCGTTACGCGTAGAATTTCAAAATGAAACCTGCTTAACTTTTGTAAGTAAGCTGTAAGGAATGGGCCTACCAAATTTCAGCCTTCTGCCTACACGGGAAGTTGGAGAATTAGTGACGTTTGGAAAATTCAATATGGCGGCTGACAATGGCATCATACCATCGAAATAAGTACGTACATCGGTTTCGGTTAGCGCAGGGAAGTCACCTACCAAATTTCGTCAAGATGGGGTCAGCCTTCTACCTACACGGGAAGTTGGAAAATTGGTGATGTTGGAAAGTTCAATATGGCGGCCGACAGTGGCGTCATACCATCGAAATAAGTACATACATCGGTTTCAGTTAGCGCAGGGAAGCCGCCTACCAAATTTCGTGAAGATGGGGCCATAAATAAGAAAGTTCAACATGGCGGACGTTGTCGACCGTTATGACCGTTACGTGTAGAATTTCGAAATGAAACCTGCTTAACTTTTGTAAGTAAGCTGTAAGGAATGAGCCTGCCAAATTTCAGCTTTCTACCTACATGGGAAGCTGGAGAATTAGTGATGAGTCAGTCAGTCAGTCAGTCAGTGAGTGAGGGGCTTTGCCTTTTATTATTATAGATACACTAGCAAAATACCCGCGCTTCGCAGCGGAGAAGTAGTGTGTTAAAGAAGTTATGAAAAAGAACAGGAAACATTTTAAAAATAACATAATCTGATTGTCAATGTAATTGTTTTGTGATTGTTATAAGTATTGCTGTCATCAAGGATTTGATTATCATTATTTCTTTCAATCAGGTTCGTATTTGGAGGACATGTTGCGTTCAAGTTACATTCCGTGTTTGTCAACCATTGCAACGATAACAGGTTTCATTCATTGAAGTGTTTACTACCCAAATCGCTAAAGGCAAGGATGTGCGTATTTTGAACGAAAAGGGAGAATACAGCGATGGAGCTGAAAAGTGAGAAGCAAAACTGTTTAAATAAAGAGCTGGGAAGGTGAATAGAAAGAAGCAGCCAGCGGTAAAGCAAGGAAGACTCCATAATAAGGACAGTTGGGTGCACGTAGAAGGTGTAACAATAGGATTGTTAAGCCTTATGAAAATGGGTGCCTGCTAATGTAAAAGGGATATTCGGACCTCACGGCTTTAGTTGTCTGTTGTGGAGCAGGCGTTTGATTTATAATATATAGCAAAATACCCGCGCTTCGGAGCGGAGAAGTAGTGTGTGAAAGAAATTATGAAAAAGAAAAGGAAACATTTAAAAAAAAAAACGTAACTCAGTGGCGGACCGTGCATTTCACACCTAGGCCTTCAGTAGTGCTCCGTCTGAATCAACCCGCCCCTCAAAAACTAATTTATGGTTATAAAAACCATCTTAATATGCAGAAATCTATACTAATAAAAGGCAAAGCCCTCACTCACTGACTGACTCATCACTAATTCTCCAACTTCCCGTGTAGGTAGAAGGCTGAAATTTGGCAGGCTTATTCCTTACAGCTTCCTTACAAAAGTTGGGCAGGTTTCATTTCGAAATTCTACGCGTAATGGTCATAACTGAAAGCTGTTTGTCTCCATTTACTGTAATGGAGATGAGCTTGAAACCCGTGGGGGCGGAGTTTCGTGTGACATCATCACGCCTCCCACGTAATCACGCAGTACGTAGAAAACCAGGAAGAGGCCCAAAAAGCGCTGAAGAAAACATGCATTATATAATTGAGAAGGCAGCGAAACAATAAGAGGCGAGCGAGTGACATATACAACCATATTCATGAGTTCTGCTACTTCGGAAACAAAGCACAGTGTAAACCTACACTTTAAATTAAGTTCATAGACAGGCTGCCGCTGGCGTTTGTAATTTAGTGCCTGCCCATATAAGGCCGTCCGTCAGCGGCAATCCAATAGCAAACTGCCACGGGTAAATATTCACGGGTGAAGGACTGTGCTTATGCAGAGGAAGATGAGATGGTCAGGGTGGTGTTTGGCACAAACTCAGCGAAACTGCAAGAGAAAGTTTTAAGTACCGGGACTTCGGTAGCATTAGATACAGCCATGGACATAGCACGACATGGCAGCAGCACAGCTGGGAACCTTCGATGCATGTACACCGAGCGGCTCATGTGAACTGACACAGTGCACAGACAAAAAGCAACAGTTCCGAAGAGCGCTGAACAAAAACCGAATTACACAATTGAAAAGGCAGCAAAAAAATATAAGGCGTGTGATACATACAAACATATTCATAAATGCAGCTACTGCGGAAACAAAGCACACGGTGGAAAAAGTCAATGTCCCGCTAAAGGAAGACTTTGTAAAAAAAAAAAAAAAACCCGTGCATGCAGTGTGTCAGGTCTCAGATAAAGAAGAAGACGAGCTGATTATTGATGCAGTAAGAAACGAATCGATGAATGAAACCTGTCATCTTTACAACGATTGACAAACACGGAATGTAACTTGAACACAACACATCCTACAAATATGAACCTGATTGAAAGAAATAATGATAATCGAATCCTTGATCACAGCAACACTCAATAACACTCACAAAAAATTACTGTATATTGACAATCATGTTACGTTATTTCTAAAATGTTCCCTTTTCTTTTTCATAGCTTCCTTAACACACTACGTCTCCGCTGCGAATATATATATATACCCCGATCTACATACTCTCAAATAAATAAGCCACACACCGTGGCGTAATTGTAGAGGCTTTGCTTCTATCGCCTACATCCGAGGTTTGATTCCCGAGAGGGGATGTACTGAGTATGTACGCGTGCTTCTCGGTTCATTTTAACCTCGCATCTTCTTGGTTTGAGACGTATGACAAAATATGCGGTTAACACAGAATCATGTTACGTTATTTTTAAAATATTTCCTATTCTTAGCACAAGCACAGCTGAGAAGCTTCGATGCATGTACTCCATAACAAAAAATAACGCATTTAATCACACTTTCAATTCCAAGCAAAGGGGAACTTTTGTCAATGCATGATTTCCTGGTACATCGATTACACTGATGCACACATCACAGCTACACAAATTTTACAGTCGGATGAAGCGCGTTCCTACGACTGATCGGAGGAAAATTTAATTTCAAAAAACTACGCGAGCGAAGCCTTGATAAAAGCATGGTTTTGTGCACAGTGAGAAGCAAGCAAAATTAGATGCATTACAGAAAGCGGACTTTGTGGCTCTTACTGGGGATCATTGGACTTCCGTGACCGTTAGTAATTCTAATTACATCTAATTACAAAATGTTCAATGATCACACTGTTTTAGCCTAATGTACAAAATAATTTTGGCTAAGGTTACTCAGAGTTTAAAGATTAAGTTGGTCAAATTACCTTTTATGTTTCTGACTTATTTTTTTAAGAAGAAAAACTGCACTTT
>JANRMT010062854.1:10862671-10877984 GCA_026402145.1 Polypterus bichir lapradei
ATGATGTCACACGAAACTCCGCCCCCACGGCGGTCAAGCTCAACTCCATTACAGTAAATGGAGAAAAATACCTTCCAGTTATGACCATTACGCGTAGAATTTCGAAATGAAACCTGCCCAACTTTTGTAAGGAAGCTGTAAGGAATAAGCCTGCCAAATTTCAGCCTTCTACCTACACGGGAAGTTGGAGAATTAGTGATGAGTCAGTCAGTCAGTCAGTCAGTGAGTGAGTCAGTGAGGGCTTTGCCTTTTATTAGTATAGATATAAATAGTTTTACTGTCAAATAATGCAAAGAGTACGCGACACGTGTTTCGCCCTAATTCTGGGCTCATCAGGCGTACATACTCACTGCACCCCCTCTCGGGAATCGAACCTCGGATGTCAGCGCTAGAGGCGAAGCGTTGCAGATGACAGTATGTAGTTACATTCCGTGTTTGTCAACTGTTGTAAAGATATCAGGTTTCATTCATCGATTCCTTTCTTACTGCATCAATAAACAGCACGTCTTCCTCTTTATTTGAGACATCACACACTGCATGCACGGGTTTTTTTTTTTTTTACACTGTCTTCCTTTAGCTGGATATTGACTTTTTCCACCGTGTGCTTTGTTTCCGCAGTAGCTGCACTTATGAATATGCTTGTATGCATCACTCGCTTCATATTCTTTTGCTGCCTTCTCAATTGTGTAATGCTTTTTTGTTCAGTGCTCTTTGGAGCTCTTGCTTTTTGTCTGCGTACTGCGTTCGCAGTCAGTTCACGTGAGCTGCTCGGACAACATGCATCAAAGGTTCTCAGCTGTGCTTGTGCTATCTAGTGCGATGTCCACAGCTTTATTTAATGTTAGCTAAGACACGGCACTTAAAAGTTTCTCTCGCAGTTTCGCTGAGTTTGTGCCAAACACCACCCTGACCATCTCATCTTCGTTTCCATAAGCACAGCCCTAAACCCACAAATATATAGCGGTAGAGTGTTTCTATTGGATTGCCGCTGATGGACGACCTTATATGGGCAGGCACTCAATTACATGGGAGGCGTGACGATGAGAGACGCAACTCCGCTTCACACAGCGATCGAGCTGCAGGCTATGGCCGGTATATATGTACATAAGTACGTTCCAGTTATGACTGTTACGCGTAGAATTTCGAAATGAAACCTGCCTAACTTTTGTAAGTAAGCCGTAAGGAATGAGCCTGCTAAATTTCAGCCTTCTACCTACACAGGAAGTTGGAGAATTAGTGATGAGTGAGTCAGTCAGTGACTTATAAATTATAAGCATAAATAATAGCAGCTCACTACTCAAGCGGACATGTCTACTTCGTATCGATTGATATTTTGGCTTCAGTTTTTACACATTGGCAGCAAAATGTAAATTGAAAAATTTATTTTTCTTCGGTTTAATTCTTGAATAAAAGCACACTTGTTTTGTTATACCTTTAGTGAAAGTGTTTATTTGATATTTGGACTTCAGTCTTTACACATTATACACTTCATGTCAACATTTTGTCATTATTACTATAACATAAAAAAAGTTGGTTTTAGTTATGTGTTCAATATCTCTTGCCTCTCATTTCCTGTCATCCTACATTTACACAGAACATTGCAGAAACGGAACACACATAAAATATATATATAGTCCAAATAACAATTTTATTTTTAATATTTTAGGGTATTATTTACCCTATACGATTCCAAACAGATACACAGACTTCAGCTGTGATAATTTTGTGTCTGACTTCAGCTGCCTCAGCGGGGGGGGGGGCGGGGTGGGTGGGGGGATGGTGAGCAGGCTGCCTGTTGCCATTTTTGATTGACACATTTGCAAAATAAAGTCGCTGATGAGGAGGTGCAATGGGATTTAAGGTGACCCTGCATTACAAATATTTTAATAGGCTTTAGGGATTCTAGTGTTAAGCATGTTGTGTTTGTCTACACTTGTGACTTGCATAGTTTTTCTTGCCATGGTTCAGCAGGTCTGACACCATGTATCAGTCAAATTTGAGTTTCTCTGCCAAAACATGAACATGACATGCAGTAGTTGCGTTGGTACTTTTCTCACACATTCAGTAATGTTATCCATCAATCTACCCCTAGTTAGCCATGATAAAATGCCTGTAGCATATTCAGTGAAGGTTTTATTGTACTCTAGACAGCATCCAACATACATTGGACCTCATTCTTGCTCAGTCAGTAAACAGCTGAGGATTTTCCTGCTGTGATTGTAGCTTGCTTTCCAAGCCTTGATTTGTTACGCTTGTCCTCAGACTGTTTTGGACAAGATTCACAGAAAGTGCAATGTATCGGATAACTGTACCACTTAACATTGGACTTTTATGATAGCAATCATTTCGTGTCAGATAATTTTAGACAAGAGTGTTCGGAAGTGAAAGAGAGAGGCGGGTGATTGGAGTTATGGTGGAGCCCGGCCAAGCTCAGACCAAAAAAAGTATTAACTCTGATAAAATTTGGTCTAAAGTGAAATCTTTTTGATGATCCCTGCTCTACTCTTTCCTATGACCCCTTTCCTTTTTTTCTTTCTGGCAATGGGACCTCTCCCCTCAGACATCATTTTCACAAAGACTACTACTTAAAAGCTTCATTTGATGGGTCTTACACTTAATCCATTCTGATGTCTGTGGCGTCATGGAGCAGTTGCTGCTTTTGATCAATATTTTTATGTGATATCCTAGTGCTTTAACTCACTTATCTCATGCTTCTCTTTATGTACTTCTCTTTCAGTGGCTATTATTACTCTGTTATCACAAAAAAATCTCTTACTTTTGGACTTGTCCTTATCTTTTATCTCTCACAGACAGATGTTTCTCTGAATTACAGTTAGAATGTTATTGACACTTATGCTCTGGACAGCATCAAGTAAATTGACTCAGAATCAGGTTATTTTGACTATTATCATATTGTAAAAAGGTGGTGCAGATTCTATTATTAGACAGAATGTGGCACATCACTAACTGCTCTGGTTTCAATCTCTTATTTTGCAAAGACTAGATAGAATATATTTGAAAATAAGTAATACATTGAAATAAGTATTGTGACTTTCTTAAGAATCTGTCATATTCCAAGGTCTGAACAATTAAAATAAAAAAGACACAAAATAATACATCTATAGTTTTTAAAAAAAGGAACATTTTCCTAAATTTAAATTTGGAAAAAAATAAAAATTTCAGAATACAATATAAAAGAAATACAAATAACTTAATACATAATTCTTGTTTTAACTATAATCTAAAATACTACGGTAAGAGATTACTAAGAAAAAAACCTACTTTACTTTATGAAGATCATTCAAAGCCCTTTGTAATTCTTCCTCAGCCTTAAAAGCTCTATCTTCTGCCTGTTGTAGTTGTTTAAGTAGCATGGTTTCTGATGAGGATCCTTCATTTACTTGGTTAGAGATATGACAGTCCATCAATTCACCTTCCCACAATTCCTCAATATCTGCAATTAAAAACATAAAAAAATCCAAAATTAATCATTTACCATCTTGACCATATAAATTATAAATATTTTAATTAATCTGTATTTCCCTCTTTTAAAATTATTAGTTGACTTCATCAAAATATTACATTTCTCCACCATGCAGTTCAAGCAAACACATTTTTAAATTATTTTAGAAAAAGATTTCTGTTTAAGTCTAACTCCCCGTACTACAGGCACCACATATGCTTATAAGTAATTTTTACAATACATAATACAGAGCAGCCTTCACTAACTGTGAGCAACAGTACTGCGCACTATCGACTTATTCACAATTTTCAATCATTTTGTACTTTTGTGCACACATCATCAAATGTAATCAGCAGCAAGCACAGCTATGCAGTAAGTTCAGTCACAGTTAAACAGCTCAACTAGAAACTGCCCATAACTCCCAGAGTTCTAAGCATCCCAGTCATGCAGTCTCAGGGAAAGAAGATGCTGGGAGGGGAGGGCAACATTCTCACTCACCTCCCAGTAAACACAGCAGATGTCAATTAATGTTACCTGAACCATGTATACCCAGATCAAAGATGAAAGACAGTCATTTATGCCTACATCTATCTTTGTGTATTTGATTGAAAAAAGATACTACAATAGGGCTATCAAATTAGCCAAAAAGTAATGTTCAAATATTCAAAATTTTTAAAAATAATTACATATATAAACATGTCAAATATTGTAGGTGCCACAATGATTGATTGTAAAGCATTGAGCACTGATGATACACTGTCACTTAAAATATGCACATGCAAACCTAAAAACCACAGCCTTTCATAAGAAACTGGTTCTCTAAGTGTAAAAAGTAATCAAAGAGAAAGCGGAGCCAAGAACACTTTGCACTGCCTGTACTGTACATCAGAAACCCAGTCAAATTTTCTGTACCACCAACAATCCTCCATTTTTGCTCCAAGATGTCAAAAGATGTTGTATATATTGTAAAGGGCGCTATATAGCGCCCGGCCCGGCACAGACCACGCAGAGGCAACGTGTAAAAAAACACACAGGCTTTATTTTTTCTTCAAATGTGTGACACGTCTTCCCCGTGCCACACAGCCCAAACACAGTCCCAAAGCACAAATTCACAGTACAATTTTCCACCACTCCTCCCAGACAAGCTTCGTCTCTTTCTTCCTCCCAACTCAGGCTCACCGAGTGGTGGTGGCTGGGCCCTTTTATAGCCCACCTGGAAGCGTTCCAGGTGATTAACCACCTGGTCCTAATTGCACTTCCGGGTGGGGCTGCAGGCTCGTCCAGCCGGGCTGTGGGAAGCAGGCAGCTCCCCCTAGCGGCCACGCCGGGCCCCAACCAAGCTGTGGAGAACTCCATCTCCCATGGAGCCCTGCGGGTGGTTGGGAAAACATCGTCGGCCAGGGAGGCTGCCACCAAGCGTCCCGGGGGAGGTACTGAACTGTCCATGGAGGCTCCCCCGGAACATAAGCAGCAGGGGTGTCCCTGTCGGGCATGGGACCCGGCTGTCCTTCACAATATATATACTATATATATATATTATAAAAAAACATCCTGGAGAGAAACACTAGGGAGACGAGACACGGAAGACACTTAAAAGACCCGCGGGACAAAAGAGATTGGCTTTGTGGCAATCCAAAGAGTAAGGCAATATACACGGAGCAATGGTTATAAAATGGGGACACATAGGTATCCAGGCTCTTTAAAGCATAAATAGGGATCACTTCACTGACATGTGAGCAAGCCACGGAGACGCGCAGCACTCGCGGGCTACAACGTAACAATAATAATTTCCAGAACGTGCTGTTACGTTGTCATTCATTTTACCCACTGTCTTTCTTTCATTCATATGTTACGTAGGCACGTACCTTTTATCTTCGGCAATCTCATTCTCTAACCAGGGCTTAGGAGCTAACCAGCATAACACTGTCCACCACCCCTTTCGTTATTCCGGCACATTGTTGACATCCATGATGAACAACAACGTACTAAACTGGAAGGTGGTCTACGCATGCGTGGAATTCGCGGACAAACAAAGATCAAGATCTAAATGAAGATCTCTTTAGTTAATTTAAAGCACAACAATTTGCTTAGTTTGAATGTCTGTGTTTTCAGGTGTGACTGGAGTACTACAGTCTTCAGTAGTATAAGCCTGGAGGAGATTCTTAATACAATGCCTATGTTTTAGCTGTCTCTCTACTGCCATCTAGTGCTTCTTCTTCTAATTCATTCGCGGACAAACAAAGATCAAGATCCAAATGAAGATTATATATAGAGATAGGTCATCAGAACCCATATGTTCCACTTTAAAACACAAGAGTGGGCTAGTTATTTTTTAAAGTTACAAAACATGCTTCACTTTAGAATGGAATTATATGTGGCAAGGTAATATACAGTATATCAAGATTGTGCAAGAATAACTTTGACTTAAAAATATTTATGCTTTAATTAAATAATAAATACAAGAATGGAAGAATAATAAAACTTCTGACTGTCTTGGATTCTTCTAACAGGTTTGAGAATAATTCCAATCAGATGAAGTGCCTGTTGCACTTATCTACCTCAAAAACAATTCTTTGATAACATGCAAAAGACAAATCAAAATTGGTGTTTTCCGTATAGCATGTCTGATCTTTCTTACATGGTGATGAGGAGCCTCAGGTGCAAGAAAAGAACCAACCCTGGATTTAACAGCAGACAATATTAGGGCTCATAGTTCTTTAAAATATAGCCACAAACATATCTATTTAATATGTGAAGGAACCAGGTTGCCATGAGAAAAGTCTTCAATAAAACAGTGAGACTGTACACAATGGCTTAACATCAGAAACTTCACTCCAGGTCTCTAAAGATATACACCATTAGGTAGGCCACGGTTTAATATGGTCCCAACTGAGTATCTTCAGCTTTTTTGAAATATCGTGCTATTGAAATACATTAAAGCTTAACTCTTGAAAAGATCACTATTTTTTCCTCTGACTGACTATGCCAACTCAAATGACATTCAGCACCATTTTGGAGTTTTTCAGAATGTTTTCAAGATTGCATTCTTTTTAATGACAATGTTTCAAGAAGAAGCAAACACTAGTTTCTGAAAAGCAGATTCCCACTGCTCTTTACATGAAGCAGTGCAGTCTGGTTTCTATTCTGAATCCACTTCCCTTAGTTTACTGATGTCCTTATGATTCAGGCTTTAAGTGTTCTATCATAAAATATAGAGATTAAAATGAAACATTTGTGGCAAAACTGTATAATCTTTCTGAAACAGGTACAGAAAAGAAAATGGTGTAAAGTGTATAATTTGCCTCTTGGTTACACAGTGTGTCAGTTACGGTACAATTGCACTGTGCCACACAACCTTTTCTTTGACTAGGTCATTTAAAGTGCAGAATACAAATGCAAAAAGCAAACAAAGAAAACACAATTTATACCAAACTGAAGCAGTGGATCATCTCTTAAAGTAGGTATCATATATTCTTCCTTCTCCCACAGATCTGTACTTGAGATGGACAGTAACTTCTCCGCTGTGCACTTCTAAAAAGAAAAAATACTCAATTAAAAGAGCACAGTTTCTAAAATATTTAATTTGAAACTTCTAATAAACATGTTAGAAGCAGAAATGTGAAAGCATGTTTAACTGAGGGCTGTGTATTTTAAGTTAGTAAAACATATAACAACATTAACAGAGAGCAACTGTGAGATGATCCGCTGTGGCAACCCCTAACGGGAGCAACCGAAGGAAGAAGAACTGTACCCAAAAAAATTTTTATTTTTTTTTTCTACCTTTTATTTTAAGGAAAAATATAGTTAAAAGAATTATATTTGTATTATCTGCATTTTAAATGGAGTCGTGAAAAAGTAAGTACGCCCCACTGAAACTGTTGACTTTTCAAATGTCTGAACAGGCAAACAGTAGATCTTGATGCAATCATTTCCAAAAGATACATTTAGTAGAATTGAATAAAAACACAAAGAAAAACTGCTTTTCAGTCATTTTTTTAACAAATATATATGTAATTGTTTACTAGGGGAAAAGTGAATAAACCCTTGGCCACATAAGCTGATATTGCTCCTTTTTGCCAAAGTGACTTCTTGTATGTCATGCTCTTTGACACTAACTTGTGTGTTACCTGTTACCTTTTCGCTCTAAACTTGGCATGTTTGCCATTCCTTTTAACCAGGTTAATATGAGTGATTTCTTGCTATTTATTTCTCATTATGTCATACTATACAAGGATACTCCAGAATGATCTCATTCACATATGCAATAATTTTAAGATCACTTGGAATTTATAAACAGGCTATAAGTGAGAAGGATTTGGGAACATTTATTTATGTATAAGGGCATTTAATAAATCAGTCATAGGAGCTTTTGGCAAATAACTGCATGATTGCATTCAGGATAGTTCTATGTAAATGGTAAGATAAAACCAAATATATATATATATTTTTTTGCAAATGTAGTTGCATGGTGTACTGGCTGGTCACTGTTCATCAACCATCATGTGAATGTACAGTGTTCACAATTGTAAGCAGTTCATGTTGTCTACCTTTATTCCTCTGCAATTCACTAGTATTGAGCTTTTGAGAAATTTTGTTTGTATGTTTAGATTTTAAAACAGTTTAGTATGCCAATATTTTATGTGTATGTTTATATATATATATATATATATATATATATATATAATGGTTTATGACTTAAAACAGTAACCAAATTTCAATAAGCTAAGGTTAGCCACTAATGGTTAACTATGAACGCGATGCATCCAGTTGTGAACATATTTAAATGTACAGTAATCCCTCGCTATATATCGCGCTTCGACTTTCGCAAATTCACTCTATCGCGGATTTTAAATGTAAGCATATCTAAATATATATCACGGATTTTTCGCTGGTTCGCGGATTTCTGCGGACAATGGGTCTTTTAATTTATGGTACATGCTTCCTCCATTTGTTTGCCCAGTTGATTTCATACAAGGGACGCTATTGGCGGATGGCTTAGAAGCTACCCAATCAGAGCATATATTACATATTAACTAAAACTCCTCAATGATATACGATATGCTTCCCGTGGGGTGCTTGGTTGTTTGCTTTTCTCTATCTCTCTCACTCTCTCTGCCTGACGGAGGGGGTGTGAGCAGAGGGGCTGTTTGCACAGAGGCTGTTTGCTTAGAAGATACGGACGCTCCTCTAAAAAATGCTGCTTTATCGCGGTGCTTCCGCATACTTAAAAGCACAGAAGCACGTACTGATTTTTTGATTGTTTGCTTTTCTTAGCGAGCGCTCTCTCTCTCTGAATTTCTCTGCTCCTGATGCGCGCACTCCTTGGAAGAGAAGATATGTTTGCATTCTTTTAATTGTGAGAAAGAACTGACATCTCTGTCTTGTCATGGAGCACAGTTTAAACTTTTGACTAAAGGGTGTTATTTCATGTCTAGAGGGCTCTAGAGGGAATGTTAACAGTGTGGGAGAGTTTATAAGGGCTTAAAATATATAAAAATAACCATACAAACATATAGTTTCTACTTCGCGGATTTTCATCTATCGCGGGGGGTTCTGGAACGCAACCCCCGTGATAGAGGAGGGATTACTGTATCTGTTTTACAGGACTACCTTATAGGTCTTTAAATTTGTATTACTTAGCATAGTATTTTGGAGGTATTCTTATATAACATTTCAGTTACAAAAGGAAGAACAACAAAAACTGGAAAAGAAGAAAGAGAAATACATGACAGCTAAAAATGTACAAGCAAATGCATTTCAGCTTTGCTTCCTAGAAGTGTGAATTTTTTCCCCACTTATTAAAACTCTTCGGGGTTTAGCTATCCGTCAATTAATGTAATATCAAAAATGGGGACATCATATTTATCTAAACAAACTAGATAAACTAAAATGCTTACCTTAACATTAGAGTATAAGCAAACACTAAAAATAACTAATAATTGTTTTTCATAAATAATATAAGTATTAAAAATAACATGTCAGTCAGCTCCCTTCAAACTCTCGGTATTATAGCATAATTTACATACTAAAATTCTCAAATCTGTTTTGTGGGTTGTTGTAGTATGTTAAGAACAGGAAAAACATTCTCTTTCATTTCTTAGGTGTGCAAAATAATTAAATATGCAGTCTTCAAATGTGACAAAACAGTCCTGCCAAAAACAAACCTAACTATTGCCCTTGTCATCACAGGAAATTGCCAAAGTCACAATCCAGGCAGACAAACAAAAAAACTCTTTAAGCCTAATGGATCAACGAAGACATAAATAAGTAGCAAAGCCCAAAATACCTAATCACAAAAACTAATCACTGTCGATGAGAAAACAGAATTCTTTACCAATAAATCCTTTCAAAACAGAAAACATTAAGAGAGGCAGTGAAACTATGAGACAGGAACAGGAAAGGTTTAAAAAATCTAGGACTATACACTGCCTCACGCATGCAAATAGGGGACAGTTAAAGGGCGTGGATAATTGTAATATTCCTCTATAAAGCCAGAGGGTGCTGTCGAAAAATGCCTTTTCTCTTCTTTTCTCTGCAGACTGGAAGACTGATTGAAGACAACCATGACACCACTGGCGTCATTTCCGATTTTTTGCCTGCCTGAACCTGCCTCTTCCTGGCCAGAACCTTTATCACTAGAAGTAAAGCCATTTTAAAGCCAGTGCCCAGAGGGGACTGGGCGGTTTCATGGTCTGGAATCCCTACAGATTTTATTTTTTTTCTCCAGCCGTCTGGAGTTTTTTTTTTTTTTTTTTTTTCTGTCCCCCCTGGCCATTGGACCTTACTCTTATTCGATGTTAATGTTGATTTATTTTGTTTTCTTATTGTGTCTTTTATTTTTCTATTCTTTTTTATGTAAAGCACTTTGAGCTACTGTTTGTATGAAAATGTGCTAAATAAATAAATGTTGTTGTTGTTGTTATTTTGATCAGTCTTATTGAGACTCGCGTCATCTCAATTTTTTTTCTTTTTTAAGCATGCTGTACCATGCATTTTATTTTAAATACATGGAGTTGACCCTTGTGGTCTCCCAGAGATTTATAATCTTTCTTTGTCTCGTTATTACAACACAATAGTCTTTCCAACCAGAGGTAAAAGAGAGTCACAAGCAAAGAATCAAAAAAGCACTTTCTGCATTGCATACTTAATGGCAAGACAGGCTTGATAGTCAATAACCATTGCACACAAGGAACAGCAGGGAGGCATGCAGGAAAGAAACCCAAGATAGGTAACCCCTAGCTGAACTGGCAAGCTGCACACAAAAAACAAGGCAACTATATACTGATGAAAAATGGGGAGGATCATACAGTTACAGCAACATTAAACACTGTGGCCTAGACAGTGGACTGGCTGGCTACTCAGGCAATACTTTAGAATACAGATGTGGGACGATTGGGCTTAGCAGCTGTGCAAGCAAAACATGAACAAGAACAGGACTGGGTACCAAACAATGCCTTTGGCATGACAATGTGCACCTGAAGTGGACTCTGATGACATCAATCAGCCAAAAACAAAGAATAAGGCCACATAAATTATGAAAATTCCAGGTAACATGCTTCAATCCCCCAGAACATCACAATCTGTATATCGGTTCCAGAGACATGTTTCAACATTACCAAAAGAAACTCCTCAAGATGTTAAAAAAAAAAAAAAAAGTTACCGTATTTTTTCGCTCCATAAGACGCACTTCCCCCCCCCCCCCCAAAAGAAGGGTCGAAATGTCTGTGCATCGTATGGAGAGAATATTGCGTCACAGACCGTGATGTGTATTACCTGACAAAAGTTGACATCCAGGGGTAGAGGGCGACAATCAGCTGTTAATGGCGACAAAACTCACCGTTACGTTACAGGCATTCCCTCTCTCCTTGGAGGAATGTTAGACTCGTTGACTCGGCATCTAATCCTTGCGAGTGCGCGAGATACGAAATGTAAACAAAGGCAAGATGGCATCAACATCTCATGAGGGAGCGAAGCGAGTGCAGAAAACAAAATACTCAGCAGACCATGTTTTGAGCATTATCGCCGAGTCAGAGTCTGATTTTGTTGATAATGATCAGGAGATCGAGCAAGAGTGTGAGGAACTGGCATCAGCTGATCGGACACCAGCCGATGCCACCCCAGCTGAGCGCACTCACGCAGCCAATGCACCTACGGCAAGGTTCGTGTGGGAGGAATACCCAGACATTGATCTGTGGGAGCCAAACTGGCTACCAGACTTCACAAGACAACATGGCTGGCAGTTGGACTCAACAGACTACCAGCCGCTGGACTGCTTCAGGCTGTTATTTCCTGAGGCTGCCTTTCAGCTACTGTCAGACGAGACAAACAGGTATGCACAGCAATTTTTTGAATCGTGGGCTGCGCTTGCACCACATTCTCGTTTTTCAAAGTGGAAACAAACAACAAAAGAAGAGATGGAGGGCTTTGTGGCATTACAAATAGAGATGGGAGTAGACTGGCGATATAGCTTCAGGGAGCATCCAAATGTGCTTTGACCCCTGGTGGCTTTGGACAGGTTATGCCGCATGATAGGTAACTGCTCCTGCAAAGTGATTGTGAGCAAATGAGCTTCATAAATTCTGACACTAGCGATGAGGAGTTCTTGGGGTTTCCAGAAAACTAGAAGAGTGCTTGAACCTTAAAATCTCTCTTCATTTGTTAATGATAATGATGATGGTTCTTAATACCACTGTTGACTTTACATGGTTGAAATATTATTCTGCTATATTTTATTAAAAATATTAGTACACCATTTGGTTCAGAATATTTTTTTCTTGTTTTCCTCCTCTAAACCTAGGTGCGTCTTATGGTCAGGTGCGTCTTATGGAGCGAAAAATATGTTAATTCTATCAGTCTGAAAAGATTTTCAAAGCAATTTTAAAGCTCTGGGCCCAAATGAACCACACACAGAACCATACTGTCCAAATGGAGAAAGAATGGGGAAAATCATCTGTCTTTCTAAGAGTGGTCTTCCTTACCATTAGCAAATCAAAACATTTTGCTTGAAGTCCAAAAATTGTATGGATTGGCAAGCCTGTCCCATCTTACACAAGGCAAGCATCCACCATTAGTAAAACACTGAGCATATAATAAAGCTATGACAAAGGCATAAGACAGTAATAACTGGTTGCTACCAACAGCACAAGTGTTTGCTTAAAAGTTTGCTGAACTACACCTGCATAAGCTTCAAGACTTTAAAAAGCATGTTCTCTGGGCAATTTAGTCAAAAATTAAAGACTCAATATGTTTAGAGGAATAAATAAAGAAATAATCAATACCACTCTTTTTCAAGTATTTTTGAATATACTTACTGTAGCTCTGATGAAATTGATTAGTTTGATATAGCCATAATCATCAAGATCTGCAAAATAAAATTGTCAAAGTTAAAAGACTTAAAGTGTATCATAACAACTTCAAATAGTAGCAGTAGTAATAGAAATAAAAATATATTTTCAACTAGCAGTAATAAACACTTGAAATTTGTAAATAGGTTTCAACAGGGGATGCACAGTTTAAAATTACAACAATCTGTAACATACATAAAATAAAGTGAAAACAGACCAAACTAATATTATAGTAAATCATTTTATTTTATTAAGGCCTTCCATTATGTTCACCAGCTTGCTTGTAAAAAGAAATTAAAATATATGTTACAATCAAAGTAGTGCATGTCAAAGAAGGCATTAGTGAATTGAATACCATCAAATATCTAAAGAACAATATTATCAACAGTTTTAAATCTGAATATTGCTTAAATTATAAATATTACTTAAAACATGTTTCAAAACATATATATTTATTAGAAAACACTATTTAAAATTCTGTAAGGCAATGAAGAGAGAAACATTAGAATCAATCTTTGTACAGTATGTTTATATGCAGTGCTTTGCAAAAGTATTCAGTTCCTTGAGCAGTTTTCTAATTCTAATTAGTAATAAATCATACACTGAATTTTTCTCTGACATATTTGTGATACACTCAAATTTTTTAACTGCTCAATGGACTTAATGCTTTGTTCTTTATCTGTTCTAGATCATGTTCCAATTTTGACAGCGAGCTTTGTTCCTCTATAAAGCTTGTTTTTATACCTTGCAGTAGTCTTTCTTTTCTGCTCATGTGTTAATTTGCATTCAGAAACACTTTTAACAGGTATCTTTCAGCATGAGCATGAAAACAAAAAAAATCACCTATCAAAAATTATTGGGTAAACAAAGCAGAGTAAGACTATAAGTAAATCATTGTTTACAATTAGTGTTGATCAATATGCTGTATTTGCCAGTGAGCTGGAAATTTGCACTGTTGCTTGCCTAGGCAATTTTTTGGACATTTAGGCATTCCCCCCCAAAACACCCACGATGCTTTGCGAGAACAGCGTGACATTACAGAGCTGTAGAAGCCATGCAGAGGACTTTCATGCATGCACATTAGCTGACCAAATATGACTCTATGAAATAATAATAATGAAAGATTTATTACTGTTTACAAGGTGTTTCTATCTCCTTCATGGAAGAAAAAAGTGCAGAGTTTCTGTAGAGAGTTCAGAAACAAATACTACGTTTTTCTTCTTATTGCTAGTTTGTGGCCATTTGTTGTATTTTGTGTGTGGTTATCAATCTGTTTGCATCTTTTGTTTTTTGAGCCATGGTGGTATAGTAGATAGTACTGCTGCCTCACAACTATGTTCCCATATTTGACCACAGTACTCAGTCCAAAATACTGCAGCTGGCAGATACTCCCCTAGCCCTCAGGGAACCTCCATTGCACAATTATATGCTACTCAAAACTAGTTTAGTTCCTCCATCCCCAATGACTTTGATTCATTTGGCGGTGTTCAGCAAAGTTCGCAAACACTTTCATGATTTCACCAAATTCATGACAAAGTTAACTTTTCATGGCTCATTCATTACTTTTTGTCATTATATGGTAAATTTCCAAATAAGCACAATTGCTTTACAAATCATTCAACATTTTACTATTACTGTTTCTCAATAGAAAGGCAGTTAAATGTAAGAAAGGCAAACAGTGATTAATTAAAAAATATGTACTACTGTTTATAGTATTCTCCCCTCACTTAACATCTTTCTATGTTTTAAATTAAAAGAAAAAAAAGAAATATTTATTTCACAACAGCAGATGTGCAAGTAAACATTATTCAAAATACCAGGATCAAGGATCACACAAATGTAGAAAGTGTGCAGAAATGTGTTCAGTAAAATGCAAAACATCATTTTCATATACAATTAATAAAATCAGCTTTAATTTAAAAAATAAAGAGCATATACAGGATACACAAAACATTCAACAGGACATAATTTTTACTATAATTAAATTATATTTATTTTAAGTACAAATAATATAATGGGTTTTCATAATAGACTAGCGCTAAAAAAAAGATGTTGGGACAGAAAATGATGCACAGACAGTACACATACAAAAAACTGGGGGTCATATTCTTGACTGTGTGGTTAACAAGAACAAAAACAACAGTTCAACAATCTCATTTCTATATATTTGCATCATGCCTTTCTTTGGCTGATTTAGGTGCATGTTAATTTTACTGTACATATACCATATCATGGAAAGGATCTCTTTAAAATCTTTATAATTCAAGGTAGAAAAGACAGAAAAAGAAGTGCCAATATTAATATTGTATGAAACAAAAGGTGGAGGGATCATGTTTTAAGCACAAGGTTAATTAGAAATTTTATTCTTTAAAATGCAAAGCATATTACTTTTTGACATGTATTAACTTTTCTATCTTAGTCAAACATTGCTAGCATTAACAGGGCTAATTTAATAAACAAAGTTTTCTAAAACTCTGCCGGATGATTGATTGATTGATTGATTGAT
>JANRMT010062854.1:10892984-10948766 GCA_026402145.1 Polypterus bichir lapradei
GCCATATTGAACTTTCCAATGTTACTAATTCTCAAACTTCCCGTGTAGGTAGAAGGCTGAAATTTGGCAGGCCCATTCCTTACAGCTTACTTACAAAAGTTAAGCAGGTTTCATTTTGAAATTCTACGCATAACGGTCATAACGGTCAACAACGTCTGCCATGTTGAACTTTCTTATTTACGGCCCCATCTTCACGAAATTTGGTAGGTGACTTTCCTGAGCTAACCAAAACCAATGTACGTACTTATTTCGGTGGTATGACGCCACTGTCAGCCGCCATATTGAATTTTCCGACATCACTAATTCTCCAACTTCCCGTATAGGTAGAAGGCTGAAATTTGGCAGGCTCATTCCTTACAGCTTACTTACAAAAGTTAAGCAGGTTTCATTTCGAAATTCTACGCGTAACGATCAACAACGTCCGCCATGTTGAACTTTCTTATTTATGGCCTCATCTTCTCGAAATTTGGTAGGCGGCTTCCCTGCACTAACCGAAACCAATGTACGTACTTATTTCAGTGGTATGATGCCACTGTCGGCCACCATATTGAACTTTTCAACAGTCTTTGTTACTTATGGGCCCATCTTCAAGAAATTTGGTACACGGGTTCCCAACGCTAACTGAATCCTATTTACGTACATATATACGTCCATAGCCTGCAGCTTGGTCACCATGTGAGGCGGCGTTGGGTCTCCCATCCCATCACCTCCCACGTTGTTGGCTGCCTGCCTATAGTTATTGTATAGGTATTTTACACTTACTTTACATTACTCAGGTACCCATTTCCTTCATCATTCCAACCCCCATTACCATGTCTATCGAGGTAATCACCATCGATCAAAGAACTGTCACTTACCGAGTGGTTTCCATGCCCGGAGATGGTACCTACCTTTTCCATTCTCTGTGTTACATATTGCACGGCCATATCAGGCTCACTCTTGATATCTGGAAGAACATTGTGTCTTATGTATTGAATGACTGGGACAGGTTCAAGGTGTGGACTGATGACGGTACAGGAGATAATTATACTACACAGGAGCACTAGAAGAGTGAAATGCTTAAGCCCTTCACCTATGGTTCTGCATGTGAGTTGATGGCTGCCGCTGAATTGTTCGGTTGGTGCTTTCAAGTGTACAGAAATGGCCAAATATTTTACACCTTTCGACAACCGCCAATGCCTGTTAAACATCTTACATTCATAGGTGACAATTTTAGTAGTGGACACTTTGATGTTTATGAATGTTTAAACTCTCAAAAGCTGGATGTGAAGTTATCGATGAAACCGGTTGTAAGCTTACAATGCTTGACAGATGCCGAATGTCACTTCAACACAAGTCCTGCAAATACTGTCGTAATTGAAACAAACCATGAAACTGAAATCGATTATGACAGCAGCAATCCATGCTGTGAGATTTGAAACAAGATTACTGTTCACATGGCCAACTGTAAGTTGCATGCTCAAGAGTAAGCTCAGCGCACAGCTTGGTCATATTACAACCGCAGGGCCGAACTGACAACGTGGTATACAAAGAGATCCTTAACAAATAATTATTGCTATATTTTCCCTCACTTTAAAAAGGTTAAATTTTCTTCTTAATAAAAATTTTAATGCAGTACTTTGCCGCTGCGAAGCGCAGGTATTTTGCTAGTATACTAATAAAAGGCAAAGCCCTCACGCCCTCACTCACTGACTCATCACTAATTCTCCAACTTCCCGTGTGGGTGGAAGGCTGAAATTTGGCAGGTTCATTCCTTACAGCTTCCTTACAAAAGTTGGGCAGGTTTCATTTCGAAATTCTACGCGTAATGGTCATAACTGGAAGCTGTTTTTCTCCATTTACTGTAATGGAGATGAGCTTGAACGCGGTGGGGGCGGAGTTTCGTGTGATCTCATCACGCCTCCCACGTAATCACGCAGTACATAGAAAACCAGGAAGACCTCCAAAAAGCGCTGAAGAAAACATGCATTATATAATTGAGAAGGCAGCGAAACAATAAGAAGCGAGCGAGTGACATGTACAACCATATTCATGAGTTCTGCTACTTCAGAAACAAAGCACGATGTAAACCTAAACTTTAAATTAAGTTCATAGAGAGGCTGCCGCTGGTGTTTGTAATTTAGTGCCTGCCCATATAAGGCCGTCCGTCAGCGGCAATCCAATAACAAACTGCCACTAAATATTGCCACGGGCGAAGGACTGTGCTTATGCAGAGGAAGATGAGATGGTCAGGGTGGTGTTTGGCACAAACTCAGCGAAACTGCGAGAGAAAGTTTTAAGTGCCAGGACTTCGGTAACATTAAATACAGCCATGGACATCGCACGAGATGGCACCAGCACAGCTGGGAACCTTCGATGCATGTACACCGAGCGGCTCACGTGAACTGACGCAGTGCACAGACAAAAAGCAACAGTTCCAAAGAGCGCTGAACAAAAACCGAATTACACAATTGAAAAGGCAGCAAAAAATATGAAGCGTCTGATACATACAAGCATATTCATAAATGCAGCTACTGCGGAAACAAAGCACACGGTGGAAAAAGTGAATGTCCCGCTAAAGGAAGACAGTGTAAAAAAAACCCGTGCACGCAGTGTGTCAGGTCTCAGATAAAGAAGAAGACGAGCTGTTTATTGATGCAGTAAGAAACGAATCGATGAATGAAACCTGTCATCTTTACAACGATTGACAAACACGGAATGTAACTTGAACATAACACATCCTACAAATACGAACCTGATTGAAAGAAATAATGATAATTAAATCCTTGATGACAGCAACACTCAGTAACACTCACAAAACAATTACTGTATATTGACAGTCATGTTACGTTATTTTTAAAATGTTCCCTTTTCTTTTTCATAGCTTCTTTAACACACTACTTCTCTGCTGTGATACGCGGGTATATATATATGTATATATATACCCCGATCTACATACTCGAATAATGGATACTTAATTCGCCATCAATGATTGTTTTGGTAAAGCCATACTCAGTGTATTCATTAGATGAATGGTAAAAAAGTAAGAGCGAGGGGAGGATGACTTATTGAGGCACGCAGGCAAAACCACAATAGCACGCGGGCTCGATGTACTGTAGTGCGCGTCAACTCTATCTGAATTGCGCAATCACATTTGAAAAAATATATCTTTTCAAGTTCTATTTAGTCCATATGTGTCAAACTCAAGGGCCGCAGGCCACATCCGGCCCGGCGTGTAATTATATCCGGCCCGCGAGATCATTTTATATACTGTATTATTGTTATTAATGGCCCGGGTATATGAAGCGCTGGTAACACAATAAACTACAGATCCCATAATGCAGCGCTTCAGCTGCCTTGCCAAACACTTACCGCGTTAATCAAGTCTAGCTTATGATGCTGCAAGTTATTGCGAAGCTAGCCCACACGATGCCGAAGAGAAAAGGTGATTCTGAATATAGAGCCTTTAAAAACCGATGGGAGGCTGAGTATATGTTTACTGACATTGCCGGTAAACCCGTGTGTCTCATTTGTGGAGCAAATGTGGGTGTAATTACAGAATTTAATCTAAAACGGCACTATGAGACAAAACATCAAGATAACCTGAAAGACCTGAATGCAATGCACAAGATACAGAAAGCAGAAGAGTTAAAGAAGAATCTGACACTTCCGTGACCGTTAGTAATTCTAATTACAGCTAATTACAAAATGTTCAATGATCACACTGTTTTAGCCTAATGTACAAAATAATTTTGGCTAAGGTTACTCAGAGTTTATGTCAGTAAACATATACTCAGCCTCCCATCGGTTTTTAAAGGCTCTATTTTCAGAATCAACTTTTCTCTTCGGCATCGTGTGGGCTAGCTTCGCAATAACTTGCAGCGTCATAAGCTACACTTGATTAACGCAGTAAGTGTTCTGCAAGGCAGCTGAAGCGCTGCATTATGGGATCTGTAGTTTATTGTGTTACCAGCGCTTCATATACCCGGGCCATTAATAATAATAATACAGTATATAAAATGATCTCGCGGGCCGGATATACTGTAATTACACGCCGGGCCGGATGTGGCCCGTGGGCCTTGAGTTTGACTCTTATGGAATAAATAGAACTTGAAAAGAAATATTTTTTGGAATGTGATCGCGCAAGTCAGTACATCGAGCCCGCGTGCTATTGTGGTTTTGCTTGTGTGCTTCAGTAAGTTACCGTCCCCTCGCTCTTACTTTTTTACCGTTCATCTAATGAATACACTGAGTATGGCTTTACCAAAACAATCATTGATCGCGAATAAAGTATTCATTACTCATGAAACTTCAATAGGTGAATAGGTGATCTGTCTTTCTGCGTTAACCGCATGCGTTTTCATACGTCTCAAACTAAGGGGATGCGAGGTTAAAATAAATCGAGAAGCGCGCGTACATACTTAGTGCATCCCCTCTCGGGAATCGAACCTCGGACGTGGGCGCTACAGGCGAATGCTTTACTATCGCGCCACGGAGTGTGGTTTATCTATTTGAGCGTAGCAGTGTAATTCGGTTTTTGTTCAGCACTCTTTAGAACTGTTACATTTTGTCTGCACACTGCGTCAGTTCACGTGAGCCGCTGAATATGGTTTTATATGTCACTCGCTCGCTTCTAATTGTTTCGCTGCCTTCTTAATTATATAATGCATGTTTTCTAAAGCGCGTTTTGTAGCTCTTCCTGGCTTTCTACGTAATGCGTGATTACGTGAGAGGCGTGATGATGTCATACGAAACTCCGCCCCTCCAGCTGAACTCCATTACAGTAAATGGAGAAAAACAACTTCCAGTTATGACCATTACGCGTAGAATTTCGAAATGAAACCTGCCCAACTATTGTAAGGAAGCTGTAAGGAATGAGCCTGCCAAATTTCAGCCTTCTACATACACGGGAAGTTGGAGAATTAGTGATGAGTCAGTGAGTGAGTGAGTGAGTGAGTGAGTGAGTGAGTGAGGGCTTTCCCGTTTATTAGTATAGATAAGAGTAAAGAAATTTGAATGTTTGTTCTTTTAACATTTACTTTATTTCTAACTTGTATAATTTAGACAGGATATATTTTTTATGGAGAGCAAAATATTATAAGATATTTAAGGTTTGAGTTGATTTATTCCGGAATAATATTCTGTCGACTAAATAAAAATTCCATCTATTTAAAATGTAAATAGAACTTCAACATATACGATAGTTGTGTGTGTCTGTGTGTGTGTGTGTGTATGTATATATGCAGATATGTACAGTATGTATATATATGTTTATATATATGTGTGTGTGTATGTATATATATGTATTTGTGTGTATATATGTGTGTGTATGTATATGTATGTGTGTATATGTAGATATATATATGTGGATGTATGTGTATATATGTATGTATATATGTGTGTGTGTGTATATATGTGTATATATATATGACAGCAACACTCATCACTCATAACAGTGACAAAACAATTACATTGACAATCATGTTACATTATTTTCAAAATGTTTCCTTTTCTTTTTCATTGCTTCTTTAACACACTATTTCTCCGCTGCGAAGCGCAGGTATTTTGCTATATACAGTGGTGTGAAAAACTATTTGCCCCCTTCCTGATTTCTTATTCTTTTGCATGTTTGTCACACAAAATGTTTCTGATCATCAAACACATGTAACCATTAGTCAAATATAATACAAGTAAACACAAAATGCAGTTTTTAAATGATGGTTTTTATTATTTAGAGAGAAAAAAAATCCAAACCTACATGGCCCAAAAGTTAAGCAGGTTTCATTTCAAAATTCTACGCCTAACGGTCAACAACGTCCGCCATGTTGAACTTTCTTATTCATAGGTAGAAGGCTGAAATTTGGTACTTATTTCGGTGATATGATGCCACTGTCGGTCTTTGTTACTTATGGGCCCATCTTCAAGAAATTTGGTACGCGGGTTCCCAACGCTAACTGAATCCTACTTACGTACATATATACGTCCATAGCCTGCAGCTCGGTCACCGTGTGAGGCGGCGTTGGGTCCCCCATCCCAACGCCTCCCACGTTGTTGGCTGCCTGCCTATATAAGGCCGTCTGTCGCTCCAGTCTCTACATTCCCTTCCTTGCTTCGCCACGGTATTCACGTCTCCCTGCTGATAACTACAGCCTTTTTATTTAATCCACGGCTTCTCCGCTGTTTTATTGTTCATTTATTACGATTATAGTTATTGTATAGGTATTTTAGACTTACTTTACATTGTTCAGGTACCCATTTCCTTTATCATTCCAACCGTACCCCCATTAACATGTCTATCGAGGTAATCACCATCGATCAAAGAACTGTCACTTACCAAGTGGTTTCCATGCCCGGAAATGGCACCTGCCTTTTCCATTCTCTTTGTTACATATTGCACAGCCATATCAGGCTCACTATTGATATCCGGAGGAACATTGTGTCTTATGTATTGAATGACTGGGACAGGTTCAAGGTGTGGACTGATGACGGTACAGGAGATAATTATACTACACAGGAGCACTAGAAGAGTGAAATGCTTAAGTGTACCAAAATGGCCAAATATTTTACACCTTTGGACAACCGCCAATGCCTCTTAAACATCTTAGATTCACAGGTGACAATTTCAGTAGTGGACACTTTGATGTTTAGAAATGTTTAAACTCTCAAAAGCTGGATGTGAAGTTATCAATGAAACTGGTTGTATACTTACAACGCTTGACAGATGCCGAATGTCTCTTCAACACAAGTCCTACAAATACTGTCGTAACTGAAACAAACCATGAAACTCAAACCGATTATGACAGCAGCAATCCAAGCTGTGAGATTTGAAACAAGATTACTGTTCACATGGCCAACTGTACGTTGCATGCTCAAGAGTAAGCTCAGCGCACAGCTACAGCTTGGTCATATTGCAACTGGAGGGCCGAACTGACAACGTGGCATACAAAGAGATCCTTAACAAATAATTATTGGTATATTTTCCCTCAGTTTAAAAAGGTTTAATTTTCTTCTTAATAAAAATTTTAAGGCAGTACTTCACCGCTGCGAAGCGCGGGTATTTTGCTAGTCTATACTAATAAAAGGCAAAGCCCTCCCTCACTCACTCACTCACTCATCACTAATTCTCCAACTTCCTGTGTAGGTAGAAGGCTGAAATTTGGCAGGCTCATTCCTTACAGCTTACTTACAAAAGTTAAGCAGGTTTCATTTCGAAATTCTACACGTAACGGTCATAACGGTCGATAAAGGTCGACAACGTCCGCCATGTTGAACTTTCTTATTTATGGCCCCATCTTCACGAAATTTGGTAGGCGGCTTCCCTGTGCTAACCGAAACCGATGTACTTACTTATTTCGATGGTATGACGCCACTGTCGGCCGCCATATTGAACTTTCCAACGTCACCAATTTTCTAACTTCCCGTGTAGGTAGAAGAATGACCCCCGTCTTCACGAAATTTGGTAGGTGGCTTCCCTGCGCTAACCAAAACCGATGTACGTACTTATTTCGGTGGTATGATGCCACTGTCGGCCGCCATATTGAACTTTTCAACAGTCTTTGTTACTTATGGGCCCATCTTCAAGAAATTTGGTACATGGGTTCCCAACGCTAACTGAATCCTACTTACGTACATATATACGTCCATAGCCTGCAGCTCAGTCACTGTGTGAGGTGACGTTGGGTCCTCCATCCCAACGCCTCCCATGTTGTTGGCTGCCTGCCTATATAAGACCGTCCGTCGCTCCGGTCTCTACATTCCCTTCCTTGCTTCGCCACGGGATTCACGTCTCCCTACTGATAACTACAGCCTTTTTGTTAAATCCACGGCTTCTCCGCTGTTTTATTGTTTGTTTATTACAATTATAGTTATTGTATAGGTATTTTAGACTTACTTTACATTGCTCAGGTACCCATTTCCATTATCATTCCAACCCCCATTACCATGTCTATCGAGGTGATCACTATCGATCAAAGAACTGTCACTTACTGAGTGGTTTCCATGCCCGGAGATGGCACCTACCTTTTCCATTCTCTTTGTTACATATTGCACAGCCATATCAGGCTCACTCTTGATATCCGGAGGAACATTGTGTCTTATGTATTGAATGACTGGGACAGGTTCAAGGTGTGGACTGATGACGGTACAGGAGATAATTATACTACACAGGAGCACTATAAGAGTGAAATGCTTAAGCCCTTCACCTATGGTTCTGCATGTGAGTTGATGGCTGCCGCTGAATTGTTCGGTTGTCGCTTTCAAGTGTACCGAAATGGCCAAATATTTTACACCTTTCGACAACCGCCAATGCCTCTTAAACATCTTAGATTCACAGGTGACGATTTCAGTAGTGGACACTTTGATGTTTATGAGTGTTTAAACTCTCAAAAGCTGGATGTGATTTTATCGATGAAACCGGTTGTGTGCTTACAATGCTTGACAGATGCCGAATGTCACTTCAACACAACAAATCCTGCAAATACTATCGTAATTGAAACAAACCATGAAACTCAAACCGATTATGACAGCAGCAATCCAAGTTGTGAGATTTGAGACAAGATTACTGCTCACATGGCCAACTGTAAGTTACATGCTCAAGAGTAAGCTCAGCACACAGCTTGGTCATATTACAACCGGAGGGCCAAACTGACAACATGGTATACAAAGACATCCTTAACAAATAATTATTGGCATATTTTCCCTCAGTTTAAAAAGGTTAAATTTTCTTCTTAATAAAAATTTTAAGGCAGTACTTCGCCGCTGCGAAGCGCGGGTATTTTGCTAGTTACTCATAAAACTTCAATTCGTGATCTTTTTTTCTGCGTTAACCTCATATTTTTTCATACTTCTACTCAAAGCAAGGGGGTGCGAGGGTAAAATGAATCGTATTTCAATATATATTGAATATATTGAAATATTTTTACTGTGAAATAATGCAAACAGTACGCGGCACGTGCTTCACCATAATATATATATAACTTTTGAGAATGCAACGTATAGTTTTGTCCAGGAGGAAAGCAATCTTGCCTCAAATCAATGGCAACCTTTTGTAGGGTGTGTCCCTGAGACTTATTGTCATCGCGAAGCAGAGCCTTACTGGAAATTTGAGGCATTTTAATTGAAATGGGAGATCAGAGGGTATAACGGTGACGCGAGGAATACATTGAGTGTGGAGAAACTCTAGAGACAGCGTGTGTATTAACTTGTGGATTTTTCTGTGAGTATTTGGTGGCAGTGTGACGAAGTTGCTTCGGAAGACGGTATTAGCTGCGGTGTTTAGCTCAGAGCGAAATGAGGTGAATGGGAGGGGAGAAGATGACGTCACTCCTCCACCCGCCTTAACTGTCAATCCCCCCACAAACACAGTCTCTCAGAATTTGCATAAGCACAGCCTCTCACCATCAATTTGAATTTAGTTACAAAGTGATCAAAACTGTCGTTTATACCCTGCGTCCTCTCATTAAACTTATATCCCGCATTAGCCGTGGGCATGACAAAAGCCAGCGGCAGCCTGTCTATGAACTTAATTTAAACTTTATAGGTTTACACCGTGCTTTGTTTCCGCAGTAGCTGCACTTATGAATATGCATTGGCCACGCTCACTGAGTGCAAGGGAAAAAAAATAAAATGTAGTCTATAAGTTATTAAAAGTAAAACATTAACGTTTTGTTCAGTTTCTTGCTACAGCAATTTTAACTCCGTTAGAAAGTGATCCAAAGTCTCGTTTATACCTCAAGTCTTCTCAGTAAACTTGTATCTCGCGAATAGCGTCATTTGCCGTAGGCATGTTAAACGGCAGCGGGAGTGTGTCTATAAACTTAATATAAACTTACGGTTCACACCGTGCTTTGTTTCCGCAGTAGCTGTACTTATGAATATGTCAGTCGCTTGCTTCTTATTGTTTCGCTGCCTTCTCAATTATATAATGCATGTTTTCTTCAGTGCGTTTTGGAGCTCTTCCTGGTTTTCTACGTAGTGCGTTGACAGTCAGTTCACGTAATTACGTGGGAGGCGTGATGATGTCACACGAAACTCCGCCCCCCATGGCTTTCGAGCTCAACTCCATTACAGTATATGCAGAAAAATAGCTTCTAGTTATGACCATTACGCGTAGAATTTCGAAATGAAACCTGCCCAACTTTTGTAAGGAAGCTGTAAGGAATGAGCCTGCCAAATTTCAGCCTTCTACCTACATGGGAAGTTGGAGAATTAGTGATGAGTCAGTGAATCAGTGAGTCAGTCAGTCAGTCATTGAGGGCTTTGCCTTTTATTAGTATAGATGGAAAAAAAATCATTTGGCATATGTCCTGTTTGGTATAAGTCACAGGGTCTGGAACGGAGGTACCACTGTATGTATGTATGTATATGTGTATGCATATTTTATATATATATATATATATATGTGTGTGTGTGTGTGTGTGTGTCACGCACGAGCGCATGGGGAGCAGTTTAAGGACTCGGGCCACATCGCAACAACTCATGCCGAGGGACAGCGGCGGCGCACTAACCTTTCTCTTCTTGTTTGATCAGCCAGAACGAGGACTCGCCGTCATAACAAAACTGGTAAAAAGCATAAAGCCGCCATACTTCCGGGTTCTCTTCTACCCTCCAGTTCTGAGATGATAACGTCACTCTCCCAAACTGCATCACTATTTACCCAGCATACCACAGTTTAATTTCCTGTCCTCCTGTATATATCTTCCCCCTTATCCTCATACAATGTCTTATGTTGACCCAGAGTTTTGTAGTGGAGACGTTACTCTGTTTATGTTCAGTAAAAGACGGGGCGGAAAAACCCCACCAGTTTATGTTGTGTCATTTACTTCCATTCACAGATTGGCATAGCCTGCAGGATACCGCCCGAAGATGTCGGAAGGGCAGGACCCGAGTGCTGTGTTAAATACCTTGGCGAATGAGCTCCAGGCGGTCAAGCTGGACCAGGCCACCATGCAGGTAGAGACCCTTAAACAGATGCTCCGCAAGGTAGTCAGCACCGGGAACAGCCCGGTATTTGACTATTCTTGACATGACCAAAGGGTACTGGCAAATTCCCTTAATGGCATCCGCTAAAGAGAAAACCGCTTTCAGTACCCCTAGTAACAACATAACACTGGCAATACAAGGGTCTCCCATTTTGGCTGTTTGGGGCACCAGCTACATTCCAGCGTCTGGTAGATAGAGTGCTACGGCCCCACCAGTCCTATTGTGCCACCTACCTTGATGACGTTGTCATCTTTTCCGGCACCTGGGAGCAACATGTGTTGCAGGTTTATGCTGTTCTCCTGACGCAAGCGAAAGCCGGCCTACGTATCAACCCCCGGAAGTGTTACTTTGGGTTGAACGAGGCCAAATATTTGGGCTACCTGGTAGGAGGAGGGATGGTGAAACCACAGTGCTCGAAAATAAAAGTCATCTTGGAATGGCCCCATCCAATACTCAAGAAACAGGTGCAGGTGTACCTGAGCCAAAACTGTTAGACCGGGAGACGGGGTATGCGGCGGTGGAACGGGAAGTCCTGGCGATCAAGTAGGCGATAACTCACCTGCGGTACTACCTGCTGGGTCAGCAGTTCACCCTGGTGACGGACTATGCAGCCCTCCAGTGGACGGCCCTTCATAGGGAGTCGAATCCTCGAGTTACCAGGTGGTTTTTGGACCTGCAGCCGTACAAGTTCACCGTCACTTATCGTCAGGGTAACCTTCAGGTCAACGCGGATGCCCTCTTGCGGGCTCATGACCTCTCGGTTCGGGCCGCCTGACCCAGTGGGTCTGGGCTGGAGGAGGGATCTTGTCACGCACGAGCGCATGGGGAGCAGTTTAAAGACCTGGGCCACATCGTGACAACTCATGCCAAGGGACAGCGGCGGCACACTAACCTTTCTCTTCTTGTTTCATCAGCCAGAATGAGGACTCGCCGCCGTAACAACACCGGGAAAAAGCATAAAGAAGCCATACTTCCGGGTTCCCTTCTACCCTCCAGTTCCGAGACGATGATGTCACTCTCCCAGACTGCATCACTATTTACCCAGCATACCACAGTTTAATTTCCTGTCCTCCTGTATACATGTTCCCCCATTCCCCTCATACAATGTCTTATGCTGACCCAGAGTTTTGTAGTGGAGACGTTACTCTGTTTATGTTCAGTAAAAGACGGGGCGGAAAAACCCCACCAGTTTATGCTGTGTCATTTGCTTGCTTCCTTTCACTATATATATACAGTGCATCCGGAAAGTATTCACAGCGCATCACTTTTTGCACATTTTGTTATGTTACAGCCTTATTCCAAAATGGATTAAATTAATTTTTTTCCTCAGAATTCTACACACAACACCCCATAATGACAATGTGAAAAAGTTTACTTGAGGTTTTTGCAAATTTATTAAAAATAAAAAAACTGAGAAATCACATATACAAAAGTATTCACAGCCTTTGCCATGAAGCTCAGAATTGAGCTCAGGTGCATCCTGTTTCCCCTGATCATCCTTGAGATGTTTCTGCAGCTTAATTGGAGTCCACCTGTAGTAAATTCAGTTGATTGGACATGATTTGGAAAGGCACACACCTGTCTACAGTATATAAGGTCCCACAGTTGACACTTCATGTCAGAGCACAAACCAAGCATGAAGTCAAAGGAATTGTTTGTAGACCTCTGAGACAGGATTGTCTTGAGGAACAAATCTGGGGAAGGATAAAGAAAAATTTCTGCAATGAGTTCCCAGTGAGCACAGTGGCCACCATCATCCGTAAGTGGAAGAAGTTCGAAACCACCAGGACTCTTCCTAGAGCTGGCCGACCATCTAAACTGAGCGATCGGGGGAGAAGGGCCTTAGTCAGGGAGGTGACCAAGAACCCGATGATCACTCTGTCAGAGCTCCAGAGGTCCTCTGTGGAGAGAGGTGAACCTTCCAGAAGGACAACCATCTCTGCAGCAATCCACCAATCATGCCTGCATGGTAGAGTGGCCAGACGGAAGCCACTCCTTAGTAAAAGGCACATGGCAGCCCGCCTGGAGTTTGTCAAAAGGCACCTGAAGGACTCTCAGACCATCAGAAACAAAATTCTCTGGTCTGATGAGACAAAGATTGAACTCTTTGGTGTGAATGCCAGGTGTCACGTTTGGAGGAAACCAGGCACCGCTCATCACCAGGCCAATACCATCCCTACAGTGAAGCATGGTGGTGGCAGCATCATGCTGTGGGGATGTTTTTCAGCAGCAGGACCTGGGAGACTAGTCAGGATAAAGGGAAAGATGACTGTAGCAATGTACAGAGACATCCTGGATGAAAACCTGCTCCAGAGCGCTCTTGACCTCAGACTGGGGCGATGGTTCATCTCTCAGCAGGACAACGACCCCAAGCACACAGCCAAGATATCAAAGGAGTGGCTTCAGGACAACTCTGTGAAAGTCCTTGAGTGGCCCAGCCAGAGCCCAGACTTGAATCCTATTGAACATCTCTGGAGAGATCTTAAAATGGCTGTGCATCGACACTTCCCATCCAACCTGATGGAGCTTGAGAGGTGCTGCAAAAAGGAATAGGCGAAACTGGCCAAGGATAGGTGTGCCAAGCTTGTGGCATCATATTCAAAAAGACTTGAGGCTGTAATTGCTGCCAAATGTGCATTGACAAAGTATTGAGCAAAGGCTGTGAATACTTATGTACATGTGATTTCTCAGCTTTTTTATTTTTAATAAATTTGCAAAAACCTCAAGTAAACTTTTTTCACTTTGTCATTATGGGGTGTTGTGTGTAGAATGCTGAGGAAAAAAAATGAATTTAATCCATTTTGGAATAAGGCTGTAACATAAAATGTGGAAAAAGTGATGCGCTGTGAATACTTTCCGGATGCACTGTGTGTGTGTGCATATATATATATATATATATATATACAGTATACTAGCAAAATACCCACGCTTTGCAGCAGAGAAGTAGTGTGTTAAAGAAGTTATGAAAAAGAAAAGGAAACATTTTAAAAATAACGTAACATGATTGTCAATGTAATTGTTTTGTGACTGTTATGAGTGTTGCTGTCATCAAGGATTTGATTATCATTATTTCTTTCAATCAGGTTCGTATTTGGAGGATGTGTTGTGTTCAATTATATTCCGTGTTTGTAAACCATTGTAAAGATAACAGGTTTCATTCATCAAAGTCATCACCACCCAAATCGGTACTCGTGAATCTAAGATGTTTAACACTAGAATTACCAGAGCCTACGAAAAAACTCGTAAATCCGTCCCACCTTAAATCGCTTCTTAAATTCCTTCACACCTCTCTGCCAGCGTCCTTTGTCCTCTAAATGTGCTGATAAAGAGAAGCTAGAAGCAGCCGGCTATTCCATCCCCCCACCAATTTAGAACGTGCACGAACTTCTCTCAGCTCATGCCTTGATTGAGTATCTGGGAGTGAAGTGAAGTTTTAGAGTGGAAATAATAGATCGTTATTTGGAACACACGCATTTCATGTCTGTTCTGTTTCTACAGTAATCTGTGTAAACACATTGTTAAAACAGAAACGTTTTTTATATTCTAGTAGTAGATGACAAAATGTAGGCATAAACTATATAATGTATGAAGCCTGAAGTCCAAATATCAAAGAAACATTTTCACAAAAGGTACAAATATAACACAATTGCGCTTTTATTCAAAAATATAACTGCAGAAACAAAAAGCCGCCTTAACATAAGACATTGACACCCGTTTATTATAACTGCCTCCGTGGCGCAATAGAATCAGCTGCCGACTGAGAATCAAAAGGTCGCAAGTTCAAACCTGCACCACTCCGTTTTGAGAAGTAAACTGCTCTTAGTCTTACTATTTTAGAATAAAAGCATACATTTGATTTCAGTCTGTATCAGCCGGTGTAATTTATGATCCTTGTAAAGGTTAGCTTTGTTTTTTTAATTCACTTTTCATTCTCTCAGTCGCGTTCAGAATCAATCCATACAACCCCATCTGACACGGCTGTTTTCACATAAAGACGCGCTATAGCTCTGCAGTGTACCACGATGCATACTAACGCTGGCGAAGCTGCCTTCTTCATATCTCACCGTCACTTGATTTCCTTTTTATTCAGTTTTACTGAGTGTTCCTGCCAGTCTCCGCATGTTGCTGTATGCTGTTTCTTTTGTACTCCAGGACATGCAGAGGAAAGAATGGTAAAGAGCAGTAACTTCGGCGCTATATGCAATCATCAGACACTCCCCATCTGCCCGTGTCACTCAAACACAGGAACATATGTTGGTGTAAAAGTATAACAAAAGTGCACTTTTATTCAAGTGCACTTTTTCCATCGCCTTTTCCTGTAAGAAGCAATGTACACACTTCTCTCCATGCAGTGGTTTCTATTACACACCTGAAAGAAAGAGACAATATATGTGAAAACATCATCGCACTAATGCAATATTATTGGAAAACGAACAGCGTCAGATCGGGTGTGAATTTATGCAGGAACTGGAAATTATCTGATGTGGGACCTACCCCCAGGGAAGAAAGTACAGTGTCAGGTGCTCATTCAGTGTAATAGGAACCATAGCACAGAGAGGTGTGTACACTGCAACAAGTACACGTAAATGTAGGAAGGACGGTCCTTGGGTGTGTGGGAACTGTTAATATTTGAATGTGATGTTTTTATATAGCACGGAATGGAAATCAGCACTTCTTAGCATTGCACCATGCAAGCTGTCGTATCAATCGCCTACTGTAACTTGCTTTCTTTTTTCTTTGGTTATACAGGTAGTCTTGAATAAAAGTGCACTTGTTTTGTTATACTTTTACACCAACATATGTTCCTGTGTTTGAGCATGCTCAAACGGGCATGCTCAAAAAATACACGTGTAATGCCACGAAAAGTGCACACAGACACTTCATTTCGCAAACATTGGTACGAGACTGCAGCCACAAGTACACTTCAGAGCTATAGCGCGTCTTTATGTGAAAACAGCCGTGTCAGATGGGGTTGTATGGATTGATTCTGAACGCGACTGAGAGAATGAAAAGTGAATTAAAAAAAAACAAAAAAAAAAACAAAGCTAACCTTTACAAGGATCATAAATTACACCAGCTGTTACAGACTGAAATCAAATGTATGCTTTTATTCTAAAATAGTAAGACTAAGAGCAGTTTACTTCTCAAAACGGAGTGATGCAGGTTTGAACTCGCGACCTTTTGATTCCCAGTCGGCAGCTGATTCTATTGTGCCACGGAGACAGTTATAATAAACGGGTGTCAATGTCGCATGTTAAGGCGGCTTTTTGTTTCTGCAGTTATATTTTTGAATAAAAGCGCAATTGTTGCGTTATATTTGTACCTTTTGTGAAAATGTTTCTTTGATATTTGGACTTCAGGCTTCATACATTATATAGTTTATGCCTACATTTTGTCATCTACTACTAGAATATAAAAAACGTTTCTGTTTTAACAATGTGTTTACACAGATTACTGTAGTAACAGAACAGACATGAAATGCGTGTGTTCCAAATAACGATCTATTATTTCCACTCTAAAACTTCACTTCACTCCCAGATACTCAATCAAGGCATGAGCTGAGAGAAGTTCGTGCACGTTCTAAATTGGTGGTGGGATGGAATAGCCGGCTGCTTCTAGCTTCTCCTTATCAGCACATTTAGAGGACAAAGGACACTGGCAGAGAGGTGTGAAGGGATTTAATTAGCAATTTAAGGTGGGACAGATTTACGAGTTTTTTCGTGGGCTCTGGTAATTCTAGTGTTAACAGGCATTCCCGGTATTAAGTTGTGGATTTGCCTGCGAATATTTAGCAGCAGCGTGTTTATGAACTTAATTTAAAACTTAAGCTTTACACCGTGCTTTCCTATTGATATGTCTACAAAGGCTTGTTCAGATTCAGAGGGTTGTTCCTTTCTTACTGCATCAATAAACAGCTCGTCTTCCTCTTTATCTGAGACATCACACACTGCATGCACGGATTTACCTTTCCCAGTCCTGCAAAGTTTAGTGAAGTGGTTCAATTTACCACATTTTTTACACTGTCTTTAGCTGGATATTGACTTTTTCCACTGTGTGCTTTGTTTCCGCAGTACCTGCACTTATGAATATGCTTGTATGCGTCACACGCTTCATATTCTTTTGCTGCCTTCTCAATTGTGTAATGCATTTTTTGTTCAGCGCTCTTTGGAGCTCTTGCTTTTTGTCTGCGTACTGCGTTCATGTGAGCCGCTCGGAGTACATGCATCAAAGGTTCTAAGCTGTGCTTGTGCTATCTTGTGCGATCTTGTTATAACATATTTCCTTCACAATCATCACTTGAGTGATGCAATGCATGGGAATACATGGAAAACTTTTCACATGAATGCCCCTCCAAGAATTAAGAGATAACTCTGCCACCTGATTACACCTTGATACAATAATCTTAACATCTCACTCTATTTCATTATCTCATCCCTTCAAACTGCATTCCCTGGTGAGGGTCACAGTGGTAGTAGGCTAATCAGGTCAGCCCAGACCTCCTCCCAGCGACATATTTCAGCTCTTTTTTAGGCAATTCCTAGACATTCCCATGCTAGCTTAGAGAAGTAATCCCTCCAACGTGTCAGTCTGCCATATAGTCTCTGACTAGTTGGACAAGCCTGGAGCAGCTCCAGTGGGAGCCAACCAGGAGGTATCCTTACAACATGTCCAAACCTGATCATCTGGCTCCAATAAATCTGGAGGAACAGTGACTCTACTCAGAGGCTCTCCTGAATTGCTCAGCTTCTCACTCTATCTATGAAGAAATATTTGACAGCTTTTCATAAAAATTCAGCAGTAAACAACATAAACCTTATGTTTTAAAGAATATTAATCGAATATTTTTAAACATTACATGGTCATTTTTACAATTTAATATGTATATAGATAAATGAAGTTGTACAAATGGATTATTAAAAGAATAAGGAAAAAGACTGAAGGTAACTAAAGGTTTAACTAAACGTGGCATAAAGCTGGAGCATGTGGGGGCTGCCGAGTCTTAAGAGGAGTCATCAAGGTAATTAATAAGGTTAAAATGACATAAAAGGAAAAATAAACACCACCTTAAAAAGCAATAAAGTCCAAACATCCCTATTATGTAGCTGTGATAAGATCAATGGGAAAACCTGTAGGACACCCCTATTAACAAAGCAATGATTAGAATAACAGAAGAATCGGCACGTATACAAAGTTACTGGTGGCTGTAGTTGATTGGTTAAATTCTGCATATTAAGAGTCAGATGACATGATGTATTAGATAAGATAATGGTAACAGAAAAGTATAAAAAGGAACAAATTGTATTAATGATTGTTCACTCCAGGGACAGAGACATTTGTGTGTATCTATGTACAAATAAAGAATCATTCTGCATTTTCATCAGGTTTCCGAGAATGACTTCATTGAAAATAGTGGAAAACTTTTTCCTCAACAGTTTCTGCCAAAGCTCAAAACCTCAAATGGATGTGAAATAAACGAAGTGACATTCATCACAAATAGAAATTCTGAAAACCTTCAACCAATAAGAACTGATAAAGTATATGTTCCAACTTAAACATCTAGTTTGATCTTTAAAAGCAATCATAATTCCAAACAATGTAAAAGTATTATCAAAAGGTGGAAACAAGTTCCAGAAATCAGAAACATTACAGCAAAATCAGAACTTTTGTCAGGTATGAAAGATAAAACAAAAGAATAAAATGTTTATTAAGACCTTAGTAGACTTTGTACACCTCAAATTAAATGATCCATTTGAAGAGACTCTAAAAGCAAATTATAATTATTGCAAAAACCAAGAGCAATTACAAAAATATCAAAACAACAACATGTATTTTACAAAGCAATTATTGCAATGCATATACACTAAGTTAAATTATTGGAGTATTCAAAGCTTCAGCACATTTGTTATGTCCACTAGTTATAAGATGATACTTAACAAAGTATGCTTAACTAATACTTACTGTGCTTACGAATCACACTGCCAATATCGATCAGATGATGTGATTTACAATGAAAAAATGTTTCTTTGACAGAATCACAAAATCTAAATAAAAGAAAAGAAACACTTTGAGATTAGATTAACACAGACTGTATATAACTTATAACAGTAACACTTGGCTTATCATTTCTAAAAAATAAAAAGCAGTTGCATCAACAACATTTATTTATATAGCATATGTGCCATAAAAAATAGTTGCATGTTTAAAATATCCATTTTCACATTTACATATTCTAAATACAGAATTGCAATTTAGATATATTTATACATAATCAATTTACCTGCAGGATTAATATTCATACATTAGTATAACATTTGCCATTGCATTTCTCATATTCTCATATTAAAAAAACATTCCATTTACTTAATTAGTTCAAACCTTTATTTTTACCCTCATATTTTCTATTAATTAAAAGTATACTTTTTTTTTACTTTTATTGAATTAATTTAAAGAATGCAACATTCCATACAATCAAGTCAAACTGAACAAAACTACATTCAACTCAATCCCCACTCATAAGAAAGACAGAAAGACCAACAGCCAGAGTAAAACTTTTGAGAGTAGTAAAGAGGAAAAGGAGTCTTTCTCCCCAATTTAAGTGCTTATTCTAAAATATTATTGATTAGATCCTGCCAGGTAAATGTAAAATTATACATTTATTACTAACTCCTCAAAAAATGTAGTTTAAAAAACATTCTCTAATGTTTAATGTATTGTGATTATTCAAATTAATCTAATTTATTGGATAGCGCTACATCAAGTGGACCCAACAATGACACTAGGTCAAAATGAACATAAGCATGAAAAAACTCACTGTTCACAGAAGAGACAGCAAACTTTTTCTTCAGAACTGGCATCCTCATCTTCCCACATATTCTCATCTTCATCACTCTCTGAAAGGTCTGGAATTTCTTCTACAACAGAATCACCATTACCTTTCCAAGAACGATGCAAACAATATGAGACAAAATTAAAACACTAAAATACTAAACAGTCATTTTTAAATGTTATAAAAAATGAAATTCAAGATTTTCTTAAAAACCAAAAGTGTGAAAAGCAATTATTAACTTTTGATTTTATTTTACAATGCAAGTACTACATTTGAAATTACATGTCCTCACCACCAGAGGGTACTATCACCACACACAGAGAAGGGCAGCACTTAAGAGGCACAAATTTCAAGAATTCTAAGAGGGCAGAGACTGACTTATTCCACATTTAAAAATTCATTTTATCGACCTGTTTAATTAAGCAGGTAACATTTTTTTCATTATACTAGTATCAAGTAACATATTAAATATACTAAATATACGATAGTTTAACTGAATAAAAATTCTAGATAAGCTGTTTTGACATATTTAACACATCTTCAAACTCACTTTGTTAAATTCTTACACTTATCCTAACCCTAACCTGTTAATCATTATGAATTAATTTCTTCATGAACTTAACTAAAGATGTATTGTGTACATCAAAATGTAACTAAAGACAGAAGCTTAATGGAAAACTTGTATGTAAATGAAGCCATTAACCTGAAGAGCAGATCCAATGTGTACTACCTTTATAATTATTTCATCATTCCACTGGCTGCAACCTATCTATTAGACAGGTCAGTCACTGGATGCCCTAGATGGGGTCATCAGCGTAAGTTAAAAAAAAAAAAAAAAAAAAAAAAAATCAAATCATTCTACTCTTTAATGTAATTTTGCAGTGTTTCTCACTGGGTAATGGGCTGCCGCTGTTGGTTTTCAAGTGAGGCTAGCTCTGAGATCACGCAAAATTCCAGAAGGAAACCAAACCCTGCACCCCATCCCAGCTCCCATTACTGTTCACCAAGAAGGCCCAGAGCTTTGATCATCAAGCTCGATTCACTCAGAAAGGTTGAGAAACAAGTGTTTTAGAGAGCTACTGACTGCAGATTTCAGTTCTGCACATGCATTCTGAGAAACTGAATCGACTGACGCAAGTCCAGCTACAAACAGATGACAATTTGTTACAAATAGCATGCTTTACTAGCCTCCTTAGTGTTATGCTCCTTACAAGGAAAAGGAAAAAAAATGAATTTTTTCCAACAAGATAATATGTTACTTGTAACAGAAACATGTGGAAAAAAAACATAGTTATAGTAGGAAAGCTATCTCTAGCATCCATTGCTGTACTGAGGCAGATTTACTGATGTGAAACATTTTATTTCAAAACAGTTACCAATGCACAGCCTGGCATTTCACTTGGGCCAGTAGAACTGTGTTCCTTTGTGCACTTTCTTGTCCATCTCATCATATTCTGAGCAACAAACAACACTCATTCATTAAGGACTCTACTACTTTGATGTTGGTAGGCAGTGGTCAATGAAATAATGACCATTCAGACATTAGGAATTCACACATGTTGTGCTGTGACAATTCATCATTCCACTTGAGGTCAATGACTGGTGGTTCTTCAGATTGCTTTCCACCAACCTTTCACTGACACTAATATTTTCAGTTGCTGCATTATGAACAGTGCTTAGCAGACCAACATCTTCCTTGTTCTTCCATTTGATAGCAACAATTTGGCCTTTTTGCCACACTGCAGTTATAAGCAACAAAAGTCATCAGGCCTATTACGGCAGTTCAGACATACAGCGCTGAATGCATCAGTGTTTCTTTGAAGTAAAATTTCAACCAGTTCAGGTGAGTTCTAAAAGTTGTCAATAGAGATACAGTAACTTTGGTCAAGCAAATGGTCCCCAGTGATAGCAGAGATAATGTTGCAACAGTGTATTGACTGTGCTTGGCATCCCTGTTGGACTGTTAAATGGTGTAAGTATCGCATTCCAAATGTACAAAGAGCTTGCTTCAAATAGAACTGATAACCATTTGGTATCATGTTCTCCATTTGGATACCACATACTGTATCCACAACAGCCTTCCCTTGTATTTAATGAGACGATCACCAAAAATGATGTCACAATTAGAAACATGTACTTTCTGCTTCTTTTTGATGATCACCTGTCAAACGTTCCACAGGATGCACAGCTCTGCTGCAGGGTGATTGGCTTCAACACAATCACTGTTATTAGGCGTTTCAACTTTGCTAAATCAGGGTGTTTGCAACAACCGGTTTGTGGACCAGTACTATCTCTGCCATGGTCAACCCATTATGCTCATCAGGTCACTGAAAAATAACCACGTCACCTGCATTGATAGGCTGCCAGCCACTGGGATGAGCTAATGGTTTACTGTGACTTTCTGAGACTGCTCGGCATAGTGGTTAATTTCTAGAAGGTGTAGGAGACTATAGCCAGTCTTGTTTTGTACAAATAATCAAACTATTTTCTCCATCAGAGTATCATCAACAAACAGTTGCAAACAGTCTAGATAAGCATGACCAGAGTTACCTGTAAATAGGAAATGAGAAAGGGCAGAATTGTCAGCAGTAGTATCAAATAGACACCAAACAAAACACTGCTGAATCTTGGCAGGTCCAAATCTACCAAATAGGTTTCAATTTAACTATACATGTCAACTTCTGATGACCAATTCACATCGGCCTCACTATCACTTAAGTCAACCAAATGGTTTCTGTTTCAGTTTGTTCTAAAATTACCTTTACAATTTTTTGTTTACACAGCATTATGTTTTTGGTTGAAGGCACCACCCCAATCATGAAATACCATAGAATGTCAGAAAGCATAGAAATATTAATGATTTTTTTGCAGCACGATGTTATTTTATCCACTAGGTGACAGCAAAATAATATTCTGATTCTTATTCAGAACTAACACTGTAAATCTGATCATAGCTGGTTTCCCCAAGCCTTCCTAGTGTTAACCGTTTTTTACATAAAATTCTGAGGCCAAGTGACATTCAGGCTTAATACCATGGAGGTGCACACGAAAACCTGTTATACAAAACGTGCTTCATTAAGAAAGCCAACCAACATGGACAGGTTCCTCAAAAGTTTTGTAGCATCTCTTACTCCGAACTCTTCCATTTCCATATTAATCTCACAAGATAAATCTCAAAAAACCTCAACCAAACTGTAATGTTAAAACAAAATACAACACAGAATTTCTGAGGTACAGATTAACTTTCACTGTTAAGTGAGGGAAGCAGCGGCTGTTGTGCGTTATCTGCAGTGTGGCACTACCAAGCAAAAGCATGAAGTCTTCCAAATTATAAAGACATCTTAAAACAAAGCATGCTACTTAAAAAAGTAAATTGTTCAATTTTTAAAAATGAAAATCTTGAGGCTTCACAAAAATCATTCCTGTGTGTCTGTACAACAAGCCCTCAAGCATTGGGGTCATCGACTTTTTGCACTTCAAACCGCCAAATATAAGAAAGTGGACACAATTGCAGAACAACTCATTTTGCCTTGTGCAATAAATGTGTGCACCAAAATTCAAGACAAGCCATCAGCAAACTAAAACAAATTCTTCTCTGCAATCTCTTCATTTAACTCTGCTTTCAATAAACTTGTCAAAATTAGACAAGATTGCAGAGGCATTACAGAGCATCCATGGGGTGAGAATCTTAAAGTGGAGATTCAGACCACTGTTTGTAGTGTTAGCTCAGTGAAGGAAAACAGCTCAGAGACCAGTACATCTGCAGCTCCATAAAAGGAGGTTCACCCTCTTGCTCACATTTGACAAGTCACAGCACAGAAATGCAGAGTTAAACAACCTTGCTACACCACATGACAGCACAGCATTCAACCGCCCGAACAGCAAAGGGTAATAGATCTCTATTGATGTGCTCTTTTCACTGGCACCACCATCACAACATAAACGAAGACCACCCCACCATTTCAAAGAATTGTGTGCCATCTGAAAGATGTTGGAAGTGGTTGCAAAGGACAGCGATTTCAAAGGAAGATTACTGCCAGAAATGGCCAACTCCGAGCCTGTACAGCCACATTGGCTACACATTTTCATCTTATTTTCTTAATTAGTGACTCATTTTTGCTGCTACTTAACTTCCAAGGGTGATCCACCTCATAGGATTCTTATTGTTTATGGACCCGAGCGGCTGGACCAGCCAAGGGGATGCCCAAATAACACCTGACTGCAGCAGATAGATGGTCATTTCCAGGGTATGGTACTGGACCGTGTCTGCCTGGGGGGTTGCCAACCAGGATCTCAAGCTGTTTTGTCATGTGCTGGGTGTGGCACCACACTGTACCAGTGTATGTACCCCAACCTGACCTGACCTGATCCGACTGTGGCTCTCCAGGATCAGAGCTGACCAACCTTTGTGTATGCAATGGCACGGACAAGTTCCATAAAGTAAGGGATGAGTCATCCATAGTATGAGCTGCCATACATTACCAGTGACAAAGGTGCCAATAAGAACTGCAAGCCTGCAATTGTCACAGACTGAATTCCACCTAGTGCAGCAACAGCGAGCCACCTAAAACAGCAAAGGATCCATTCTGGCACTCGGTGACAGCGCTACAATACATTTTTTGTACTCAGACTATCACCACCAACAGTTGATATGTGCAAAATTATTTTGCCGAATAAAGTAACATTCTGATTAAATTATCCAGCAAAAATTTGTAGGCTTTCCGCTCTAGGGACCAGGTTATCCAAACGAGTACCTCTTTCTCTTGAACAATTTGTCTCAAAAACTAATCAGCACATCATCACCTCTGTACAGGCTTAAGTTTTGAGTTTGGTATTTTTCCAGCCAGCCGTTTCAGCTCTAGACCATCCTCAAGAAACTATGACACACAGACAGACAGACAGACAGACAGCCAGCCATCATTGAGATATTAATGTTTTTGGTATCAGGAGACCAAATGGACGAAAGGTTATGGTGGGCTTGGGGTATGGCACACAAAGCAAAAATCCCTAGAAATGATAATACTGGCTCTTACATAAATCAATACCTGGTATCACATTTCTGCAAACACGGAGAGAAGGCAAAACCATGCAGAATGGGACCAAATACCGACTCTAAGCAGAATGCGAAATACTGGACTTTTATCAAATGTGAAGCCGTGGCAGACAAACGGCCCAGTCCTACCCTCCGGAAATGACCGTGTATCTGCCTCATCCAGGTGTTACGTGGGCGTCTCCTTGGCCTGGTCCAGACGTTCGGGTCATCAACAATGAGGATCCAACGAGCCCGATCGCTCTCTGGGAATCGTGCCTCTTGGCCGCACTGCCGTAACTGACGCTCCCTCACGATGCAGGTAATGTGCCTCATTCGGGACTCCATAAGCAATCACTCATTCGACACAAAGTCAAACCAGCAGTACCCAAGGACTTTCTGGAGATACACAGTACCGAAGGAGTCAAGTGTTTGTCTCAGGTCACTGGATAGCGTCCATGTCCCGCAACCATATAGCATGACAGGAAGCACCAGGACTCTAAAGGCTTGGACCTTCGTCCTTTTGCAGAGATATCGGGGGCGCCACACACCCCTTTCCAGTGACCTCTTGACCCCCCCAATCCGTCTACTGACTTCATAGAAAGAGTCACCACAGACATGAATGTCACTGCCGAGGTAAGTAAAGCTCTCGACAAGGTCGACACACTGCTGAATTGCTACCGTTTGCTCAAAAGCATTTTGGTTATTATCCCCAATGATATCTGACGCCAGGCCTTTGTCATATTTCTTCAAAATCGGGAAAACAGCTTGAAAAGTATTTATTTCCACGTATCATACTGCATGTGTGTGAGCTTTTTTAACGAAGAACAACTAGTTTTTAATTCTTTATAGGCGACACTGTGCACATAGCTGTGAAGTCATGAACGAGAAGTACAGTATATATAACAAACTTAAATCTACACATGAAATAACATGCCGTTAGAAAAGTTATTTTAAGAAGCTATACAAAATACTCCCTGAAAACTAGAAGGTTATTTTGGAAGGCATAAAAACACTAGCAAATGACTCGATCGTTTTACTGCACATCTGCGCACTATACAGCCATCAATATGACCACTGCACTGCTTTCAGTTCATTTCCGCAACGTTAACGTAACGTGAACTAAAAAGTCGAAAATCCAAACGTTTCCTTTGATACTGAGCACAAGAAATATAATTCGTAACGTTTTTTTTTTTTTTAAATCAACAAAAAACAACCGACTGAAATGTTTGAGGGTGTACTATTTCGAAAACAAAAATTAAACAATTCTGCATATGAAGATCTCAGAATTAAGTGACAGCTAATAGGTTTGGACTACAAGTAAAACAAAACACATGTGTACCTGCGTGCTGCGCCATGTTAGTTTATAGATCAGGAGTACATCCGGGTCAGGAAAACGTCTTCAGTCATCGACTTCCTGACTGGAGGCGGTGCTTCAGAGAAGCGCAGGCCTTGTGCGCCGCGGGTGACGTTTTCTTATAATGCTGCTTTGAAAACATTCTGGACAGTACATTTTGTTGCCCAAGTTTTGGGGATTTAGGGTACGCATTAGTTTGTTTTTTTTTTGCAACCACCACCTTTGGTTGGATTAACGCATGGAAATGTGACGATTTCATGTTATTTTTAGTTCAGTCTTTGTGTGTAGTGTGTATGATCTTTTCCATTTTATATGCCATTTATCATTAGTACAACAGAATTCTTATTCGTTTAATGTCTTGGTAGCAAATAAACATATCGTTTACCCAATGGTTCACAAGTTCAGTCCTGAAATACTACTGCGCCTGCACGAGGCTAAGGTTGGCTACTTCGTCGAAGCTCCTTATTGACTTGGCTACAGGCTTTCGTTCCAACCTGTTTCACATATTGCCGGGTCCCTCCCACGGCTCATCGATGTACATCTTTACCGGTCTTTTTTTCGTTTCTTATTCTGCATTCAGAAAAGTGCTGTAGTATAATACTTGCATTTAGAAGAAACTCGGAAATGTGTGCCTTTGTAACAGTTGTAAACACTTACCTTTCTTTTATCATTTTTATTTCAGTTCACCATATTTCGGTGGTGTTTGCACCTTAAATTGGATTCAGATACTGGCAACGATGAGCGGTTTAGACAAATAACATTAAATATAAAGCAGATCAGCTACTTCACTATTACATTAGTGGGCACTAAAATGGGTAGGGGGAAACCTTATGCAAACTAAATTTCTCTATATATTTTTTTATCGCAATAAATGTTATAAATTCGTCAAAACAATTGTAAGTATGTATTTCTATAATATTCCAATTTATGTAAATTTTTATATATTTTTTAATCCCAATAAATATGTTATGACTTCGTGAAAACACTTATGTTTTACTTTGTCATGCCGTCCGTTTAGTACACAAGTACCGCAAACTGCGGCTTAAATAAACGGTCCTGAAATTCATTCTTGTGAAGCACCTTTACTGCAGGTGTTTATTCCTATCGCCTTGTGCATTCAGCCGGACTAAACGAGCTGTCATTTACCAGTTTCTGCCTTTTGTTGTGTCAATCCAGAAATTACAACATTTTAGGGAAATATACTGTAGCAAGCGTTTGTGTTTGTGATATCAATTATTGTTCTTTTTTTTTTTTTACTTTTGCTGTTTTTATGCTGATTATTTTTGCCTTTTCACATTAATTAGCTCACACGTTAATTTTAGAATGAAGTAGCTGCTTTAGGATTTGGTGTCATTTGCATCTGTGTGTCTGTACTGCTCATCACCAATACTCTGTATTTGGATACAATTAAAAGAGTAAACTTCACAGGATTAATTAAAAAGAATATTGTAAAATAAAATTAACTTTTAAAGAGATGAGAGATGTTATTGCCGCATCCATCACATAACAAACGAACTCAGGATCCCAGATTAGGACCCAAGTGCAGTCATACAATGGGTGACACCTCAGCACCACACTGAACAGTGTGAGTTTTTTTTTATGATGGCTGGAGTGCCAATTCTGCCACCAACCCCCAGGTTTTTCCCTGTAGGTTGGAAGGCCTACATGCAGGGCTGGATGCAGATTAACATCATACCCAGGACGGAGCAATTGCAGGTTAAGAGCCTTGCTCAAGGGCCCAGTGAAGTAGAGTCATTTTTGGGGTTTATGAGATTCGAACTGGCAACTTTCCGTCACCATATGTCACCGCAGTTGTAGACCCGCGGTTACAGACCAAGAAGTGACGTCACCGTCGTTTCAGGACTGACTTCGGAAAATTGCTTTTGGAAGGTTTCGGCAAAGCCGAAATTTGATATCAACTTGCTGAAATTTGATATCAAGCTTTTAAAATTTGATATCAAGTTTTTAAAATTTGATATCACAGTTTTGAAACTTAATTTCAAAAAAGAGAGCTTAAATGCTTCTATAGTATGGCAGGTCACTTTAATATTTAATCCATTTGTCTTTTTAAAAATTTCAAAAGCTCGATATCAAAATTCAAAAGCTCGATATCAAAATTCAAAAGCTCAACATCAAATTTAATAAAAAGACAAATGTATTAAATGTTAAAGTGACCTGCCATACTATGGAAGTATTTAAGCTTTCTTTTTTGAAATTAAGTTTCTAGTACTAGGGTGTTGTACCGTGTTAGCCATTATGAATGTAGTGAGGAGTCAAGCAAAATGACACCTTTTATTGGCTAACTAAGAAGATTACAATATGCAAGCTTTCGAGGCAACTCAGGCCCCTTCTTCAGGCAAGATGTAATCATTACAGCAATACAGTACATATTCTAAACTGAATTATGCTATATATTAATTGCCTTATATTGAACTAGTCTACTTTTTGTCACATATTATTATAAACAATGGGCATTCAAAAGAAAAAATATAAAAATACTAATAAGAACAAAATTTTTTTTATATAGCACCCTTCCTATGCCCAGAATTCAGAAAGAACAACAGGACCTATATAACATTGGCTACAAATAATATCTTCACTAAATAAAGATAAGTACAGGATATACAAAACATTCAAATATAATAAAAGAAAATAATGCAGACTAAAATACAACGTAATATACTACAAAAAAATCGTGAACAAATAACATAAATTGTGATAAAAATTCAAACCCCGAGTAACTGGACAGATAGAGGGGGTAAACTGAAAGAAGGGGCAGAATGTCAGGTCTGTTTAATGTCTTCCTAAACAAATGAGTTAAAAACAAATGAAGGAAGTCAGCTGATGTCATTAATTTAGGGAGGTCAGTCCACAGTCAGGGTGCTATATACTGCTGAAGGCCCTGCTGTCACCCACAGAGGGCACGTTAGTGTGGGGCATAGAATGAGAGGACCTTAGTGGGCAGGTCAATAAGAGAATTTGATGTTCATTCCTGTAAGACACAGGGAGCCATGAAGGTGCAGCAGGATGGCTGTGATGTGCTCGCTGTTGTTGGTTCGTGTCAGGACTCTTGCAGTTGAGTTTTGAATCAGCTGGAGCTGTTATATAAGATTAGAAGTGGCACCTGCCAGTAGTGACTTACAGTAATCAATGTGGGATGTGATAAAAGCAGGCACAAGTTTATCAGCATTAGAAAAAGAGAGGAATGAGCAAACATAAGAAATGTGACACAGGTGGAAGTAAGAAAGATTCTTAATATGGTTTACATGGGTGAAATAAGAAAAGGAGGAATCAAAGTGACACCAAGATTCTTTGCAGTAAAAGAAGGTCTGATGAGATCATCACCAAGAATGGTTGAAGAGGAGCTTCTTTTCTTAAGTTGCACTTTAGTGCCACTTTGTAGGAGTTCAGTTATGTTGCAGTTTAATTTGAAAGAGTTTTGCTCTGTTCAAGTTTTAATTTTAATTTAATTTCACTGAGGTAAGTTGTGAGCTGAGAAAGCTATGATGAATGTTATTCATTTAACATTGAAATAGATCTAAGCATCATCTGCATAAAAATGATAAGCCAGTCCAAAGTTATGAATAACATGCTCAAGGGGAAGCACAGAGATACAGAAGAGCAGAGGATGTCGTTTCATTAACAAAGGAGAGTCAGATGGAGGAACTCCTGTGAAAAATTAAGGCATGAGGGTTGCCCTGGACATGACATAAGCTGCACGGCCACAACGCCATATGCAATAACTTTTACTTTTACACAAACTGGGACGGTAGCTCCTCAAGCTGAAGGTAACAATGCTTAGCTCCCATCTCAACTGCTGGCGACACAGATAGGCCAGTGAAGACATTAAAGATTGTCTAAACAAATACCACATCTTTGGTGCACAATGTGATCTGCACAGCGATAGGAGATGCCATGGCTAGAAATGATAATGGACTATAACGCTACAAAAAGAGGAGTGGAGAATTTAGACAAAACAGTACGCTGGATGCTGGCCACAGGCATTTTTTTCAACATATTGAACATCTCAGAACTTTGAACCGAGACTGGAATAGGGAGAAGGAAACAGAGCCTTCTTGAGGAGCAGGGTAAACCGTTGGTGACACCTCACATGCTACTGGGACGACATGTTCCAAAGACCCCAGCATGTACAGCCATTGTGTTGATTCAACAGACCAATCCACAGGGGAACCAATGACAGCACCTTTAGTATGTATGCATAGTGAGTGTGTTTGTGTGTCTCACTGTTATTTTAGCCTGCTGAACTGTACAGTTATTACAGTATTATGTAGAAAATGAAAATATTCAGTTCTGCTTGATAAACAAATAGAATGTGATCTGAGGGTAAAGAGTAAACAGGTTATTTACATTGCTTGTTAAAATAAAGTGACCATCTGATTTGAAAAAAACAAGTCCTTTAATAGTACATACACAACAAAAATGTAATCATAAGTTGAGATTCAACACAATTATTTTTCATGCTTCTAAAAGAAAAATTAAAATATGATGTTTGTAAACTACTGCATTTGTGAAGGACTGAAGTGTGGGGCTATCCAAAACTATCATTGAGTGTATTTCAGTAATGTGTATAGTGACTAATAAAACCACAATATTACATTAAAATATATTGCTCAAAAAAATTAAAGGAACACTTTTGAATCCAAGTATAGCATCAAGGTAATGACACTTCTGAGCTATTGATTTGGTCAGTTAAGTAGCAGAGGAGCTTGTTAATCAGTTTCAGCTGCTTTGGTGCACTAGAGGGGCAACAATGAGATGACCCCCAAAACAGAAATGAATGGTTTAACAGGTGGAGGGAGGCCACTGACATTTTTCCCTCCTCATCTTTTCTGATTGTTTTCTCACTTGTTTTGCATTTGGCTATGGGCAGTGTCACCTGGACACTACAGAGGTTACACAGGTAGTCCAACTTCTCCAGGATGGCACATCAGTACGTGCCATTGCCAGAGGGTTTGCTGTGTCTCCCAGCACAGTCTTAAGGGCATTCAGGGGATTCCAGGAGACAGGCAGGCAGTTACTCAAGGAGGGCTGGGCAGGGCGTTAGAAGGTCCTTAATCCATCAGCATGACCGGAGGAACAGGATGAGCATGGCCAGAGCCTACAAAATGACCTCCAGCAGGCAGGCCACTGGTGTGAATGTCTCTGACCTCTGACAAAAAGAAACAGACTTCATGAGGGTGGCGTGAGGGCCCGACATCCTCTAATGGGCCCCGTGGAGCTCGATTGGCATTTACCATAGAATACCAGAATTGGCAGGTCCACCACTGGTGCCCATTGCCTTTCACAGATGAGATCAGGTTCACCCTGAGCACATGTGTCAGACACTACGTAGCTTATGTCATGTCCAGGGCAACCCTCATGCCTTAATTTATAATATAATAATTAAGGTATCTTAATTTTATAATAATATAATCATATATCACAGCTCCAGCTGATTCAAAACTCAACGGCAAGAGTCCTGACACGAACCAACAACAGCGAGCACATCACAGCCATCCTGCTGCACCTTCAAGGCTCTCTGTGTCTTACAGGATTGAATATCAAATTCTGTTATTAACCTGTCCACTAAGTTCCTCTGATTCTGTGCCCCACACTAACCATGACGTATGGTGCTGTGGCTCTGCAAGTGGATAGTATTGGTACTATTTGGTTTCTGAACAGGTCTTTGACCCAACGTTACTTTCCGGGCTTTGCTGAGACCTGCCGAAACCTTCCAAAAGTAATTTTACGAAGTCAGTCCTGAAACGACGGTGACGTCGCTTCTGGGTCTACAACTGCGGGTTTACAACCATAGACATATATACAGGTAGATAGATAGATAGATGCCAACATAGACATAGAATTACTAGACGCCGCATGATCAGCAGCACCGTACTTCAACGTCGCTGCCATATTGCGAGTGGCACCACTGTGGAGTGAAGTAATGGATAAAGATGCCTCACGCATGTGCTTCTTGGGATTGTACAAACCGCTGTATGCTCCAAACCAGCTCCCGGGGGATTACATTTCATAGGTAAGACTGAACAATTGTTTTGGTTATATTTGGCCATTAGAAAATCCCGCTTTATAATCTTAACTTTAGCTACACCTGACTAAGATAGCAAAGCTATGCATTTATCTGCTCAAATTAGCCTCCAAGCAACATTTTGGCTAAACGTATTTAGTCACTAACTATGTAGATTGTTATTAGCTGTTAACAGCTAAAAAGCTGTCCTGTAATGTGTGCTGTGCTAGTTTGGTAACAGATGCTGTACCGGCATCATATGATCAAAGCTACCACTTGCTCACATTAAAAAACAAAGGAGGTTTGAAGATTCCTTCTGAGGGTAAAGTCAAGGTGGTCAAAGTCACTGAACGTATTATCCGACAGTCGACATTAGGGCAAGCTGTCATTGCATCTTTGATCAATCAGTTTGTTCGGGCTAAAATTGGTTCGAATGATGTTTTTTTTCTCAAGGAGCACATTGTAGAAACACAGTTTGAAATTGACAACCATCATTTTATATTCATGTCTTTAGTTGTGTCTGTCTTCCACAAACTAAGGCTGCACCATATTGCCAGACTGAATACTCTCAAATTACAGGATCTGAATGAGCGAGAGGAGTGTAAGTCTGTAGAAGATCAGTGAGATTGTGGAGAGCTTTAAATGCTAAGAGCAGTATTTAGTATTGTATTCTGTAGAGAGTAGATGTAATATGTTCAGTGGATTTAGAACAGGTTATTATCCTGGCAGCAGAATTTTGAAGAAGTTGTAAGCGATGGATACGTTTTTGTGGGATGCCAGATAGAATAGCATTACAGTAATCTATACATGAGGTGACTCAGGCATTAACCAATACTTCAGTACTGTGTTGCATAAGAACAGGACGAAGTCTAGAAATGTTTCGGAGATGGAAGAAGGCAGTCCAAGAAATGTTACTTATATGGGAGGAATTGTTTAATAATACTAATAATTATAATTGTTATTATTTAATAATTGCCATTATTAGTGTATAAATGGATGTACGAGTAAATAATTGCATTTAAATGATTCGCCAAAATCTGTTGTATGTAAACGATACTGTTTTAAATGTTATTGTTTTTTCACCAGAAAACCCGGTTTCCACGTCCACCTGTATTAGTTTAAATGGCACTTTTGCCACTTGCAATATGGTGAATGCGCTGACGTATCGTGTCGAATGGGCAACACAGTGAATGCGGCATCTATCTATATACTGTATATCTATCTGGCATCCCACAAAAACATATCCATCGCTTACAACTTCTTCAGAATTCTGCTGTCAGGATAATAACCTGCTGTTCTAAATGCACTGAACATATTACACCTGTTCTCACTCAACTTTACTGGCTCCCTGTTCACTACAGAATACAATACAAAGTACCGCTCTTAACATTTAAAGCTCCCCCTACCTCACCTACCACTACCCCTATCTCCTACAGACTTGCACTCGTCTCGCTCACTTAGATCCTCATATGCAGCTTTACTTTCTGTACCACACATCAAACTCTGTGCCGTGGGAGCTCGAGCGTCTCTCCTAGTGCTCCTCAACTCTGGAATCTTCTTCCCTCTCATATACGTCAGCTCGATTCAATAACACATTTTAAAACTACGCTCAAAACCTATCATACCAATTGTGAATTTTGCACTGTTACTGCCAGTTATCTTTGTTTGTTTGCTAATTATTGATTTTTGATTTATCATTCTCTTGTTTTAATTTTACTAATGTTGTTTAATTTTATTGTAAGGTGACCTTGAGTGCTAAGAAAGGCGTCTATTAAATAAAATGTATTATTATTATTAATTAGAGACGAAAACTTGACCAATTTCTGAAAGTCAAAATAGTAAGACTCCAACTGGCAGTCTGGTCTTTCTTTTAACAGTGAAATGATACACTCAATGACAAAAATAAAAAATTTTATTGGATACAAAATGGCTTAATAATTTCTGAAAACATTTCACTTATTCCTCTGTCTCTCTCTCTCTCACACACACACAATGTGGTTACTTAAATATATACAGAATAGGATCTAAAATCCTTGAAACAGAACTGTCTTACATAGCTTTTTCTGTGTGTTGCCACTCTGTAATTTGAGAGTATTCAGTCTGGCAATATGGTGCAGCCTTAGTTTGTGGAAGACAGAAACAACTAAAGACATGAGCATAAAATGATGGTTGTCAATTTCAAACTGTGTTTCCTCAACGTGCTCCTTAAGAAAAAACATATCATCCGAACCAATCTCAGCCCGAACAAACTGATGGATCAAAGATACACTGATAGCTTGCCTTAATGTCAACTGTCGGATAACACGCTCAGCTACTTTGACCACCTTGACTGTACCCTCAGAAGGAATCTTCAAACCTCCTTTGTTTTTTAATGTGAGCAAGTGGTAGCTTTGATCATATGATGCTGGTACAGCATCTGTTACCAAACTAGCATGGCACACATCACAGGACAGCTTTCTCAAAATCCCGTCTAAGGGCTACCTCCCACTGCTTCCTGAGGTGGATTTCTTTGGGAAACCTTCTTAGTTTGAGAAATGTTAACGGCTAACAACAATCTACATAGTGACTAAATATGTTTAGCCAGAACGTTGTTTGGAGGCTCACTTGAGCAGATAAATGCATAGCTTTGCTATCTTAGCCTGGCGTAGCTAAAGTTAAGATTATAAAACGGGATTTTCTAATGGCCAAATATAACCAAAACAATTGTTCATCCTTACCTATGAAATGTAATCCCCCGGGATCTGGTTTGGAGTGTACAGCAGTTTGTAGAATCCCAAGCAGCACATGCATGAGGCATCTTTATCCATTACTTCACTCCACAGCAGTGCCACTCGCAATATGGCGGCGACGTTGACGTATGATGCTGCTGGTCATGCGGCGTCTAGTAATTCTATGTCTATGTCTACAACTGCAGTGACGTATGGTGCTGTGGCTCTGCAAGTGGATGCTGCTTGTGCAAAGCCCTAGCCTCAGAGCCACTACTCCACTCCATATCTTTTAAAGATATAGAAAAAAACAGAACTTTCCAAATTTTGTTCACACATAAATATAGTAGCACATATTTCTGAATACAAAATAAGAGAATAAAAAGACTAATTCAACAGTTAGATTATTTAGAACTTAGACTGAACCATTTGTTTGTGAAACAAGTGGGAATGAAAACCAGCAGCCATAGTGGTGCCCCAGGACTGAATTTGGGGACCCCTGGTCTAATACACAATAAAATAAACTGCTTGTTTCTGTGATGGAAGTGACAACATGCTTTACAGCAATATGGGTGCCAAGTGGGGGAATCAAGGCTTCAAAATGCTGCCTCAGTACCTGCCTGTTGTGACCTTCCATGTATCTTGAAGTAAGCATATTTGTATCTAATGAACCCAAACTGATATCCTTTTAGAAATTAGGATTTTTTTCCTTTGGTGCCTGAACGGGTTGTATAATAGACATTTAGATATGTAAGAAAGACTGAAGAGTGTGGTTCCTCCTTACAGTCCTCTTTCTTAAAGATGGGAACCACCACCCTAGTTTGCCAATCCAAAGGCACTGTCCTTGACCTGCATGCAATACTGAAGAGCCTTTAAGTACTCAGGGTTAATATTATCCACCCCCAGAATGTTGACACTGGCAAGTTTTTTTAACAACCTCACTGACCACAGTCTATCTCTCCCTGTCAGAGAGGTTACATTCCATGTCCCTAGCGTCAGTTTTCATAGCTGGGCATCGGTCTGCCAAAGAACTTCTCTTCAATTGCCACCCAAGCCACAAAGCACCGGAACCCTGAAGGAAAAAAAAAACAGTAGCCCCCTCAACAGGTATTTAGTGCAGTAAATATACAGTAATCCTTTTTCTCATAGTAACGATATCAGCATACCACACAGTTACCCAATAAATGCCAAAATATCAAAAATAAAGTGAAAATGCCAAAAGAAATAAAACTGTAAGTAAAAATCCAATAATTCTTTCAAATTAGCCAAATAACTAAGAACTTGGAAAGACACTGATTTATTATATAACAGGGTGTGCAAGGCACACTCATGTAGCACATTAACTTGAGGAAAAACAGTAGTACCCAAACAAAAATCCAAGATGTCTTAAAGATATGAAAGGAAAACTCCACATAAAGAGTAGGATTCATACTACTGTCCCACTGTACTCCTTTATCCTGAGCAAGGCTACAGGAAACGGTGTACTAGCTTAAACGCCAAAGTGGCCGGCTCAGGTCCCGAGATCCCTTTTTAGATAAACACCCTTGTACCAACGCATTATAACTCAGAAGACTTCAACATTAATCACAGTCCTCTGTCGTCATAATTTGTGATGCTCCAACTTTGTGATAGCACTTTCTACAGACTGGCTTTGATCAATGGCGTCAAACTTATCAGATCCCCTGGAGCTTCTCCATTGTAATATACATTTACATCTATCGACTTGGAAAGGGTCCTCCCTGCGTGGAGTTTGCATGTTCTCCCCGTGTCTGCATGGGTTTCCTCCGGGTGCTCCAGTTTCCTCCCACAGTCCAAAGACATGCAGGTTAGGTGCATTGGTGATCCTAAATTGTCCCCAATGTGTGCCCTGCGGTGGGCTGGTGCCCTGCCCGGGGTTTGTTTCCTGCCTTAAGCCCTGTGTTGGCTGGGATTGGCTCCAGCAGGCCCCCATGACCCTGTAGTTAGGATATAGCGGGTTGGATAATGGATGGATGGACTTGGAAAGGGGACCCCCAACCTCAGAAATTGTTTAAATTTACATGCGTGTCTGCTTACTTTGAACACAGACATTTAAGGGGTACTACATACCACTAATGAAAAAAACAAAAAGAAATACTTGAGTGAACAATGTAAACAAATGAAAATTTTAAACATCTAATAATGATAATAGTGTAGACTCAACTTTTACATTATTCATACTGATTATTTTTTTCAGCTCAAAAGAATACAATTACCTGTAACAGTGTCAAGAAAAGCCAAATCATTAGGAAAAGCAGAAAAATGGCAGGAATTGATCTAATGCAGGAATGTTTTACTCATGCGCAATTGTGTTTAGCATGTTCAAAAGCAAGCAGCCCCAGTGACTTAATAATATTATTAACTAGCCGTGTTATCCGCCAAAGACAGTTAATAGAATAAATGTGAAACCATTTGCAATCTTTTGCCCTGTGTGTACCTTCAGCACCTTTCCTTGTTATCCTGATATGTCTGAAGCTCTTTTGATTGATGCTCCCATTGTCGAAGGCTTAACTGTTTGGATTGCATCACCAAAGCCAATCTGACCATTCAGATTGCTCTCAGGTACAGGACACACATACCTACAGACATTAGTGATTTATTATATAGTAGATTATTTTTTGACTGATGCCCTTATCCAAGGCAGCTTACAATGTTTGAGGTACAGTTGGTTGCATTTCTTTTGTTTTTCCAATTGGAGCACAGGGTAGGTGAAGTGAGTTGCTCATGGTCACACAGTGTCAGTAGCAGGAGTTGAACCCACAGCCTCAGGGTTTGAAGTTCAAAGCGTTAACCATTATGCCACACTGCATGCCAATAACATTAGCCTTTATTAAAAACCTCCAAATATTGTATAAAGAAATGCATTTAGTTAGTTACATAGTACGTCTGATACACCCAGTTAACCAACAGCACTATAAGTGACACCCATTTTCTTAAGGAATTTCATGGACAAAGCCAGGTAGTACTTTGCTTATTGTAAGCAGTGCTGTGCAGTGAGGTACTCTGCTGTAAAGCCCAATATATTTATCCATCCTTCTATGGTTGAACCTACTTAATCTAATTAAGGGTTGTAGGCAGCCACAGATAATCTATTTGTGTGTTTTACTTCAGTCTGTTTTTATTTTAGAATTGTTTAGGTAGTGACTCTTAAGTTGTGGGCTCAGAGCTAATGTGGGAAATGTTCTGTAACTGAAAGGGCAGGCAGGTATAAATGAGCTCATTAGATCATTAATATTCATGAGGTAGTTCCTCAAGACTGTCAAATTTTGGAAGTTGATACAATTCTGGGGTGTATGCAAAATAGATATACAGGAATTCTGGGAAAATAAGTATAAGTTGTTAAATAGTGTCACTGTTTGTTAGAATGTACAGTATTGTTTAAGCTTAGATAAAGTGAGCAGTGTGTGTATGCCTGTAAGAATATGTGAAATGGAGGCTTGGGACTTTAAGATGAACATGTCTAGCCAAAAGTAACTCCATCAACAATCAAACAGACCATGGGAACTTCTCAGTTGTCCCAAACTTTTGACTGATGTGATATCTTGTTAACCTTAATGCCCTATAAATTCAAAGGATTTTAAAAAGGCTTTGCCAGAGAGACATCATAACTGCCAAGACTAGGAGGAGAGAGAGAGAAAGAAACAAACAACTGCCAAAGAGAAGATAACTCTTCCACAGGCTGCCTCTTTGCTCCCAAGCATCATTCTTGGTTTAAGAAGCCAAAGACTGCAACAACCAAAGCTGTAGCCGCCTGAAACAAAGCATGCTGTGTGACCCTGATTTAAATCTGTATGCTGTATGTTTTCATGTCTAAAATTTATACCTGGTTTCTCCTTCAAATAAACATAATTAATGATTGAAATACTTTGGAGTATTGCTTTGCTGAAGTAGTCCTGTTGTTTACTGACATTTATCAATGGCCGATGGTTGTTAATGAAACAAAATCTGTGTCCTTTTAGGTTGTGTATTGTCAGGGGTAATGATTAGCCCACGGCTTCTGTCAGATTGTGTAACCCTTTCAATGGAAGCCATTGGGCTACAAAGTCTGACAGGAGTATTCATTCCTGGTTTTTGCTTGGGTATTCTGAAGTGTAGCCCTTCAGAACTTTTGTTTTTAATTTCCTTGCTTTACAGTCATTCTGGTGGGTGTTCAGACCAAAGTGTTTGTATATTTTATTTACTTACTTTCTTTATTTAAAGAGCTTCTATAAAAAGTCACATTTCCCACTGGGGATAAATAAATTTCTATCTATCATAGATATCTATCTAACTTGAGATGACAAAGATAATGAAGAATATGATTAAATGTAGGCAACACTTAGTGGCAGGTTGGGCTCTCTTTAGCATTGTTTGTCATACTCTTTAAAAATTGAAAGTTGTGCAATTCCAAAAGACTTCAGTAAAGCTACTGTACATTTCTTCTGGTTCAAGCAGAGAGTGGAAGTCGTTTGGGTGTCATGGAGTGGTGTTAAGTTCCAGTGGAGTTACACAGGATACAATATAACTGGAGGAAGTTACAGCAGTTGTTTCTATGATCTTAGGGGAATCTGAATTGGGGATACAATGGTAAATGTATAAGTGTATATATATATATATATATATATATATGGTTGAAATAGTTTTACTGTCAAATAATGCAAACAGTACGCGACACGTGTTTCGCCCTAATTCTGGGCTTATCAGGCGTACACACTCACTGTACCCCCTCTCGGGAATCGAACCTCGGACGTAAGCGCTAGAAGCAAAGCCTCTTGCGTTGCGCCACGGCGTGTGGTTCATCTATTTGACACTATGTAGATCGGGGTAATTACATTCAAGGCATTCGTGGTCTGAATCACAATCTGACTAAGCGTTACCTGGTAGGTAACCACCCATACATGCTACTCCAGCCACTTTGCAAATCGGTGTGCCTGCTTCGATGTTTGATGAATGGATCAATGTGATGAAGCAAATTGCCGACATACATATGCATTTGTGGTGCTTTTATATTCAAGCGTTGCATATTCCCCAAAGTAATGACACGATACATTTTAAAGGTCTCACATACCATTTTCTGTGCCGTCTTTTTTTTTTGTACCTTTACAATATTGTCAGGATGTACGTCGGCGTATTTGAGCCACAGAGAGAAAAAAATAAGGACATAATGAGTGTCTATTTTGTGATTAAAGTAGGAATTTAGGCTTTAAACGCGAAATGTCCACTTTAACCTCGTAGTTTACTTTATCATTCAAGCAGACCGTTGTAAACGTCATCTAAAAACTGACCCAGTTGTTAATCACTACGTGCTTCTGGGGCTTCCTCCTAAACTGACAACAGCAACTGGCACACAGAACAAATTCAATTTATGATATTCCAGCTCTCTGCACATTTAGAATTCTTAAGATTTATACTTGATATCACTTTCATGATGAAATGCATTAAAATATGTATGTTACATTTACAGATAAATCATCAACTTTTGTTTAAATAATGTATACTGTTAATAGTTACACATATGGGGTGGCATGGTGGCAGAGAGATAGCGCTGTTGTCTTGCAGTAGGGAGTCACATCCCTTGTGATTCCCTGCCTGGAGTTTGCATGTTTTCCCTGGTGGGTTTCCACAGTTTGCTCAGTTTTTCATCCAAAGACATGAAAGTTTGGGGATTTGGTGATGCTACAATGACACTAGTGTATGTGAGTGCTTGTGTTCACCTTGGGATGAGCTGATGCCTCATCCAGGGATTTTGTTTCTGTCTTATGCCGATGCTGCTGGAATGGGCACATCCCCAAATTGATGGATGTAATCATTAAACATCCTGTTCAGAGATATTGTGGCAAGGTGTGCTCGGAATTTAATGGATGTTTCAGGCACATGCGTCACATCACGTGAAGTATAAACCTGGCCTTAGGCACCTTACTTTTCAGCTGACGAGCTTGACTAGGGCTTATTTTTGGGGTAGGTCTTATTTTCTAAACTAAAAAAAAGATAAATTAATAAATAAATACTGTATAGAAGAAATACTAAAACACATCAGTATGTTTAGTTTTTCACTATTTGGTAGACTCTCTTCACCTTCCTACCTGTAGTTCAGTGGACACATTGCCAACTCAGGAATTTTACAAGGTTTGTATCGCTTTGTTGTTAAACAACGTTTTTAAAGCAAAATTAATTGGTCAGCAACAATATGCTGATCTTGTATGATAACCTTGTCAGTCTCTTGATCAGTGCCGTTTTATTTTAAAAAATCGTGAGTGGTTTCCCCTTGACTTTCTTGTGTACTTAGATATGGGGTGGATATTTGAGGAGTAAACCGCAAGACAATGACTATATTATGCACATTAAAGAACCATCAACAACAAATCAAATCAAATTAATAATATATGGAACAATTATTATAAAAGTAAAGTTGAATAAATTGGACTTTGCAGCTGCACAAATAAAAAAAATCGAGTATGGGTTCAGGTAAAGTACCACTTCCAGTTGATGGATTTGACCCAAAAGTTAATACAGATCGACAATTCTGATGTAACAACCACATGCCAAATTTCATCCATCTATCTAGTTGCGTTTTTGAGATATCGTGTTTACACACACACATACATAATTCCAAAAAACTGCATTTTCGGGAGGTCTAAAACGTCAACATTCATTAAAATCTCGAGGTCGATTTTTTTAATAATTACTATACTTTCTCTATACTTCATATACTTTGTGTGCAAAGTGGTGGGTGAATTACTGTCAACAAAAAGCAGGCACCTGAAAAAATAAACTGAAACATTACTCACTCATGATTTTTCTGTCCATATGGTAAAGTTTTTGTTGACCAGCACATTCTGATTTCAGGAATTTGAATTATTCTTGATATACAACAACTGTAAAGAAAGGTGGCACGTACATCGCTTTCTATTTCACATGTTTTACGCGCCCGCATTCTGCTCACTCTGCCACTGCAAAAGCTGTGTGACCACTGACTCTCCATCACCAGCCGCCATTTGCTGGATGAATATATGCGGGTGGCTCGTGGTGGATGACTTTCCGTTTTTAGTTAAAAGTGTTAACAACTAACAGCAACAATATTCATTCAAAAATGAAAACTAAAATTATTTTTAGTAAATTATTTTATTTCAGTTAGTCTTTCCAGCTACTTTAATAGTTTCGTTTAGTTTTAGTTTTCCATTTCGGTTTTGTTAATTATTTTATTTCAGTTTACAAAAATGTTTTTTTAATAATAGTTTCAGTGATTGATTTGATTTTAGCTTTCGTTAACTATAATAACCTTGACACCAGCCATTGTCATTAACAGTGAGGAAAAATACAGTGAAGTACGGACTTAGCATTTCAATCACGGAGTGCTTTCATGCTCACACATCATTGTAATTGGTAACAAGTCTATCCATGTGGTAGTCTCCGTCACAGGTAAGCAGCTTAAATGGTAGGTGATGTTTTAACAGCAGTAGACACCACTGCTTCTAATCCCATGTATGCCTCTCAGTTATGCCACTTTACCAAGAATTGTCTGCAGGGAGGAGTAGGTGACAGTCTTGGTGACATCTCCACTGAAGCAGACTTCAGTTGATGGTTAATTTTGGTGTGCTGTATCGTTATCAAAAGCTGTAGGGTATTTAAGCACAAGGTCAATATAATTTACATACCTGTGGTACATCTTATTTTAACTTTCATATTGTGTGGTTTAATGTATAGTTACAGTTGTTCAGTGTTGTACCTGCACATCAAGTAAAAGATGAGATCATGTAACATTTCAGCTTTCTGATAATTTACATATAAGAAATTATATTTCTATGAAGCAGATATGTTGACTATTATGATTTAAATAACTATTTTGGAACCTTTAGATGGTACTGAATAGCATGGGGTTGTTTCAGGAATGTGCCATTAATCTGTGAGCTGACTGTCTTAATTGAAATCTTTTTAGTTATTATATATAAATAAACTTCTATTCTGTTAGATCAGTCCTACCGTGGAGACTTCAGCTGCACACATGGTAAGGCGCCACCACCTAGTGTGAATAAAAGATGTCCATTTTAAATTTTACTTGTAACAGTGTATTATTTTTGTTTATTGAGAATTTTATAACACATTGCAAGCTCCAACTTGCGTACAAAATCAGGCTGTGAATCTCAGCAGGCATGGAATTTGTTCATAAACCTAAAATCATTAAAATGATAGAGAGTAATCATTCCAAGCAAGTAAAATTTGGTGCTGCAAACTAATTATCGATACACTTAAATATTTTACTTTGCCTCATCTTTTATTTTGCTATACTTTTTCAGACAATAAAAAGTAAACAAACAAACTAGTTAGATATATTTGATCTATTTATATTTAGTACTTGTAAACAGAGTTAGCAACAGTGGACCTTTATTGAAAATAAAAATAACATACAAATTACATTCATTCAATTCACAATGTAAGGCTAAACATCATACATGACAAGCACAACGTTTTACAAGTGGTAATGCCTGTCTATACTCACTGCCATATTAAGTAGATGAATTCTTTACTCTGCAGTTCAAATTTCTTGCAATCCCTTTTTTCCAAACCTATTTTTTTTTCTGAAAATACAAATATAGGCACAAAAAATTAATCTACTGTACTTAAGACACTTTTATTATGGAATGTATAAATTGATATTAAGCAGCTAATATGTAAGGCATAATGAAATTACATTTCAAGCTGTTTACATCATGTTTTAATTTATCGCTAACTTAACTAGTTTGCTTCCTTCCCTTACTGATAAAAGATTAAACCATCAGTTAAGGTTCATGAAATGTCAAATTCTAATAAAAGATAAATACTTCTGTAAATGTATTTGAACTAAACAATACAGCCTCCCAAATGCAATGAAAAGTGACATTGATGCATGTTTTACATTTATAATAGTTGTTAATGACTGATTGGTTTGCAAAACGTACCAGTTCCTTAATTATAAATGAATACACATTTACTGTCAGATGACTATTTCTCAAAGTTTTGAAATCCCAAAGCACCAAGAAACAAGAAGTACTGAAAGAGAAGTTGGTTATCGGTTACATTTATTATTGCTAAAGGCAGACATGTATTTCAGTCATATTTATGACATATAAAGAGCTCTCCCAAGCAAGAGTTATAATTTTCTATTTTTAATATGCTTACATTCAAGAATGTGCATAATTTATGTGATTAAAAAAAGAAAAACCTGAGTATGACGTGTTGTGTCAGTGAAAATATAAAATAATCTCTGTATCTCTCTGTATCATTATATATACAATTATGTATATACAAATGTATGAATGAGTTTTATGTAGTAGTTCACTTCATATTTGGTACTCAGCATGCAATAGCTTCATTTATATTAACAAAGCTGCAGCTACTGGCCAATGGCAATGTTAGTGGGATAATTTTTTAAAATCTTTTGGCCTTACTGTAGTAATATCTAGCACAGTAAAGTTATTACCACAATGTGTGTAAAGGGTACAGTCTACAGAATATATTTTAAACACTTGTAAACTTGTTTTCCTTTCATCACTTTGTTTCATTTTCCCAGAGTTGCCCAAGATTATAAATTGCTTTATTTTCCAAGATTTCCACTTTGTTATCAACATCAATAACAGCATTGTTTATCATCGCCCTAGCTACGAAATTAATAGGAATAGTAATAGCTGTTGGAAACAAATGGGATATGGGTGAGAGAAACTTTCTGGCCATCCATTCTGTGGGGCGAGACTCTTTTCGGTCAACCAGAAGCATTCTGTGAGAAGAATAAAAAAAAAAAAAGTTGTGTTAAGTTACACCCGTATGTTCTCAAACGTAACTTGTAAAGTACACAGCAGTCAACGAAGTCAAACAAATTTAATACTACATTATTGATGTTTGAATTTCAGGGATTCTTCCCTCAAATTGTGAAGATCTCTGTTTAAACTCTGCTTTTTTTGTTCTCATGAAAATTACAAGAGACTAACTAATAGGTAGAAATATACTGTATACATATGCGTATGTTGTAATTTGTTCCGTTAATGCAGAAGGAAATAAAATGGAAGTTCAAGGTAAACCACTCGGAACAGAATTAACAACTCCAGCTGCCTCAACTGTTTGCAAGAAGGAAACTTCATCATCATGTAATATTATACCAGATTAAATGGACAACCTATGTATCAAATAAAAAAATATGAGGTCAGCTATTGCCTTGTCCAAGACACCTCTTTATATGAAGTTCAAAAGTCTTTGTGCCAAGAGATGTCTTTAAACTTCAATTTACAAGTGATTCCTGGGCAGAACTGTTTCCATGGCTAAATCACTGTGGTCTCCCAGCCCTAATAACCCTAAATATGCAGCTTTTGGGCCAAGCATTTTTGTTACGTCTCATCCAGCATATCCCTTGAAATCTGCAGCAGGACTATGGCTATTTCTACTAGGGGCCCACTGCAGTAGCAAACAGTTTATCGGAATTTGATGTCTTGAAGAAATGTTGTTTCAATAAATTCAAAGTAGCTGCTTGTGTTTATCTTCACTGAATTGTGCATATACAACATTTCACAGTTTGGGCCATTAGAATTTTTGGTATATCATTTATTCATTATTATTCTTATCCATTTTTTTCTTTGACATTTTGTAAAGCACATGGAGCTACAGTTTTAAATTTTGTTATTGTTAGTAACATCCAATGCAACTTGGAATAATCAGTAATGAAAAATAGCTTACAAGTATGTATTCTGTCCAGGTTAAAATATTTAAAAGAAAAAAAAAACAAACAAAAGTATTTAGAAAAAAAGAATAAAAGACTATAACAAAGTAAGAGACCCAGATGGTAAATTGTAAATAACACAAGTGATAGCCTATATCCTAAATATATCTAGCAAAGAATATATGCTTTCAAAAATAATAACTTTAGAGTCACTCCCTACAAAAATTACAAGATCACATATCTGTTAATTATTATCCGTCTTCCTATATTGTTTAGCAATGGAAGTAGGAATTGGATATTGTCTTCCTGAATCTGTTTAATCCAAAAACATTGAAGGTTACCTCTCTGTGCCTTCTTGAGTTTTTGTAAGAAACCTGAGACATTTTGTTAATATTTAACTGCAAATTTTTTACTTAATGCTGCATATCAATTTGCAAACTGATAATCATCATAACAACATCTCTATCATAGTACTTACGCAGGCCTAAAAACTGAATATCTGACAAAATCTAATGCTTCAATGTCAGCTTCCACTTGACCCTGGAAAAGTGAAACAAAAGAAAAAAATAACTTATATGCTTCATTATCTGAATATTTTCCTCAGAAATGGGGTTAATAATAGCATTTCTTTGCATCTCTTCCAAATTCATCTAACAAAATCAAAGTAGTATGACTTTGTTTACATTTTGACTAACAATACTGTCCCATATATTATTGTTTACTAGATATGTATTTATTTGTGTAAATGTTGTATCATTGTTTACTGTTGCCATATTATATGTGTAATGTCAAAGCACAAACTTTATCTGCACAGTAAAAAGCAATGCGCAAGAAAAAAAAAAGTAATTGTACTAACAGCTTTCCACCAGAGAGCGGCATCGTGAAACCTTTAACAAAGGTAAAATGAAATGCAGCAAAATTACTTGATAATATGTTATACCATCCTACTGACCAGGGACCATAAGGATTTCTTCCATATTCTTATGACTAAATCTGTTAACTATTTTGTGAAAAAATTAAGGTGTTATTTTCTTAAAACAATGCTACTTATCTGACAAGAAAGACCTGAAATGCAATACTGAGAAATTATGTATATATTATTTGTACATCAGGAGTATGCAGAATTGCTGAAGCACTGACTTTACCAGCAGAAAGAATGGTTCAAAGCAATACCCTCAGACCTGTTTTTTATTATTCTTTTGTTTTTGTTTTTCTAAGCTAAACATTTATAATGTTAAAAAAAAACACAAAAGGCATACAATTAATGTCTCCAAACTAAATCAAATTTGTTACTCCAACGGTAAATGCACTCTCTTTTAAGAATATTATGTATACCTGCATAACTGCATGAAATGGATAAGCAAATTAGAAACAACAAGCAAAATGTTAAACTTGTAATAAGTATTAGAATGTTTGCAAAGGAAACTTTAAAAATGTGCAATTTAGACTGATTTATTTTAAAAAAAATTTTGATTCCCATTCTAACTCACCAGAGTCTGTCCTGAAGTAATACTTACTTAAATAGCGAGGCACTCAGCTTTTACATACTAACCTGTTAGCTACAGGAAGAAAATGCAGAGACCTCACGGTGTTTGTCCTAATCCCTAATGATCCTTAAAGGCAAGCACCCTGTGGCAGCAAAGCTTACTGATGCATGGCAAAAACAGCGCTCATCTTAAAACAAACAAACAAAAACATACCTTCACTTTTAGATACAGAAAGTTGCTTGTTTTTTCTGCGCCTTTTGATGACTCCAAGTTGAAATGCGAACATCCTCCTGTTTTTGCTAACTCAGCTGACTTTAATACATAATCATGATCCACACGAATAAAACCCTCCTGTAAAAAAGGTGCAAAGAAAATAAATAACTTATGTAGAAAAGTACTGAGAAAAGCGCTACATAAATGTAATGAATTATTATTATTATTATTATTATAAGTGTAATATTCCCACCATATGTAGACAAAATGACCATTTCTGTAAATTAAGAAATGTTAACTTGCATTATTGCAACACAAAACTGTCACCACAACTATTTTGAAATCACAAACTTGCATCTTTTGTTGCCTTGCAAATCTTTAATTCTTGTCATTCTTGCTGCAGATAATCTTCAGCATAAGAGTTAATCAGTAGACAGCCAGTTTACTAAATCAGTTTCCCTACCTCTCTATTCCTATATGCAAGTAAGAATTTCACTGTACTATATACATGTGCCAAAAATGGCCCCATAGATAACAAAGGCCTTTTGCTGTCTTGCTATGTACTGTATAAAGACAAAGTGATTTACTTGCTTTATGCTGTCTTATTTTAGTTTTATGAAAATACCCATATACACAATTTTACTGTAAAAGGTCACTTGATAAAATATTTAGCTTTACCGTTTTCCTTAAGTTTTTGTTAAAAGGAAGAAAATAAAGCCGCATGTCCAATTCCTCATTTAAATAATTTCAGATTTAAAAAAAAATGTATTAATGTGCAAGTGAGAAAATAATCAGACTGGGAAAGAATGCACAAGTATCTTGTTGGCTAAAGTAGTTGAATATTAAAAGTCAAAACAATATTTATGGGTTAAAAAAAATGTGCTTTGATAGGTTGATTGGCTTTTCGTCCCTTTTAATCCTAATTTGCTGAAAATTGAATTTTATGTTTACATTAAGCATTTTTTTTAAATAAATGTTGTAAATTATATCAGTTTATCTTAGAAAAAGTCTGTAATAATGCTGATGACATTGATATAAATGTGTGAATTAGGTTTGGCTTGGGAATGTAAATGATCCTTATTGAAGGGAAAAAAAAAAAAGCAGTCCAGTCAAGAGCTGACAGACTCCAACGCCAAGCCTCATTGGTGCATTTAAAATTTTGGACGCTAGCCTTGGACGGAAAGCATTGCCTCATTTTAATGTTATTCAACGCTTGTATAATGATGAGTGGATTAAATCAAGGCCTTAATTATTTTGGCTTTAGTTCTGGATTAGTCCTCTGTACTGACAACTCCAATTCACTGGGGCCATTTGATGAAATGGGAACTGACATAAATACCGCGGCTCACTTTCAATCCGATTATCCAGATAAATCACATCAATACTAACCCAAGCAGAGGACGCTGGCGGTCTTTTTCTACCAGGCCTGCTAACAACAGACAACCTTTCCCAGCATACAAGTACCCACGCTGCTACCTCCTAGACCCACGCTACACCCATCAACTTCCCTCAATGGGGCCTATTCAACAAGGTGACGCACACTTTGCCCCACATCAACCTAAATATTGTTTTATTAGCAACAAATAGACTCTGAACCCTAAAGAAATTTTCAGATCTTCTAACTTCAGGAATTTCATTAGCTTTTAAAGGTTACAAAAAAGATGGATCCACAATGACCGTCTTGTATTCCTGGAGCTCCATAGAGGTAATGAGTATGTATGTGAAACTATTTTGCAGCAGTTTTAAACTTCAAAAACATTAGCAATAATGCACTTCACAAATCAACACACAATGCCAGTTCAGAGTTAAGTATTCTGTTGCTGACACTACATCCCTTTTCTCTAGAGAATGTATTATGGACCTTTCAAACGACAACCAATAAGGAGCTAAAAAAAAAATAGGCACTGATGCAAAAATGTAAACTTCCGTTGAAAGGAACAGGCCCCTTCTTTGATGGGAACTTAAACCCAGAACTTTGACTACAAAACATAAGGTATAAAACTTAACAAAAAAAGAAATTAACCTTTAAAATGTTTTCTTTATGGCACATGTACTTCATTTAAATGTTTAAAAATGTATTTACTAATACAATATATTTTATTACTTGATAAATAATTTTGTTTCATATTAATACATGCAGAAGAAACACAAATTAAAATCTTTTAAACTAAACTTAAAAAAAGAAAACATGAATTAGCAAGTCCAGTATACAGAAAAACACCTTTACAATATGAAGAAGCCAAATGTGCCTTTTTCAGTGTATGCTGTACAAATTTTTCTTTTAAACCATTAAATTACATAGTTTCACAAAAGAATCCTTTTCATTGATCAATTGATGAATACAAAATAACGAATTTGTTTAGTATAGTTATTCTCAAAGTTGAAATGTAAAACGGATTAAAAAACTTTAAATACAAAATAGACAAAGGTTAATGCTTTTCAAGTCTTTCAGATCCTCAAAATGAATGCTAGGAATATCTCAATTCACTTACTTCACCTGCTTTTGCTTTTGTTGTGCCAAGGCAGCAGAAACCGACATCATGTCCTTCAAAGGCAGATGCAAAATCATCTAATTTTTCAAAATCCACGACCTCTTGGACCTAAAAAAGTTGCAAATACATTAGTCCATTCTCAATATGCACAAAATCACACACATACCACTATGAAGACACTAGCTACATTTGATAACTTATTAATGGGTGGCAAACAGCTATCAATACTTCTGTCAATTGATAAAGCATTGACCAGGAAGTAGGAGTCTGCATGACCCACCACATTTGTATAGGCTTCATCCTCAAACGTTAACTTTCTTCGACCAATAAGAGTGATTCTGGAGAAGAGCTGGCTTTGCAGTAACTCCTTAAGAAGCACTTTTCCCGTTTCTCCTGAAGCTCCAAGAATAAAGCAAGTCTTGTTTTTCGCCTTGTAATTCTCTTTAAGTGTCTTTAAGTCTTGTGTCATCCTGGAGGATCGAAAAAAGAAACAAACAAATAAAACATTCCTTACTTCTTCAGGTATATTGTAATAATGAAAATGTGTTACACAATATGTCTGAACATTTCACTTAGTACAAAATTTACCATATCATATATAATGTACACTTTAATGAAACCACCTCAATGTCTAAAAACAAGAGCCAGATTAGATGTAGTATATACCACATAAATGTCTAAGAAATCACTTGCAGGTATCAAAAAAGAAAACTTACTTAACAAAAATCTGTATAGCAGTAAGACAGTATTAGTAGTAAATGCTGTTTCCTCACAGCTAACATGAGTTCAGTTCCTGGCCCAAGTTTCACCAATTTCTAAATGTTTTTTTAGGTTCTCCGGTTTTGTTCAGATATGCATTACACTGACCGATGACTCTATTTTTGAGTGTGCATGAGTGATGTGTACTATTTAGTGGTTCCCTCTTTTCATATGATGTTCTCAAGATAGATTCTGGCATCTGACAATCATAAAACTGGGTTAAATGGGTACCGTAAATGTATGAATGAATATATTTAATTTGTATCTTACCCCATACCAAAGTCTGGATGTGGCTTTTACAAAAATATCTTAAATAAATCAGTGGATAGTGCTGCTACTTCATGGATTCTGCATCCCAAGTTAAAAATTCCATGCCCAGATTCTGTCAGTGTGGAAGAAAATGTAAATTCCTCACCTGATGTTTCCCTACTATATTACAAAAGGTTCTGCAGGGTAGGTTAATCAGTGATTCCAAACTAGCCACTTTGTTAAGGTGGATGTGGATGAATGCATGATTGAAACCTGGTTAACTGGTGGCCCATCCTGGGCTATGTCCTGCCATGTGCCCCATGCTGCTGGGGACTGGCTTCAACCACCCACACATCTCACCAAGGATCCAAGAAAAACTGTATGTATGCAAGATACAAAAATAATAAGTATCAATATTAAAGAAAACACCTATTAATCATAAGAAAGAAAGACAACCGTCAAGTTCAACCCTTTGCATTTCCATAGTGATAAATGTCAGTATGCCATTGTTTACTTATATTTGGGAACTTTTTATATTAACTACCAACTCCATGTTGGTCTGGTATGGCTGGGTGCATCAAGGGTAGTTTAATGTGTTCTGCCCGATGCAGCTGAGATAGGTAAAACCATCTGCGACACCATAACTGGATTAAGTAGGTGGGTTTTAAAATGGATGGATTAAGTTACAATGGAAAATTGCCACATTTGTAAAAGAACTAAAGCAATACTTCACATATAGATACTTTTAATTAGAAATGAGCATACTGTAAAAGAAAGATGGGAGTATACAAGACTTAAAGAAGCACTTGAAAATTCGATCAGTATGAGTAAATGTTCCATGCATATACTAAAATAAGACAATACCCCTGTGTGTTTGATCACCTACCACACAATTTATCTATTACACTAGTGGATATTTCCTCCGTTTTTAGCAAAACAGCAAATCCTATTATCAGTCAGTGGCTTTTTTGGACCTTTGGGAAATTAGGTTTTCATTCTATGAAAATCCTCACTTTAGTCTAACATTTTTGCTTAATCAGATTTTATTTCTCATGTGTTGCTTTCCAATTTGAGTAGTCTCTATTTTACTCTTAGATTTTGGTGCAAAGTCTAAAATTTGTTTCTTTACTCATTTGCTGTTTTGTTTTTTCTCATGCCCGTCTCTCTAGGAACTCACGTTATGCTGGTCTTACCGGTTAACAAGAACATTTAAATTCATTGGCATTGATGACTATTTGTTACCCAGTTGACTCTAAGGACGTGCTTTTGAATCGGCTGACTAAACATTGAAACGTTTTTTGTTTAGGTGCTCCTTTTAATTCAGGAGCACGTTTGCATTACAGAAGTGTGTTAATGTATTTGTTTTCTAACCTCATTTGATCAAAATCCATGATTTCAGTAAGTCGACTGCAAAGCTGACTCCGCAGGGTAGAGACTAACCGCGGACGAGGCACCAGTCCACTACAGGACACACGACAGAATCATAAAGGCATACGCAATTAGCCAAACATGCTCATCCTTATTATCTGAGAGGAATACTGGAGTGCCCAGAGAAAATGCCACGTGGACAAAAAATGAAAAGCTCCTGACTGCTTCAAAGAGCCCTGAGCATGGGGAAAGGCGCTATATAAATAAAATGCATTGTTACTATTATTGTAAGTAGAAATGTATTAACGTTTTCCTTTTCATGGCCGGTGCTATTAAATAAATTAGGCAATGGTATACGTTAAAGGAAAAGAATAATATTAAGTTTACATATTTATTGAGATGAGATTCTCGAAGAAACAGAAATCCCCATTCAAGAAAGAACGTTTCTGAAACAAGACGCCAATGCTTAAAACACTTCACAATGTATTTTATCAGCGATTAAGATTCTTTACCAAAGCAAAATCCGATTAAAACAACCGACTCGTCTTAAAGCTCACGATTAGAACAGCATTACATTTAGATTAGTTAATACGGCTGTATATTTCTATTGGGTTTATCCGGAGATCGCTTTGGATTAACACAAGGTGATTGTCGCTGTCTAGCCTCAAAATCCCGCTGCGAATCCCCTCGCCTTCCAGTCGTTTAGGTCCTGAGCGGCGCTCTTCCAACGTCAGTTTCTACACAATGACAACTGCTTCATGCGCAGTGACGTCACACGTCTGGCCACTAAAAAATAGCAAAGGTGAGCCACTCTACCTGGGGAGGTAGCCCTGGTCCGAATTCTCCAAATGGTGCAGTAACACAGCAACCCAAAGAACCACAACGCTCACCACCACCACTACAAAACCGCGACAGTTGCATGCGTTTAGCGTCATTACCTCACGGAAAATGAAAACTCAGCAACGTTATGAAAGCGGAGCAATGAACTGCAAAACACAAACATCAAACATGCGAAAACGCCGCCCTTAGGACTTCCTGCTTTAAAACAGGTTTTGCAAATGAGCATGCGCAGATCCAAGGACGCGCCAAAGACATTAGAGATTCTGCGCAGACTTGTTCGAAATGCCGCTTAAACGCAGCAGCCAATCCGCTCCAAAATCTGCGCAGTCGGGTAACGAATGGATTCCGTACAGCACACTAGAAAAGTCGAGAAGCCCATGTGCACAGCCGAGCTGAAAAAATCAAAAGAAGACCAGACAATTACGTAAGAGCGTTAAAAAATATTTGGTAATGAGAAACGATAACGAATTTCAAAAAACAGATGGGTGCAGAAACCTCAGCATGACACCTCAAAATGACCCACCTGCTGTATCCTCCCATTTTCTGCACCTCATTTAAGATTACAATAATGCAGATTACTAGTTCAAGCGTACTGTCATTGTATTTTACACAGGGCACAATGAAATTGTAACATTAAACAGCCTTTATTCTGCAAAAAACAACAGACTGACATGTTTCTTATGAAAGATGTTTAACTTTGGTTATTTCTGAACCCAAGTAAACTGAATAGCAGGTTTCAGCAGTGCAATTGCTGAGGTTCCTCTAATAACTAATTAGTATGTATATGTGGCTAATTAAGAATACTGTAAGTTATGGGAATTTACAATTGAAAACTGAAGGAATGTCTGCTGAAAATGGGTCTTTGTTGGCATATGTGAATAATAAATTAAACAACAGTCATTTCAAGCAGTTACAACCATTAGAAACACTAGTAATGTCTGGGATATATTTTAAAAATCCATTTAATTGTATATTAATTTAAAAATATTTTCTATCAAAAACATGAAAAGCCTATATGTGTCCAACCATTTGACTGGTTTTAAGAGTTTGCTTGTGTGTTTTTGTAAGTATGTATATATTACTTGTATAGTATTTACATTAAAACCACTCAAAAGTGTAGTGAATAACATTGATTATCTCATTACAGTGGCACCTGTCTAGGGGGTGGGATATATCAGGCAACAAGTGAACTGCCACATCTTGAAGATGATGTCTTGGAGGCAGGAAAAAAAGGCAACTGTAAGGATTTAAACTCCTTTGACAAGGGCCATATTGTGTTGGCTAAACGACTGTGTTAGAGCATCTTCAAAACAGCAGGTCTTGTGGGGTGTTTTCGGTTTGCAGTGGTTAGTACTTACCAAATGTATTCCAAGGAAGTGAACTGGCAATAAGGTCAGGGGCGACCATGGTCCATTGATGCGTAAGGGGAGTGAATGCTAGCCTATCTTGTCTAATACTCTAGAAGGGCTACTGCAGCACAGTTTGCTGAAAATTTTACACAGTGCATCACAACTTGTTGCATATGGGGCTGCATAGCTGTGGATCAGTCAGAGTGTCCACGCTGACTCCTGTCCTCCACCGGAAACACCTACAATGGGAACATGAGCATCAGAACTGGATCATGGAGCAATGGAAGAAGGTGGCCTGCTTAAAGATAAATCTGTTTTTTTTTTTAAGATCGTGCAAATGGCAGGAGGCATCTGCATCATTCTCCTTGGGAAGAAATGGCAGTAGGATGCAAGGCAAGCAAACAAAAACAATGTGATGCTCTGGGCAATGTTCTGCTGGAAACCTTTGTATCTTGGCATTCATGTGGATGTTACTTTGACATGCACCACCTACCTAAAAATTTTTGTAGACCATGTATATACCCTTTCATTGCAACGGTATTCTCTGATGGCATTGTCTTCTTTCAGCAGGATAACGAGATCTGCCACACTGCAGAAATTGCTCAGGAATGGTTTGAGGAACATGGCAAACAAGGTGTTGACTTGGCCTCCAAATTCCTCAGATCTCAATCTGATCAAGCATCTGTGGGATGTCCTAGAAAAAAAAGTCTGATCCATGGACGCACCACCCTGCAGCTTACAGAATTTAAAGGATCTGCTGCTACCATCTTGGTGTGGACACCTTCAGAGGTCTTGTGGAGTCCATGCCTCAGAGGGTCAGAGCTGTTTTGGTGGGACAAGCGGGGTCTACACAATATTAGGCAATAGTTTTAATGTTGTGACTGATCGGTGATTGTACTATATATATATATATATATATATATATATATATATATATATATATATATATATATTTTGTCACACACGTGCACATGGGAGGCAGCTAAAGGGCTTGAGTGAAGGCAGTTCTGAGGCATGCCGGGATGTGGCAGAGTGCATTGACTCTTTTTCTCCCTTTCCTGTAGACCATTCCCGGGAGATTCCACCTGGCTCTCTTGACATCACTTCTGTAGACCTTACCAGCTCCGGTCCCTCTGACGTCACGTCCGGGCGTGATCTACTGATTGAAGAACACGTGCCCGATCCTTATGACCTCACTTCCTGTCTTCCCCTTTAAAAGACTGCCCCTTTTCCCTTTTCCCTCAGTCTTGTTCTGGACTCAGTTGTATGCACTTCAGTGCTGGTTATCTGATAAAAACGACTTTTGCAGCCGGGATACCATATTATACGGGTGGCTGCCCCAAACCTTTATCTGTTTATGTCTCATTTTTGTGACAATATATATGTATATATGTGTGTGTGTGTATATGTATATATATACATATATATATATATGTATGTAT
>JANRMT010062854.1:10949166-10997918 GCA_026402145.1 Polypterus bichir lapradei
TGTATGTGTATATATATATATATATGTATATATGTGTATATATATATATATATATGTATATATGTGTATATATATATATATATGTATATATGTATGTGTATATATATATATATACAGTATATATATACATATATATATACATACATATATGTATATGTATGTATGTATATAGTGGCAGACAACCAGGGACCTTGCCCCACCGGGAACATCTTTCCCTGGGTGCAAGAGGTTAACCCCACTGGATTCCATCATGGCCAGGGGGCACCTGGATGGTTCCTGAGGCAAAGACAACAGCACTTCTGCACCAGAAGTGCTGCCGAATCAGGAACCATGTACGCCCGGAGTGCTTCCAGGTACAAGGGCAGCACTAAAAAGTGTTGCCAGAAGATCATCACAGAGCACCTGGAGCACATCCGGGGCAGGGATAAAAGGGGCCGCCTCACTCTATTCGAGAAGCCGGAGTCGGGTGGCAGTAGACGGAGCTTGCAAGAGAGGAGTGGAGGCAGATGAAAGAAGGAAAAGGACTGAGTTTAGTGTGGTGATTTGTGCACTGTGTTTGTGCTGTGTGCACTAAGGAAAATGAATGGTGTTTAAGGAGATTTGGAGTCCGTGTCTGTCTGTGTCGAGGCTGGTCTTTCACAATATATACACACCAATATATGAACCAAAGAAATTAACTTAAACAGAAACAGATGTATAGAGGGAATAAAATTAGGAACGAGACAAACACACTAAAAAGATGAAAATCTAACACTATGGCAAGAGTGATAATTCTGCATCATCAGGGTCTCTGCCAGGCAGAAAATCTGTAGCAGATAGGCGTTTGCAGATGTGATCTCCAAGCTCTAATCCAGACAGACAAACAAATAGGCAAGGTTGAGGACTGGCAGTGGTTGGTCTCAGAAACTGAATGCAGCAAATGAGAAATACATAAAGCTTACTTAATTTTCAGATAAGTAGATGTCTAGCACTGCAATCAACACACAGTTTCCAGAAACCTCCAGGACCTAGTATATCCATCTACAGTCTGGAGAAGTCCTATCATAAGTGGTCGTTATAGAAGAGCTGCAACCAAAAGCCATACCTCCAAGGTGGAAATAAATCTAAAAGACTCAAAGAATCTCTTATTCTTCCACATCATCAGGCCATGGATCATTTCAGAGGTTTTTATCAACATCATATGCAATTTTTGTCCTTGTCCAGACAGTAGCCTTCCCTAGCATGGGTCTTCCCAATACCCACCAGCATTCTCCATGACCTGTAAAAAGTGTACCTATTATAAAGATTTCTGTCACAAATCTCTTACCGCCATGCTAAAAAATTCCTCAGTGGGGTTTAGGAGTAGAGAATAAAGGGGAAGGAAGATATTGGAAAACTGAGGGATGCCATGAAATCGATTTAGCAGACTTAAACAGCATGATGGAGATGACAAATTACAACAAAGAAGAGCTACTCTGGCCTACCTGGCTGTTGAAGTACAGTATTCTGTAAAGTGTCAAGAAAAGTGATGGAGGTAGCTGTGCTATAAAGGCCAAGTGTGCCATAATGGTGGAGGACTCCATGCTGACTGATCTCTGCACATTTTAGGACATGTCCCTGACACTAGTGAAGGAATTGCACAACTGCCTGCTGCCCAGTGACATTTCTTTCCAGTCTCCACCACGTTGTGCGGATTTCACTGGCATCAGTTTCAGAGATTTTATTACTAGGAAACATTATTTCATACCACTGTTTGCTCCAATAAATAATATAATAATATATAATGTGGAATGGGACCCGGACACAGACAGACGGACAACGGTTTCGCACCCAACACACTCATTTTATTTACAAAATATTTACAGTAAGTCAGTGCACAATCCAGTGCCTCCAGCACTGATCCCCCAAAGTCCAGGCCTCACAGTCTCTCGTGCCTTCCTTCCAGCCGCCTCCACTCCTCTCTCCAGCTCCGTCCTCTTCCACCCGACTCTCGCTCTCGAATGCAGGGAGGCAGTCCCCTATATACAAGCCCGGATGGGCTCCAGCTGCTTCCCGGCAATCCTCCACGGACACACCTCCGTGTGGCGTAAGTGCCGGCTGCACACCCGGAAGCCCTCTGGATGTCCCCAGTCTTCTTCCACCCCAGCACTTCCTAGTGTGGCGGAAGTGCTGAGGTCCAGGGTTCTTCAGGCACCGGGGCACCCCTTGGCGGTGGCCACGGGCCCCTACAGGGTTAGGCTTCCAAGCCCTCTACCCGTGGTCCCCAACACAACCAGGGCGGTCGCCCCCTTGTGGTCTGGAGGAGGCGCAAGACCTCCTCTGGTCCTCCTGGGCGTCCCGGCTGGGTACCACCCCCAGCCACCCGCCACAGTTCCCCACCACAAGCTGAGACCCCTAGGGGCCAGCGGCCCGTGCCGTGAGGGCAGGTCCTCCTCGGCGGAAAGCCGACATGCTCCAGTCCAGGGCACGGTCCTGCAGAATAAAAGACAGAATAAGGGGTGGCCTCCCCTCCTAGACCTCCGTGCCCCCCGTGCTGGGACATCGGACGGGACCACACATGCCCCCGTCACCTCAGCCGGCAGTGGGGTTTCCCTCTGCGCCCGCAGAGGGCAGCCCTTTGCTGGACGTGCGCGCCCAGCAGCACTCCCTTCCTATCGGAGGAACCGGAATTCACCCCTCGATTCCTCCTTTTCCTCTTGGATGCTCTGACGGTCTGGGTCTGAGCATGGTGAACGCTCAAATCCAATCCAGTCTGCGTCCCTGCAGAGCGACGGGAGACTGCCGCGGGCTTAAAGCGCAGGGCGCTAGGACACAGGGCACTCATCAGCCCTTGTCCTGCCAGCCCCTGCGATCTTGCTCTCCTCGCTCCGCGCACAGCCTGCACCGCCGCGTCCACTGTCAGAGAACCGCTTACTTGATACCGGTCATTGACATCACGGCCGATTTCGGCGGATTCTCCTTTATGCTGTATGGGGAGGTCTGTACTCACCTTCCCCGCCGTACTCCTCCGGCCAAAGGCTTCAGCGTCGCGTCGTTCCTCTGCAGCCCGCTGCGTCTCGGATGACGCGACCGCCTTCCCCTTCAGCTTTTCCAGCTCCGCGGAGAGAGCACGTAGCACCTGCAATAAAGGCGACTCCACGTGCTGAAGGCACTCCTCCGACTCACGCAGAGCCACCGGCAACGACAGGAAGACAGCCGATGGTGGGCTTGCCTGTCCGTCAGCCGCACACGTCGACTGCCTCCTGTGGGCCTTTCCCTCTGGCCCAATTGGGTTGCTCTCTGGTACGCGATGGACATTCCTCCATCCCACCTCCATCCAATCATCGGCGGGCCCGCAAGACACACCATTCAACCACGTGCTCATCGTAAGGAGGGACCTCCAGTCCGTGGCCATCTTGGCTCCATCTCTCCGGGTGCGGTGGCGTGCCTCCTGGCAGCCTCGCAGCTGCTGCGATTCCTCGAGCTGCAGCGGCTCCGATCTCGCAGCTTCTCCTGCTGCCGCCTTCGCACTGCCGACGGCGTCTGGACCGGCATGCCCCTGCCACAGACGCGGATCCGAGCTGTCCCTGCCTGAAGAAAATAAGGTGAGTCCGACACCGAAGGGCCGACTACCGTGGGGCAGGGCACTTACCTCCCGGATCCCGTCACTCCAAGGCGCCTGCCTCAGTGTGGCCTTCTGTGTAGCAACGCCGGCCTGGCCGTCCTGTGTGACAGCGCGTCCTTCGGAGCCCGCTGCACTCCAGCAACGCCCGTTCTCCTTCCTCCGCACCCGGAGAACATGGCCTTTCTGCGGACCGGCGGCGGTCCGTGGGGAGAACTGCTCCCACGGGGTTGTGCATGCGCCGCTCCCGCGGCGAGTGTGTGGGATCCGCTGCTATGCCAGGCCATCCACGGACTGATTTGTTACTGCAGGTCCCTGTCTTGTAACAGACAGAGCATCCTGCCGACTACGCCACTGTGGAACAGGACCCTGACACAGACAGACGGACAACGGTTTCGCAACCAACACACTCATTTTATTTATAAAATATTTACAGTAAGTCAGTGCACAACCCAGTGCTTCCAGCACCGATCCCCCAAAGTCCAGGCCTCACAGTCTCTCGTGCCTTCCTTCCAGCCGCCTCCACTCCTCTCTCCAGCTCCGTCCTCTTCCACCCGACTCTCGCTCTCGAATGCAGGGAGGCGGCCCCCTATATACAAGCCTGGATGGGCTCCAGCTGCTTCCCGGCAATCCTCCGCAGACACACCCCTGTGTGGTGGAAGTGCCGGCTGCGCACCCGCAAGCCCTCCGTGTGTCCCCAGTCTTCTTCCCCCCAGCACTTCCTAGTGTGGTGGAAGTGCTGAGGTCCAGGGTTCTTCAGGCATTGGGGCGCCCCCTGGCGGTGGCCACGGGCCCCTCCAGGGTTGGGCTTCCAAACCCTCTACCCGTGGCCCCCAACACAACCAGGTTGGTCGCCCCCTCGTGGTCTGGATGAGGCGCAAGCCCTCCTCCGGTCCTCATGGGTGTCCCGGCTGGGTACCACCCCCAGCCGCCCGCCACAATAATAATAATAATAAAGCCACTTGACTTGAGGATTCTTTGAAAGCAAACACAGTTATTGTATCAGATAATACCTATACAAAACTGTATTTAAAGAACATTAAAGTCTGTAAAAGATATTGAACATATAAGAAACCTACAAGGTTACGGTAATGCTATAAACAATTTCAATTCAAAGGTATCAAGATGGAAACTTGCAGTCATCTGCTTGCACTTAATGGTATCAGATTTTCTTCTCTCTTTCCTGGTTTCTTACAAACATAAGTTGATAGATCGTTTCATCCAAATTTTGTGCCTTTGGAGAGTGGTTATGAAATCAGCGTGGTCAGGTACATTGAACACAATGTTGTAAACAGAGTTGTCTTATTTTCTTAAGGAAAACTAGGGCGGCTCTGCCCCTGCTCACTTTGCTCGCCAACCTCTGGGCGGGTGCTTCGTGCTAGGCACTTCACGGCTCTCCCACTCGCGAATGGGGAAGCAGATATACAATTTAAATATTGTTATTTTCAAGGGAATTGTTACACATACATAACAGAACTATTTTACATTACAGCGAGTAATTAACAATTGTAAAAAATAGTGAAATGTAATAAATTGAAAGAAAATTATGTTTCATGTTGCATTAGAGGTATTCGTTGTGTTATACGTTTTCATTCTGTTTGGCTTAGAAATTAAAACGCAAATACTTTTTAAAGTTACAATTTTACTGTAAAACTTTAGTAAAAACAATACAGGGGATCCTCGGGTTACAACACAGTTCCGTTCCTACAACAGTGATGTAACCTGAATTTTGGTGTAAGTCGAAACACACTGTAGTCTAAGTCATTTACCTGTCCTAACACATTTGCAAATTCATAAAAACACAACTAAGCCACAGAAAAAGGAAAAGGACATAAATATACTGTACTGTACACTGTATTGTAGTAATAGAAAAAAAATGACATAAAATGAGTGTCAAAAAAATTCCTTACCTTTTTTCCTTCTGATCTTCCTCTTCTTCAAAGCTCTACCATCTGAAGACTCTGACTTTCGTTTAGGAGCCATGATAAGGGCCACAAAGTTGCCAAACAAATCCACACAAATGGAACACTTCCTCCGCACGCAACAAAACTAGTTTGCCAACTCCCTCACGCATACACTGCGTTACTGTGTATTCTTCCGCTGTGCACAACCAAACTAGTTCGCCCACGTAGTCTGTAAGTATGAAGCTAATGGAGTAAGCTAAAACACTCATGTCTCAATTTTTTTAAGTTTTTATGGGAGTGAGCGTTGTAAAATTGAAACATTGTAACCCAAGGACTCCCTGTACAGTATTTGGAATTAACTTTTCATCAATATCACATTGAATTTTGATTCCATATTTGGACTTACACTGTGACAACACAACATATAACTGCCTGTGAGTGAATATTGTTTCTTTCTCTCTAATAAATAAATGAGCTTTTCGAATGTTTGTCCCTATGATTTGTTAATTGTCATAGCAAAAGCTATTCTAATGGGAAACTGTAAATATTTTAATACGAATGGCATATCAAGATCTCCTTTGGTGTCTAATGTTATCCGCGGAAGATACACTACATTACCTTTCTTGTCGCCTGTTAAAATTTTACATGTCAGAATTGTTTGACCAATTTTGAATACAAATAATCTTGTTCTGTTGCATAGCCCATCATTCATACATAAATTACGCAATAACATTACGATACATCCTTCTTTCAACAGTCCGGAAGACCGGACATTGTTATTGGTTGTAGATATTCTACGTGATATTGTAAGTTAATGTTTTCATCTTCCACACCACCACCACCAACTGTTTCAGCATAATCTATTGATACGCATTTAACCAATTTGCAGTGTAACCGATCAACAATTTTTGCATTAATTCGTTTGACTTCATAGTTTCTCTGTGCTAGGATTGCCCGTGTACTCATTTCTTCTGTTGATAACCCTTCGGGATGAAATTCTTCAATAAGATTTGGACATAATAAATCTTCTTTTATTGGGAACTTATAGTAAGGAAAATGTAAAAATTCATAAGAGCCGAGAGTGCAGGAACTGTGTTTGCCAAAAGCATTCACACAAATGAGAGGTGAAAGGACCGTGGGCATGGGCCGTTAACCGTAAATGGTTGGGAGGAGGGCGGGACTTGAAAAAATCTCTTGGCAATAGTCTTGTCTCATCTCAAGATTTTCTTTTATAATTTAGAGACATTGCTGGTTGGCAGAACTACTGTATATTGACAATGGCATCTTGCATAGGAGCAAGAAGTCACACTGTACCACTCCTCAGTGGGCATTTATTAATTTAATTTAACTTAATTCACAGCCCTCTATCCCATTGCCCCTACTTTCACTTTCACTCTCTTAATAGCCTTGGACTTGTTTTCATGTGAGTTTTATGCACTTTAATTATAATTTTCTACATTTTTTACAAATCCAGTTTTTTATTTGTGTATGTGTGAGGATGTGTGTGTGAGTGATGGAGAACTATTTTAAATTTCGTTGTATTGTTCTCGATGCAATGGCAATAAAAGATATTTGATTCTATTCTAATACACAGTACTACCACAAAAATAAATAAATAAACAAATGGATAAAAAGGTAGAACAAAACAATTGGATAAAATAATTTTGCTTTATGGTGTGTTTATTAAACAGTACATTACTGTCATGTTCTGGAAAATACTGTTAATGTTACCAGTTTTTATTTGTGGCTTGTGATGATGGAGGATTCTGTGAAGCAGCTACGTCTAACGGTTGATATCATCTGAGTTGCTACTTCTTCTGCCTCTCACTTATCCTCTTTAAATATTTTATCCAAAGCAGGTAATATTCATAGCCCAGGAGAGGAGATGACAGGTAGGAGATGATTTCTGGTTCTGGTGAGTGAGCACTTAAAACACCTAGCAGTCTGTTGAAATTTTCTAATTGATGGCTATGATGGCTATTACAAATGAATTTTTCTCACGAAAACATTTGATTTTAACATACATCATATTTACAAAGTGTTTCTGTGTGTTGGGTTTTGCAAATTATATATATATATAAAAGCTTGTATTTTGGGTTAACATGGTATTCGTCTTTTGACGTCTACTTTTAGATTTGTGGGTGGTGTTTATGAAAGCAGCTTCAGAGAGTAAATGGTGGTGGAAAATCTCTAGGAGCGGCTCGGTTTCGTTTTGATTTTTTCTTGACGCAAATCTTCACATACTGTATTACGTTAGCTTGATCGCTAGATGGCGCATTCATCCTGACATAATGGCAGCAATTCTTTGTTATGCCTCGAGACGCTGAACGGGACCTACAGAAGGACCTGAAGTTAAGCGACGCAGGTGGAAAAAAGGACCACCTCCGAGTGCAGTGCCGTCTGCTTTTCACATTTGAAAGCGCTTTTCTTAAATAGGAAGAGTACGTTATACAAGTTAAAACGTTTACCGTTTTGCTTGGTGTCCAATTTCAGTTACGAAATAAGTCGGTTTATTATTGCGTCCATTTCCTGTTAAACAATTGGGAATTTTTTTCAAATAGTTGATCGTTGTTACGCCTTCTTAATATTAATTCTAAAGGGTAATGTTCTTCTCAAATATCAGCAATAAAGAAAAAAGTAAAAACCTACAAATTTATCTGGGACAATTTTTTTTTATAAATTATATTAGGACAAATTAGGAAACAACTGGCACTATGTTCCTGTACAGTTATGAATCATAATAAATTATTATATAATTATTATAATAATAATTAATCATACAAATTCAGAAAAAAAATGTTGTTAGCTTCTGAAGTGTTCTTAGTGAAGAACACTGTACAACACTAATTTGAATGTAGTTGAATTGAATTGCAGCCTGGGATGGACTTTGATCAGTAACGAAGTACTTTTTGAGCAAATATTAAAAGTCAGAAGAATTGGAACTCCTGAATAAAGTGAGATGTGAGGAAAAAAAATAAGATAATCTAAAAGTATACAAAACAGCTGGATGTACATTTAATTTGGTAGTAAAGTGAGTAAGTACACAAATGTATGTCATTTATATTTGTGATTAATGTACAATATTCTTGATTGTAGTGGGGAAAAGGCTGGAGTATGCCTTGAGCCTCCTTCTGGTTCCTGAGTTTGATGGCATTAAGAAATAAGACACCAGTGATGTAGCTGTTTTTACAGCAGGCATGACTGAATGTCTCGTTTGCTTTATTTAAGAAGACATAAAATTTTAAGACTTACATAATTAGAGACATGGGAGGTGGAGCCTACCCCACTGACAATCCAGATACCAGCCATGAACGAGGCACCAGTCCATTGAAGGGTTTATTCAAACACACACACAGACACACACATGCCAGTCCAGTTTAAAGGCATAACCTAACCAGCATGTGAGAGGAAAACACAAAGGACCACAGAAAACCCCACACAGATACCCGAAGAATATACAAATTACACAAAACGCAACCAAATATCTATCTGCTCTGCCTCTGTGCTTTCCATTTTGAGAAAGACTGATGATTAATTTCTCCATAATTGTTAAGTGATCCTATTCTGACACCTTTTTTAGTTATTGAATTTTAAGATTTTAAAACTAGTGCTGCTCATGTTAGTTGTCAGGAGAGGACATCGATTCAAAAATCTTCTCTGGTTCCATTTACTTATTATGAGAACATGTTCTCAAGCAGATTATATTAACATGACTTGGGTAAGTAATTGTATTTCAGAAGATGTTGTTTCAGTGTTCCAAATGTATATAAAATATAACTTACAAAACAAATGTTTTCACTGTCACTATGGAGATTAATGAATAAAAATTGACTAATACTTACGCTTTACTTCAATAATTTACTCAATAGTCCTTGAAACTTGTGCAATCATTGCAATGTCCTAAATAGCTGCGTTTGATTAAAGTTTTTATCTTAATCAGTAGCCATCAGCACTTCATGCAGTGTACACTATGAGCAGAGCATCGTAAGCAAGTTAAACAAATGAATTTATCAACATGGTACCAGAAAAAGACCTTACAAAATACAAACAAATAAAAAAAAAAACTCAAAAGTTTAAATTGCTTAAAAGCCAAGACAGGATCAATGAGAACAACAAAATATTGCACAGCCACAGTGCAGAACTTGTATGTTTTTGGTACCACAACCTGTAGCGATTTTATCACCAGGTCACTACAGAATACACAAGAATAGTTCAAAAGTATAAGAATTGATCTGTGACTGTTGCCAGCATGAAATGCTGTTCAGTGCCATCTACTGCATTGTTATGAAACAAAACATTCACTCATTGATTTTTTTCAAACCATGTTATTTTACATCGGGGAAATAACATGAAATTGATGGGCCAGTTCATTGGAAGAGAAACACATATGCACTGCTGCACCAAGGATGGAGAAATGGTCTGACCAAATAGACATAAAAAGAAGGATTCTTACTAGGAGATAAAACATAAATGAATAATTGTTTTAGGGCTAATCAAAAGACTGATCAGAAATGAGCCAAGTCAAAATCGTAGTGTGAATCGTAGAGCGTATGAAAATATGAGAGCAACCATTAAGAAGGATATCAGGGAGGCTAAAAGACAGTTGGAGAGGAATATAGCAGACAAGGCGAAAGAAGACCCCAAGAGATTCTTTCAGTATTTTAGTAGTAAAAGAACAGTCAAGGAGGAGGTCAAGTTCATCAGGAATAGTAAAGGGGAATTAAAAGATACAGACAATGAAATAGCAGATGCCCTAAACTTACATTTTTCGGAGGTGTTTACAAGTGAGCAGGTGGATAACCTCCCAGAGGAGGTACTGAGGGATTTGGAAATTGAAGAGGGAGAAGTGCTGCTCAGATTAAATAGGCTGAGATCAAACAAATCACCAGGCCCAGATAATATTTATCCTCGTGTTCTTAAGGAGGCTAGTGAGTACATATATAAACCCTTGACACATATTTTTAGGAAGTCACTGAGCACTGGAGAGATTCCGAAGGACTGGAAAATGGCAAATATCATTCCATTATATAAAAAGGGTGACAGGGCAGATCCAAGCAACTATAGGCCAGTAAGCTTAACATGCATCACAGGAAAATTAATGGAAGGAATTATTAAGGATAAGATTGAGCAACACATGATAAGGACAGGAGTTATTCTGACCAGTCAGCATGGGTTCAGAAGAGGGAGGTCGTGCTTTACTAACATGTTGGAATTCTATGAGGTTGCAACAAAAGCATACGATCAAAGTGGAGCATATGATGTTATTTATCTGGACTTTCAGAAAGCATTTGATAAGGTGCCACATGAGATGTTGGGCATCAAGTTAAAAGAAGTGGGAGTTCAGGGTGATGTTTTTAGATGGGTACAGAATTGGCTCAGACACAGGAAGCAGAGGGTGATGGTGCGAGGAACCTCATCAGAACTGGCCGATGTTAAGAGTGGTGTTCCACAGGGGTCAGTGCTAGGGCCGCTGCTATTTTTAATATATATAAATGATTTAGATAGGAATACAAGTAACAAGCTGGTTAAGTTTGCAGATGATACCAAGATAGGTGGATTAGCAGATAATTTGGAATCTGTTATATCATTACAGAAGGACTTGGATAGCATACAGGCTTGGGCAGATTTGTGGCAGATGAAATTTAATGTCAGTAAATGTAAAGTATTACACATAGGAAGTAAAAATATTGGGTTTGAATACACAATGGGCGGTCGGAAAATCGAGAGTACACCTTATGAGAAGGATTTAGGAGTCATAGTGGATTCTAAGCTATCAACTTCCCGACAGTGTTCAGAAGCCATTAAGAAGGCTAACAGAATGTTAGGATATATAGCACGATGTGTGGAGCACAAGTCCAAGGAGGTTATGCTCAACCTTTATAATGTACTGGTTAGGCCTCATCTTGAGTACTGTGTGCAGTTTTGGTCTCCAGGCTACAAAAAGGACATAGCAGCACTAGAAAAGGTCCAGAGAAGAGCGACTAGGCTGATTCCAGGACTACAGGGGTTGAATTATGAGGAAAGATTAAAAGAGCTGAGACTTTACAGTTTAAGCAAAAGAAGATTAAGAGGTGACATGATTGAAGTGTTTAAAATTATGAAGGGAATTAGTACAGTGGATCGAGACTTGTATTTTAAAATGAGTTCATCAAGAACACGGGGACACAGTTGGAAACTTGTTAAGGGTAAATTTCGCACAAACATTAGGAAGTTTTTCTTTACACAAAGAACGATAGACACTTGGAATAAGCTACCAAGTAGTGTGGTAGACAGTAAGACGTTAGGGACTTTCAAAACTCGACTTGATGTTTTCTTGGAGGAAACAAGTGGATAGGACTGGCGAGCTTTGTTGGGCTGAATGGCCTGTTCTCGTCTGGAATGTTCTAATGTTCTAATGTTCTAAAAAGCAGACGTGACTCTTCATGAAAACCAAAACGGACAGCCAAAATATGTACTCAAAAACACGTATTAAAAGGCTCTAAAGATTGCAAGTTTTGTATTTGTTTGTGAATCCAAAACGTGTATGTCTGGGTTAGTGCATCAGCACCTTTTTATAATATTACTATGATAACATTATGTGCAACAATGCTGACAAAACATCTGACCAGCAACAGGCAATGCTGCTAAACAGAACACAGTCATCACCCATGGGAAAAACAAATTACATAATCTAGTACTGTCATAATATCACACATTTAAAAATAAAAGGTTATGGCGAAAAACAAAAACAGTAAAACATGAATCTATTTTTTCTCAAACAAATCATGACATGCGCTCATTTATACAAAGGCAATTTTGATTAATCAATAAATGTCCAAGCTGGGAATTGATACAGGGAATCTGAAGCTGAGAGAAAGGTTCACTAACCTTTATCCCAACAAGTAGGATAAATCAGTAATCTTAAAATGCCATCATTCACTCAAGTGGAAAACCTAAATAAGGAAAAAAAAAACTACAAAATCAAAAGCTTTGTGTATGGCTTCAGGGTTTTTTTTTTTTTTTGTAAAAGAAAAATAATCAATAATTGCACCAAGCACTGTGCTGTATAGCAAGCACTAAGCGAGAGAGTAAGCATTTAAGAACCTGAATAAAGGAACAGTTAACTGGTCCATAACTGGGCTGAATATACAGTAGCATATGAAACCCCTGTGGCTGGTAACACAGCCTGGTATGAAGATGTCCTTTGATTAAGATAAGATGTTCATATTATGGGATATCATCTACTGTTAAATGCTGCTCCATACTTGTAAATATTTTATTTTTATACTGTATTGAACATTTGTTCTGTTCTGTTCTGTGTATTGTACTGTATTGTATTGACCCCCTTCTTTTTGGCACCCACTGCACGCCCAACCTACCTGGAAAGGGGTCTCTCTTTGAACTGCCTTTCCCAAGGTTTCTTCCATTTTTTTCCCTACAAGGGTTTTTTTGGGAGTTTTTCCTTGTCTTCTCAGATAGTCAAGGCTGGGGTGCTGTCAAGAGGCAGGCCCTGTTAAAGCCCATTGCAGCACTTCTTGTGTGATTTTGGGCTATACAAAAATAAATTGTATTGTATTGTATTGTATTGTAGTGCGCACTTGTTGGATTCTTGCGGGGAAGAGGTGTACTGGTCCATGCAGGCCATTGAGCAGACTGGTATTGGCATCTCTGAGTGTCCTTTTGTAGCAAAGGCACTGGACTGACTTGGGTGATTCTGAGAAAGTCATTTAAGCTGCCTCTACTCCAACTGTATAAAGGTATGTAAACTAATATGTTGGATGCTGATCTTTCAAGTCAACTCACATAAAGGTGTGAAATATACAACAAAAATCAAAATGCCGAACAATTTTGGGACATGAATAGATAGGAAAGCATTCAGACATCAGTAGGAATTCTCATAAGATGGCTTCCAGGAATGGCATTTTCTTGTCAGTAAAATTACACTATGAAGTGCTGCTAAACCCAGTATGATGTGTAGTAACTACCTGTTGGACAAATTGTTCTTAAAAGGCAGTAGAAGCAACTGGCTTTCTGGGAGATGGCACATCACATTTGGGCATTCATAATGCCGGCAGTGTCCTTTTTGGCAACCCTAAAGACAACATAGTTAAAAAGCAGTTAAGAGTTAGTGTGAAACATTGTACTGGTTGCCATTAACAGGGTCTCCGTATTTTTGTTATCGATCCATGGTGCAAGGTATTTCCTATCGATCTTTGGTGATAAATGCTGATAGAGATGCTGTTCATCTGGTTCTTACAGGTCTTATCTGATTGAAGCAAGGCATTACCAGTATAAAAGCATCACCGTTAGAACAATCTTGTGCAGTGAAGTGTCAAGCTGATACCCAAAAAATAACCAAAATGCAAGTTGTTTGCTTGACTAATGAATTTGACATAAAGGCATTCACAATATTCTGTGGCAGCAGTACAAGTGGCCCTGAGGGTGATATTTTTGGTTGTCAATTTTTCTATGACAATCCTGTTGTGCAGTTCTCTAGTGGCATTTCTTAGAGAACCAGACATGCAAACTTATTCACTTGAGCCTGCTGCTGTGCTGATCATCCATGCCTTTTGTGGACCACTGGTTCTGGTTGAAGCTCTCTTTTCATGTAATTTATTGGCTTACATTTTTGTGCTTCACAAAGTGCAATCAGCAGTAACAATTGTATTATCACAGAGAGAAAGTCTTCATCTTTCAAGTGTATTCAATATACTTGTACTCTGGAAGATCAGATTTTACTTGATGAAAAAAAACACAGAAACCAGTCAGCAGTAAAATGTTTTTGGCAAATCAAAAAGAATAAATGCATTTCATTGTTTAAGTGTTACAGAAGGAAGGGTAATAGGATATTTAGTAACATTTCATTTCAGTTTTCTGAAATGGATGAATGTGCTTCTTCATAAAGCATGCTCTCTGCAAAATGAATGATTATAACTTAAGCAATTAACACAAATCTTCTAATCTTTTGAAAAGGTAGCCACTAAATCTTTGAAGCTGCACTTTTTTCTCTCTCTATTAATTTAATAGTACAGTAAGTGTGTGCCACTCCTTGTTAACTAAGGACCGGTCCTTTTCAGCATTTCACAAGGGTCAACCACATTCACAATCTTTACCTAGTGCCATCAAACTTCTGTATTTCAACCACATTGCCAATATTGATGTTACAGCATCATGATGAACATAAGAGTCACAAAGAGAACAAAGACAAATATTACTGAAATTTTCCATTTAATGAAAATTTCACTGAGGTGACTTTCTATGAGACACATGCCAAGCATCATATGCTCTGCTTTTTCTGGCTTTGCTGTTATTTCATAGCAGGAGTACACCAAGATCAGTTTGGATATGATTCGGGACCAGAAGATGAAACATAGTCAAAAAACAAGCTACAATTAATAACAGCAAGCCAAATTATATCAAATAACAAAGCCAAAATGTTAAGCCCAAGATGTAGTAGACAAAACTGAGGACAATGTTCTAAACCGGGAAATCTTAATCAAAGACATACATACAACAAATCTTTAGTGGAATCTGCAATCACAGATGACCAGGAAGAGTGTGGAGATTTATACTGATGACCAGACTACATCAAAGGTCACAACCTCTGGTCATCTTACGATGCCAACCACTCTAGCAACAGTATACAGAGAATGTATAAAATGACAGTGCCCATAAAAAATAACATGGGAAAACACTATGAATGTTTTGCAACTAAATTAGCAAAAGTTCAAAACAAAAAAAAAATAAATTTTATAAATGGAATCAGCACCCTAACAAAATATGCAATTAAAAATAAAAAGAAAAAAGTCCATAATAATGAGAACAAATTTAAAATGAACCCTGGGCATAAACACATGACATACTGTATCACACCTTTAGCTGGAAATAAACAGAATGTGTAGATGAGTCTAGTAAGTAAGTTTGAATGGAGTTTCCCCATTTCAAAATCCATTCAAACATGTAGTTCAAAGTCAACTTTTTGAAATCATAAATACAGTCAGTAACGTAAATCTCTGTGCTTGTTGCCTTAGATTTGGTTCTGCTGTTTTTTTTTTTTCAGTTTTGGAAATAATAGCATTGTTTATGTCAAAATGCATCTTTGTGAGTCAGGTACATTATACAAAGCAATGGCCATCGCTACTCACCAGTGAATTTTATTTTATACTTTAAAAGTTCTAACTTGTACTGGAAACCCCTTGCAAATCTTTTAGAATGACTCCTCCTTCTCATCCTCTACTGGGGATGACAGATTCATGTGTGAGCTCTGCTGACCTGAGAACGTCAACTACACGTATTGTTGAATGGTGCTCTTCATGCAGTACAGATTTACATACATAATACAAAACAGTAAAGTACTACACAGTGCAATATTTGTATATAAAAGAATACATATTAATGGTTACACATGTCAAAACCAATTCCATAAAAAGCACCATTAGAAAAAAACTGGAAATCAAAGAGAAATGTTTTCTTCTAGAAAATAAATATCTAGTGAATCCGCAGTCTTTTAACACAAGTAAAGTCACAGTTTTGATTAATCTAAACAAATTGGTTACCCTCCAACTCCTGGGAATTCTACAACATTATAAACACAAGCTGAAATCCACAGCTGCAATTTGCGAATTAAAGTAAGAAAATGTGGCTTTGCATCATCTCTGCACTGATGTCTCATTCTGTGGGTAAGAGTGTCAGCTTGGTACCAAAGAGCTGCAGAAGAATATCCCAAGAAGAGAAACAGAACATAAGAGAGCTGGTAACAGTTCATAAACATTGATAAGCAAAATGACACCTTTTATTGGCTAACTAAAAAGATTACAATATGCAAGCTTTCAAGGCAACTCAGGCCCCTTCTTCAGGCAAGATGTAATTATTGATGTAATTATTACATCTTGCCTGAAGGAGGGGCCTGAGTTGCCTCGAAAGCTTGCATATTGTAATCTTTTTAGTTAGCCAATAAAAGGTGACATTTTGCTTGACTTCTCACTACATTCATAATGGCTAACACGTTACAACACCCTAGTACTGTAAACATTGACAACAAAGACAACTGCAGTATAAACAGCCTAATCAGCAGCTCTAATCTGAGAGTATTACACTATGGCTATGTACACTCTACTATGTTTTTATTTAAAAATGTACACATTGGGGTTTAAATGCTGAGACCGATGAGGTGTCTCATGCACAATCAGCTAGATCATTTCATTGGTGTGAGGCCCTATAATTAAAGGCTAAAGTAGTTTTACTTATCTCTGGGAACCTTTACAACGTCAACATCTTCATATCATAAAGTACACTCCCGCATACACATATTGATAAGTTGTGTAAAACAGTGGTTCTTAAGTTCAGCCTTGGCCCCCACTGTGACTGCAGGTTTTTGTCCCAATTAATTTTTTCTCTTAATAAGCAAGCCATTACTTCCCTGTTCTTTGTTTTGTCCATCCATACAGCAATCTGGTTATGCTATTCTTTACTGAATGAAGCAGGAATTTCTATGTGTTAGATGGGTAAGAATTAATTCTTTTCCTTTTCATTTTTACATTTTCTTATTTTTTTTAGTGTTCTGGTTATTTATTCACTAATAAGCACGCAAGTAGGTAACACCGAAGCTGTGGCTCCCTTCAGAGTCATTTGTGCTGATGTCTGCTCAGATACAATTAAAAAAGGAAATTCCAGAAAAAAAGAAACAGAAAGATATCGAAAGACACTGAAAAAATACAAACATGCTTTCATTTCCAGTCAGTGTAAACTTAATACTACCTTATTTTTGTAAATGCAAAATAGATGGAAGAAAATGTTCAGGTAATTAAACAACGAGTTTAATTAAAGAACAATGACTGACAGATTGGGGAACTGGTTGGAACACAAGCTTGTAGTCACAGGGGCCCACCAGGACTGAACGTTAAGAATCACTGGTGTAACGTTCTGTAAATAGGCCCAGCTTCGTGTAAAGCCATATATTTTAGCTGTAGGATTTTGAAATTGGCTTTAAACTTAACTGGAGGGCTATGCAGAGATTAAGAATAGCAGTACATGGTTAAGGAAAGGATGTCTGCCCTCAGGCCATTCAGATTTTAAACCCTAATTAATTCAATGACTTATTGCATTTGTCATTTTACAGACTTTAAAATCTTAATCTTTTGCCACCTTGCATTGTATTTGTTTAGTGCATTTTTTTTACTTTACATTTAACTATACTATGTCCATTATTTATGCACTTGTACTCATATGGTAACTGATGATCGGCTGTCCTTCAGGGACAATGTTGTTATGGTCTCTCAGTCTTGCAGATTTACCTTGTACAATATCTGAAAGATAAGGCCGTATCTGACAGAATATGCAGCACATGGTCCAGACTTTGGTCCTGTTATGTCTGGATTGCTCTAAATCTATGTCGGCTGGAGTACTGTCATGTTTCACCAAACTGCTGCAGATGATTCAAAATGCAGTGGCTTAGCCGAGGCAGAAACAGGTCACTCCTCATTTTAGATCATTACACTGGCTTCCTGTAATGACACATGTTAAGTTCAAATATTTGATACTTGCCTACAGAACAGTCAACGCACCTATGTATATGGAGACACATGTGAATTGCGATGCTCTTTCTTGACCACTCATGCCTCTGTTGAACAGCGTCTGGTGATGGCAACTCTACGTGGTATCAAGTCTCATTCCAGATTCTTATCCTGTGTAGCTCCTGGCTGGTGGAATGAGCTGTCCACCTTCATCTAAACTGCCGACTTCCTCATTGTGTTTAAGAAGCGTTCACGACTATCATGTTTGGTGAATTTCTGTCTATCTTTAGGTTTTGTAATCTAGGAACTAATTAATTCTGTAAAACTGGTCCTGTAACATTTGTTCCTGAACAGACTTCCAGACTGACGTTACTTAATTATGTTGAACTCCTTTGTAAGTTACTTTGAATAAAAGCATCTGCTGACAAAATAAACATAAATTTACAGTAATTGTAATGTCTTTTATATTGCTTTGCTCTGCTTATTCTTATAATATACTGTATATTTCACCTCTCTACGTATATACAAAGATATCGTTGTTGACTATTGTATTGGCCGTTATATTTTTATATGTTATGTTTTGAGCAGTGAAGAGTTGTTTGCTGCAGCAACATTTCACTGCCATTCGACAATACAATTACACACATGAAAAACAAATTTTTTCAATCTTGACTCTTGATGCTTGCAGATGTATTTTAAGTGAGCTCAAATTTACAAACAGAACAATTTTGAGCAGCCTTTGAATAAAGCATTTCTGCTTAAAATTAGTACTTGAATCAACTTTTTTCTATCCTGCACAGAAATTCTCCTGGAAAAAATGGTCGTGGATAGCAGATTAAAAGTGCGTTGAAAGCTGGATTGGTTTCACAGATAATCCGGGTTTGAAAAGGTAGGCATGTATGAATGAGGGAAACCCTACTAAATTCCTGGGATGGTTAACCCCTAAGAATTCCAAAAATTTGCCAAAGTGCATGTGTGAATGGGGCTATTGAGTTGCAATTGCCTCTCAGAATGACCAAGAGAAAGTAACTTAAAACTAACTGTGTGTGTCTGCAACAGTGAGAGCTCAGAAAGTGCGAAAGACACTTCACTACATCTGAGAAGACTGTGATCAGTAGAGCACAGCATTTGGGGAAAATCGCCCAACAATGCTGAAATAGTATTTTTGGAGCTTGAGTTTACTTTTAGGCTATGACAAGTTTTAAAGGGCCTAACTATGTTGCCAACAAAATGTTTAAGTCTTTAAATGTATCCAGAAAATGGTAGGTACTGTACTTTTCTTTTAACTGATAAAGAAAAGTTATGAACATTTCAAACTTTTTAATGTTCTGAAATACTTATCTATGATTGATGTCTATAAGAAAATAATGCTAAGTAAGAATATATCTTGCTCTTCTTGCTAACCTGCTTTATTCCTGATCAGGACTGCTGGGAAACTGGAGCCTATCCTATCAAGCATTGGGCACAAGGCAGGAAAAACACCTGGACTGGGCGCCACTCCATCACAAGGCTGATGTAGCAATGCCAGTTCACCTCACCAGCATGAAACCAAAGCACTGGGAGGAAACCCATTCACACGCGGGATACGAACTCCTGATTGTGAGGTAGCAGTGCTAGTACTGTATCACCATGCCACACATATTTTGTTCTTTTGTCCCATTACTTATATTTTATACAGTATATTGATGCATCTTATACTATTAATACCCCTTATATATGAATTAGTTAAGATACCAATTTCCTATTATGATATAAGTAGTTAATCCATATCTGCCTTCCTACATCTGGCTATACCGGCTTAGAAACCTGTCTACAAAATGAGTTAGCTCATCCATTTGCCTTTATCACAAATCTTCTATTTCACCTCTCTAAAGAAGTCACTTACAGTAAAGATGACATAAAGGAAGAGATGAGCAAATAAAGTAACAAAAATTACTCATTAATCATGATGCTGGATAATTTCACTGTAGTCTATACACATGAAAATAATGACGGAATAAAATTATAAATATTGTCCACAGGAACAATGACCTCCAAACTCCTCAGTCCTTTCTGAATAAAATTCTGGTTACACTATCTCCTGGCCAAGTTTATATTTTGCTCAACACACCACCTGACTCTTAACATCAAAGAGTCAGGGGCTAAGGAACTGCTTTATACCCCATCATGGGACAATGTGCAAATCAACTCCAAATACTACCTTTGCAATTAGAAACGCCCCATAAAGTTTTGAGGCATTCCCAATAGAGCCCACTCTGGTTGCCTTTTCTCTCCCAGTGGTCCTGAACCCACATAACCACTCAAAGGACCAGGCACCCTTGGTCTTTTCAACACATGTAATTCCCCAAAATAAGGTACCAATCTATACAATGTGATTGCTTTGCTACCACATGGAAGTTTTGGGAGAATGAAGGCTTGAATTTAAAATCACGATGCAGATTCAAAACACAGGTATTGATGGCAGATACTAAACACATTTCAAAACACAGTATTTTTACTAAAGCTACTACAGTTAATCGGTTGTGGTACACACAGATGAGCCTGAAATAGATACCAGAGCCCCTTTCCACAGTAGCCGTTGAGATGTGTAGCGGACACATCAGAATCCCAATAGACCCACCCAATAAGACGGCTCTTTTCTTAATCTCTGGAACAGAAATTTCCTCTTGTCCATAAAAATAATTATCTGCCTCCATTTATATGCCTAGAAAGGACCAGAATATTAAGAAGAGAAAAAGTAGGATTGTAGCATTGAATTTACTTACGATTGCATCTCCACACTGGGGTAGTGCTCACCAGCACCAAATGCCAGCGGATTCCTGCTCTTTCATGTCACTCTTTTAGGTAGATCACTGTCCTTCAAAAGACCACATGCTGTTGCCACACTAGGGGAGGTCATGCAACTTCAGCAGGCTTGTTGTTTTTCTCGACTCCTCCGCTACAGGCTGTGAATCATTCTGTTTATGATTTAAGCCAAGGCTGAAGCAACTGGTAAGTGCCATTATAGTATATAAAAAGTATTTATTTACAATTTAGGTAATCCTCTTTATAGTCATGTTTGTCTAGGCAGTGAACCTTTAATGGATGACATACATATTTCAGAATTAAGGGTTACAATTCAGTACAATGAATGGAATACATATTAGCTACAGTAACCAAACAAGAAAAACGGGATAGATTGGTGAGATTAAAAAATAATGGGAATCCAGGTTTCCAAAAAAAATCGGCTCTATTATAATGAAGACAGGAACAATCTCAGCATTTTTTCAAACGGGAGCTGCCACTTCAACACACAAAAACACTGTAAGCAAGCAGTGACATTGTCGCTTGTCCTGTATTAGTTCTCTTTTTCAGGTTAAAAGAACAGATAGCCTTCCTCATCACGTAGGTTCAGCAGCTGCACATCAGCAACTGGAGCAAGTTCATTCTGGAGAAGAGAAGACAGAAAGTGAGCTCACGGCCAGCTCAGCCTGCTAGTTTTAAATCTTCCCTGCATCAACCATTAGGTAACATACACATTACATGGTAAGCCTCCGAACTTGTAGTTGAACCAGCCGCAGACAGCCAAAGGAACGTAAAGGCATAAAAAAGGGACCACACTCCCTTATCCAAGCGAGTAAGAGCTGGGAGGAAGGAAGGCAATACCTAACTGGAGCAGGGCAGTGCGGTGGTAAAAGTAGAGAAGAGAGTATTGTGAAGAGAGAGAACGAGAGTTAGAGAGATTGTTAGGCATGTGTACTTAGGGGACATCTTCAGGGCTCCAGCCAGGTAAGTAATTCCACCCCGAATCAACAGAGGGCACTGTCACAAACCCAATAACCTATTACACACATAGTCCAGACGGATGTAAGTCAAAAGATGAATGACATCACTTCCACAACAGCCCAGGAAGCCCCACCCCTTCCAGGAGGCCAATATAAAAACATGAAAACCACCAGAAATGAACGTTCTACACAGATGCACACCTGAGGAAGATAGAGGTCTGAATCAGAAATGACAGCTCTCTTGAAAACGTTTGATCATGGCAGATGCCCTTGTTTTGCAACCTCACATGCTATTTTCTTTACATGTTCCGCCATTAGATGAGATTTACCATGGTGGTACCCCAACTCTTCGTGCTGACTCCATCTTTTTATTCTTAAAATATTTTTTAATGATTTTATTTAGTGGAATAGTACCTGTAGTTGTACAGTATTTTCAACATCTTAGTTTCAAATGTATCTTAATTTTCCTAAAGAGCAATATGTCATTATAACTCAGTTTAAAGCACTTTATTTTGCATTTTTATTTTATTATATATTAATTTTGTACTTTACAAGCCTGATGCAACACCATCTATTATGATTAATAAGAATGGTTTTACTATCACACTTTCATATTAGTACGGGTGATAGAGGAAAGGTACTATAAAAATCAAAAGGATTCTTGTTTCCTTCTGTAGGTATTTGAGTAAAGAATGCTTCATCGAGATATCTGTCGAACCATAGCGGTTGTAAGCCAAACTCGTCCAACTTGTCTGAAGTTTGCTGGCATGTTGTAAGTTCACCGTTTTAGTATGTTTTTGCATTGTTTCCTACCTTGACATAAACTAAAGCCAACTCAGCCCACCAAAGGATACATGTTCACACTATTATCCATAAGTCCATAAATCCATGTTCTTGAACACAAGATTAACATGATAGTAGATACTTACAGAATCTCATTGAGAATTGTTCTGCCACAATATGACTGCCTTTTGCAGTTCACTAAAAAATTCAGCACCCTCCTAAAATTAAACTTGGTTTACCTTGAATTTGTTAAAATTGACTTCTTATAAAATAATTAATTTTTTGGTGTAAAAACCAGAAGATTTTTAAAGAACAGTTGCATGTTTAAACGAACCATCAATCGTCCTCCTACACTCATCCATTACTTCAATATTTGGAACAAGATTGTGGGGAGCTGCAGACTATCTCACAAGGCAGAAACCAGCACCTGTAAAGAAACTGTCTTCATTTGGGAAATTTAAACATAATTTAAAACTAAGAAATATTTATAAGTAGGCAATCACATTACTACTTTTGTTATTTCCATTATCACATATACAGTAAGTGCCAGAATAAAGCCTGTTAAATAATTCCCCTTTTTCAAAAATAAGATTTTCCATTCTTGTTAATGACTATTATTGTACAACAAATATAAACTTTAATTGTCATGCTATGTGGATGGTTTAAATACAAAATACATTTTAAATTAGTGAAACCTTAATGTTATTTACATTGTAAGAGGTATGTCCTTCCACTTAAAATTCAGGGCCCTGGTTCTAAGGATTCCAGTTGGCAGCCATAATTACTTTTTGGAGAAGTGAATGTTTTGACGCTTTGTCCTTATCCGCAGGTATTAATTGCAATAAGCAGCAGGGGAGGGACTTGAGTGAAATTTCTGCCATGTGCACATGTCTTTTCATTGTCATTCATTGATTTGTATTAGAATACAACTAATTCTTTCAGTCCACTTTCTGCTTCCTGAAGTTAATGGTCTCAGACTGTTAAAAGTAATGGCTTATGTCTACATGTTTAATATAGTGTATGTTAGTAAGCTTGTGCTTTTTGATTAGCTTGCTTTGATTTTTATTGTCTATGATGACTGATTTAGCTGTTGTCGTTTTAATTTAGTAACAGTTCATTTGGACTGGTAATCACAATATTTAAGCACTTTAACAGGCAATACTGGTCTATGTGAGCTGTAGCTGTCACTGTTTGGATCAATCTAACATTTTTCAGTCACTGTTCTATGTATTATTCTTGTCTTGTTTCTTTCTTACTGAAGCAAATTGCCATGTTTCTATCTTTAATAATACACAGTAGGAATTGACTGTAATATTGAATAATCTTTATTTTAGTAGTTCTATGAAAATTAGTTTATTTGTTTTTTATTATAAAAAGGTGAACCTGTGAGTCTTCTTTTTTTCCTAAAATGGCTAAGGCACATAGAGTTTGGACCTGCATACCGCTAATGGCCAAAAGGTGTTGCCACCTCTGTTGTTTTGTTCCTGGTAGCACTCTTTCTTTAACCAACAGGGCAAGCATCACTGCCCTCTGCTAAGTCATCTGTCCCTTACTACTCTGGGTTAGTATTGCATAATACTGTACTCCAGAAACCCACAAGCCACATTGTACTTTTCATTCCTCTATCAAGATGCTCCCAAGTTTAGCCTTTCTGAGGAACCTAATGTATATAGAAGGTGTCCTTCATTCTGGCCTGGCATGATGGCAAATATTGTTTTTGGCAGTTCAGTATATCCTAGGATGCTGCTGTGCCCAACATTTACCTTATGGAACACTTTCTTACCTGCTTCCCCTTACACAGTATATTTCTCAGCATTAGCGTACTTGCATGAAAACACATATACTATTTATAACCTACAGAGTATATAAACATAATTCAGTCCATCCACCAATTTAATTCAACATCACAGCAGTGCCTGTATTTGTCAGTGCACTTATATAGTAGATCTGGTGGGATCGTTATTTAGAAAGCTGTCATCAGCCAGGCCCAAGTTTACTGCTCAGATCTGTCAGTAAGGCTAAGGCCGACAGGACCTAGTAAATAAAGAGCTGAGTGAAATAATTAAACATGCATTTCTTGATATAAAATTACTCCTGAAGGTATGCATGTACTCTGACACATTCATTATGTGTTAACCAGGAGATGGTGAATGAAGACTGTCCTCCTGGCCATCGGACCTTACTTTATTCTTTGTTACTTAACATTGCCTAATCTTATTTTTATATTTTTCTTTTTTCTTTCTTCATTTTGTAAAGCACTTTGAGCTACGTCATTTGTATGAAAACGTGCTATACAAATAAATGTTGTTGTTCTTGTTGACTGAGACATGCAAGGCTAAGGTCAAAACCAGTTAATCAAAAGTAGGACTGATCAACCAGAACCAGAAAGGATGAAACGTTTATCAGTAGTCAAAGAGCAAAACAGAATCAAAATTAGCACGAGGGCCTGTCTAGACAAGAGCTGGCTACACTAAGAGAACTTTTAGCACATTGTTTATGTTCCGAGGGATGATGCATATTGTGACCATTGAGAATTTATAGTTGTCACCCTTGTGAAGTCATTGGTGTGACAAATGTAGTCACATGACATTTCTAATCTGCATCACATAAATGAAGAAAAACAAAACATGAATGGAAGTAAACTTTGTGAAAGAGTGTCAAAATGAAAAATAAACCTCATGAATGGAGTTCCTCACATTAAAAAGAAGCAAGTAATACACAAAAACACATTTTTAAATAATGTACCACCAAGAGTGGCATATGGCAAGCTACAAGGGCAAAAGTGGACAGGTCAGAAGATAGAACAAGAGTAAATACGCGCAAAGTCCAAAATCAGAGGGTCGATCCTATCTTTCATCAAAACCAAACCTTCACCAAAAATGAAAGTCAGAAAAACACAGTAACAAGATGAACCAGCAAAATCAATAGCCTGAAGCACTTAGAAAGAATCTTCAGGGATTCAAAAGCTTGAACTGTGATTACTACATCCGCTGCTTAAATATTGTCACATTAATGACGTCATCAAATGCAACCTCTGTGACCTCGCCCATGACAATCATGTAACTCATCATGGAAACATAAACACAAAATGGTGCCACCATAAAATGAAAACAAAATGTGGTTGCAGTAATTTGAAAAACAAATAACAATATAAATTAATAAACATAAATATTCACAACAAATAGTGCTTAATATTGCTATGTTTCAGTCAGGATTTTTCCCCTGGCTGGAGTTCAAGTCCATGTTTTGTCTTTTTTGTTCATTCTTGTTTCTTTTATTTATGTTGATTATGTGCATCATTCTACGTTTTTGATTTTGTCTTTACATGTAAGTTGCTTTGTTTTGTGGGTGGTTCACCAAGATGCAGGGCTCTCTACCAATGACCACCTGGAACTGCCCTCCGCCCTATAAAACCAGAAGGCCTCGTACATTTCTTGGCGGTTCATTTCAAATGCACTAAGGTGTTTGGCGAGTGTCACTTATGTTTTTGCTGTACTTTACTATTTTGATTCATTGGATTTTTGGCCATTTTGCTCTCTTTATTGACTTTACAACTGAATTGAGTTTTAAGACTTGTTCACATTGGGGTGTGTTCCTGCCTTGTGCCCTGTGCTGGCTGGGATTGGCTCCAGCAGACCCCCATGACCCTGTGTTAGGATATAGCGGGTTGGATAACGGCTGACTGACTGACTCATTCACACTGAATTACTGTTACTGGCAACTCCTTTTTTGCTTTACATATGCTACAGAGCTTCATGCATTTACAGAGCACTTTTGTAAGAATAAATCTTTTATCTTATAAAGATTCCATATATTCTTTTTGTTTCTAGCCAGAGTTTTGGACTGGATTTTCCCCCTCTGAGAAGCATTTTTTGAAGTGTACATGAACGTACTTTGTTACTCCCAGTCATAAAAAAATGCTACATTTTTATACATGTGTTTTTGTGTATTTTCTTGTCTTTTTAAATCAAGCATTCTGTTTCTGAGGTTTATTTTGTTTACTGTTTATTTCGGTTACTGTCTTGTTTTTTGTGATATGGTCGGGGTTTGTCACTTGAGCTTGATCAGTATGCTGAGGATGTCATGGACATTAACTTTTAAAGATGCGACAAATGTATATTGCATTATATCTCGGTGGATATTCTATATTTCAATTCTTGTTTGTAGCATTTAGTTTATAATTCAAGAAGGCTCTAGTGCAAAGTTTGCCTTCTGGTTATCCACTTCTTTTTGTCTTTGACTCCTGATTTATGTTTTGCCCTTTCAATTCTTGGTTGCCTGTTTGATTTTGATTTCCAGGTTTTGATCCTTTTCTATTCCTAACTATGATTTTGTCTAAATAAGCATCTCCTGATCCTGCGATTCTCACAGTAACCTTTAGACATACTTTGTGTTTCTTAACAAATACAATTTTAAGTTCTTATTTTACCTGTTTAGACAAATGAATTATGAAACTTCTCTGTGTTTGAGGTTAATTATTTATTTTATAGTGTAAAATAAACTCAACCTTTGATAGTCTCAGTGTTAAACAGTCATCCACTCTTTCTTTAATCCACTATGTCCAATTTATAATAGCAAAAGGGACAATTTAGCACATCAAGGAACACCTTCCCTTACTACAACATGCCTGACTAGTGCAATATCGATGAATTATGCACCCTAAAAACATCCTACTAGAGATAAAAAAGAAAAAATTCAAATTCAATGATAAAGGGGCACCGATTCTAAAGTAGAAAGCTAATGATGGTCATTAATGAAGCCTGACAGTAAAATCTGTTTGTCATTGTTCCCTTAATGCAGGCGTCTCATCGCATTGGCTCTTGCTTTATTTAGATGCTCCCAAGGACTGATGTAAAGTGGCCCCTCTGGTGAGGTGGCCTGGGCACAGCTGATCCTTCTGCAAGGATTAGATTAATTAGAATGACTCCTTTTCATCAAAAAGAAACTGTCAAATGGATTTTATTGTTGAATAATATGTAATTAATATGAGCTTTATTCTGGTCAGCTGGCATCCAGCCCCTTCTGAAGAATAAAAGAATGCATAATTTGACTTACTTGTTACTTAGATGTCAAGCCTTCCTGCCTGATGAGATATCAATGCACAATAAAGGCAACTCCTTTTACAAAGCCAATGCACTTCTGGCACCTGTTTAAATGTAAACATACTCTACAGCACTGTTAGTTTGTCAATAGACCTATTAATAGTCTTTATATACATTTTCCCCATTGTTCTGCTTTTATCTTGGAAAAATCAATGCATAGTATTGTCTACCAGTTTTCATTGACATAGATTTTCAGAAACGTACTTTCAATCAGGTCAAAGACATTGTGAAAAAATGACATGCAACTAGTCCTGAAATGGAGTTGAGTCATTCTGGAAACACAGAGGATAAGATGAGAGGTGCTGATATGATACAAAAACAAAATGAAAATGATAACATGACCGCAAATGAGTTGTCAAAAGAGCACTCAAGAAATATGTGTGGTTTATGTTGCTGGACATTCACAGAATTCTATATACATTCATCAAATATGTTCATTTTTTGAAACAACTTTACAAGCCTGTGCTAATCCCCACAGCATCAGACATAAAACAGGAGCCAACCCTCATGCACAAACACATAGGCACTCATTCCGGGCCAAGTCAAAGTGGACAACTTGTACACATGCCATTGTGTAAGCAAATAGAAGTATTCAGTGGAAAAACTCACACTCTTTGGTGACAATTGAAACCCCACAGAGACAGAAACCAGGCAGAAGCACTAGGTACTGAGCCACCATGCTATCCATAACTGTACAATTATGAGAAAAAGAACAACAAAACAATCACATTTATTTATAAAGCACATTTTCATAAATTAAAGTAGCCCAGAGGGTTTTACAATAAGAGAGGTACAAAAAAAAGTTTAAAAAAATAATGATTTATGAAAGAGGACGTCACGGTGGTGCAGTGGGTAGCGCTGCTGCCTCGCAGTTAGGAGACCTGGGTTCGCTTCCCGGGTCCTCCCTGCGTGGAGCTTGCATGTTCTCCCCGTGTCTGCGTGGGTTTCCTTCCACAGTCCAAAGACATGCAGGTTAGGTGCATTGGCAATCCTAAATTGTCCCTGGTGGGTGTGCCCTGTGGTGGGCTGGCACCCTGCCCAGGGATTTGTTCCTGCCTTGTTCCCTGTGTTGGCTGGGATTGGCTCCAGCAGACCCCTGTGTTAGGATATAGCGGGTTGGATAATGACTGACTGACTGATTTATGAAAGGTTTTTAAGACTGTAAAAATGAGAAAGTAAATGCCTACCTAATTCAGTAGACAAATTCTGTAGTCAAATGGAGAGGAAAACCAAAACTCCACTGGACACTGGAGAAAATAAACCTCTAGGGGTTCCTAGGTCAAAATATCAATCATTCCTTTTCAGGCATAATAGTACCATAAATATTAATATTTAAATAAACATAGGTTAGCCTTAAAAGTGCTCTTTATTTAGGAAATAGTAAAATGGGACAATATCTCAAGAAGTATGAGCTGTTTCACAAAAAACTGTCCAGAACTTGTGTTCACTTATTTTATTGTTATTTTTGAGGACATTATTGCAACATCATTTTGTTGTTCTTGTTTTTGGGATATTGACTGACATTGTGTCACTATGCCTGAATGGCTCTGGCCATGTTGTTTAGGGTTGCTATGTCTGTTTCCAGTCATGTAACATGAAGGTCATGTGATGCATTGAGTCATCACTCCCTGCCTATTTAAGACGACGGCACACATCTCTTGTTATCTTAGTGCTGGATCAGTTCTGTAAAACAAATTGCATATCAGTGTATGAGTTGGAGGGGGATTGCAACCCAAAGGTGTGTAAGGATTTCTGCATTTAAATCTGCTGTACTTAGTTTCATTTCACTTCTTATTATGGTGCTTCTGTTTTGGTATCTTGGATTAGTTTGTCTCCACTGATTTTAAATCTTTCCCAAGCGTCAACATGCTTTGACTAGGGCTCTGTACCTGGCTTTAGTTTTTTCCTGTCTTTTTGTTTATGAATTGTTTTGTTTTCTTTCCTTTGTATTATATTTTATATTTATCAGTATTTTCTCATTTATTGATCATTCTGCTTCTTATATTTGTTCTGTTAGTTATTGTCCAAATTCCTTGTATACTGAGCGTAAGGGGGAGGGCCTGCTGACACTGCAGTTGTACATTCAGGCAAGATATATGAGGCTCGAGATAACTCAGACTTGTGCTAATTCATTACCTCCTGCTTGTGGTGTTCAGCTCCCATTTCTTGGGTTCTCTGTGCGTTAAGTATGCAGTTTTTCATCCTTTGTTTTATGGATTTCATGTGCTTGTTTCTGAATTTGTTTTTTGAGTGACTCCTTAAGAGGCAACTCTTTTGGATTGTTCTTTGTTACGATTTTGTACTTATGATTAAGACTTTGTTATGTATTTGTACTGACTCAAGACAAGACAGTGAAAGATTGTAATGAAAAAGGATTGTGAGAAGAGACATGATGCAGAAAACAGTTTAGAGTCAAAACCAGAGACAGACAGACAACCACTCATCAACTTTAAAACACAAAGCAAAAAATCAAAGTCTTTTAACCAGAAAGATATTAGTTTGTACAGAGGAACAGACAAATCAAAATGTACACCAGCATAGGAATCCTAATATCAGATCATCTGGAGTAGAAAATGGCATCACACATTGCATACTGTCATTGAGTCTGCGAAAACATTACTGTGGTAATAGTCGATGCGCTACCATACACCACAATATGACATCATTATAAGATATTATCAAAATTAAATGTTGAAAATATTTCATAAGTAAAGAAATACATATAAAAATCATAACCCTTGGGGTCCAAAGCTACATATTTCATGTAAGACATGTACTCAGATGTCAAAGATAGCCACACAAATGAAAGAAAACAACACATTATAGTAGTATGGATATATATTTGTGTGTATTTTATTTTTTTTCTTGTCTTTGAATAATGATTTTTCATACTGTTATGAATGTTTGAATATGTTTACATTTATGTACAGTGTCTTTAAATGCAATTCCATTCCTTGCGCTTTGTGGCTCCTCCATGTGCCTTTAACTGGAGGTTTGAGAAAGCGACTCCACAGCCAGTGGATCATTGTGAGCTCTTGTTTGGATTATTTTAAGGATTGCTGTTCTCTTTGATTTCTTCTAGTTTTTCCAATGTCTTGTTTTACGTTTAAATAATTGTAATTCTAGATTAGTATTTTAGGATGTGTTTGCTTAAGATTGCCTTTTAGTCAATTCCTTTTTTTTTTTTTTGTTACTTTTTGCTCTTTGGAAAATTTTATTAAATGTTTCTATTGTTTGTCATAAATATTTTCTTTATAAAGATTCTTCATGGAACTTCTATCTGCTAGCCAGAGTTTTTACAATTTATTTCACTTATAAGGCAGCTTTGTATATTCTGGAACTTCTATATTCTTTTTGAACTTCCAATGCCAGCTGCCCATTTTTGGTCCCACCAGGCTAGAAGCTAGCAGGAGTGTTCTGGGCCATACTAGCCTGTCGTCAGCCTCTTCTGGGCTTGCCAGGGACGGCTCATGGCATGTTTTATGGTCATTTTGGGCCTCCAACCTTTTTTGAACATGTTTATGTCTCTAATTCACAGTGGCCTTTTTAAATTAATGCTCACTTCCCTACTTCCCAGTTAGGGTTTTTTGAGACTGGAAATCTAATTTTTGTATTTATTTTTATCACAGAAACTGTAATAAGTTATTAGAAATTATTTTCTGTTTTTTCCTAGGAACCGGCTTGTTGTGTTACCATCACCATGATGCAATAACAGTTGCTATGGTATGCAGCGCCATCAGGTGTGTCACTATCTGAGTTTGTGGATATCAAAGAAAACCCTGTCTTTGTGCACGTGTTAGGTGTGCTACTAAGATTTTCAGTTTATGACTTTTGCTTTGATTTCTCTTACTACATTTATCAGGGTTTAGACATTTGATTGGACTGAGGTTTGGTTTTGACTTTCTGTTTGTTTATGTTTCCTCTCTTAGTCATCCCTTTAAACTTGGTAGTCTTTCCTAAGCAAAGCTAACACTTATTTTCTAATTCTTTTCAAAATAAACTTTATTAAACTTTAATCTTTAGGCCAGGGGGTTTTATGCCTCCCCTCTCCCTTTTTGACATTTACTGGTTTGTTTTTTTGGAGTGTGCAGGCGTTAAGCCTGCATCTGAGTTTTAGGACCATGCTTACTTTGTGTTTCAAAGCCTTACTGGAGTTTTTAGACTTAGTTTGGAATTTGAAGACTTTTAAAAAAATTTATAGTTACACATACACCTAGGTAATGGCATTTACATGGTCAGCATTTAATATTTACTGAAAAAAAACAAACTGACATTAAAATGCATAGCAACACATGGTCCACGACATGCCTGATAACATTGTGAAAATATAATGCTGGGAATTCCAAGCCACAGTGCAAAATAAATGCCAAAAAAATGGGTTCATGTTGTGGTCTTACTATATGTAAAATGTACAGTTATTTCTACTAAGATGTTGGCCTTTTTATGTTGCATTCATTTTTACTTTTAATAGAATTTAAGGAAATACCAGTTGCCGAATGATTACTGCATTAATAAAATTCTTTGCAGAACTGTAAACTATATAATATGACCAGCATTCATACATTCATTCATCCTTTTTCCACCACTTATCTGAAGTTGGTTCACGGCGGCATCATTAAATTAAGCTGCAAAATTTAAAACATTGAAATAAAATATACTGTAACCCAAATTTGATACACTATTTTAGAAGTTCTAAAAGTGATTTTGGCATAATATCTGGGTTATAGAAAGTTTCAGCCAGTCAGTCTTTCAGTCCTTTTTTACTAATGGATCTACTGTTTCTGGTGCATCAGAGCAAGTGTACTGAGGCCCTGCTCGTTACAGTGGCAGCATTCCTTGCGAGACACCTTGGAAGCACTGGAGTGTTTAAATTAAATTACTGGCAGTATCTATAATAATGACCAGACTGAAAGTGTTTTATTGTAAGTTATGTAATGGATGGCTGAAATCTGTGTAATAAGATTGCATGAAAATATCATAAAGAATGGACGTATATTTAACCTTCTTGGCTTTAACTTCAAGTGTGACTTGGACTCAGAATTCTATGTAAATACGATTAAGCCTGTGTCAGACTCAGGGTGACATGTAATGATTTGCTTTACAGTTATTCTGGAAAAAATCATGACTATTTCTTTTGCAACTCCAAGATAACTAATTAATATTCATGAGTGTGGTGACTGAATCACAATGGCACGTAAACAAGAAGCTGAACCATTAGTTGAATCAAGCAGTAGTTGCATCCAGCACTGTATAACTTAATCGCTTTGATATCCCAGGTGAATTTGGTTTCCTGAAGGTTCACCAAGGTGCAGTTAGGTATGCGGCAAACAGAGCAAATTAACTGCAATCAAGCAGAAAAAAAAAAGAAAGACGTCAGTGCCCTAAGCACTGTCATTTGTGTCAGGGAAATGTGGACGCAGCGATAGCCCCAAGGGGCACATGGAATATGCATCAGGTGCGGTCATTCTACCCACTCATGTGCAAACAACAAAAAAAAGATATTATTAAAGAAGTCAACAAAGTAACACGCTTCCTGATTGGGACATTGGGCTGTACATTGGTGACGGTTTCAAACAAACAAAGGACATGTATTAACTCTTCATCAGTACAGCAGTGGACACTAGACACACCTTTCTTACTGTATTTATGTTGACATTTTAATATCTATATGTTCTTGTTATATGTAATAACATTTTTTTCTTATTGAAAAAAATTCTGCATTTTTGACTAATTTTTCTGGGTATAGCAATGATGAGGAGGTTCCTAGTAGACATGTGACTATATCAAAGGAAAAAGAAAAAATGAATGGTCGCGGTGGTGTAAATTGCCCTTCCACCCCAGTACATGGCTAAATCAGGCAATCATCTGCTTTTATTCATTAGTTTAAAATTCTGGTTAAATATCATTTTTTTCCATGATGTTTCAGTATTATGTGTTGTGATGGTACTGATTGAGAAGACGGTTATTATTATTATTATTATTAATAATAATAAACTGAATTCTGGTGTCACATTTGATTCCTAAGTCTCGAAGACCACCCTCCTAGGGGCTCCAGAGTCTTATTACTTGCCTTATGGCAGCCAGGCAGTTCTCTTCTTTTCTCTTCTCTTTATCTTGCATAGGCTGTCTGAGTCTTTAAGCCTGGGATAGGAGTGTTCAGCAGGAAAGATCCTTTAGGAACCTGGGGAGGAAGCCTACTTTAAACAGTCAAAGAGAGATTTAGGGGATCTCCCAGTTAGGTACTATTCATCTTCAGCTGCAGCCTCACTGCATTCCTACAGCTCAGAGCATTTTAGTATTCATGGAAGCAGTGGCTTCAGAGAAGAAAGAGTGACTGTTTTCCATTAAAACATCTAACAGATTTGCAACAAAAGACATAAACATATTTTAACAAAAAAATATGCTAAAAACTTTGTTTCTTAAATAATAAATAATTATAATAAACAATATGATGGCACAGTAAGGAGACAACGACTTGCGTTCAAGGTCCTCAATGCATGGAGTCTGCATGTTCTCCCTGTGTATGTGTGGGTTTCCTCTGGATGCTCAGGTTTCCTACCACAGTCCAAAGACATGCAAGTTGAGTGGACAGGCATCTCTAAATTGGCACAGGTGAGTGTGTTCACCCTGTGATGGACTGGCACCAAGTCCAGGGATTAATCATGCCAAGAATGTAGTCAGACTTCTTTTTGGGCACATACACCGTCAGCATGGCACTGCCAGATCTAAACACTAGCGTGGTGAGTTGCTCACATACTGGAGTGTCTATAGCTGCAGGTGGAAGCTGCCGTCACACCTTACGTAACATCTTTTCCTAAATAAGAAGTGGCATTGCACATGTACTTTGTCAGCATGCCTATGTCGATCAAACACAGGAAGCTCTGCCGTCTACTTTGACTTTACACTGTAGGAAGATAAGTAAATAAATAATAATAAACAACATTCGATATGGTGTTTATATCTCTCTATTATAAAAAAAAGACAAAACTTTTTTTCCTGAGACGAGACATGATCTTTTGAAGAGAGACAGAAAGACACTTTCATGTACTGCGAGATGGTCAAGTCATGTCATACCTACAACCTTTGGAAGCGAGTCCCATAAGACGGTGACTTTTGAAAGTCACGCCCTATTAGAACCATTTTCAAACAAGACCATGGTCATCTAACCTCTCAGTTGTTGGAATGCTTTTGGCAGACACACTTCCTGTGCTCTCAGCTCTTAAAAATTTTATACGTTCTAGATGATACGTCAACGACTAAGCGAAGAAGAAAGAGCAGTGTGTCGAAAGAGACCCAAAAACGCTGGACAGAAAATAATGCAAAAAAGAAAACGAAAAAGAATAAAACATAATCTATGTGCAAATTCTGAAAATAAGGAAAGTAATAATCAGCCCGTCCCAAGAGATGTAACCACGCCCGTGGTCTGAAAAAGACAAAGTAGAACGTCCTAAATAATTCAAAAACGTTGGCGTGATACACATGCAGAGTAGATTAGAGATAATGGAAGTAGGAAAAATTCGAAAGTCTCAAAAAAATGATAGTAAAGATCACATTAGCGCAAACAAACAGAAAATATTACTTGGTGAAATAACAGAACAGCGCAAAGAGATCAAAAAGTGTTTGAGGATGTCTGGGGGAGAAGAGAGACAAGGCAGTGAGACAAAAGGACAGTTGCTGTACAGGCTTTTAAACGTTTGAAGTGCCGCACGAGATGTAGATCACGTGGCACAGCAGCAGCAGCAAGCCAGCAGCTGATCGAGCAAAGAGGAGGTAAAAAAAAACCCCATTGTATCACCATTTAAGAGGGACTTCAGAGGAGCGACCATGTCTCCTTGGGGTGTGTTCAGCCCCTTTCTTCACAACTGTGTGTAGCACTGGTGGGGGGATTTGGCAAGCGAAGCGAGCCCCATAGTAAGTAACATATAAATGTTTTTCATATAAAGACCATCAAAAAACATAATCACAAACTGAACTTTGCACAATACCTTGGGGTGCTTTTCTAGGCCCTGCTGTTTCATTGAAGGACATGTGTGGGGCAGATTCCTGACAGGATGACGCCCAACCTGTTGCTGCATCCAAACAGTGCCATCTTTCGCCTTTACATCTGGTGCAGCTGCGTTGTTCTTATGTGTGACTGGACGTTTCTTGCGGGGTGGACTTCAGTTCTCTTTCCCTGATGTAAAACCCTCATCCTCATCTGAAGTCACTTCTTTTATAGCACATCTTTATTTTGAAAACAGCAGTGTCAGATCGGAGGGAGCGTGAACGTGACTGAGAGAATAAAACTGAATTAAAAAAAATGCTAACCTTTACAAGTATCATAAATTTACACTGGCTTTTACCAAACTCAAATCAAATGTAGAAACTATTGAAAATTTTTTGAATGGCAATATTCAGAACGATCATCCATTATCAACAATAATGCTCAGATAATCATTCTTCATTTTCTTGAAATAAGGCTGAAAGCATATTTCTCTTTTGTTGCAAATGGCGCTGTTCAGTTATTTCATTTTGCCGAGGTGTTTGCCTCCCTTGTCTATCAACCCACACTTTACCGCTACCCAGGCCGGACAGACAGACAGACCCACACACTTCCACGTGTAGATGTTTATATATAAGATAGTAACAATAAGAGCAGATCACTACTCAAAACAGTAAATCTAGGAAGGACCTGGAATCGAACTTGCAACGCCTTGATTATGAGTCAGGAGTTCTTACCTCCGTACCAGCTAAGTCAGCATCATACCCTAACCCGATTTCTTTTTCTTCGGTTATATTTTTGAATAAAAGCACACTTGTTTTGTTATACTTATACCTTTTGTGAAAGTGCTTCTTTGATATTTGGGCTTCAGTCTTCACATATTATACACTTCATGTCAAAATTTTGTCATTATTACTATAATATGAAAAAAGTTTCTGTTTTAGCTATGTGTTTAAAATTTCTTGCCTTGCATTTCCTGTCATCCTACATTTACCCAGATTGTTGTAGACATGGAACACATGTGAAATGCATGTGTTCCAAATAATGATATATTATTTACCCTATACAACTTCAGGTACCTCACACCCAGATAAAGAACCTTGAGCTGGGAGATGGGATAGCAGGTTGCTTGCTGCTTGTGCTGATCGACACATTTGTAAAACAAAGACTCTAATGGAGAGGTGTGAAGGAATTTAAGGTGGCCCGGGATTATGACTTTTTTTGTAGGCTTCAGGGAATCTAGTGTTAAAGCCACCTCTTTTATGTTTATTCAACATTTATTTCTATAGCACATTTTCATATAAAAAAATGTAGCTAAAAGTGTATTGCAAAATGTCAAAAAGAAAGTTACAAGACAAAGAAAATAAATTAGGCAACAATAATAAACATTAAAACAAAATAAATCCATATAAGCTAATTAACACAGATATATAATTAGTAGAAAAGTACCATCTGTCACAGATGTCTGGGGTTCTTACCTGGCCGGGATGCCTGGAGGGACTGGATAGAGACATTAAAAGCTTCCGGGTCAGGAGGGCACAACCGCCCTGGAGCAGAAGAGGACCACGGGAAAGGAGGAGAGACTTTTCAACTCGTTGGGACCCGTGGCCCCCGCCAGGGGGCGCCTTAATCCTCCTAGAACCCGGGAGAGCTTTACTTCTGCCACACTTGGCAAGATGGCAGAGGAACCTGCCAGGGATGCCCAGAGTGCTTCCGGGGCAAAGGGCAGCACTTCCGCCACACCAGGAAGTGCTACCGGAAGATCGTCACCAGCCACCTGGAGCACATCTGGGCGGGAATAAAAGGCGCCGCCTCCTTATACTCGAGGAGCTAGAGTCGGGAGTGGGAGCAGGACGAAGCTCCCAGGATGAGATTGGCGACTAAAGACTGAGTTATTGAAGAGTTTATTGGGGAGATTTATTTGCTGTGTGCATTGTGTGTGGTTTGGGACTTTATTCCTGTATTTGGAGGTGTGTAATAAAAGTGTGACTTTTATAAAGATGTGGTCTCCAACTGGTGGTGTCCGGGCAAGTGTCACACATCCTTATATAAAATAACATTGTACGTCTCTACTGATGAGTATGATGATAAAGTCAGATGCTCAGGAGGGCTGAAAAAATAAAAGAAACTCCAGTTAAGCTGGAGGAAAAAAAAACAAAATCTGCAGGGGTTTCAAGGTCAAAGAGACAGCCCAGACCTCAATGGGTATTCTACCTAACATACAGTGAATGTTCTTAAATAATTCTTTATCATTTCTTGGCTTCCCAAAAGATTCACCACCATGGGTCTAATGGACAGTTGGGGAACTCACCTTTATTCAAGCACCACAGTGCCTCAGTCAGGTGGTGGTGGCGGCACAAATTAAAAGGTTTCAATTCAGTTCAATTCAAGCCTGTTGTAGCTTTGTTCTGATCAAAGCATTTCAGCCTCTACAGTATTTCCTTCGATTCATTTCATTATTTTTGCACTGAGCCAACGCATTACTTCTTCTACATGTATTTATTCAGTAGCATCATAAATTGTTTTAAGCAAGAGGAGTTTGCTGTTATTGTAGTTGAATTAGCATGACATGTTCAAGTATACTGCAACACATTTTAAGTAATATCTCTCTGTCTGTGTTCTCCTGATTGGTCATTCACCTCCTTCATGACTCCAGCGCAGTGACACACGCACTCTAGGAGTTGTAGCCCGGATTTGCTGGAGTAATCTGATTTTTATGTACTCAGACTATGAAGCCAGGCCAATCCATCCATTCAATGTATCCTCCTTTTCTTCTTCTGGCAGTTTAAAGGAATCATCAATAACATTTGATTTACAACCTTATCCAAAAGACACAGAATTCTAGTGATGGTAATGAGAGTTTTATGGTTTATAGAATAGAGTGTTCCCACTCAGGCCTTGGAACCTGTTAGAATAAAAGCTGAAGGCATTTTGTGTGCAATTTGTGTGGTTTTCTTGAGCTTATCTGGTTCCTCCCACAGTCCAGTCCATGTTGTTAGTTTGGCTGGGTTGTCTACATTTTTCTAACGTGAGTGCTATTAGTGTATCCCTCGTGCACTAAGCACTCCTCACCAACAGCCCCAACCTCCTGGACAGGAAATTAAATTGATAAAAAAGGATGAACAGTCACCAAATACTAACCAGAATGAATGAAAATAAACTTCAGCATTTTGCCTCTCCTTATGCTGCCTGAATCTTGTTTAACCTGCAGAGGGTGCCTCAGACCCCAAATACCAGACACAACTAAATTCTACACACAGGTCCAAAGTTCAAAAAGATGTTCATTTAAAGCAAACCCTTCTGACAGGCTCCTTCACATAATAAAGGAAACACTCCTCTCCTCTCCTTTTCTTTCTCTCTACTCCTTGGTTTCTTCCTCTTCTTCTCTCCAAGCGAGTGTTGTCCTCTTCCTCTCCCGACTCCCCTGTGTGAAGCAATCTCTTTTATGGTGGCTGTGGAAGTACTTCAATGCTTAAATACTAAAAGTTGGCCAGTACTTAGAGTATCATTATTTCTACTTAGAGTGTGGTCCAGTACCCATACTTACTGCTTGAATTTTCACTTCAATCAAATGTTATTGTATCATGGCGGTTGTAGTTTCACAGGGAACCTACCTAGAATACCAGCACCTATTCTTAGCATACCAGTGTATTGCAGCAATATATTTGACCCTTTGATCGAATGCTAGTGAATGCTAGTGCTGCCAGTAATGGTGGTTCCACTGCCGTTGCCACCACACTGCATCCAGAAGTACTTCCAGGCCAGGGAAAATGTGACAAGAGAGCTTCCATCCAACAGATCCCTCTAGCAATTCCTACGGACCCCCAATGGGCTGCTCTCCAGATCTGCAATTCCTATTCAGCCCTGACTAGGATGAGAGTCCATCTAGGTCATTCATCACACTAGTCAATTTCAACATATCAGAGTGGCACTGTGGCAATGATTAGAACTACTACCCCTTACTTTGCGAATCCTGTGTTCAAATCCAGATTTTGTACATTCTGCCTGCGTCTGGTTTTTCCCTGTGTGTACTGCTTTTCCCAAAGACATGCACACGAGATTATTAGTGATCTTTTATGAATGCAGGTGGATTTGTGCATAATTGTGTCCTGCAATGGGCTGGTGCACCATCTGTGATTAGTTACCACTTGTGCCAAACACTCCAACAGGTTCTGATCCTGTGATCCTAAACTGAATATGTTGGTTAAAATATAAATCATTGATAGATAAGACTATGTAGTCACCTCCTCATATGGTTCTTGTAGGCACTGCTCTGTACTTCAGTCAACTTCTGGAACAATGCATTGATTTTATATGAAGGCAGCTACCATTTTGCTGAGTCACAGTATTTTATGGTGTATGGGATTTACTGCACACCTTTGAAAGTGAGCTTTACTGGAATGTAGGAAGTGGAAGCACCACCTGAAAAGCATCATCAAGAGTTACTCACCTCTCAACCTAATGCCCTTTTTTAAACATTACCCTTTGTATTAGCAATTGGATGATCAAATTATCACAATTAATTATAATTTGATAGTTGTCATCAACACCTCCCATATCCCAAAGGTCACTAAGAAGTGACTTTGACTTTGAGTTGCTAAGGCCATGTTCCCAGATGTTGACATCATCAAAGCAATGGCATAAAAACCCCATGTCAAAGTTTATAGATGTATTTCAAAAAGAAGAGCATTATCTCTTTCTAGAAAATAGTTACTGTACGGTGGTGAATCAAGGAGTGCTATGTGGCCTTATTGTTGCAAATAAAGCCTGAAGTTTTAGGGGTTGTTCGTGCCTTGTGCCCTGTGCTTTCTAGGTTAGTCCCCAACTTCCCCATGAACCTGCTCAGGATAAGGCAGATATAGAAAATGCATGGATGACATAAGAAGCAGGAGGAAAAAGCATATGAAAAAGACTGCAAGCCCCAAGATTTAACTTGAGGACACTCTTGTTCACAAGAAGTTAACAAAATAGGAGTCAGCTACGCCATCCCTGCTATATGGACAGATATAAAGCTATCCAATCCCTGGTGTTTGGACAGGAAACAAGTCACCAAATGAAGGAAGCGATAACAAACTGGTTATTAATGTAAACAACAATGTAAATAATGTTTTAACCAATTTTAATTAATGTTCACGAGTATTATGCATTAACTTTGAACCTATTTAACAGAGGAATGGGAGAGAAAGAGAGATGTATGTGCCATCATTGTTCAACCAGAAGCTTCCATCAGCCTTACCACCCAGCCAAGACATCCAGAGCTAGAGAAGAAATGCCACTCAGTCCTCTTGGCTGCTACCATTTTGATTGGCTGCTGCTCTAAACTCTTTTGCGTAGTATACTTTAACATTTAAATACATTTAAGGTGATATAAGCTAAAGTAGCAGCTTGTTGAGAAGTTACCCGAGCTGTTAGGAAACCAGCAGCAACTTTAATGTAATTAAAGACTGGAGAATATTACAAGTTAGATGAGAACAGGCCATTCAGCCCCGCAAAGCTTGCCAGTCCTATCCACTTAATTCTTCTAAAATAAGATCAAGTCGAGTTTTGAAAGTCCCTCAAATCCTACTGTCTACCACACTACTTGATAAATTATTCCATGTGTCTACGGTTCTCTGTGTGAAGGAAAATTTTCTAAATGTAAGTTTTCAACTGTACCCCAGTGTTCTTGCCTGAACTAATTTTAAAGCAACAGTCTTGATCCACAGTGCAAATTCATTTTATAATTTTAAACTCTTCAATAATGTCTCCTCTTAATCTTCTTTTTCTTAAACTGAAAAGGCTTAGCTCTTTTACTTTTTCCTCATATATAAACCCCTGTAGCCCTAGAATGATCCTTGCCACTCTTCTCTGGACCTTTTCTAGCGCTGCTGTGTCCTTTTTGTAGCCTGGAGACCAACACTGCACACAGTACTCCAGATGAGGCCTCACCAGTGCATTATAAAGGTTGAGCAGATCCTCCTTGGACTTGTACTCCACAGATCGTGCTATATAACCTAACATTCTGTTTGCCTTCTTAATGGCCTCTTTACACTGTCTTTCTCATAATGTGTACTTTCAATTTCCAGACCTCCCATTGTGTAATCAAATCTAACATTTTTACTTCCATTGTCTAATACTTTACATATACTTAAATTAAATTTATTCTGCCACAAATCTATGGCTTGTATGTCATCTAAGTCGTGCTGTAATGGTACAAAGGATTCTAGATTATCTGCCAATCCACCTAGCTTTTCCCCTGGAGACAGACAAAGTTCTATCTATCATCTGCAAACTTAACCAACTTGATATTTTTATTCCTATCCAAATGATTTACTGTATATATATTAAAAATTGCAGCAGCCCATGCACTGACCCTTAAGAGACCCTACTCTTAACATCAGCCAATTCTGATAAGGTTCCACGCACCGCCACCCTCTTCTTCCTGCATCTGAGCCAGTTCTGCACCCATCTACACACTATGCCTGATAATATACCATTTGGGTGTTTTGTGGGGTATTTAAGTAATGCTGACTCCTGAGCAAGGCTATGAGTGCTAGGACATGGAAAGAGTGGTGTGTGTGCAAGCAGGTAAACACTGGCAGCACCAAGTCTGCCAGCTTAAGGCACAAACCTGCATATGTACAGGGGTGTCTTGTACAGGGAATGAGGGATAAGCTGGAGTGACCTTTGCCACGGTTAAATTACCACCAAATGGATTAAAAGAGATCACTTATTGTAATCCCAAGATAATACAACTGGCTAGTTCATCAGCAGGAACATGCAGTTGTTATAGACAGGCTATGCACGTTAGCTTCTCATTTTTGAATTTGATTTTGTTTCTTGTGCTGGTTCTGATGAAAGATAGGATTGTGCACCTGGTTCTGCCCCTCGCTTTGTACTTCGATTTCAAGGTCCTTCTCATTTATAAACCTGTGCCTCTCTCTGTGTGGCAGAACAAAACCCAAATCAGCATCACAGAGCCAGGAGCCCGTTCAGGCAACATTGTGCCAATGGCAGGAATCATTGTGAACCCCAGAAGGTAAATTACAATATTTTCAGCACATTCAGTGTTTTAATGTCAGTTTCTTGCCATTTAGAACATAGAGATGCTGAAAATAAATAATAAATTAATTATTTTATTGCAGACATGTAGAAGTTAGTTTGACTTACAGGCCCAAATTGGCATTAATGACTGAGTGTGGCCTTCTGTGGACTGGCAGTTCATCCAGGGTTGGATGCGGCTCCAGACCCAGAAAAATAAAAAACAGTTTCAGCGAATGAATGAAGTAGCTGGAGAAATCCAAATTAATAGGTGGAATCCATACTATTTTCATATTTAGCATTACCAACCAGTATGAATTCAGCTGAGGATCATAAGGTGGTGGTTGGTATGCTGGCAGTGGTAGGAGCAAGACAGAAACAAACCCCAGATATAGTCCTGGTCCTTCACAGGGTCTATTTCACTCAGCCACAGTGACAGTTGGCAAACTTAGAAATTGTAATTAACCTATAAACAGTTTTGGGATGTGTAAGAAGAACTGGGATATCACAGATACAGACAGGAGAACATGGAAAATCTACACAGACAGTGACTGACCGAATGACTCCAGAGCTGTCACTGTTAACCACTGTGGTACTTATGAGGTTTTAGATTTTCTAATTAACCTAATATGCACAACTTTGGAATAGGGAATGAAACTGGAGGTCACAGAGAAAATCTTCACTTTGAAAATGTGCAGCTTTTATGCAGTGCTTATACACATACACTCACCTAAAGGATTATTGGGAACACCATACTAATACGGTGTTTGACCCCCTTTCGCCTTCAGAACTGCCTTAATTCTACGTGGCATTGATTCAACAAGGTGCTGAAAGCATTCTTTAGAAATGTTGTCCCATATTGATAGGATAGCATCTTGCAGTTGATGGAGATTTGTGGGATGTACATCCAGGGCACGAAGCTCCCGTTCCACCACATCCCAAAGATGCTCTATTGGGTTGAGATCTGGTGACTGTGGGGGCCATTTTAGTACAGTGAACTCATTGTCATGTTCAAGAAACCAATTTGAAATGATTCGAGCTTTGTGACATGGTGCATTATCCTGCTGGAAGTAGCCATCAGAGGATGGGTACATGGTGGTCATGAAGGGATGGACATGGTCAGAAACAATGCTCAGGTAGCCCGTGGCATTTAAACGATGCCCAATTGGCACTAAGGGGCCTAAAGTGTGCCAAGAAAACATCCCCCACACCATTACACCACCACCACCAGCCTGCACAGTGGTAACAAGGCATGATGGATCCATGTTCTCATTCTGTTTACGCCAAATTCTGACTCTACCATTTGAATGTCTCAACAGAAATCGAGACTCATCAGACCAGGCAACATTTTTCCAGTCTTCAACTGTCCAATTTTGGTGAGCTCGTGCAAATTGTAGCCTCTTTTTCCTATTTGTAGTGGAGAAGAGTGGTACCCGGTGGGGTCTTCTGCTGTTGTAGCCCATCCGCCTCAAGGTTGTGCGTGTTGTGGCTTCACAAATGCTTTGCTGCATACCTCGGTTGTAACGAGTGGTTATTTCAGTCAAAGTTGCTCTTCTATCAGCTTGAATCAGTCGGCCCATTCTCCTCTGACCTCTAGCATCAACAAGGCATTTTCGCCCACAGGACTGCCGCATACTGGATGTTTTTCCCTTTTCACACCATTCTTTGTAAACCCTAGAAATGGTTGTGCGTGAAAATCCCAGTAACTGAGCAGATTGTGAAATACTCAGACCGGCCCGTCTGGCACCAACAACCATGCCACGCTCAAAATTGCTTAAATCACCTTTCTTTCCCATTCTGACATTCAGTTTGGAGTTCAGGAGATTGTCTTGACCAGGACCACACCCCTAAATGCATTGAAGCAACTGCCATGTGATTGGTTGATTAGATAATTACATTAATGAGAAATTGAACAGGTGTTCCTAATAATCCTTTAGGTGAGTGTATATTCACCACCTTTGGAGGTTTTCACATTTTATTGTTATACTGCATTGAATCACAGTGGATATAATCCTGATCTAGAAGGTTCAGCTTGTGAAGAGTCAGAATCATGGCTTAACCTACACAACTGAGACAAAAGAACACTCCTGGTAACTTCATGAAAAGGTGATTGAAAAGCACAAGTTAAGGGATGGAGACAAGTCACTGGAGTCCAGTTAAATCAACCATTAAGAAAATGGGAAGACGATGGTCCAACTATAAATCTGCCAAGAGCAAACTGTCCACAAAAACTGAGTGGTTGTGCAAGAAGACTAGTGAGGGAGGCCAGCAATGATCTATGAGAACTCTGAAGGAGTTACAAGTTGCAGTGGGTTAGAATGGAGAGGCTGTGCAGTTAAAAACTGTTGCCCAGGTGTTTCACCAGACCCAGCTTTATGGGAGAGTGGCAAAGATACAAAAACATGCAACATCTTGGCTAGCATTTGCCAAAAGGCGTATGGAAGACTCTGAATTGAACTAGAAGAAGGTTTTATGGTCTGATGATACCAAAATTGAGCTCTTTTGCCAACAGACTAAATGCCAAACACTGCCGATTACCAAAAAGCCCCATCCAAACCATGGCAGCATCATGCTGTGGGAACACTTCTCTACAGAAGGTCATGAAAGATTTGTGAGGGTAAAATGAAATCAGTAAAAATGTGAAATCTTGGAGGAAACTTGATATGGTGTGCAACAAGCCTAAACCTTGGGAGAAGATTTGTTTTTCAGCAAGACAACATTATCAAGCATAAAGCCAGAGCTCCACAGGAGTGGCTTAAAAACAACAATGTTAATGTCCTGGAGAGGCTGGGTTAAAGCCCAGATCTCAATCCATTTGAGAATTTATGGCTGGACTTGAGACAGGCTGTTCGCTAACGATCGCCATGACACCTGACAGAGCTTGAGCAGTTTGGCAAAGAAGAATGAGCAAAAGTTGCTGAGTCCAGATGTGTAAAGCTGGTAGAGAGAGGGAGATCGATCAGTGTACACACACACTCAAGGGTGTCATGGCTGCCAAAGTTGCATCTAGTAAATATGGACTTGGAATGAGTGAATACTTAGATGATCAATTACTTTGTGTTTTAGTCATAATTAATTTAGCCCACTTTTCAGAGATCTATTCACTTTAATATCAAAAAATCTTTTTCTGTTGATCAATGCCAAAAAAGCTAAATTAAATCCTCTCCACTTAAACTTTTTTGACCTGTGTAGCTGATGACAGGGCAGAAATTGTGACGAAGCAAATTTGTAATTTGCCTCTTGTTTGTTTGGATCCGCTTTGCAGAATAACAATGAAAGTGAAACAAATATGATTAGAGACATTTTTGAAATGAATATTACATTTTTCCTCCCATTGACACTTTAATGGATGTGGGGTAGGACTCTTCTTTTAGTGGGGTGAGGTTTTTGTCAGTCACTTAAACTGATTCAATACTGTGTAGCAGTAAAATGTGAAAACTTTGAAAGGGGTAAATACTTTTTATTGGCACCGTATGGACATTCCAGCCCCTGAAGTGAACCCGGCTCTCTAGAACAGCTAACCACTACGCCACTCAAAAACAACAGTGATGTTGGGACATTTCAGGAGTTGTAGGTAGTAAAATTATGTACAGTAATTTCCCCTGTTTAGTTCATACATTATCAGTGGACCACTTGGCAATGGACTAAAGTTTCAAAAAGAATTATTCACGTCAATCACACATGATTTCCAGATTTAGGAAGTGTAAAATTTTTGGCTTTCTGTACTGAAGCTGCTCTCCGGCACTGACGCAGACTAAAACTTTCCCATGAAAGTTCTGGTGAGAAAAAGAAAATGAGTTACATCTCATGCTTTCAGAGAGCAATAAATGAAAGCCTGTAAGCTTTTCTTTTTCTTTTTATGTTTGTTTGGTGTTCATTCACACAACTGTTTGCCATTTCAAATCATCCCATTGTGATATTGCTTGGATATGCTAATGATTTCTTTGCATTTCTGATCTGTGCTACTAACCATTTTAAGCCTTAAATTAACAGTCCCATGTAGTGTTGCCAAATTTGCACCTTTAACCTTTTGCTCCAGTCGTCTATGGTGCACCAAACGAGCGTGCCCAGCTTCTTGTCGCATTCACACTTTTAATTGTAATTTTTTTTAGGGTGGAAATGAAACAACTCCTCTCCAAGCACTCACAGAGTCCCTCAGCCCACTTAGTTTGTATGGAGATTTTATAACATATGGTGTCATTCTGAGTCTGTAACTGGCACAATAGTCACCATCACTGTAAGGCACCATCTGTTTAGGATTGGAAGAGACTTTGGAGGCCGCCGGCTAATACTCATCTCAGTGTCATTAATATGTATTCATTAATGGGGATAAACAGGACATTTTTGATGATGAAATGCAAAAATGGTTTCAGACACCAAAATCACTACATGAAGAATGTTCAGATGAATATGTTAAGTGTGTTTTTTGTTTCTTTTTTGAGTGTTTAAGTGACTGCCAAAAACCTGACCCCACTAAAAGAAGAGTCCTATCCCACATCCATTAAAGTGTCATTGGGAGGAAAAATTTAATATTCATTTCAAAAATGTCTCTCATCATTTTTGCTTCACTTTCATTGTTATTCTGCAAAGCGGATCCAAACAAACAAGAGGCAAATTACAAATATGCTTTGTCACAATTTCTGCCCTGTCATCTGCTACACAGGTCCAAAAAGTTTAAGTGGAGTAAATGGTCCCTGGGGAGTAGTGGAGTGCTAGCACGAGGTAGGGCACGGAGTCACACAACAAGATATTGTGAAGTGAAGAGGGATATGAGGACCCCAAAAGAATAGTTTCGGGTGCCAAATGGGCCACTCGCTTTAATGCAAGGCATGAAAAGAAAACACAAATAAATGGGTGCGCGATGGCACAACAGAAATTCAGGCTCCAAAAGCCTTCAAATACATTGGGCTTTCTCAAATAAGCATTCAATATAGTGGGTCAATTTGGAGATACATTCAGGTTGGACTTTGTTATACAAATTAGACTCTTCCATCCGGGGACATCCGCCTTTATGCAGACCAAACCAGAAAGGGCGGGCCTTCTCTAGGAAATAAGGGTGGGGCTAGTTGCCCTCATTGGGTGTCTTCTCGGAGCTGTGGAGGGAAGAGATAACAGCACCTCCACTTAAATCGGAGTGCTATCATATACCTGAGTTGAAACTGTAAGGTGATCCTCAGACACCCATGTGTGATAATACACACACACATATATCTGTATATATACACAAATATATATATACATATATACATACACAGCCCTGACACACAGACAGGTGTAGGACACAAGTTCAAAGCACACAGGTCTTTTATTTTTTCTTTTCGCTTGTGGGAAATGTCTTCCCCGTCTCCCACAAGCACAGCAACACAATCCCAAACAAAAGCACAATAACTAAACACAATTCTTTTCCTTTTTCTTCTTCTTTTTCTCCTTCACTCCTCTCAGCAAGCTTAATCTCTCCAAGTAGTGGCTGCTGGCTCCTTGTATAACGCACCAGGTGCTGCTTGATGACCTATTTCCGGCAGCAGGTGTGGCGGAAGAGCTGCTCTGTTGGGCTCAGCACCAGCTACAGCACTCCTGGGCGATGCCCACGGATCCCAACAGGGCTGCAACAAACTCCGACTCCCATGAAGCCCTGTGGGAGTCCTAGGCACCGCTGCAACCCAGGGGAGCTGCCATCTAGCACCCCAGGGGAGGTAACATTCTGGATAGGATGGCTCCCCCAGCCCTCCCAGCGTGGAGGCATCCCAGCCATCCACCACTATATATATACCCAGCAAAAAAAGAAACGTCCCCTGACTTTCAACTGTTTTTACTTTCAGTAGACTTAATGTGTAAATACTTGTATGAACACTAAAAGAGTCAACACCATAACACATAAACTAAAAATGTTTCACAATGTGTCCCTGAATGAAGGGAGGCTCAAAATCAAAAGTACCAGTCAGTATCTGGTGTGGCCACCAGCTGCTTGAAGTACTGCAGTGCATCTCCTCCTCATGGACTGGACCAGATTTGTCAGTTCTTGCTGTGAGATGTTACCCCACTCTTCCACCAAGGCACCTGCAAGTTCCTGGACATTTCTGGGGGGAATGGCCCTAGCCCTCACCCTGCGATCCAACAGGTCCCAGAC
>JANRMT010062854.1:10998318-11014810 GCA_026402145.1 Polypterus bichir lapradei
GTCTGGGACCTGTTGGATCGCAGGGTGAGGGCTAGGGCCATTCCCCCAGAAATGTCCAGGAACTTGCAGGTGCCTTGGTGGAAGAGTGGGGTAACATTTCACAGCAAGAACTGACAAATCTGGTCCAGTCCATGAGGAGGAGATGCACTGCAGTACTTCAAGAAGCTGGTGGCCACACCAGATACTGACTGGTACTTTTGATTTTGAGCCTCCCTTCATTCAGGGACACATTGTGAAACATTTTTAGTTTATGTCTTATGGTGTTGACTCTTTTAGTGTTCATACAAATATTTACACATTAAGTCTACTGAAAGTAAAAACAGTTGAAAGTCAGGGGACGTTTATTTTTTTGCTGAGTATATATATATATATATAATTTTTTTTTTTTTTATTTTACCACTATGTGTTGTAGTTTTAAAAACCCCTTCTCATACAGTAGATACCCCAAATTTTTAAGCAATGTGGAATAAAGTCACATCTGGGACCCCTCCAGGATTAGGGACCCTGAAGCTTAAGCTTCATTAGTTTCATAGTAGATCCACCCCAGAATGTGGCCTAGGATAAAACTTGACAGTTGGTGGCAGCTGGCCCTGGATGTGGACCCTGGACTTCCTCTAGTAGAGTGAGAGGGAGGTCAAAGAGGCAACACCAGAGACTGCAACATCTCCTGGCCATCACAGGGCATATGGGCTCATAAAGGAACATATGGAACTGTGTGAAGCTCTAATAGAGCCAGCAGCAGGGGGCCTGACTTAGAGAGCTGGCCCTTTAAGGGGAACAGAAAGCCCAAGAATGCAATGGCAAAAGGGGGTGTCAGAGAGAGTCTTAAACTAGAAGAAAAACCGGGTCTTTAGAGAAATACCCGCTTTATGAATGCATGTTTTCTAGTCTAGGCCTCAAGGTTTGTATTACACATATACTTTATGTATTGTATACAGTATATATGTGTATATATTCACATGTCCATCTATATCTATACACAAATTATACCTAGAAATCCTACTCACTCTCAGTGACGCTGCTTTTATAAAGAATTATGTGTACTACACAATTCTATATAAAAGTATAAAATGTTAAATGCGCCCGGCCTACAATACAGAATTGGTGGACGTGAAGTCAGTGCAGCAGGCCACTTTTGTTACCTGGCAGAGTCCCAGAGAAAGGCCCCTCAAGAGCTTCATTAAAATGTATCCAGGCAGACTTGGGCCTAAAAGAAACTGTAAGCGTTCATGTCAGACCCACCACAGCCCTGAACAGGTCCCCTGCTGGCTCACAAACAGTGGTACAAATGGCAGAGCTGAGAGTACAATCGCAGCGTGAATAGGCCTAAATTAGGCAGCCCCTAATACCAGTTTACTAACACCTGTATTAGTGTTATATCACTGTGGGGTGGACTGCTGTTGGACAAGCATTAATCCTCTAAGCTTCCCATTTGCATATCCCTCATTAGCTGATTAAAACCTGAAGGAGGCAGGTTTTCGCAGCTGGTGGGTCCATTCCACTACTCGTACAGCCTGGGTGGCTCAGTAATGAAGCAATGTCAGTGAATGTGAGGTTTATATGTGGGGAAGGGATTAACAGTATTAGAATTTGTGTGAACCAATGTGGCCATATTCTCTCCACTGGATCTCAGTAATTGGATGGGAGGAGAAATGGCCGATCCATTAGTTGTGACTGTTTGCTCAGGAGTTGGGGAGCAGTGTTCCAATTTTACTTTCTATTTGGCTCCTTCCTTTTCTAAAGCAAGGCTGCTTTGTCCGGTTGAGCCTTTAGCACCTTTGTGTGCTTACCAAACTAAGCAGATTCCAGTACAAAGCAAATGCCTTGAAGATTTAGAAGGGGACAGTCTTGTAAAAAATGCAGCCGAGGTTTCAAGTAGTACTCGAGGGCAAACCAATCAGGCTCGACTCAATCCTGGAAGAGAAAGCGATGGATAATTGAAATCTATAAACACCTCTGAAGTCTCTTTCTGATTTTATTAGTTCTTTATTTTTAGGTCTGAACAACATAGCATCAAAAACGCCGCAGGCTACTTACAAGGAAATTGAAATGTTTAGAATTCAGAATAAAGAGAATGCAATTATGGTAGGGATTTGCTAAACCTGCATAATTTTAATAGCAATTGTCAAACCTATTCCCTTTTTTATTGTTTGCACAGCTGGTCAAAATTCCTGGGTATAAGTTTAAAATGTTTTGACTGAAAATTTTGTTTTCTAAAGGTGCTAGAGAGGAGCTTCCAATAATCTGAAGTATAAGACTATTTGGCTTCACATCCAAATGTGATCACCTTACTGAAGAATTTCAATAGAAAATTACTTTTAATGCTATCTCTTTTAAATATTTACTTTTTAACACACCGTGAACACAAAACATAATACAAGAGGCTTTTACAAACATGAAGATATGTGGAGTTCAATAAGCCAAGGATTTCAATAGTAATCATACAGCGACCGTTTATTTGTTATATGTTATTTATAAATCCTGTTACGGAGCACACCATAATGAGGCGGTTTACAAAACTAACACAAGCACAGTTAAAGTAACAAGATGAAGAGAGATGATTTGACTCATGAAACAAACTTCTAAGAGCCGACACACAATAACTGCACAGGACAATAGGTGCAGGTTACACAAATAAATGTTTCCAAGCACAGACTCTTGAAATGAACAGTTTAGTTTCATGTCTGATTTTTAACAAGGACACCAATTTAGCAACATGACCCAAAGGAGAGGCTCCGTCCCAAAGAGTAGAAGCAGAAAGAAAAGGCTGTCAGGTGTCTGGCAAGCTATGATGGAAGTGGATCCCGCTTTTTAAAGTGAAATCTTTGTAAGCAATGTCCAAAGTGCAGTATTGTGTCAGGAGCTACTGCACTTTGCCCAGGAGAGGGGCAACAAGCTCATTGCATCTGTTCCTTTTCAGACCTCTGGTAGCAATATTGGCAGAATGGTGGCACACTGTTTAGTACTTTTCCACCAAGCTACTAGGAGGCCAGGTTTGAATCCTGGGCCTGTGCAGTGTCTCTATGGAATTCTCTTCATATCTGCATTCATTTTTCACTGGGTGGGTTCTTCCATATTCCAAAGTTGTGTATGCTAGGTTGTCATTATTGTTACTGTTATTTGTATTTTTCTTGGCAAATCTGGATTAGCCCTGTTTGAGGGAGTGTGGGTGTATGTATTATTGCCCACTGCGGCACCTAGTTTCATATTAGTTCTTGACTTTACATGCTGTTTTTATTTTATAGTACTGCATGCCACTCAGCAATGTTGCTCATAATCATAATGTGCAGAGATGGAGATTTAAATTCCTCAGGCGGCATTTTAAGGGCTGCATTTTCACATGAGTATTTTTTAACATTATGAAATAAAAATACAAACAATATATATATATATATACATATACATTTTAAAAGCTTCAAATTTCACAGAACGTAATTGGGCACACTGAACATCTGAGAAGGCAGCATGGTGGCGCAGTGGTTAGCGCTGCTGCCTCACAGTATGGAGGCCTGGGTTCGATTCCTGGGTCCTCCCTGCATCGAGTTTGCATTTTCTCCCCGTGTCTGCGTGGGTTTCCTCCGGGTGTTCCGGTTTTCTCCCACAGTCCAAAGACATGCAGGTTAGGTGCATTGGCGATCCTAAATTGTCCCTAGTGTGTGCTTGGTGTGTGGGTGTGTGTGCCCTGCGGTGGGTTGGCGCCCTGCCTGGGGTTTGTTTCCTGCCCTGCGCCCTGTATTGGCTGTGATTGGCTCCTGCAAACCCCCATGACCCTCTAGTTAGAATATAGTGGGTTGGATAATGGATGGATGGATGGAACGTCTGAGAATCAAAACAACACATATGTGTTCCTTATTTTTTCATTTCACATTGTGTATATATTACGTCATTTTGTAAAACTGTTGTTAATTTCTGGAATGTTAAGTGTCAGTCTCAGGTACTATGTCTGTTAAATGTCCCTTACATTTGCACTCCATGTGTTTGGTTAACAATGACAGGTGCCCTTTAGCTTGCTGGGAAGTTTGGAAACAGAAATGTTATTTTGAAAAATGTGTGGGATGAGTGACACAGCGGAGTTAAGATTCACATTCAATTTTGCTATTGCAAAACTCATTAAGATAGTTTTTATGGGGGGACACAAAGAAAAGCAGTGAAGAATTTACACATTTTTACTTTTTTAAGGCCTATTTTGTGTGTTTATTGTTTTTAATTAGTCTTTTTCATTTTTTTCCAAACTTTGTATGTATTATGTACATTTAATTATTGGGGTGGCATGGTGGTACAAAGGTAGTGCTGCTGCCTCGTAGTAAGGAGACCAAGGTCCCCTGTGGAGTGGAGTTTGCATGTTCTCCCTGTGTGGGTTTCTTCCTACTGACCAAAGACATACAGGTTAGGTAAATTGGTGATGCTAAATTGACCCTTGTGTGTGTGTGTGTGTGTGTGTGTGTGTTTGCTCTGCAATGGACTATGGATTGAGTGTTTCATCTCTGACGCAGTAAGAATAGTGGACAGTGGCAAAATGTGCCTTTCTTCAGGCAGCATATTTAACATTCCAGCCTCTGTGTGCACATCTATACTAGTAAAGCCTTATTGTGGTAAAATTGTGATTACACATTATTTTTTAATTAGTCATGTTGCTCATTGGCCTAAAACTAATTTCCCATTGCAAATTATTTCAATTGCCAATAGGTTTAAACTGCAAAGCTACTCTATCTGGGGGCCTAAATAGGAAGATTGATACCTCCACTGTGATTCCGTATTAAACATGACATTGACTCCTGAGCTGGCGAAATTCTACATTGACAAGGCTTTGGGGCATGATGGAATCATGTGCCAGCCAGCTGTGTTGGGTCTTTCAGCACCTGTTCTCCCGCTCCTTGAGTTTGCAGAAGGTTCCCCTGCAGGGGTCAAATGAAGAAAATCCACATATCAAAATAATCTCCAACCAGGAGACAGGCAACTAAATTGAAAAAACACAAAATCAAATAAATGTCTTTTATATAGCTGGGAAAGTTCCCCAGCTGTCACATCAGGTGGCTTCACCTCATGGGCCCCACATAAAGGAGTCAAGACAGATAAGAACTAATCTACTATTAACACAACAGACAATAATTAATAAATATTACATTATTACTTAAATAAAATAACAATAAATCAAAAACATAATGAATAATACAATATACAAAGTTATATTTAAATAATAAAAAAGACAATGCATAAAAAATAATACATACATTTGAGCCAGGTAAAAGACCCTGGCTGTAACAGCACAACTGGAAGGATTGAAAATCTTTTTTCAAAACCAAAGAACAAGTCAGAAATCAAAGTCAAAATAAACTAAGCCAGAAATGGAGAAACCAAAGAATCTGTCACTAAAACCAAAAATGTTAACTAAATTCAAAGTCAAAATTCTTTGCTATTATAATTTGTAATCCTAATCACTAAAGAAGTACACTAACTTGCTAAGGTTTAGATGGAATACACAATCTTGGACAACCGTCATAATGATGATGTCATGCATCACATACTTCTGGTCATTACCGCATAGTGACTTAGTAGCAATGGCAAACAGAAATTCCACAAAATGGCAGCGCCCAGAAAAAGAAAATATCATTACATATCAAAAAAATTATGATTTGAAAAAATAACTTTATTAAAAGAAAACCAAAAGTGTACTGCCATGAGTGACAAATACAGTGACAAGCCACAAAATGGTAGTATGAGCACCATACCACATTCACTTCAGAAGAGGTCATCCTCTTGAAGCTAAGCATGTTTGGGGTCACCCAGTAGGAGACCTTCTAAGAAAAGTCTGGGTTGCTGCTGGAAGAAGTGTTGGTGAGGCCAGCAGGAGTGCTTACCCAGTGGTCTATATGTGGATCCCAGTGCCCCAGTGAGATGATAAGGACGCTGTGCTGTAAATCCTTTGGATGAAACGTAAAATGGAAGTCCTAACTCTTTGTGGTCATAAAAAATTTCTTCATAAAGAATTGACATGTTCCATTGTCCAGGCTAAACTATCCACCCTGGCCTTGTCTGTTTTGGCCCCCTAATCTTCCCTGTCCCATATAGGCTATTTATCTCTTTCATCTATTTGCATTTAATTGCTAATGTGTAGTAAGCATACTGGTGCAAAAATGACTGCTGTTGCATCATCCAGGTGGATGCTGCACATTGATGGTGATTGAAGTGGCTCCCCACTCTGAATGTAAATTGCTTTGAGTTGTGAGAAAAGTGCTACATAAACGTAATGTTTTCCTCTTCTTCAGACAAGAAAATCCATAAGACTATCAGACACAGTCAACAAGGAAATCAAATAACCCAAATGTCATAACCTGAATTGTCTGTCAAAATACTATATACAAGAGATGAAATACAGTAACAGAAAACGCTAAAATAAAATAAACACTGTGATTGAACTTAATGCCACCTTTCTCTCTGCAATTGCCAGTCAAAATGATCCTGTTGTCATTTAGCTGGTGGTTTCAGCATTGTTTGTGTTAAGATTCTGGGCTAAGGGAGTCAAAGAAAGACCTGAAGCATGCACTCCCAGCAGATCTTAGAACTAAAAATATCTCAAAAGGTACAGGGGAATTATTAAAAACTCCCTGCTCTACCAAACAAAATTCTTTTAAGAATAAAATTTAACAAATAAGAAAAGCTGAAAATGGCCAAGAATAATGATTTAAAAATCAAGAAATCAAAAAAATGTTTAAAGTGAACAAAATTAACATAATGAACCAACAAAAGTAAATACCAAATAACCAGGCAACAATTCCAAAAAACAGAGAGACAAAAAGACAAATACATCATAAGAAGAACAAAATTTAATAATTCCAGAAAAAAAGAAACACAAGAGGATCTGAACAACCCAAGCATGATCAGTAATGCCTCAGTGCAGGATTTAAATTGGCTCACACACACCTACCTGAAGTGCCAGGAGACGTAGCTCGCATAAGACTCACATACAAGTGAAAGCAAATATTGCATTAATCCATCCATTTTCCAACCCGCTGAATCTGAACACAGGGGTCTGCTGGAGCCAATCCCAGCCAACAATGGGCACAAGGCAGGAACCAATCTTGGGCAGGGTGCCAACCCACCGCAGGACACACACAAACACCAAGCACACACTAGGGCCAATTTAGAATCTCCAATCCACCTAACCTGCATGTCTTTGGACTGTGGGAGGAAACCCACGCAGACATGGGGAGAACATGCAAACTCCACACAGGGAGGACCCGGGAAGTGAACCCAGGTCTCCTAACTGCGAGGCAGCAGCGCTACCACTGCGCCACCGTCCCACTCTATTGCATTAATAGAATTTACAAAATGAATAGCTACCAAAAGTGTAAAAAAAAATTCTGACATGAGCATCACTTGGCTTTGCACCCTAGAAACCAAGTTACCTGAACTATTCTGTAACATTTCAGTAATTATTTACCACTCTGATACTGACCTTTCTGATCATAAAATAGGTCATTATGATAGCAACTGACGAGAAGCATTCAAAATTAATTGCAGAATTATGGTATTTGAGGGCTCCTCTAAAGTGCCTCTATCTCTTGCACTATTTAGTTCAAAAACTAATCAGCATCGTCATCTCATTACAGGCTTAAGTTTCGAGTTTAGTATTTTTCCATCCAGCCATTTTAGCTCTAGACCATCATCAAGAAACTAGAACACACAGAGAGACACACATCCATCATCGAGATATCAATGCCTTTGGTATCAGGGGACCCTGAAACTTCGAGATCCATCGAAAACCGGAGATTAAAATTTTGACGAATCTAAAGCTTTTGGCTCATAGATGATAGGTTATGGGGAGCAAGGGCACAAAGCAAAAACTATAAAGACAAAACAAAATATTAAATATAAGAACATAAAAAAATAACAAAATAATCAACTAAATATAACAACATAAATAAATAGTAAGAAAACAGTAACCAGTAATAGAGCCCTGGCAAAATAACAGTCAGGACTGGAAGTGGTCTTAAGTGGCTTAAGGAGCAAATACAAGTTTGTTAGCTTGCTGTGCGACTCTCAACCCTTTCCCCATATACCCTTTACGTTAAAGGACACACGTTGCTTCAGCAGGGCTTGAATCACAGCGTTTGCGTGACTTTTATTTTAATAAGTTATTGGGTATCTTTGGTTTGCATAATTAATTGTCCAGTTTTGCCGGGAATAGGAAAGGAAAATGGTGACATAGGGGGTTAACAAACAAGCACCTCGCTGAAAAGTGAACAAGATATTAATTTCTCTGTGTTATATGTAAAACAAAAGTTACAAATGTTTATGTTAAGTTATTTACATGCTTTTTATTTTGTACTTTGCCTTTATAGCTCTTACGGTGTGTTTATGAAACAAGGTCACGGAAACGGTAATAAACATTCATAAACGATCAGTCTGAGAGTTGGCCATCATTCAGCCGGGGTCGCTACACCCTGAAAGACATTAGCTTTTCCCTTTCATGTGGAACTGATGCATGAACAGTAAATGTATATTCCATGACTGTTTGGTGTGGTTTTCTCCTAGAAGTAGGTAAATCCTCCTATACACCAGAGGAAATAAGGCAAGAAAGTAACACATAAAATGAATCAAACAACATGGACTTCTCAATCATCCAGTAACATGTTGACTATTAGCAAGAATTCATTCTGTTAGAGCAATACAATGTAATGCAGTTTCATCATTTTTGTAAGTCTGTGTAAGTGCTCTGAGCCTGTGTTCTGTGAACACAGTGATGTAAATTGAGTCCAGAATTTCCTCTAATCATTATGAATTACTAGAATAGGCTGCTTTGTCTTTTCCTCACAGAAAAAACATGGAAAAAATGCAAATACAATTCCATGTTTAAAGATGTCTTTTATAAACAATAAAAATATATGTAGTATTTGTTTTCACCTAACTTTAAGGCATCATATTCATTTTCTCTAAGTCAATGGCATCAGACTGCTAACCAGGCTGCTGGTTAAAGTTGCTTTTAACTTTCTAATATCTTCTCAAACCAATTAGTTTTAACACTCCTTATGCCAAAATAATTAAAATCGCAGCTAATGAACAGCAAAATGCATCTTCATTTTTTTCAATCAGTGCCCCCTTTTCTCTCCCCTTGGATCACTTGAGAGTTGTGATTTGCCACAGTACATCAAGATATAGACATTTTTCTCAATTTTATATGTCCTTAAATGTGTCATAAAGAAAATATCTTTAGTTGAAATTAATGGTGACAATCATACTAATAGATGGGCCGTCATACAGTAAGTATGATACTCTGGAATTCTGTGCCCAATTTTTAAAATGATATTCTAAATAGGGAATTATTGGGATATGATGTGGGCTACTACTCTGTTTAATTCAGTTCAAATCACCTCATTTTTGTAAAGCACGAAGTATAGTCTGTGGACCACCAGGGGGCGTACAGCTCCCCAACCCCGGCACAGACTGAAGCAGAGCCGAGTCTTGCCACAAAACACACGTTTATTTATAGTGAGGTAATGCCTTCCCCCATTTCTCACCAGTACAGCACTGTTCACAAGCACAAACATCATACAAAAGAACACACTCCTTCTTTCTTCGTCTCTCTTTGCCTCCACTGCTCCTTGCAAGCCTTGTCCTCCAGCTCCCAACTCTGGCTCCTTGAAAGGTGTGTGGTGGATACTTTTATAGTGCATCCGGAAGTGCTCCAGGCGTTCCTTAACCTTCTTTGGCAGCACTTCTGGATGTAGTGGAAGTGGTGCCACAAAAGGCTCAGCTGTACCTGCAGCACCCCCGGGCAACACCCATAGAACCCAACAGTGCTGATCCAAATTACAACTCCCGCCGTGCCCTGCAGGGATCCATGGTGCTGTAGCAACCCAGGAGGCTGTCCTCTAGTGTCCTGGGGAAGATAATACCCCAAACATGCTCTCTCTCCTTCAGTCCTTCCACCCAGCTGGCGTCCCAGCCGGGTAACGGCCCTGGCCATTCATCGTAAGTCATAAAACTATGATATAACAGTAAATTAAAAAACAGTACAACATTACATAAACAAACAATTTAAGTTTAACACATTAATACTAAGCTAAATGTCAATGATTAATATGAACAAATCTTGAAAGTCTAAGATCCCAATAAACATAATGGCATAATAACTGAAATATTATCAGATGATAATGGAGGGGAAGAAAATGGAGGATCCAGTTAGTAGCATTCCTGGAGAAAATAAATCTCTGGGGTTTCATCATCAATTACAACAAAGTCCCAGGTCTGATGGCGTGGGTAAATTTGCAACCCACTCTCAGCTGGGCTTTTTACAATTTTAGAAGCACCTAGGAGGCAGAATGAATTTCATTTAATACTTAATACCAATACCAATAGCCTTAATACCAATACCTCTGATGTTTTGTAATGTGTCTGCCAGTGACTAAGTGGTTTCAAAAAAGAGATGGAAGATTGGGTGACTAAGATAATTCTTTTTTTAATGACAACAACAAGGCTTCTTTTCTTTTCTCAGTTTCCAAGCCAAGCAAGTTTTTGGATCATTTTTAAACATCCTAAAAAACAGAGGAGAGACAAACAACCCATGCTACCCATACTAGCAAAATATCAATTCATTAAATAAATACTACAGGAAAATCAGAGCAGTACACAAAAGTGAAGTGTGTTTAAGTGGAGTGGAGCTTTTGAAGAAAAGAAATTTATTGCTCAATAGTAGAGACTTAATTACAAAAGCCAACAACGGCTTGGATGCTTTTCACTTATGTGCACTACTCTGATTTTCCAGAAATATTTATTTAATAATATTTTATCAAATCTATATTTATTTTGAATGTTGCAAGCTTACAACTCGATAACCTTAGACTACCTGTCAAAAGCTTGGGGTCACCCAGAAATTTTCATGTTTTTTGATAGAAATTGGTACCTTTATCATCAATATACCATTAAACTGATTTTAAGATATAGCGAAGACATTTCTAATGTTGCTAATGGCTATTACTGCTTGAAATAACTGATTTTAATGTAATTTTCACATATGGCTGCAAAGCCCCATTTCCAGCAGCCATTTCTTCAGTTTCCTAACAGTAAACTCCCTTAGCTTATCCTTAATTAGCAATTACATGATACTTTGTTGTTAATGAAACCTTTCTAACTGCATTAGCACTACTTAAACCTGTTATTCTGTTCACTTGTGATGAAAGGCATTGGCATTCCTAAAGTTCAGTTCTGGGTTTAAAAATGGTCAAAATACAATAGCTTTCTCAAGAAATGTGCCAGTCTATTGCTTTTTTTTTTGCAGAAGGAAGGCATTTCTATGTGACAGACTGCCAAAAAAACTGAAGATTTCCTACACAAGTGTCTGTTACTGTTTTGAGAAAAGAGGGAGAAGAACTTGATCTAACCAGGATACAAAAATAAGAGGACAGCTTAGATGGACAACTGCATTAAAGGGCAAGGACATCAGAATTTGTAGTTTGAGAAACAAACACTGTACTGGTCCTTGGTTGTCTTCTTCACTAAATATACACCAAACATCAGTGTCATCTACAACAGAAAAAAGACATTTCTGGGATGCTGGCCTTAGAGGCAGGGTTTCAAAGGAAAAAAAAACATATCTGAAACTGGCAAATAAAAGGAAAAGGTTAAAATTTACAAAAGAACACAGACATTGGACAAAAGATGATGGGAGAGTGGATTATGTTCTGCATTTTGAAGTCATCTTTACTGTGTTGCAGTGAAAAGATAACTGTTTATGTATATAATGTGTGGCCCGAGTAACTTCAGATTTTCATTGAATGTTGAATAATGTAAACTTTTCTTTAGCATTGGCCCAACTGACCCTCATTGAAGTCCACTGTATGAGAAACTTTGTTACCTTCGCTCTCCATGAAAACATGTTTTTTTCTCAACAATCACTACAAACAATATTGTGTATGTAACAGATAAAAAAAGATATTATTTTTTGGCAGAGTATTCCTTTAACAGCTCCTTACAAATCATTTATTTAGGCTGGTACCTAAATGAGTCACAGTAATATTTATACAGTACATTCTATGATAAAGAAAACCTCTCATGCAGCATAACCAACACAGCTCTTGATTGTGTGGTCGCTCTTAGATTTTGAGGCACAGCGGTGTCTTTAGTGTTATATAAATGGGAGAGAGGTGTACCTGGAAGGGAGAATGGTTAACAAACTAGCAACCTTTTTACTTATTTTTTGCCCCCTCTTGTATGTATTTTTATTGTTGTTATGTTCTACAGTTACTGGGCTGCTCCATCACAAAAGTACATGGATTAAATACATTTATAGTATAACTAAAACACATTTGTGAGTTGGCAGATACATTTCACTATAAGTAAGTCCATTCCTTTCTTTTTAAAATTGCTGAATATAATGCATAAATTAGGTGTAAACAGTGCAAAAATAAATCTATAGAAAGTCCCTTTTGATAAAAAAAAAAAGTATATTACAGGACATTAGATGTATGTACTCCAGAAACCTCATTGTACCTGGCACTTGTTTAGGTTGACTAATGAGCCGACAGCTTCTGACATGGCTAACGATTAGCTGTTTCAAGCTCTCTTGTTTAAGTGGCAGATATGTGCATGTCAAGGAGATGCTTGACAAAGAAGCCTGAATAAACTAAGAAATCACCTGGGAAAAGTGTAAATGACTAATCAGTCAGGCATTAGCGTCAAGTCTGAGACTTGATCCGAGTGGTCCCAAAGTGACCTAAGGGGGGGAATTTAGAGAGCATCCTACTGAAGTCAGCAGACTAGCACATGGGTCTCAGCATTGGTGTTGACTTTCAAATTGCACTGCTTCAATACAGGGTAAGGAATGCCGGGGTAAAGACTCTTTTAAAAAGCCCCTGCTGGGTATTGACTTTTTGGCGGGAGCTTAATGTCACTGCAGCTTAGCTTCAGTCCATAAGGCTTACACCAGCCTGAACCTCTAATTAATGCCTGGTTTTATCCTCAGACCCCATGGGCATGACCCTTGTTGGAAGGTATTTACTACAAACTGGCACCAGGCCTTTATAATGTCAAACCAAAAAACCAAAACAACCTTATAGAAGTTTTTTTTTTTGTTTCTTGAAGGAAACAAATCAAAGTTTTTAAATAGTTTTTCTGTCCAGATGCTGTAATGATGTTTATGGTTAAACGTTATTTAATATGTAAGTGTTCAGATTAAGAAATTAATGAATGAATGAATTTCTTCTTCATAAAGCATCCCTATCCAACAATCTGGATAAAAAATACCACAATAAAAGCCACTCTTTTCATTTTGCTATCATTTCAATATTGTTTCCTTTGTTTGGGCAGTGTGGCCTAGTGGCTATGGCACTGGACTTTAAACTACATAGCTGCTACCTCAAGGCCTCATTTCTGAGCCAGTTATTTATAGCTTTCTGCAGAAAATAGAAAAATTGAAATAATTTAATTTGTGAAGCATGGTATTCAGTGTACTAATGCACTATATAAAATACGGTAAAGACTACATTCAGAATTCTAAAAAATCTATCAGATTTCCAAATCAATGTGAAGCTTCCTTGTAACTGAAACCCAAGCCTGTCTCAAGCCTCTAGGCACCACAAACCTCTACTATGTGCAACTGGGGTTCAAGGTCCATGGATGCTTGAGGATCAGAGTGTGATGCTCAGGTTTCCTGCAGTTGGTATTACCCCCTTCAACCTGAGACATCGATAGTCATAAACCGAGGATAGACAGGGCAAAGAGGACACAGAACAACAAGAGGTTAGTTCAAACAGTGAATTTTACTTTGATTATTAGTCCATACAAATCAGTGTTCATCCACAAATAAAGTGCAGTGTTGTTCTACCCATAAATAAATAAACAATCTTCAATTAAAACAAGTGCTTCATGGATGTTTCAATCAATAAATAAGTAAATAATCCAAATGGTTAAAATTAGAAAGTTAAAATATGTTCAGGATCTGTCTCTTTAGAATCCATCATGAGCTTTTGTGCCTTCTTCTAATGCATGTCCCTGCTGCTCACCCATACGGTTTGTATCCCTTGGCATCCGTAAGAATCTCTCCGAGAGGGCAGCCAAGCAGTTGGGAATAATGCCCCAGGTGGAGCAGTAGTAAGAGTGACACTGCTCTACCCAGGGCATTGTTGAAGATCGTTTCCCTCCTTTCTGCCATATCAGCCTTCTCTCAATCTTGACTCCTCTTATCTCCTGAATTACCCTTTAGACTTTCTTTCTTTCTTGTTCTCTCCCCCTTTCTTTCCTTCCCGGCTCTCTTTATTCCTCCATGTACGTGAAATTTTATTTACGACCCACGGAGTATCGATGTGGAACAGCTGATCTAATCATCGATCTGCTGACCTCCACACTGAGCACCTTGAGATGGCACAATACCGCAACCACACATATCCAAAGAGCCAGAAACACACTGTTTTTATTTTAAAAATCCACACAATGCCACAGACCCCTAACATGAATCACCACACAGAGGTGCAATGTTCTCAGAAGTGGCAAGGAGGCTGTGCTGTCAAACAACAATAGGCTTATTGAGGTGACTCAACTTTGGCATTAACACAGAGGTACCTTAGAGAAGGAATATAAATGGTCACTTCCTGTCAAACTAGCTGACTGTCTGAGACATACTACCTATACCAGCTGTTCAAAACTGATGAACTTCAGGCTAGTTTAAAACTAAAATGGACATTGATCTATATATTATTTAATTATTTAATATTGTTTTTTGTATCAGTATGCTGCTGCTGGATTATGTGAATTTCCCCTTGGGATTAATAAAGTATCTATCTATCTATCTATCTATCTATCTGGAGGCATCACACTATGTTTTGGTTAATAAGTTGTCAGACAGTCAGCAAAATTACCCAGAAGGTTCCACTGTAGTTATCCATCTCTCCAACCATCAAGTCAGATGTTAGCCATAGCCACAGCCTGTTCTGGTAGCATGAGCTTGGGACATTTGTTGATGCTCAAGTACAAAATTAAAACTTGAAAAACAGGTGAACGTAGTTATTAACCTGTCAAGCTGAGACCCCTCATCTCAACCATTCTATACTGGTAACAATTTTTTTAAGAAAGTTAAAGAAAATGAAAAACTAATAGTTTACAATCCATACCCATTTTATCACAAAAATCTCAAAGGAATAACCTTCATTCCACACCCACCACCTACGGCTACAGTAGTAGTTTGCCTTATTCAACTAATAGCAATACAATGGTCATGTTCAGCTTTTGTTTTAAAAAAACAGATAAATGTCCAGCACTGTACTTGAGTCAAAGTGACCACAGACTTACCCTCTAGGTTTCATCTAACCTTCTCCGGATGAGTCACCCTCTGACATGGTGTAATGAGGGAGAAGCAGTCAAGCTTCTCGCCTGAGATGTAAAGATCATAGGCCTACGCTGGCTTTCTTTGACTTATCTTGTTATTAATTAACAGATCTTTTCCTCTATAGCATATCTTATACTGTATTTAGGTCTGCAGGCTAGTTAAAGGGTTAGCTTGTGAGTTGTAGCTTACTTCTTTTGTTGAGAACCCTTTCAAGTGTCACTGACAGTTTGTGGAGTACTGTATTCTGTAATCATATTTTATAGAAAAACACAACAGCAAGGAAAACATGAAATAATGTGCCAGCAAATTAGGATTGGATAATGACTGACTGACAAATTATACATTTTAAGAAGGACATGAATAATTCTGCAATTGAATTCTTTTCTACATAAAGCAATTTAGAATTGTACTTTATAAATAAATCTATAGACTAAACAAAACACAGTAATACATTTTAATGTATTTTCCTATTTTTTGTTACTGTTTTATCCCTGATTTCTTTACAGTGTTATTTTATATTGGTTTTATTAAATTTTCCCCAGATTCAACATGTGACCAATTATTCCTGAAACAGACTACAGTTTTAAAAAAGAAAATGGAGACAACGTGAAAATATCTTTAAATAAAGCTTAAAGCCATACTTATGCAAAGTACTAAGAAAAACAACAGGTTTTGTTTTTTGACTTTAAAACATTTCCCAACAGATTTTAATATAGCCTTTATATTTGTTTATTTATATTTATAGTAAGCACATTTGCAATGCAGTTCACAAGCAGAAGTGCAAGTGTCATTTGTAATCCAGCAGCACTGGACAACCTTTAAATGGTTCAAATACTCTCCCCTGGCACTGAATACATACAGCATATTGCCATCCGTCAGTTAACAAACCATGTGAAATAAAATCTCCTGTAACCTTCAAATAGGAATATTTGGTGAAAAATTTTAAATAAAAAAAAACTAAGCCATATTTTATTTTTATATGAAATTTTGGATACTGATATTGTTCTCTTTTGCCAGGTTTGTGGTGGATAGCAGAATAATGATAGTAAAAATAGGCTCATAGGGTCGGTATGGTCACATGTGCAGAGTAAAATGAAATTTGTTACATACCTGTACCAAGCAACATATAATAATAATAATAATAATAATAATAATAATAATAATAATAATAAT
>JANRMT010062854.1:11014820-11045302 GCA_026402145.1 Polypterus bichir lapradei
ATAATAATAATAATAATAATAATAATAATAATAATAATAATAATAATACAATTATATATACACATAAGAGTTGGAGGTTGGAAGCATGCGCTGACACAGAGCATTTCTGCACCCACCATATACACATAAATACATATATATTTATACATGGATATTTATATGTATATGTATACACACAAACACAACAGCATCAGTCAGGGAAGGAAATAATATATTTTTTACTTTTTATGATTGTATATTACAAATTTATTCAAAACAATATTACTTGTTCTCTTTAAGTACAAGTCTTTACGTTTTCTTCCTAAATTCTTATTCCAGTTTGTAAAGGTAGACATATACTGCACAGTTTTGCACCGCTTGGACTTGACCTTCAGTGCTGTGATCTGTTCAGAAACTGAAGTGAGAGCTCCACGCTTGCTCATTTCATTGGTGTTTAATGCAATTCTTTGTTTGAGTACTGCACTTTGTTTATACTTTTGTTCTGTTATTTACTGACTCCCCAGCTATCTACTTAACTTTATTATATTAATTTATTTATATTCATTTTTGATTCCTTCACCTTTATGCTTATTCACAGTATTACAGATATTTATCTGTTTAAAGTCACATTTTTACTAAATGTCTTTACCATCTTCCTTTCTTATGTTCTGGTAAAGGGTGTACTTTTTTGTCTTGTGTCAGATTTTTTTTAACTATTTTTATTTTTTCTTCATTCATAATGTAAATATATACAGTATAGGAGCTGGCAGTTAAAATTAGACACATTTGCTCTGAAAAAAAAGTTGTTAAAATTATAAAATGCACTACTAGGATGCCACTGAATGACAGGACACTCAAACTCAAACATATACAAAAACCTCAAGGAAAAACATATGTCTCTATTTTCTAATACAGTATGTTTTTTTTCTATTAATTTGAAATGAAATAATTTGTCAATTTCAATAAAAATGAGAAATATGGTTACCATTCATAAAAACAAAAACAAAAAAAAAACAATTTATTATTCAAAATTCAAATGCAGACTGCATGGCCTGTGTTTTGCCTAGACTAGAAAAAGTATGTTAACTGGCTTGCAGTCTTCTTGATCATGTAAAGTTTACAAATTACAGATCTGCACTATATTGATTACTTAATTTTGCCTGTTTTAATACCTTTTGTGCTGTTTGCTATGGGGTGTCTGAAGTATTAAAGCTTGAAGTCCGTCTGTTCATACTGTCATGATCAGTTATTTGTGTGAAGAACAGAGGCGGCAGGTGGTGTGACTAAGCAAGGCCTTGTAAGAATAGAGGCACTGCTGCTCTGTCCCATCCCAAATTGCTTGGGAACCCCACCCTGCCAACTGTTCCTATTAAAAAAAAGAAAGAAAATTCAGGCTTTATAACCCATTGTTAACAAAACACTTTTACAAGCCCTCCTGCCAACCACCCTTCTGCCACCATATGTATCTATAATTATATAAAAGATTTATGATTTTCTTTATTAGAAATTTGGTATCATAAAAGACCACTTAGTGAGAAAAGAAAAACAAAAAACAAACCAAAGCCTCTTTTTTCAGAAGCTCAGTTCTACCACATAAAGTATACTTCTAAAATAATTATGGCCCACGTTTCAGTTTTATCACTTGTAAGATGATCTCATATGGCCATATTACATTTTATTCTATTTTATATACCATTAAAATAATCAACCTAATAATAATAATAATACAATGATTGCCAATATTAATATCCTAGAAACATATTCTCTTAGAAGATAATTCAATCTGACGTTTAGGAACTGCAAAGATACATTTTGTGAATACATTTCAAAACACCATATAATATTTCCAAGTTATTATTCATTTAATAGGTAATACGCCTTTTTTGTTTCCTATGAGGAAGATTTCATATCCCAAATCACATCTTTCTTTTTTCCTTTCTGGTGCCCCCTTACTTAAAATTTATTTTATTTTATTTTAATTCTTCTAGTTTGTTTTCCCTTTTAGAAAAATATTAATTCCTATATATATATATATATACACACACACATACAGTATATAAATATATATACACACACATAATTAAACTTTTAAACTCAGAGCTGCACTGTTGCACTTTCCTCCTCATTTCTCTCTCTTATTAGATGATTAACTCAATCGTGCTCTTCCTGGGCTCATCAACTGATCTCCCTTTCACAACAGATCTTTTCAAAAACACAAAACCACCCTAGTGATGGCCAAAGGTTAAACAGGTCTTCCCATCATGATAAATCACTGGTTAATGTGGTCACTTTTGTCTGGCTTTGTTGTTGCTCACTTTTGCAGTGTTACCTTCTGGTTGTAAAGCTGACACAGCTAATGAACTGTCTTCTTTGAACTTTTTTCTTCCACAATATTGACTGGATGCACACAGCAGATGTTCCTAACTGAGCAACTAGTAAATGTACATCAGGTTGACAATGAGAAGAGCTTTAAGCTTGATGAGAGCTCCCTTGGAAAAAAAAAGTAAACATTTCAATTAGCCGCTTTGTCAGACACATTACCTAACATAATAACATCACTTTTTAAGAACTGAAATGAAAAATTAAGGAAGCCCTTTCTACATTTACATACAAGTGAGGTTCCTGAAACCTTTTTTTTTTACTTATTTATTTATAATTGTTTGGAACCGTTGGACTATACATTTGACACCATAAACAGCTTAGTCTATTTCAGAGGTGGAGAGGTCTTCTCTGCATCATCAATTCCAAGTTATAGAGTGCATCCAGCCTGCAAGTAGCAAGTGACAAAGGTCAGCAAAATTCTGCTGAGCATTAATGTCACTTAGTGGTCCTCACAACTGCTGGGTGAGGTGAGCAGTCAGACTTAATTAATGATACACACTAGTCAGCTTTAGGATGCTCGTCTTGCGCTATTATTGAAGCTTGTCTGTAAAGAACTTATGTTTTTTTTCCTTCTCTTTCTGTCTGCAGTTCAAAATTCTGCATCCAATATGCATTAAAGTTAAATGTATTTTTAGGATCTATTGGTTATCACTGAAGCTATCAGGCTGCATTATACTTTAAATTAAATAGGATCAAGGAGCCATACCCCACTACTATTAAAACTGCTGCCTTCCATTTCTGCTGCCACTGGGGTCTGAACCAAGCAGCATGTTTAGTAGACTTCTTCTCTTCAGCAGATGCTTAACTTTTTTTTTTTTTTCGGAGCAGATACTGGCTTGATTCCTTGTTCAACTGAAGTTAAAACTACTATTCAAGAAGAATGTCCGCATTCACATCCACATATACTTGTCTTATTATAAACTCAGTAGTGTGTTTACCTTTATAGGTCATAATGACGTGACATAACATGAATAGGAGGCTTACTATCTTTAACATTAAAAATACAATTTTTTTTTTGTTTACTAAACTCTACCATCAATGCATTTATTTGAGCCCAACACATGTGGCTGGACCAGTGAAAGCAAAGTAATGAAAATGCACATCCTAGCTGCCTCCGTGGGTAATCCCAAGAAACCTAAGAATTACACAACCCAAACTGGTTTTTCTGGATGAGTGCACCAGCACAGTACAATTTGTCAGCTATATGAGAAAAAAATCAATTGGCAACACAAAAAGGTAAAAAGAACTTCACACTGTCAATGACATTTTGTATTACTCAGTGCTCAGTTGCAATTTAAAGGTATGAATTGCCGATAAGCTGTGCAGCACTCTTTATACATTAACAAAAAGGCAAAACAAAATATTTGAACCTAACAAAATAAGTTCTTGGCTAAAAGGGATCTTCCTTCAGAATTAAAATCTGAACAGATATATATATATATATATATATATATATATACACAATATATACAGTATATATATATATATATATATATATATATATATATATATATACTGTATATAGTATATTTTAACGGACGACCGACTTCCATGCCCGGCCTGGACTCCCTCGCTGCATATGTTGCGGAAGAGCAGCCATGGTCTCCTCAGTACCTCCCCCGGGACGCTTGGTGGCAGCCTCCCTATGTGACGTGGGTGCCTCAGTTTCCCGCAAGGCTCCATGGGAGATGGAGTTCTCCACAACTCTGTGGGGATCTGGGGTGGCCTCCAGGGGGTGCTGCATGGATCCCGGAGCCTGTATGGACACCTCTACAGCCCCGCCCGGAAGTGCAATTAGCCACAGGTGATCAAGCACCTGGAGCACTTCCGGGTGGGCTATAAAAAGGGCCAGCATCCACCACTCATTGGCCAGAGTTGGGAGGAAGAGGACAAGGTTACCTGGGAGGAGTGGTGGTGCCAAGATGGAGAGAAAAAGTGTTTGTGTGTTGGCTAAGTGCTTTTGGGACTGTGTTGGGCCTGTGGGACACGGGGAAGGCGTGTCCCACGGCTGAAGAGAAAAATAAAAAGTGTGTTGATTTTACACGTGCCTCTGCGTCAGTCTGTGCCGGGTCAAGCCCTATATAGCGCCGTATTACAATATATATATATATATATATATAAAGTTATTCTTTTTATTTTAAACTTGTTTTGTTTATAGTGAACATAGCTAATTTTTCTTCACTTTTTGCACAAATCTATTTCCTTGCGCGCTTATTTAGTGCATATTCAGTTTAAATAAATTGAAATTAAAGGAAGACATAACAGATATATTGCTGCATATATGAAAACGCAGTACTCGCTCTCCACCCAGAGTTTTTCCTGCCCTGCACTGAATTCCGCTGGGAAAGGCTGCCCACTGGTACACTGAATTGGGTTGATAATAGATGGATAGATGGAGGAGTACTATAAGAGGAGTGCTTGCTGTAGAAATCTCTGTAAATGCATTTGCTCTTCACGTTACCGATATTTCAACAAACCTTCAGAAAGATGTACTTACACACACTACAACTATAGCTTCACATCACAGGCACAGCATAACTTTGCTGTGAAGGCTTACAGAAGGGGATTTAGAGCATGTCACAGCAGCCTCTTGGATTTGAATATCAACTGTAACTGAGCAAATAATTGACACTGACGTGAAAGAGTTAATCAGTTGAGGTCTTAAAAAGGCAGTGCAGCGTAATGGTTAAGCTTTGGACATCAGACCCTGAGGTTGTGGGTTCACATCCCATAATTGACTCAGATGTAACCGTTTGTATCTCTCAAATGTTTTAAGTCACCTTGGATAAAGGCATCAGCTAAATAAAAATGTTACCCATCAGAAGAATGTGCTGGCATCCACATTCATTTAACTCATGGATTCTGAAGTTCACAATTTACATTCCTCTGTTAAACAAGTAAATTAAAGTTCTAACAAAAGCTTTCAGTCCATAAGGGGCTATTGAAAGGGCATGCTGCTACCCAAGGAAGAAACCCATGCTTGAACCACTCCATGTTAGGCAAAAAAGACTTCATTTTCAATAATTCTCGATTTGTGCTTGAGTGATTTTCTTGAAGCCATAAGCAATACAACTCTGCCCTTCTAGAGGCTTTCAATCATAACTGTCCATCCAATACAACAAGAGGCTTTTCAGCATCATTTGATTTTTCAGTTAATTAGATTTCTTCATAAGGTATTGGGCCCCCTGTAAATACAGATTGCCCCATCTGCAGGGTGAAGTACATTTTTTTCCATAAAAAGGCTAAAACTGATCTAAACTTCTTTCTTTTGGGTTGCCACTTCATCTTGATTTCCCAGGTCATGTGACTGGAAGATGTGACTCTCTCTCATATCCATCCTAGACCTCACTAGGTGGGACTTTGCTTCTGAAACTTCTACAGACTCCCCTGGGTGTGTCTTGGTCTTGTGCTGCATTCAGTTTACCACAGAAGTAAGATGTCGGAGCTGGGAATGACATCACACCTGTGTTCACCTCATTCCAGTAAAACATTTGAAAACCAATATGGAAGTGTCCGGTAAAACCTTTGTTGTGTTTGCTTCATTGGAATAAATTGCAATTTATAACAACTCCACCCATCCATTATCCAACCCGCTATATTCTAACTACAGGGTCACGGGGGTCTGCTGGAGCCAATCCCAGCCAACACAGGGCGCAAGGCAGGAGACAAACCCCGGGCAGGGTGCCAGCCTACCGCATTATAGCAACTCATTACGCAGTATTTATTGTATCCAAACACCACATTAACATATCCAAAGATAGAAGTAGGACAGTGCTGTGTGTTTAACTGATTTAATGAGAGACAACTAGACATACATGCTAGTAAATAGTATAATACTACAGATTTCAACCAAAGTTTGTGGTGTACATCATCATTTTGCCCGAGTTTCTGATTTGGAACTCCAGCTTCAAATGGAAGCAGTAATTTTTTCTTTGTCACACTCTGAGGTTGTTATGAAGTTAGTTTTTTCTGAGCTCCAGAAATTTTTATCTGTACTTTGATTTTCTTTTGAAGAATGATGGAGAATACTGTTTTATTGGTATTTCCTCATTGTATTTCTTTTTTGGTTACTTTATCATCATGTTTTAAAAAGATCACCATTTTGGACACCACTACTTTTAGGGCAGGTTCCTAGATGCACAGTGACAATGTCACTTTGACAACTGTATTTAAGTCAGTGTTTCAAGGCATCCAAGATTATGGATATTTAATTAAACCTTAGTGTTTGTTCTTATGAATCATTTTCTACCTCTTGAATTCTGGCCTGTATATTCTATACTTACGATTTTGCTTATCACTTTACTTCAACAAATCTTATCATTTTAATAGTCAAACCACCAGTTATAATTGGTAGATGTCAAGTCAATCCATCAGACCATATTAATGGGGTTAATTATGTTAGACGTGGGCGGGACTTTGGCGCTGTCGTAGCACAGCTACCTCGCAGTTAGAAGACCTGGGTTCGCTTCCCGGGTCCTTCCTGCATGGAGTTTGCATGTTTTCCCCGTGTCTGTGTTGGTTTCCTCCCACAGTCCAAAGACATGCAGGTTAGGTGCATTGGTGATCCTAAATTGTCCCTTGTGTGTGCTTGGTGTGTGTGTGGGTATGTGTGTACGCCCTGCGGTGAGCTGGATCCTTGCCCAGGGTTTGTTCCCTGCCTTGCGCCCTGTGTTGGCTGGGATTGGCTCCAGCAGACCCCCGTGACTCTGTAGTTAGGATATAGCGGGTTGGATAATGGATGGATGAACTTTGCTTCTGATGAATCATACCTCTGACTTCCTGGTTTGACCTTGGTCTGTTTAATGACTATGTGTCATTACCCAGTCACTTGTTCTCCTCCTGTGTGGCCTCCCAACTCAACAGTTCTGGCAGTCCAGATGCATCAGAAATTCACTGATGTCAGGAGCCCATAGGAAGCTGCAGTATTTAGAGTAAATATATTTGATAAATGTAGAATAATGGCACCAATTGGGAAAGACTAATATGTGGTCAATGGAAATGCCAAAGGAGAAAAGCCAATTTGAGAATGTTTAATATCAATGCTAAAATGCACAAAGGTGTTGGCTTAATTTGAGTAGAATATGAGTTTCTCATAGCTATATAGATACTGGAAGATTCTGTTTAACCCTAAAGCTAACTTTTAATGGAATGTTCTTATCGCATAGCTTTATCTTAACTGCAATAATAGAATTTTAGTCACTCTATAATTACCTACAAACATATATGTTTGAATTGCTTTGTTTACAAGTAGACCAATAACGGCATACAGTTTTCTGAATGTTTCATGTCTGAATGCTTGACATATGAACACATGACTATACGTTATATGAAGAACTTATATGAGAAACACAAAAAAAAGATACGATTGCCTTGAACTGAAACATCTTATACAAGAACCTTTCATTTTGCATTGTCAATTATTCTCTCTAGTTTTGAGTGAACAAAATTGAATTTAGCTAAAACTTTTAAAACAAAGACACTTGAAATGTGGAATTTTTTGCATACATGTTAACGAGTCGCACTCATTGCCTGAGCCCTATGAGAAACAGGAAGCTGCAGAATTTTTGGAAACCAGACGAACGCAGCTACAAACTAAACTAAGAGACCAAAACAGTAACTGAAGTCAAAACTAAATAGATATGAAATTAGAAATGGTAACACCACCTTGGATTTCTTTCCCCATAACTCACACCAATACGCAGTTTGTTTGTTCTTTTTTATCCAAATTGATCCAACACTGGGATAATAACAGATGTTTGCTTCTGTCTTAAATACATGCGGATTAATAACTCAATAGTTCACAAGATAATTAATGTCTTAAAAAAACAAAATACTTACTGGAGTACTATGTAGAGAGGATATAAAGTAGGTGTTATCTTTAAAAAAATGATTAAAATCAAAAAATGTATGTAGTTACAATATAAACCAATCACAAAAAATCAAAATCAAATGAAGCAACTCAGAAAAGTAAAACATAAGCACTTATTAAACTGCAGAAAATATTCCACAAAAGAAAAGTAAATTTATATTACAAAGTAGACCATAAGGCAAAGTCTTATACTATAGACATTTGATGTAGTCACAATTAATTAGGTTAATTAAAAATTATTGTACAATAGTTGTCTAAACATTCTATGGTTTCCGACTGGAGCTTACATTGTGCTTAAGACCTTCAATGTCTTTGGTAATTTTATCTGGCATTCTAGAAAACCCTTGTCTTATCTGTATTATAAACTTTGCAAATGTCAATTATTGACTAGATAGTCACGGAGTTGACAAAATACAGAGAAGCAGTGATATCAAGATTTGTAAGTTTGCATATTCTAAAATATATCCTGAAGAAGAGCTTTGCTCGAAACGCGTTGCCTGGAGGACAACAGCTATTGTACAATAATATTCACGTTGACTTGCTGTGATGAAGATCTTTTGGAAAGAATTTCTACTGCACATGAACCTTTTCCTTAACCTAATTAATTGGGACTACATCCATCCATCCATCCATTATCCAACCTGCTATATCCTAACTACAGGGTCTGCTGGAGCCAATCCCAACCAACACAGGGCGCAAGGCAGGAAACAAACCCCAGGCAGGGCGCCAGCCCACTGCAGCGGGACTACATCAAATGTCTATAAAAAGTTTGCCTTATAAGTGACTCAATATATTGTAATATAGATCAATTTTGTTTTGTGGAATAATTATTTTTGTAAGTAATTACACTTTAATGAATAGCTTTATTTGATTTTTATGCTTGGTTAGAATTATAACCAGATACATATTTTGACTGAATGATTTTTAAGATAATACCTTCTTTACACTCTTGCTATTCATTATGTTATGTGACCACCATGTCATATGACTGGCAATATAACATTAGAACAATCTAGACAAGAACAGGCCATTCATCCCAACAAAGCTCACCAGCCCTATCCTCTTAATTCTTTTAAAATAATATCAATTCAAGTTTTGAAATTCTTTAAAGTTCCACTGACTACTTGGTGGCTTTTTCCATGTGTCTGTGATTCTCTGTGTAAAGAAAAACTTTCTAAAGTTTGTGTGAAGTTTACCTGTAACAAGTTTCCAACTGTGTCCTCATGTTCTTCATGAACTTATTTTAAAATAACAGTTATGATCCATTGTACTAATTCGCTTCATAATTTTAAACACTTCAGTGATGCCTTCTCTTAATCTTCTTTTTCTCATAATTCATCTCATCTAGCCCTGAAATCAGCCTAGTTGCTCTTCTCTGGACTTTTTCTAGCACTGTTATATCCTTTTTGTTAGCCTTCTTAATGGCTTCTGAACATTAGAACATTAGACCAATCTAGACGAGAACAGGCCATTCAGCCCAACAAAGCTTGCCAGTCCTATCCACTTATTTCCTCCAAGAAAACATCAAGTCGAGTTTTGAAAGTCCCTAACGTCTTACTGTCTACCACACTACTTGGTAGCTTATTCCAAGTGTCTATCGTTCTTTGTGTAAAGAAAAACTTCCTAATGTTTGTGCGAAATTTACCCTTAACAAGTTTCCAATTGTGTTCTTGATGAACTCATTTTAAAATAACAGTCTCGATCCACTGTGCTAATTCCCTTCATAATTTTAAACACTTCAATCATGTTACCTCTTAATCTTCTTTTGCTTAAACTGTAAAGTCTCAGCTCTTTTAATCTTTACTCATAATTCAAGCCCTGTAGCCCTGGAATCAGCCTACTCACTCTTCTCTGGACCTTTTCTAGCACTGCTATGTCCTTTTTGTAGCCTGGAGACCAAAACTGCACACAGTACTCAAGATGAGGCCTCACCAGTGCATTATAAAGGTTGAGCAGAACCATCTTGAACACTGTCAGTTGATAGTGATGAGTCCAGTATGACTCCTAAATACATATGATAACTGTAAACAACATGGCCATGGCCATGCAATCACTGTGGTGATGTGTCTATAGTAATGAAAAGAAAAAAACAATAATATATGAACATAAAATACCAAAAATGAAACAAAAGAATCCCTTGGGTTCATGACTCTCGACCATTTCTACTTATTTTGCCTGTGTACCTACCTCAACTGTCACAAAAATTACAAAACTGTAACACCATTTTACCTGTTTATCAGTCTCAGTTTTCCTGATGTATTCTCTGTGCTTCTACGTTTAATAACACTGCTACATTTCTACAGTTTGATATTCCATCACTGTGACAGACTGACGCCTTGTCCAGGGTTGTTTTCTGCCCTCCGCCCAAATCTGCACAAATAATGCTTTCTAGCTGCAAACACCTGTATACTTTTGAATGCAGTTTCAGATATTTTCTCCTCCTACCTTAGTAATATTTTAACTTGCCTCAACATTTCAACACTGGGATGCAGAAGATGAGCACATTATTAACAAAAGCGTAAACCTTCTTAATTTTGTGTAGTGCCAGTATAGCTTGAAGTTTACAACGATGGTGTTGTTTTAGACTCACCGTTAGTTTTTTTTTCCTAAAATCCATCACCATTTCTTTTGGTCCTTTGTGAATGAAGAATTTTCAGTGCACCACCTGTTAATCCTCCACGTTTCCTTAGACAAAATTTTCTCAGAGTTCTAAATAAGAGTTCAGAGTCAAAACTTTCTCAGTATTCTTTCTAACAGTGAATCAAGTATGTGAGGCCTGCATTATGAGCTCAGATGAGTTTAGTTTGCCTAAATTGACTGTTACAAATTATTAAGAGAAAAAGTAAAAATCAGAGTGGAAAGAATGTATCCTACTGGAAATCATGAATCAGTAGTGATAGTGGAACACCAGCACTGGATTATATATACTGCTGTCAAACTCATACAACAACATCAAATACATATAAAAAATGTGCTCCAGCGTTCATTTGTAGCTGACCCCATTCATTTGTCCTCTGTGTTATGTTTTGTTTTTTTTTTGGAATTAACAAACAACAAAAAGATACCCAGGCATCATACAGTACTAACGTTAAGTAAGAGACCAAATACACTTGGTTACACAATCCTATAATTAATTCCCATATATTTTATATAAGCCATTATTGGCTCTTTCGGCAATATAATAATTACTGATGTTAAGTATGCCTACATAATATATATACAGTATACTGTAGGTATCAGGTATTTCCAGCCATTATATATTTGAGCCACTGTATCCTTGACTTTTCATTTCATAGGCAAATTTATTTCAAACTGACTGACGAAAAGTTCAGGAATCATACACTGAAAAACTGCTTATTTGTGTGGGTCAAAGAAATTTCCTGAAAATTATGAGTTCAAAGGTTGTTGGCCTTTTAGAGAATGGAGCAATCACACAAGTCTTTAAATATTTCACTGATAGCAATACAAAATTGGACTGGAGGGGAGTAGATCATCTGATATCATGGTGTACTAAATTCCATGCTCAATAGAGTTAAAATAATGGAAACCATAAATGTTTTTTTTGAAAATAATAAAAATAAAACTTCAGTTACCTAGCTGAAATTACAAAACAACACTGAGTGTGGTAGAGAAAATTGAAGTTCCTGAGAACCAAATAGAAGTAATTTAACAAATAAATTCACACTGTCTGCATTGTTAGGTGCAAGTGCTTGAAAAAAGTACTTAGGCCCAAACTTTTTTAAATAAAGGATCATCTCAACCTGGAATTTTCATCAATTACATTTGGAATTTTTCACAGTCCTGCCAGGGGCATAGCCAGGAATAGATTTTAGGGTGGGCCTGTGAAAAAATGGGTGTTCTAGTTTTTAATAGGATACATAAGGGTATTTAAAAAAAATACATCTATTCATACTATGGTACATTCACATAGCTGAATTATTAGGGACATGCAAAAGCTGAGCAAAAATTATCAAGGCAATCATACATTGTTTGTTTGCAGAACACAGCATCGTACACTATGCAGTATTCGATCTTTTTGAATTGTTCTTACCATTTTACAGAGAAACATTGAGTCTTTCCCATTATTGCAGTTGTCGGAAATGAATGGAAATTATGTTGAGCGGCTGGTACGTTAATGGCTGACAAATCTTTGAGTTGTTCTGTCACAGCATACTTGTCTTTTGGGGCCACTAAAGCCACAAGATACGGTTGAAATGTTTGCTCCAGTCATTTTCTCAGCCGCACACTGCTACATATTGTGTGTATCATTTCTGCTCAAAAGTTCCTCTTCATCTTAATGAGGGTTTTTGAAAAACCTTGATATTTCTGTTTATTTTGCCATTTCAGAAATAATCCCCCAATATAGGAAACTATCACTTGGTGTTCATTAAAAATACTCAATTAAGTAGCTTAAGGTTCTGTTAACTGTCTAATGGCTACTACCAGTCAGGTTACACATACACTGTAACACCACCCCATTTATTTATTGATTTATTTATTTAATGAAAATTCAGTAAACCAACAGAGTTTAAAATATCTCTTCGAAACCGTAGGAAATGGCCAATCAACCCATCCTTCCCTAAGCCTCTGAGTCCTGCCTAAAGCAGAAGTACAATTATATACCATTAAAAAATTATATTCCAAAAACTGTAATATAAACAATTTTTAAGTATTCATTCTTCTTGTTTAATATTTGGTTGACCAGCAAGACTTTCTGCACAACGTGATGGAGTGAGATTTGAAATTCCTAATTGAAAAACTGCTCGAGGTGTGCCAGGTTAATTGGGAAGCAGCAATAGACAGCATCTTTTTGTCCTCATCAAAGATGTTTGATGGGGTTAAGGACAGAACTGTGACTGGGTCACTCGGTGACACCAATTTTCTTCATTACTTTGTTTTAGGCCAAACAATTGGCAGTTATTTAACACATTCAGACATAATCTGCAAGTATGTGTGTGACTCATCTGCCATTTCAATGGCTTATACTGAATACTGAGAATCTATTTGCAAACAGGAGCGGCTATCACATATGTAAAAGAGGAATACTGCATGCAAAATATACAATTTGAAACAACGCAAGGTAAATTTGAAACAGTAAGCTAATCCATAATTAAAGTCACACAGAATGTTTGTATTAATGACAGGCGACATGCTAGTCAGAGTTGCTCATGATGGATTTATTGTATTTGCTGATTATTAATGTATTTACGTTATTTACTTTCTTAGGGCCACCGTCCTTCCTGGGGTATAGGCAGACCACCAACAGCAACTAGTCAGTGTTCTTTGTCCTTAGCCCATTTTTCCAAGTTGTCTCCAGATGAAGTCCACCTTCTTGGTATTAGCGTCAAGGTCACGTCACCAGGTGTTCTTTATCTGGCCTCTCTTTAGCTTTCCCTGGGGATTCCACGTTAGTGCCTGCTTGGTGATATTGATATTTGGGTTATGCAGTGGGTGTCCTACACATTCACATCTTTTCCTTATTTTTTCTTCTGCTGTCAGAAGATGGTGTTTTTTCTCTTTGTTTAGTGTCTACTGCATCCTTCATTCTCTCTCGGACTGCCATATAGAATACTTTTTCTGGGAATGGCAAAAGGACTCCTTTCTTTGGTCAGCATTGGAATGTCAGATGGATTCAAAGATGAAGGTCTGTTCAGTAGATCTCCAAAGTGTTCAGTCCACCTGTTCAGCTGCCAATCTATTCCAATATGGGCTTTCCATGCTTATCCTTGACTGTCTTCTCAGGCCTGCTGTACTTGCAGCACAGTTTCTTGGTTTTATTGTATAGCTTCCTCATTTTGCCGTACCCCACTGCTACTTTTGCTTCTTCTGCCAGGCTGTCTATATAGTTATGCTTATCTGCTTTTACACTCATCTTCACTACTCTGCAAGCATCTGCATATACTTCCTGCTCTCTTGCCTTTCCTGCTGTTGTCCTAGTGTTTTTCATCTTGCTTCTATCTCTTACATTGATCTTGTGTAATGTTTCAGCTGGAATCCATTCTTCTTGGTGGTTCTTTTTGGTGCATTGTTCCTCTTGACATGTTGACCAGTGACTTGAGGTTATTCTGACAAAAAAACCCAAAAACAGAAGGGAAGACCAGGACAGAGGCATGAGAAAACGAGCACTGGTCAAAACCATAAATTCTTTTACTCAGACATGCAAAACAAAATGTTGGGCAAAAGACAAAGTCATACTGAAAAAAAAGCAAACATTAAAAAAGGAGTTCAATTAAAGTAGCACAACAACAAGGTTTTCGTGTTATTCAACAGTCTAGGATGCCATACATACTGTATTTACACATCAACTTTTATATTGTGAGGCTGGTGACATGACCACCAAACCACGACTATAGTAACACAACATGACAAAGATACAAAAAAATGGTGTCACCCATGAAAAAAGAAGATGGCATCACGATAAAATGTAAATAATATTTTACTACTCTAAATATCTATTAGAGAGAGTTTTTAACATCAGCACCAGAATCTTCAAAGGTAATAAAAACCCAAAACCATATGATAAAATACACATAAAAGTTTATTTAAAGAGAAATACATTTATAAAGTGAATCATAACAGAATTTTCAGCTCCTGCAGTATTTATAACTGGTTGGTGAGGACCAGTTTGAATATTTCTTGGATTTGTATGTCTTGCAAGAGATTAATGTTGAATCTCCGCCTCATTGATGGTGATGTCACCAACTTCTCCTTAAGCTTGAGTTTCAGCTTTGCAACCAAGAGGTGATAGTCAGATGCAACATCTTCTCCTTTCCTCACTTTAACATAAAAAAAGTGATCTCCTGAATTTCTTAGTAATATAAATAAGGTGGATTTGATTGTCTGTCATGTCAAGTGTTCTTGTGAATTCTTTTGTGGGGGGAAACTCTGCATTCAATGACCATGTTTTTCAGCAGACACATGTCATGTGCTTTACATTTTCCTTCGTCATATATAGTCCAATTTCCATAGACAGTGTTATTTGGGCTTATTTTTGCATTGATGTCTCCCGTCAGAATGTTATTGTCTGTCTTAGGATAGGTTTTCAGAAAGATATATAGTCTGTTGTACAAAGTGTCTTTGATTTCTTTATTGTTGTCATTTGCTGGTGAATAACACTGTATGGTTTTTTTCTTAGTTCTCAACGATTAACCATGGGCCTTCCATTTCATCAATGCTCCCTGTGCTGCTACCAATAGCGTGACACCCCTTGTGTGTAGGGGGGGTGCATAGTCTTTTTCATGCCATGAATAAAGCAGTAGTTTACTTGTCACCCCATCCTCTGCCTATACTGTGTCCATCTTGTCTCACTGACATCCAGTAGACTTAGCTTATCATTCTTCATTTGTATTGTCTTACACTTTCAGGGTCTTTAAATTCTAAGTTCCAAAGGAGATGGTGAAGGTTGATTAATCCTGTGGCTTTTTTTATATATTGGATGGTATTGCTGGCCCCATTCCCAGCCATCTTACTTTCTCAGCCTGAAATGGGACTATCCATGCCAGGGTTTATTTACATTATCTGTGGCAATGAAAAACTTTTCAAGGAAAACATATCCTTTATTTTAGATTTATTTTAATACCATAGTGCATCCCCATTATTTCCACCCATTGAATGTGTGACATCTACTTTGTTCTTTAACTTAGTTATTGATTGGGTGAAGTGATATTTTGTATAAATGAAGATGAACCAAGCAGTTGCCACACCTCAAGTCACTTGAAGACCTTAACTTTGTTGATGCCTTTGCTTTGTTCTGCATATGCAAGTGAAGACTCGGCAAGTAGGACTAAGAACCAGAGATGCCCTTTAGTGCTGGAATTCACTTGGTTGCTCTCCTCTGCACAGCTTCGAGTACTGCTATATATTTTTTGTATCATGGTGACCAAAATCAGACACTGTACTCCAGATGCAGTCTCATTACCGTATTATTTAGTTTAAACATAACATCTTTTGATAATATAGCCTAATATTTTACTTGCCTTTTTATTTTTTTCCATCATGCCTAGACCAGTGGTTGCAGCTTTTCATCATAACCAACTTCTTTTTTAAATTGGATACCTACCTCATTTTTTTAGTTTTCAAGGTGTTTGGGATCAAACCAGAAATTACAGAACTATGTTTTTTTTTTTTTTTTGAAATGTAACATGCATTAGTGTATTTTACTTGGGATAATTTAGTGTTTGTTACTTTGTCACTCTTCATCTTGATTTTTTGTGCTGTTATTTACCCAGGAACATGACAGTAGGTATGATGCTCAAAGAGTTTCACATTTTTGTGATATACTCTGGGGACTTTTCTGCTCATTGTTACTTTTACTTCAGTTAAGGGAGCAAACATGTAAATTCATAAGAAAAATGACAAATAAAAGTTAAGGATTTAAAGCCATCACAAAGGTACAGTACGAATATTTAAAAAAATTATTATAAATGTAAACCTCCGATTGGAGAATAAGAGAAGAAAAGCAGACCAGGTCAGTTCAAGGTAAAAATGTGCCAATGATTGTCAGACTAGTTGGAATAAAAATCACAGTGGGCCTGACACTGAGCTTCAGAATCACTGGCTGAGAATGTTTCATCAAAGTGAACCTCTAAATCATTATCATATGTTGCTTCCTGTAAGAAAGTGTCTCCCATCTTGCACTTAAAATTAGTATTCACTTTGCCTATGTGTAGAAATTTGCACTTTTCTGCATTAAACAGCATTTTCCATGTGTATGCCCAGTTCTGAAGATTGTCCAGATCTTTTTGATTTTTGCTGCCTCCACAGTATCTGCTATCCCAACAATTTTAGTGTCATCTACAAATATAAAGTTTACTAGCTAGAAGTGAATGGAGTGAAATTTAGCCAGTGGACATGTCTTCAACATTCAAATCCTCTTTAATAAAACCCCTGTGTGCATCCAGGTGTCTGTGTGTGTGTCTTCTGGTGAAGTGCGCATGCGCTGGGCCGCACCGCGCATCGCACTGTGCCCCGCCCAAGTGCACGGCACCGTGAACGCACACACACTGGAAGCTGGGCACACAGTGAACGGCCTAGCCGCGGCCACTCATGATAAGCAAATAAAGGACATCATTGCTGGGGAGAGTGCTGATTGGGTAGTCGTGACTGCGCACATAAAATCCGATGCTGGGGAGATGGCACACATACAATAATCAGCTGCACACCACCACCGATTAAAATACTTGCTGGAGAACTGCACAGTACTTGCTGGGGAGACGCCACAGGCACGATTATCAGCTGCACGCCACACATTACATCAGTTGCTGGGGACACTCTGCTGATTGTCCACTGTTGTGACAGAAAATTAAAGTCATATTACGGACATCAAAGCCAGTATTACTGTCAGAGAAAATTACAGGCATTTTACGGAAATACAAACCAGTATTACTGCGAGAGAAATTTAAAGGCACACAATACAGTGACGCATATTACAGCCACATACAAGCCAGTATTACTGTAAGAGAAAATATTAAGGACGTATCTACTAACAACATGCCACCCAAAAAAAAGGACACGTCAAGTAGGACAAAAGACACAGACAATCAAATCCTATATAAGCAACATCTCCTGGAAGAACAGTCAGCTCAACAAGTAAACATCAACAAAAGAAAGGCTGAAAGACCAAGAAAAATACGAGTAAATAGATCGATTGAAGAAAAAGAAAATAAGCGTCAGAAAAACGCTAAAAGAGAAAGACTCAGAAGAACAAACCTTAGAAAAAGTTGGCATTTACTTGCCAGAACCAGTATTCAGCCACGGTCAGTTATATGTTGCGTTATCAAGAGTTAGAAGTTTTCCAGATGTTGTTGTCAAGGTTGTAGATGGTCCTGAACAAGGCAAACTGTTGCCAAACTCAGACAGAATATTTACAAGAAATGTTGTCTATAATGAAATTTTATAGAAACATTTCATGAGGTAAAAAAATAGAAAATTTTTTCTAAATATCTTCTTCAGATATTGTGTATTACAGATTGTTACAAAGTTTTACACTAAGGCAGTATTAATTATACTTACTGTATTGTCATATACATTTCTATTTTATTTTTATTATTACTTTACTTTAGGCTTCTTGCAAAAATATTTTTGACAAAAAAAAATTAAGACAACAAACAGAATGAGGTCAAGGTCCCTTGCCATTTAATACAGACTGTTCCTACTAATGTTTATGCACTACTGTTCTAGCGCCCGTTATTGTAACGGGCTTAATGTCTAGTTTAAAATCATGATGACTGGTGCCATTAAATTGATTTAATTTGGCTATGTGTGTCCTTGCACAAATTACCGGTAATACATGTATTAATGAACAAATGCATGAATAAAACTTTATGCCTATGCTGAATTTTAAACTTATCCAAAAGCAATGGGAGGTTTATACGCAAAATATTAATTTCCTTATTTTGTTAGTTGTATTAATAACAATTATGCTCTGAGACTTTTCAGGTAGGAAAAACAGAAGTTTCAATACGTGGCAATCCTGTTCACAAATTATGGCACCAGAGAGTGGCAGCGTCTTTTGATTGATTAGTACATGCAAGTACGAATTTCACTATACTCTGTACATGTGACAATAATGACCTTGTAAACCTATGCCAGAATCAGTGTCATTTATACAAATTATTGAAAGGAATGGCCCAAGGACAAATACCTGATGGACTCTACTGATGACCTCACCCCACATTTCTCATTTGCTTATCTGTACCCTTTGTTTGCCGACCATCAGCCAACTTGAAATTCAGTCCTGCAAGCCACCTCTGATCCCTACAATTTATATTTTTATAATTAATCTTCACTGCAAGGCTGTATCAAATGCTTTCTGAACATCTAATGTCATATGCTTTTGTCTACTACTCCAGTTATCCTTTCATAAAAGTCAAACAGACGGGCTATATATCAGGAGAAAACTGGGGGACCCAGAAAAACTCTTGTGGAGAGTTGAAGAAGAACATGGTGACCCCACACAGATTGTGACTGCATAGCCAAGGATTCATTCTGAGATCCCTAAAGTGGTATTCAGAGTTATTCATTTCTTGCTTTTTGTCAGTATTTTATTTCTGTTTCCTGGATATACAGTATTAATATTTTGGAGTTGAGTGGGATACCAAGTTGTCCAATTATGACTGCATGACTCTTTGTGACTATTTGTCATTGATTTTGTTTTCCTGACTTACTTTCTCATTTAAGTACTTATGACATGTCAGGTAATGACAACGGACAATGGATTTACATTTATCACTCGACTCTTTCCAAGCAGTCCACCAAGTTTTCAAAGTCCATACAATTATTGTATTTTGTTAGATTTGCATGCATTTTTACAAAATGTCTTACATAGGTATTTATGACAAGTGACCAAATTCACACTTTTTATGACTGAAGTGAAAATTATAATGAATGCAAGAAACCAATTAGATTACATTTAATGAGCAGCATGGTGGCACAGAGCCTAGTGCTGCTGCCTCGCAGCTGTAGCAGCCCAGCAGTGAATTGCAGAGCTAGTTAATGCCATAGTTTACCTGAGGTTTTTGCAGATTTTCCAGTTTTCTTTTACATCCCAAATAGATGGGAGTTTAGTATGAATGAGTGTGAAAGTAGCCTGTGATAGGCTGGCACCCTGTCCTGTACTGTGCTCAAGACTCCTAGGTCAGGTCTTGGCACCCATGACTATGCTAAGTTTAGTAAAAGAATGGGTGACTAGATAAACTTTAAACATGGTATGATGTGTATAAACAATAGCTAATTTCAGGAAACTGCTTATAAAATAATGGTATTCCTTGTTTATCCAAAACCTAATAAGGTAATAGGAAGGATTCCATTATTCACTGGTGGTGCATAAAATGTGATTAGAGTTGTCAAAAGAAGTCAAAATACCTAATAAAGTAATGACTAGAAAATTGGGCTTCTCATTTTGAATTCAAAAGTAACGGCTTAATAGGAATGCATGACTAAATGGCATTCAGTATTCAGACTTGTAGTGACAGAGAGAAACATTGCAGAAAAGCTTGTGTTAGATACACTGATTAGCATATAATTGCTCCTATTGTATTAGCCTGGGAGAAGGACAAGGAATTAGTGAGTGGTGTGGTGGCTGCCTGCCTATTCACACTTCCTCTGAATGAACCTCTGCTTGAAGGTTTGACATGCTGACCTGCAAAATAATTTCATCACAGCACATTGCAACTTTTGCACATAATATCAAACATTCCATACCACTCATAAATATTATGTCTTTACTTCTAAGTAGTTGGCCTTGTAATTTTTTCACTTTGAAAATGCAAAATAAGCTAAATTAGCATTTTAATTAAAACAAATATTTAACAAGACCAGTACAGGGAATCTAAAATTATCCTTCTATTAAGTGAATCAATTGTACTTAAAATCGTAACTTTTTTATTTTTAAGGTGTGTAATGTAAAGATGTTTTAATATCTGATGAAATGTTTTTAGAAGTTTACATTTCTGTGTATTTAACTATTTCCGATAAACACATTTGCATACAAACTCTTCTTTCTTCACTAGTATCTGCATGTAGTATTGTCTGTGTTGGTCTCAATCAAAAAAAGATTGATTTGTATTTAAACATACCGATACAAATAAAACTGAACAATTACAAATGTGTGTAGAAATAAGTGCAGTTGCCATACAGGTCAACCTGAATTAGGTTTCTTTTGGTATTTTATTTCATTTTTGGTACACTATATTAATCCCAAGGTGAAAATGTCTTTGATTAACTTCGGTGTGTTAATGTCATGCAGCCACAAATGTCACCTGAAGCCATAAGCACCATAACTCTGAGTCCTGGCGTTCTTCATGTTCACTCATAACAGCATTGAGAGTCTGACCTGAACCTGTCAAGAGCCCAGTGGATGCACTACATTAAAAAACAAAAAGGTTCTCTCTTTGAATACACTCATAACATACACTTTTTCTCAGTAAATAAAGGGACCCATTCACATAATGAATAAAGAAGTGAAAAATGCAGCATAATCTTTTATTAATATGTAAAGTGACATGTCCTATCTGAAGATCATGTAATCAAATTCATAACTTCTAAGTTGATGTAATTAAACAGGGAGGAATGGAGATTATCATAATAAGGCAGACATTGGCATTGGGATAAAAAGTTAAAAAGAAGGGTGCTGTGAGCAATGTAACCTGGTCTTCGGGTAAATTAAAACCTTGACAGTGCAGCTTTCGTTAATGTTTATGTTTTTCACACTCATTTCACCAAACATGTATCTATGTGCAACCTACACCATAGTGGAATAATAAAATGTTTATTATTCGGTTCAATTTGGTCAAATGTAAAAATGTCACTTCAGTTAAAAGTCAATCATTAAAAGTGAATTTTAAACTATTATGTGTATCAATTAATCCCTTCTGAAAACATAACTGACACATTTAGCCATGACTAATAACTATTGATACAATCTAAAATATCACAGATGAAAATTTCAGAATTTAACATCACAAACATTCAAATTAAATAAGTTGATTCCCATTGTGACAACTGCCATTTAAGTAGTAAGCAACTGCCCTACACTAAGGAGTAAACATCATCTTTGGCTGATCAACTTAATGAACTTCTGTAAGCTAAATGTAATCCATTTTTTCCATTAGAGATTATCGGATCAGTCTCTGTATCCATGCATCTGTCTATCTCTCAACAAAACTTTACTTCTCCTGAAAGTTACAGTGTCACATTTTATATAATCGTCAAATATTTTTCAAGTAAGTCATTTAAATTAAACTCATCATCTTAACTGAAGTAGTGTTTTGCAGAATAAACCAAAGGTTCGTTCTCTTCTTTCCCTTAGCATTTTCTGAGGGAAATCATCATCTTCTTCTTCTTCTTCTTGCCCCATTGCTTTTTTCCCTTCCTCTTGTATGGGACAATTTGTCGTTATATTGACACTTCCATTTCCATGGTTTGCCTGTTGTAAATTTGTTGTTACATGGTGGGTCTGCCACGCTATGCATACATTTTTGTGTGCGCCATTGCTGGCATGGGAGGGGGGTATCATACGTTTGAATGAAGCGTGTGAGGGGGCTCCTGCTGGATTTCTAACCCTGATAAATTGTTTACTTGTTAGCAAGTGAGCAGATGAACGGGCTCTGGGCTACCAGCTCAGCGGGGCAGAAGTATAAGGTGGACCTACGCCAATTATGTGCTTTTGTGATGGCCAGCCCTGTGATTGACACTAGTGCTTCCTTCTCCCCATGGGATCTTTAGTAACACTGGCCCAAAGCAGACACACTGTGCGTGAGACAGCAGTTTTACATTTTCTACTCAAATTTCGCATGCTTTTAGCAAAACAGAAAAAAAGCAAGGGTGTTAAATCTTCCACGAGTTCTATCTACTTAAAAAAAACATCACTGGAGTTGTTTTAAAGAAAGTAAATTTGCCTCAAATTGCCAAAATATGAACTCATCCCCACACCCCCCCTATCTTCCACCTCTCTGGCCCCGTTACCAATCACCCCCAACCCCGTGTGTTCATCCGCCCAACACAAATGAACAAACGTTATCTTTGGATGACCGACTTCAAAGTTAATTATCTTCCATACAGAATCCTGCCCTTGGTAGTCAAAAAGGTCTTTGCCTTCTTATAAAAGGAGTACTTCTTTAATCCACTAACTTCTTTTTGTCCCTATTGTATCAAAATGATTATTTCATCAATTTCAGTTGCTCATTTTCTATCTATAGCACTTTTTTTTTGTATTCGTTTTGTTTTAGCCTGGATGACTTAAAGAGAGGTATTTCTGCCCTTCATTTTTCCTCAAGTGACGGCTGAATAACTATGCAAAAAAATTAAGGCATAATGACCCGGCAATGGTGACAAAACCTAATTAGTCACGGAGGCCACTGGCTAATGAGCCGCAAAACTGGCCCTTGAGTGTGTAATAACTGTATTTTTCTCTGTTTCTTTCCCTTTAGTCACAGCCTTGTGTGGCATTTTTAACAAACTAAAATGGCACCAGATGCAACAGGGTTCAGACATTTTAACTTGAATTAAGAAACCATATGTTCAGATAAGTCATGCTTTCCCTTTTCCCACAGACCAGGCCCTACATCTGTGAGGTAACGCACTGGTGGCCAGGAAGCTGTCATTTATATCAATCCACTTAAAAAGGTGGAGATATTTATTAAAAAGGATTCTCAGAAAAGCATTTTTTAAATGTATGTTGTAGAAATGACAAAGGCAATTACAATTCATTTGGGTTTTTTTAATTTTTTTTGTGTGTGAATTTGCATGTGAAGTATTCTGGAACAGAATCGTCATACAACAATTCAATAGAAAAATGTTTTTGAAAAATGGTCATTACTTGACATGACTTGACTTGAAAACATTTATGAACAAACATTGAAATTTTTTCCTTTAAAACCAAAACATATTACTATCTTTTGAATAAAACTGGACTGTAAATTAGAAAAAAACAGGTTCAAACAAAAGGTAACTTGAAAGACACAAATTTAATACTGTACACTCTATTAACACTAGTATTGAAATTAAAATTGAATGCTCTGTAATCAATTTTATACTATAAAAATATATATATATACACACACATATTATATGTATATATAATATATACAAATTATCTGAAAAGGTGTTATTTGTAAATATACCACATGCACTTTGATAAATTATCCATGTATGAATTTTGCTTACTATTTAATTAAGAAAAATAATCATACTTCACAAATATAAGTTAAATAAATATAAACAATCTACATTTACATTTAGACAATAATGTTTTTTTTTCTCTTTTCAGCAAAAAAAGAAAAAAACCCTTTATCTATTCTAATTTTTGCAAGCCTGGCTGCTCAGTTCATCGCGGCCTTTGCCTGCAGTCAAGTGAAGTTATTATCCTTTTTTTTATATACTGCACTTGGTGCCCTTGTGAACCTGTTGAAAAGTTCTGAAAGAGGGCTGAAAAGTACTACTGCCTCCTGAAAATAGTGCTGACTATGAGGCAGAAAGGGGGAACTCCGGTTTTATTCAGTGCTAAAGATAACACCATACAGAATGATAGACTCCTCTGAATTGTCTGTCTCCTTCAGTCATTGTTCTTCTTTTCAATGAATGAGACTCTTAGCTGCACTTGAGGGGCTGTCACAGGTAGGCAACGAACGGAGATAATTCCCAGCCCATGGTTGATTGCTCCTTTATAAACCCTCACTCATGGCTCTGAAAAGCCTGAGACACTAGTGAATAAACTCCTACTCGCTTCCATAAACTTTTTCTCCTACTGAATTTTCCGGGGATGTGAGCAGCTCCCAGCCAGGGCCCAGGGATGCTTCTGAATGGATCCCTGTTCTGAATCAAAGCTTGACAACTCCACCCCTCTTCAGGAGGGGAGGGGAGGGGAGGGGTGGAGTGGGGTGACAATAAAAAAAAAAAAAAGAATGAAAGCTCTTCCCAATCCACATCCTTTCTTTAACAGACACTTTTCATTCCCAACCAGGTAACTTTAAAAAAGCCAAGTTTTACAATTAAGTGCAATTTACAACATTGGAGGACTGTGCTTTATTCTAAATTCAAACTGAACAGTTTTGTTTGCAATATTTCTGCACTCTTTTAAAGTAAGGTATTAAAATTGTCTTTACCAAGGTCATAACGGTGTTAATGTCATATGATAATTGTCCATGTCTGTATTATCCTTTTTGTTGATATTGAACAATTTGTCTGGTCTTATTTATGGAGATAAATCAATCATTTTCAGTATGTCTAGCTCTAAAATGAATGCCTCAGTAAAATACTTCTGTAGTGGCCAGGTAATGTACAGAAGGTAAAAAGAAATAAAAAGCAAAGTTGCTTCATGTGTAGGACTTAATTTGACTCCTGCTCAATGCTGTATAATGATTAATTTTTAAACTGGACAACAACAAACCACCATGCTGAACAAGCACTCAGGCTGCTTTTGTTTAGCATTCAAGAGTTAACTATTATCCGTCTAGAAAAGGAGCTTTTTATTTTTCATTGCTTGAGTTGCAGTACTGCAGCTGGAAGAAGGCTGTGTCCATTTTACCCTGACAAGCCTGACAATCCCATTCGAAGAGGCACAACTCACCAACTTGCTATGGAAGTGCTGAGGTCTCCAAATGTGAAAGAGGTGCTGATGGATGTGCTTCCACCACTTGAGCATATCACAGTAATAATGGCCTCAAATTTCAAAGGAAGCATTGCCTTAGAAATAAGACATTTGAGTTCATGTTCTCCTAGTGAAAGAAGTGCTTTTGCAGTTTTATCATCTTCTCCTCTTTATTGAATAAAACGTTTAGAAAATGAAATAATGTTCAATAATGGCAATGAATTTTTAAACCAGTTGTAAAAACAAAAACAGCAGGACAAGTCTTTAAGGTAAGCTCTGCGCATTTTTGAATTTATTTTATGTTTAAGCGTATGCAACTAGTTTATTCACTTACACTTCATGATGTTTAATTAAAATATGAGAATATATACATCTATGTATACATATTCGTATACATATATATATACTGTACATATATATATATATAAGTAGCCGTTCAAAGCCACTCCGCTCATGTAGTAGTGAAACAGGACAAACTTTAAAAATCAATAAACAAAAAGGTATCTCTAGCAAAGCGGAGGCAAGTTATGCTCCAAAACGCACAGGTAGACCGACTCCCCACTCCTGACGTCGCGATTCCCCCTCCCTTCGGCCCGCAGCCACTGTTTTGGATTAGTGCGAATATGTCTCTCTTGCAAGCAAACTATGATTCTTAGCGCGATGAGAGAAGTCGCAAAATTAACTGGAATGTTCAAGCAAATTCTAGAAAAAAAAAACACAATCTAAATCAGTTAAGTAGTTCTCTCATTTGCTAGCTAAACAGATGTAAGATACACCCTGAGACTGGCGCGTGAATAAGGAGGGTCCCGCCCCCCTAGTTCTCTCTCTCGGATTCAAGCAAATAAATCGGAACCGCAAGCGAACTACGATACTTAGCATGATTAGAGAGGTCACAAAATCAACCAGAATGTTCAAGCAAATTACAGAAAAAAACCTGATTTAAATCCGTTAAGTAGTTCTATCATGAAAAGCGGACAGACATACAGACAGACAGATGTTGAATTTTATATATATAGAGAGATACATACACACACAAATTACATATATAAATAAAAACTATTACAAATTCCCAGGTATAAAGTTACTGTAACTAACGTACCATTTTTTAATTCCAGAATGAAACCACAGACTGCAAAGAAAAAAGTTTGGTATTGGTGATGAAACTAAAACCAGTGGGTGTTTAAGGCACAGTGCAAAGATGGATGCATAATTGTCATAAACACCAGTAACAAAACAAGGTGATACGAGGAAGTCAAACGTGAACTCCTCATGTTGGGGCCACTGCTCTTCTTAATGCACATAAATGATCTTGATAAGAATATACAGTAAGTGACAAGCAGGTTAAATTTGCAGAGGACACTAAATTAGGTGGAATGGTAGATAATTAACCTCCATGGGATTAATAAAGTTTATCTAATCTAATCTAATATAGAATTAACTGAATCATTACACAAGGACTTGGAAAACATTCAACCTTAGGCAAATTTTTGGCCGATGAAATTCACTGTAAGTAAAAGTGAGAATCAGGTGGGGAAAGTAAAAAGATTAGTTTGGATATATAGTGGGGGGCATGCTAAAACTTGAAAGTACACCTTATGAGAAAGATCAAGGAGTCACAGTGGACTTGACACTATCACACATCCAGATAATGTACAGAAACCATTAACAAGGCTAATAGGATGTCATTTTCCATAGCATGATGTGTAGAGTACAAGTCAAGAAAGGTTATGCTTAAGCTAAATAACACATTAGCGAGAGGCCTCATCTGTGTATCATTTTGATCTCTAGATGACAAAAAAACAACATAGAGAAGATCCACAGAAGAGTGACTAGGCTGATAACAGGGCAGGAAATATGAGCTATAAGGAAAGATGAATCATTTCTACTTAAGAGGTAGTATGACTTAAATGTTTACAATTATGGAGGGAATTAGTAATGTGAATCCCAACTGTTACTTTAAAGTGAGTGTCTCAGAACACAGGGACACCAATGGAAACTTAAGAGTAAATTCTGCACGAATGTCAGAAAGATTTTCTTCACACAGAGTCACAGAAACATGGAATAGGATACCAAAAAAGTAGACCTTCAGAATTTTGCTTGATTATTTTTGCTGTAGTTGGGTGAGTAGAATTGGGCTGAATGGCCTTTTCTTATCATAACTGTTCTAATGTTCTCTTTCAGCTCTTGACAAAATGGGAACTATCCTTATGAAAAATGCAGTATTACAACATTATATAGTATTTCTCTAAATTAGTGTTAACAGCCACAAAACTTCACACACCATGATCCGGTCTTCTATTGCTTAGTAAAGTATTAATTTGTGCCACAAAGTCCATTTATCCAACTTCAGGGTCAGAGGTAGCCAGAACTTTTCCCTGGCAACAGTAAATGCAACATGGGATTTGGGGTGAAAATGCAGTCTTTCACAGAACACCCTGAAGCATATCCTTCAATTGGACTAAACACCGTCAGATGTACTGACAGCAAGGCTCAGATTGAGAAACTCCAGAAGACATTCAGAGGGAAAAAAAGAAAACACAAATACAGCATGAAAACTTAACACAAAAGGTAACCCAGCTCAGAATTTAATGGTGTCCAAGCACAGTGAGGTGGTAGTTCAACCTGTACAGCCTCATCATCAGCCTTGAGAAAACATAATTTTAAAATAATAGTAAAATACTCAGAAACTTACTTAATCTTCTTCAGTGTCCATTATAGTCATGCACATGAAGGTGATTGTTCATTTTAAGCTCTTAAATAAGCCGAGATCTGTGAGTATAACAAGCCACTCTCAGTGACTATTTTTTGTCACTAACATCCAACACACACCATGGGTCAAAAGCTTCTACTACAGTCACACCATAAATGGAGAGCAACACTAATAACCTAAAGAGTAAGAATCTTGTGTCAGTGGATCCCATGTGTCATCCTTGCTGGGTGTTTGGCAGAGTATGAAGATAATAAGATTATCAAGAAAATATGACTTTGGCATTTTTATGAACAATTTTAGTAGCTCTTTTCTCTTTTCTGAAAGAGAACTGAGACTTCAGATATACTCCAATAATATTTAGATTTCTTCTGATACTGCTCCTCCCAACTGCATCACCCTAAGCTAACAAACTGTTCTTACGTCAGCTGGAGATCACAGTCTGATGAAAGCAAGAGGAGAACATCATTTGCAAACAGCAGAATGAATACTCTCTAAGCATCTGCTGAGCCTCACTATTCAGTCTCAGCAAACTGTAAACAGGAAAGGAGGCAAGATGAACTCTTGGCAGAATTCAAAGCCAACATTAAATGGGCTCAGCTTAATGGAAGGTATGTATGCACATTGATCCTCATAGAGCTGTAGTTCAATTATTGGATGGTATCTATGATCCTGTACTCTAGCATAAATATTCCAAGGAAAGCAGAAGAGCATGATTTCTAAGTAACTGAAACACATCCTCTTGGGGAGGTGTCACCAGCTGCACTCGGATCCCAGTGCAGGTGGTTCATCAGCGCATGCCCCCAACCCAACCTCTTGGGGACCTCCAACCCAATTTGCCATCTCTAGGCTTTAATGCAAAACTACAGAGGTGACCTCAGCCAAAGAAACAAGGCTAGTCCCAACCAGTGCTTGCAGCAGCTTTCTCTAAGGAGTTTTAGGTGTTCCTTAAAGTGTTTCCTGTTCCTACGTAATATTATCTCAGTTGATAACATTTCCAAAACCTTACTTACAGTAATGTATCAAGTTTTTTGACAATATTTTCTAGGCTATGCAGAGACCAGTCTCACCAAACTACATAATTTATACTCTAACTGGTATAAAGAGGGAGTTTCTCATCCTCAGCCAAGTGAGTCAGGATCAGATTTATAAAACTTATGTACACACAAAAGGAGGTTCAAAATGTGCATACACCTTTCTACACAAAAGTTGGGATTGATCAAAGAAAAACTAATGTGAGAACATGCATATATTTATGAAAACTCTGACCCATCCATATGCATGCAACATTTTAGAGAAACTTGGAGAAGTCAGTCCCTTTGATCAAGATGGGAAATGCAGCAAAACCAGCTAAATGATGACTTATGCATTTAATAATTCATATCATTAAGCCATTATTATAATGTGCTAACGTGACAACCATATTAAACCTTAAAGGTGATGAATATGGTGTATAGACTCTATTTTAGTTCCCTTTTAAGAGGGCCAATTCTGTGTATTTGCACTTGTAGCTTGTGATTGGTGGTGTGGTGGCTTGACACGGCACTGTCCTGCTGCCTCACCAAATCACAAGTTTTCTTTTTCAGATTTCTCAAAAGAATCTTCCGGTTCAGGTTAAAAGACAATTACATTGTTCTGTATATCATCATTCTTTTGGATTCACTAAGAGGAAATTCAGTTGCATTAGGTAAGTGAACATCTTCCAAAAGTTCTGCTCCATTTTGAGCTGGCGAATAAGCAGACTGATCTTGCATTACAGCTTCATGAGTGGCAGTAAACCGTTTGGGATTCAGTAGGACTTCATGCACCTTTGTATACTTTTTACCTATGACACTCTGGGAATTTCTCATTTGGTAGTATGGCTCAACCTCATCAGATTCTGAAAGGTCTTCAGTTTACATTTGTACAGATCTCTGCCTTGTTCTAAATTATGATGTTGGTTAGAAGTCAGTTCTTCAGCTATCTAATCAGTCAGAATTTCACAGGGAATTAAATGTGCTTGACCATTCTGTCTCTCAGGTTGGACTATACAGACAGGCAAATCACTTAGCGGATTCAGCACTCTATAAACAGTAGGTTCCCAGTGGTTAGCCAACTTATGCTTCCACACAGTTGTACCTTTCAAACCAAAAATTATTTTTTTCTATTAAGGTGGACTCTCTCACATGTTTATCAAAATGTTTCTTGTGTCTATCAGCAGTTTTCTAAGAATTATTCACAGCAAGATCATACCTGTCCTGCAAGTTAGATATCAAAATTATCGCATACTGTGAACGTTATATAGACTGACTAGCAGAATACCCGCGCTTCGCAGCGGAGAAGTAATGTGTTAAAGAAGCAATGAAAAAGAAAAGGAAACATTTTGAAAATAACGTAACATGATTGTCAATGTAATTGTTTTGTCACTGTTGTGAGTGATGAGTGTTGCTGTCATATATATATATATATATATATATATA
>JANRMT010062854.1:11050302-11080174 GCA_026402145.1 Polypterus bichir lapradei
TCTTAGATTAAATTCTGTAATTACAGCCACATTAGCTCCACAAATGAGACACACGGGTTTACCGGCAATGTCAGTAAACATATACTCAGCCTCCCATCGGTTTTTAAAGGCTCTATTTTCAGAATCAACTTTTCTCTTCGGCATCGTGTGGGCTAGCTTCGCAATAATTTACAGTATCATAAGCTAGACTTGATTAACGTGTTAAGTGTTCGGCAAGGCAGCTGAAGCGCTGCATTATGGGATCTGTAGTTTATTGTGTTACCAGCGCTTCATATACCCGGGCCATTAATAACAATAATACAGTATATAAAATGATCTCGCGGGCCGGATATAATTACACGCCGGGCCGGATGTGGCCCGTGGGCCTTGAGTTTGACTCATATGGACTAAATAGAACTTGAAAAGAAATATTTTTTGGAATGTGATCGCGCAAGTCAGTACATCGAGCCCGCGTGCTATTGTGGTTTTGCTTGTGTGCTTCAGTAAGTTACCGTCCCCTCGCTCTTACTTTTTTACCGTTCATCTAATGAATACACTGAGTATGGCTTTACCAAAACAATCATTGATCGCGAATAAAGTATCCATTATTCATGAAGCTTCAATAGGTGAATAGGTGATCTGTCTTTCTGCGTTAACCGCATGCGTTTTCATACATCTCAAACTAAGGGGATGCGAGGTTAAAATAAATCGAGAAGCGCGCGTACATACTTAGTGCATCCCCTCTCGGGAATCGAACCTCGGACGTGGGCGCTACAGTCGAATGCTTTAGTATCGCGCCACGGCGTGTGGTTTATCTATTTGAGCGTAGCAGTGTAATTCAGTTTTTGTTCAGCACTCTTTGCAACTGTTACTTTTTGTCTGCGCACTGCGTCAGTTCACGTGAGCTGCTGAATATGGTTTTATATATATGTCACTCGCTCGCTTCTAATTGTTTCGCTGCCTTCTTAATTATATAATGCATGTTTTCTAAAGCGCGTTTTGTAGCTCTTCCTGGCTTTCTACGTAATGCGTGATTACGTGAGAGGCGTGATGATGTCATACGAACTCCGCCCCTCCAGCTGAACTCCATTACAGTAAATGGAGAAAAACAGCTTCCAGTTATGATCATTACGCGTAGAATTTCGAAATGAAACCTGCCCAACTTTTGTAAGGAAGCTGTAAGGAATAAGCCTGCCAAATTTCAGCCTTCTACCTACACGGGAAGTTGGAGAATTAGTGATGAGTCAGTCAGTGAGTGAGTGAGTGAGTGAGTGAGTGAGTGAGTGAGTGAGTGAGGGCTTTGCCGTTTATTAGTATAGATTACCTTGTGTTGGCAGACTAAAGGCAATGTCAATCGGCAATTATGGTTCTCTATCGAACATCAGTTCATATGGAAAGAAGCTGGTGACCTCATTTTTTGTGTAGTTGTTAATATGAGAAAGGGTTTTTTACAAAACTACACCACCTCTTCTTGTCTTTTTCCCTGTGGGTACCTAGCATACTTGGAAGTGTTCTGTTGTGTCATTTGACAGGATTCCTTCTAGGGTGATATGGACTAATTCTTACCTTTTTGGTACCTATAAAAGCATACTAGTTATTTGGTTGTGATATGGAATCTTAGCTTTGATCACGTGAAGTTTTCTGGAAAACCATAATTTATAAGGAATTGTTCCCATAAGCATTTGACAACAGTGCTGGCTTTTCGGTCTTTAGTTGGTATGGCTGCTACATACCAGGTGAACTGATCAGTATTCACAAGTATGTCCATGGTGTTTTTACTGTCAGGTTCAAAAAGCTATACAAACTAACTGCATTGGCTTGGTGGTTTGAATGTTGACAAGGTGAGTGGCTTTTTCACGCTAACATTTCTGTCTAACACATCGGCCACATGACTTCCTATCCACACCAAGAAACCTTCTTGTCCTATAAAACCTAAACCGCATCAGGTCAAGAGTGTGTTTAATTGTTCCATGTCATCATGGAGATTCTTAATAACAATTGATTGGAATGTCTCAGGCAATATCAATTGAGACACAGTTTGAGAATCACACAGTTGGTTCCTATATATTATACCATTTTACATTTCTAGCTGATTTCACTCTTTCACCATCAACTTAAGATCAGGAGTCTCAATACTGGAATAATGTGGAGCTTGCTCATTTGTAGTCATCATAGAAATGATTTCCCCAATAAGAGCATCAGTTTAAATGACTTGCCATAAGCTTAAGGGTGGAGTGCAAGTGATTTGACCAATGTGAAGGTTTCTGTTACAGACAGCCATAACTGCATCAGTAGAAAGAACTATATGTTCTAGAAAGGATTGTAAGTGATGTGATGTAAAACAACTTATTTGGTTGCTTTCTTCTTGTGATGATGGATAATAAATTATTTGACTCTGAGGATAATTTGGGAGACTGAATTCATCCTGATTCTATTTTTTGGCTTGATATTTGATACCAAAACTGAATGTTGTCAGATCATACAACCAGAGATACTTGCTGCATCCAACTTTCCTAAAGTACATGCATACGTTAAAGGATTACTTTCAGTGACCACTGTAAAGATATTAACATAAAGGTAGTCATGAAACTTCTCAATATCTTCCCATTTTAATGCCAAGAATTCTAAGTTATGTGCTGGTTAGTTTGTTTCACTCTGTGATAAGCCTCTGCTGGCAAAGACATGTTTCTCTGTCTCGCTCCTGATATAAAGTTGTTTCCAGTTCTGTGATGTTAGCATCATTATGAAGCACATAAGGTAATTTGGGGTTGACAAAACCCAAGACTGTGCTGTCAATTTGTTAATGATTGGCTCAAAAGCATTTTGACATGAAAGTATCCAGCAATCACTAAATCACCAAACAATTCTTTGGGGTTAAAGTACTTGTGGTTACCCTTGGATTTGACCTTTGCACTTTTCTGCAAGCGTGGATAGTTATGATCATAAGTTCATTTAAGGTTTTCACAATCTTAGAAAAGTCCTGAATAAACCATCGGTATTAACCTGAAAATCCCCAAATGGACCAAAGCTTTTTAAGGTTCTTCACTACTGGCCAAGTAGTTAATGCACTAATTTTGTTAGGATGAGTCTGAACTTCTATCCTTGAAAATATAGCATATTCCCTAAAGAGCTTACTGAAGTTAGAAAAAAAATGTACTGTACTTGTCTGGAGAGAGTCTAAGACCATTCTCCCTAAGATATGCCTGAGTACGTGTAAAAGTCAGGCTTCTTGTTTCTCCAGACAGCTACAGCACACAATCAGATCCTCAAGAATTCCTTTAGTCTTCCTTTAAGTTAATATTTCCCGGAGTTGGTTATCATCCATTGTGAGAAATGGATGTCTAGGATGGAGCTCCACTGACAGCGGTGTTATTTTTGTTTTTTTTTTTTAAATATCATTCTGAGGTATGGTGTATTTAGTCAACCCAAGAGGATTTAATTAAACGTATATTAAAGCATGAGCAGAAGATCAAGGGTTCAGAAAGAGAAGGAAAAGACAGCTAAAGCTTCATCAAAGACTAAACCAATCTCAAGGTCACAATATGGCCTGCCAAAGATTGACTTAGAGAGGGGCGAAAGAATGGATCTGCTAGGACCTCGTGCTGCAGCATTGGCTCCAGTCACGAGCAAAAGATGGAGCAAAACTGCGAGTGATGTGGTCAATGAGAATTCGCTGATCTCTGGCAGGTTATTGAAATTGAGCATGGCTTCTCTGTCCCTGCTGTCAACTACTACCAATTCCCCCAGTGAGTCAATGGTATGAATTCCAACCAGCAGCTCTGTCTTTGGAGCGTGCAGAAGATGGAACCGAAATCTCCAATTCGAATGCAATGATTGCCACACAGGGGGAATATAAATGATATAAAAAGTGACATATAGAAGGATATAAATACATAAAGAAGGACATACATAAGAGAAATGACAAGCTGTTTCGGGATATAAAAGAACAGGAGGTACATTTAAGTAATAACTTAAATGAAATTAGAGTACTTTGTCCTCACCATGAAGATGTTAAACAAATGTTTAAGACTCGTATTGAAGAAGATGAACTATTGACATCCACCACTGACAAAAAACAACTGCTGTATAATCCAATTGCAAACTGCTCGGTGAAAAATTAGCTATAGAAGGAACAACATCAGAATCGAAAGTCTCCTTGAAAACCATGTAAATCCAATCCCCATGAAATTCATAGCTGAACTATTCTCTAAAATAATTGGAGAGAACTTCAAATTGGACACTGAGATCTCCGCAGCTTACTGTATACATGGATTGAATGCCTTAAAACTGAGAAGCCTGATTGTCTGTTTCAACAAACTATGGGTTAAAGAAAAATTAATGTTGATTCTCAGATAGAAAGAGTAGATTATATTTGAAAATAACTGCATTCGTATTTTCCTAGATTTCTCTCTTCCAAAAGCTGCCTAACGAGCCACATTCTACAGCATTAAGCAGTGCTAATGCAAAGTCAAAATCAGATATAGCCTCTTGTTTCCTGCAAAACTGACAGTGATTTTTGAAGAACAATTCTACATGTTTAATTCTCCTAAAAAATCAGAAAAAGAGCTAGAAAGACTGATCCCAACATCTTTTACAACATACATGAGTTATAACTTGTCCTGGTAATGTAAAGAAGATTTTTCTTACAACTTGCTCTATTTGTAAAGCAACATTTGCTGTAACTATATATTCTATTTCATTACTGGACACTTTTTTGCTTTTGTTTTCTTTTTCTCTTCAATTATAATATTGAAATTTATTTTATGAAATATATGTATATTTTGGTAATCACTCATTAACTAGTCATTTATATTGGTATTCACTTTTTTTTTGCACCTAAGGATCTCAGTTTCCAAGGGGACTACTTAAAATAATACCCTAAGTTTACTGCATCTGGATCATACTATCATAAGATATCTCAATTTTTCTTTTGACTACACAGCTGTTGGGGGTTTGTTTTGTTCTGGACGTGCCCGGTCTCTTGACATGTCAAAGAAACTGGGACTTTGCAAAGTTTGGTCTACCTTTACATGGGTAGGCAAAATTGGGGAGGAGAAAAAGAGAGCAAGTTACTTCTTATTTATCCTTTTTACCCCCAACAACTATATGTGTCATCATGATAATAGGCTCGGTAGCCATAATACCTGGCAACAATATGAAATCAAGGTTAATGCTACTGTATGAAACAATGCACTACCTTTACCTAGCAATGTTTCTCAGACCAAACAGTGAACTTTGTGAGCTGGAATGTCAAAGGTCTCAATCATGATCTAAAGAGAAAAAAAACTATTTTCTCACCTAACAGGTCTAAATGCCAAGATAGTACAGTGGAACCTCGGTTCACAACCATAATTAGTTCCAAAACTCTGGTCGTCAACCGATTTGGTCGTGATTTCCCCCATAAGATTGTATGTAAATACAATTAATCCGTTCCAGACCATACGAACTGTATGTAAATATATTTTTTTAAAGATTTTTAAGCACAAATATAGTTAATTATACCATTGAATGCACAGCGTAATAGTAAACTAAATGTAAAAACACCGAATAACACTGAGAAAACCTTGAACAACAGAGAAAACTAACACTGCAAGAGTTCACGCTGTAGCGCTACAAACCGTTCGCTAAAAACACTTTTTTTTAATGAGTTTTAAGCACAGGGAAAAAAATGAACATTTGAAAAATCCGTAATTTAATAAACCACCAAGAAAAGTAACATTGCAACAATGCACGCTACAAACCGATCGCTGTAAACAGAAGTGAAGTGGAGGTTAAAATCCAATAGAAAAAAGTCTTCATTAAATGCAACGAGGTTAAAACAATGCTCGGATCTGTCTCTTTAAAAACAAGCCTTATGTGTCCAGCCGTCTCTCTCTCTTTCTCGTGTGTGTGCGTGCGTGCATGTGTGTGTGTGTGTGTGTGTTGTGTGTCTCTCTCTCTCTCCCACTCGCATGTGTGTATGTGTGTCTCTCTCTCTCCCGCGCACGTGTGTGTGTGCCTCTCTCACGTGCATGTGTGTATGTGTCTCTCTCACACGCGCGCACGCGCGCGCATGTGTGTGTAAGTCTCTCTCGCTTGCGTGTGTGTCTCTCTCGCTGCACAGGGAGAGACTGAACACGTGCGGAAATCATCGGCGTGCACAAATCGAAAGGGAAACTGGCTTGTTCGTATACCGAGTCTGTGGTCGTGAACAGATGCAAAAGTTTGGCGAATTTTTTGGTCGTAAACCGATTTGTACATGTTCCGAGACGTTTGTGAATCGAGGTTCCACTGTATTTTTACAGGAGGCTCACTTAATAAGGACCAGTTTTGGTTGCAAAGAGATTGGATTGGACAAATTTTTCACTCCAGTTATACAAAGAAAACTAGAGGTGTAGAAATCTTAATACACAAAATAATCTCATTTGTAGTATCATACATGATATCGGATCCTGAAGGGCGATATGCCATGGTGATGGGCAATTTATTTCAATCTAAAGTAATTTTTAAAAAATATCTATGCACTTAATGTGGATGGTTGATATTTTATCCAAAATGTGTTTGCATCTATTCCTAATGTGAACACTAATAAAATTATAATGGCTGGAAAATTAAATTGTGTTTTAACTCTTTCAGGGCCAATGTCGACTTTTGTTGAAATTCAGAGGTAGAGGGCGGTTATCAGCTGTAAACTGTGACAAAACTCAAACTGTGACAAAACTCAACCTTACGTTTATGTTTGACTCACTTTGCTAGAAGGATAGTTAAGTAGAGTTGTTGATTTAACCTCGACTCCCTACATGTGTAGTGAAGAGCAAAGAACCTCTAAAATGGCATTGGCATCTGGCAAGAGACTAAATACACCACGGACATTTTACATATTATCACTGAATCGGACTATGACTTGTTGGACTTGGAATTTGATGCAAGTGATCAGGATATGGACATCAAAAATGAAAGTGAGGGACCAGCATCAGCTGATCAATCCCCAGTTGATCGTTTGTGTAGCTGATACACCTACAGCAGCATTCGCCTGAGAGGACCACCACTTATGATGACAAGAGGTACAACCCATATTGCGTCACACTGCGACTGCCACCGCTACCCACCAGCTGTGCGAAAACAGCCAGCCCACCGTGCATTCCTGCTGGCCATCAAGGTGCCCCTGCACAGCCACTGATGCCAAAGTTTCCGAACATGCACCAACAGCAGCCACAGCACGTAACAACAGATGTTTTATGTTGGAATCATTGCTTTGTGTGCTTTTCAAAAAACTGAGTTTTTTGGAAAAAATATTCAGCCCTAAAAGAGTTAATTTCAGACATGAATAGTTCTTCAGCTAGAGGGGTGATAACACCTAACACTACAAAAATAATCACACAGTTTGTAATGGATCATAACTTATCACACCCATGGATTACTCGAGGATTCATTACTTCTTTATAGATAATAATTTGTTGCCCTCTATCAAATCCTGCAAGTACGACGCTATTGCTATATCTGATCATGCCCGTCTGATTATGGAGCTTAAGACACTATTCCCTACAAGCTAATCTCATAACTGGCATCTTAATCCCCTGTCATTAGCTGATGAAAACTGTACAGAATTCATCTCTGAGCAAATTGATTATTTTTTAGAGACAAATGCATCCTCAGAGGTCTTTGCCTTTCTTAAAAGGACAGATTATTTAAAATCTTTCCCACAAAAATAAATTGGAAACCTAGAAGGCATCAGAAGTAATCAATGAAATTTCCAAAATAGATCAAGAATATGCCAGGTCTACAAATGAGGCACTTTATAGGAAAAGACAGGTTATGTAATCAGAATTTAACCTCTTGACAATAAAAGAAATGTAACAGCTCATCTTTAAGCCGCGACATCAATACTATGAACAAGGAGAAATCCACAAGCAGGAAGTTCGCAACGCAGTAATAGAAATTACCAACACGGATGGAGATAAAAATGTAACCCACACATTTACAGAATACTATAAGTCCTTATATTCTACCCAGTTTAAAGATAAGACACAATCAAATGAGTTTTTTTATTGTATTACAAATACCACAAGTAGATAATCTTCGTGCAGTGGAATTGGATAAACCCCTGACACTCTCAGAATTACAAGATGCTATAAACTCATTCCAGTGTGGGAAAGCAGCAGGCCCTGATAGACACCCAGTGGAATTTTATCAAAAAAATTAAAATAAGTTAGCTCCACTGTTATTATCAACATTTATTGAGCTAGAGTCAAAAAATTCTAACTCAAACTTTTTGCCAAGAATTAATTTCCATTTTCCTAAAAAAAATAAGGACTTACTACAATGTGCATCCTACAGACCAATTTCACATTTCCAAATAATGATGTTAAGATAGTTCTAGCTAGAAGGATTGAAAAAGTGCTTAAGAGTAGACACTTAGTCTCTATCTTCCATATTTGTTTAATGAATTATACTCACCCATAAAATCTAACACACCAGAGATCTTATTATCTTTGGATGCAAAAAACCCATTTGACATGGTTGAATGGGACTACCCATTCACCACATTGCATAAATTTAGGTTTGGCCCAAATGTATGTGCATGGATCAAACTACTCTATACCAGTCCAGAAGCCTCTGTTTGTATTAACAACATTATTTCAAAATACTCGACAAGGATGCCCCCTATCACCATTGCTCTTTGCAACTGACACTGAGACATTGGCCATTCATTTTGAAATGTATCAGGCACAAATGGGGATTAACAGAGATGGACTTGAACAGAAAATACCACTATATGCAGATGACATGGTACTGTATATACGTGACCCACAAACTGCTGTACCAGCAGTCCTCAATGGACTAGCAGATTTTCAAATGATATCTGGACTCAAAATCAATTTGAATAAAAGTGTGCTCTTTCCAATTAACTCTCTACTATACAATATTAGACGGGACACTGTCCCATTCATTTTAGCAGATCAGTTCAAATACTAAAGGGTAAACATCACAAATAAATATAAAGATCTTTTTCAACAAAAGTTTGCTATCTGCATGGAAAAAATTAAACAAGAGATGGATAGATGGTCTACCCTCCATCTTACCTTAGCAGGGAGAATTAATACTATCAAGATGAACATTCCTCCCAATCTTCTATTTCTATTGCAGAGCACCCCCATAACCATCAACAAATTGTTCTTTAAGAAATTAGATTCAATTATAACCTCATTGACTTGGAATTTGAAACAACCATGCATCCAAAGAGTGAATCTACAACTAACTAAAGCAGAAGAAGGCATGGCATTACCGAACTCAATATTATTACTGGACAACAAATATACAAGCTATAAAGTCCTGGGGCTTCATGCATAATGCAGTGCGTAGAATTCACACTAAAACATGGCGTAAGGACAAAAACAGAAATGTGCGTACGCACAAAAAAATCCAGATGCATAAATCTGTGCGTTCGCCAACTTCCACATTCTTCTGCTCCATAAATCCCAGTCAGCATGAAAAGTAACACACATGCATGAGCCTGCGTCCCCACCCAAACCCCTCCCAGAATTACGCCTCTTTGAATATGCAAATAAATATAAATAGCCCTTAAGCTCAGTGTTCTGTGAAAAGGCAATTGCAAAAGCACAAGGGGGGTGGGTGATAGAAGAATTTCAACGAATACCAAGTGGAGGCAAGGAAAAACGTACTATTTGTTGGTTTAAACCGTGTCCTCCGTACCTTGTTTAATTATTAATAATATAGATTATTTAAATGAAGTTAAAGTTTTATCTATATAATATAATAAACATACTTTGCTGCATTTCATCTTTAAAATGATATTGTCATCATATGTAAATACGTGCTTTATAAAGTGGCTCAAGTTGTACAATATTATAACTGTATCGCAAGTTTACAGTGAGGTAATTGTACTGATAAGTACAAACAGTTTTACAAGGAGCACTTGATGGACTGATTGATTGCGTTTATAGTTCTTGGGATGAAACTGTTTCTGAACCGCGAGGTCAGTACAGAAAAGGCTCTGAAGCTTTTGGCACATGAGAGCAGTTGAAATAGGCAGCATGGCTGAGACAATGTGTGCTAGATGCTATATACCGATAATTCTCTTTCTGATCTGCTGCTGTAGATCTGTGATTCTACACTCACGGATACAGTGATATAAATACTCTAAGTGGTGCAGTGAGAGTAATATGGAAAAAGATGATCCGCTGTGGCAAGTCCTAACGGGAGCAGCTGAAAGAAGAAGAAGAAGGTGCAGTGAGAGTAACAATGCTAAAGCAGCTATGGTATTTGGAATAGTTTGGCCATTCCGTGGACCATTAAATTGTTACAGGTTAATTACGAGATGCCTTAAACTAATAAACAATATACAGTTAATTTCAGTGTACTGCATATGATAAAGTCGCGTCATAGATGTGGTTCTAAAAAAGAAAGGGAAACCACACTGGAACAAAAGCACTGTTTTGACACTGGGTGCCTCCAGTTTCGCACAGCAGAGTTTTAGCTAGCGTGAAAATGTGCGTGGCTTTACGCCAAGTTTAGGTTTTATACATCGAGATTTGAGCGTGGAAATGGACTTACGCAACATTTTTGTGCGCACGCACTGTTTATTCATGAGGCCCCTGGACAACGGCACAAATTGATGAATATAAACTAACCTTGTTTGCAATACAAATAAAATCGTGCTGTTCTTTTTATATGCCTACGTTGTTCCTCAGTATATACAAATTATTGTCATTATACTAATGCTACTAAAAGGCATATACTCAGAATATGGAACTAATGCAGGAAGCACTTTAAGATAGAGTAGTTCTTGGCACCTTTACATGAAAACTACCTTTGTCTTCCCTCTCAAACCTACACGGTATTTAATATTTGGAAAACATCCAGGGTTAAAACACTTAGAGATTTGTATATAGATAATATCTTTGCATCTTATGAACAATTACACTTAAAATTTGACTTCCTATCAACACAATTTTTCCACTATTCCCAAATCAGAAACTTCACTTAAAAGAACCTTCCCAATTTTCTTCACCTCCCACCCATTTCTGTTCCAGAGGCAATACTGATCATTGTTGAAGACTCAGACAGCATCTCAATAATAAATCAAAACATTTTTAAGTCTCTTCCTTTCAAGCATTCCAGGATATGATGGGGAAAAGATCTTTCTCTTAACATTTCAGAAAAAGAGTGGAAGGCAGCCATGCACAGAATATACTCCAGGTCCATATACGCAAAGCATTCAGTCATCCAAATTAAAATCTTTTATCAAGAACATTTATCTCATTTAAAATTGTCTAAAATGTATCCAGGGCAAGATTTAATTTGTGAACGTTGCAATCTAGCTCCACCCTCACTGGGCCACATGTTTTAGACATGCACCAAATTAAAATCACTCTGGATGAAATGCCTATTAGATAGCCTTGGTGTCATAAAATCACTCCCAACTCATTAAAAGCTGTGTTTGGTGTACTCCCAGATGGGCTTAAAGTGGAGAAGCATAGATTGATTATAATTGCCTACACCACATTATTAGCACACCATTTATCTTGCTTAACTGCAAGAATCCTAGCCCACCTGTTATAAACCAGTGGGTAACTGATGTTCTATACTATTAGAAATTGGAAAAAAAATAATTCTCACTTACAAGATCTGTTCAAAACCTTTTTTAAAATATAGGAATATCACAGAAAAGGACATTCTCATTTCTTTGTTGTTTTAAAAGATTTGCTCTTGTTATAGGCTCTCTTCTTATCCTCTCGGGCAGGGGCTGAATTCTGGTTTGTCACATTTGACATGATTGTACAGAATGTAGTTTTCTGTAAATAAAATCAATAAAATTATAAAAAAATATACTCCCAGACATACAAATGCAGTCCTGGGTTGGTCACACTCTTCCATTTCAATCTGATAATGTCCAGATTTCAGATCCAATACTGAAAAATGTGAGGCAGAGAGTGCAGAAAATATTTCCTCCAAATTTGGCAAAGCATAAGCATCTTTAACCGTTGTTTAATTTGTGATAGCCCACACGTAGTCTGACATCACCATTTTTTTCAGACAGTAACTATGGGAGATGTATATGGAGACTCTCGTACTGTATTACTCCAGCTTCAAGGACAGTTTTGAGATGCTGTGAGATAGTTTCATAGTCACAAGGTGTATAGGTCTTGCTCTCAGTTTAAAAGGTGTTTTATCATTAAGCTTAATGCAATGCATAGCCTTAGCGGCAGGAACATAATCTAGGTCATAAAAAGAAAAAACATCATAAAATTGATTGAGCTTCTCAGTAAATCTGAGTTTCCATTCCTCTGACAATGTTGAACATCCAAAATCAAAGTTCAAATTTGAACTTCCGGCAGCACTCTGGGGTTGAGAAGATAAACTAAAGCATTCAGACTTAAAAGGAATTGCACAATCTGAAGGAGATTTGGAAACTACATCACTAAGTACACTTAGTTGAGCAATATCACAATTCCTGGGAAGGGTCACCTCATAATCAGTTTAATTTCTGACTCACATTGACAACTTGTAAGAAAGCTGACTTGGAAGGGTAACAAAGCATTTGTCCACAAAGACCCCACCAGGTAAGGATGACATTGAAGGATGCTCGAATATCACATACCTTTCACTTTGGACAGCACTAAAACTCATATTGCCTTCAATAGCAACTTTCCATCCTACCAAGATTACAATGATTACCTTTTCCTTTACTTTCATGGTCAGAATACCAGCATGGCCACTTATGCGCTGTTTCTTACGAAGTGCAAAGGGTTTAGGAACTTGTCAGTAACCATAGGTAGATAATCTTGTTTCCGAAACATTCCTACCAGAATACTGATTTCACAGCACATTAAAAATGTTGGTGCCAATCAAAAAAGGAAAACTGCTGCTGACACGAATGTCAGGAAACACTAAGGCTAATGTAGCTACTGTAGGGTCAATCTCAAAGAGGTCTTTCAGAAAAGTCACATCTTCTTCAACTTCTAATAAGCTAGTAGTGGATTTGATGAGTAGGTCGAACAATTTAGTTTTGTAAAATGACCAAAATATGGTAGTCACCTGGGAGCTTGCATCATTTGAACAATTACAACTCACACTAGAAACAATGACTTTTGCACAGGATTTATTGGTGATAAGTCCTTTAGGTAACTTACTTGCATAGCTTCTTCAGATGCTAAAGTAACTTGAGTCACAGCAATTAGTGTGGGACTTTGAGAGCCCACAATCTGCATTCGTCCCTCAAAAGAAACTACCCCCTGTCTAAAGGAACAATATTCGAGGAGCTATTTGGTCTACACTAGGTTGGCTGCCTCTCTCTGTCAACTCCTTTCTTTCTGAGTCTATTATCAATGGGTTAGGCTCACTACAACACATTATTAAAAATTTTCGTCTTCACTGTAATTGAAACAATACCATGGCTTGGATCTGTGCTGAATAGACTTCTCAGATTTGCCATAGGTGATTGGGCATCCACCTTCAGTGTTAGGTTCCCTAACAAGAATGACGCTGCTTTTGTTAACCATAAGCGGTGACATTCTATTAATGCACAAGATAAGACTGACAAATGTCATGGCTCAGACATGATGGTGCTGTACGTGATGGCTCGCTTGTTGGTAAGGTAAGTAGCAGAACCCTCAGTTTTTCATATGGCCTAAATACATCAGAACAATAATCCTTTCACGGTATGTGCCAGGTGATAGTTGGGTACCCATTCGGATAGTAGCGTCTTTCCCCGACGCCAAGAATGCAGTACATATTCTTGTGTGCTCAGTTGCAGAGAGCAACATGGGACTCGATGCATCAGGAGCTAGGTTGCTCTATCAGCCAATGAAGTTCTGCAGAATCATGTTTGTATATGGACAGTACAAGGTTTATTAGCATTGTCCAAATATGGTTGTATCCAGGGTGGCAACCATGGCAGGGTTTGAGGTGCATCCACATACACACATTTACAAGAAGATTTGTGATTTATAAAAGGTACATTTTCTTGCCATATGCATTTTCCTGTTTTTTGTTATAGGCATATTTTTAAGCATGAATCCACACAAAGTTTTATAAATGAGAGAGACAAGAGTCTGCATTCTGTATGATGCGTGGAGCTGTCAGCCTCGTCTGCTGTGTTTTGGACTCCAATATGAAGGCATTGCATTTAATAAAACGTCATCTCAGAACTGGACCCTTGTGTCTGAAACAGCCATGTTTTGAGTTAAGGGTGCAGGGCACCTCCTAAAGGCACAATGTAGAATTCACCATGAAGCTTTTTAATAAGATATATTCTCTAAGTCCAAATGACCATTTTTGTAATTAAATTCAAGAGTTTTATTTTATGTGTTTGAACTTTAGCTTATTTTACATTAAACTTCATTTGCCACATATTTCCCTCTGCCTGAATTCTGCCCAAATCTATTTTCAAAAATTTAACCCCCTTGTTAGTTACATTTGTATCACTCCCATCATGTTTATAAATCAAGTCAGTCTTATCAGGATCTTGACCTTTAAAATCCAAATTCAGAAAATACTCTTTGCAAAATAACCTGTTGCTTTCTGCACTAAAGGTGAATTTGTACGCTACAGCATAAACCCATGCAGCATAAAGACAAGGCTCTCATATGCACCATGAGAGTATAAACATCAGTTTTCTTACTGAACTAGTGAGGATATAGTAGGCTACTTCTCTCAGTTAAAATGTACTCATAAAACTCATATTGTAAACAAAATTGCTTAGGAACCATGCTGTTTAAAATTTCACAATAAATTGTGAAATGGAAGGGGTTTGGAATCACCTGACCAATTTCAGTAACTAGGCAAGAAAGGCTTTGCCAGGAAGGTGACCAACAACCCAATGGTCAGTCTAACAGAGTTTCTTATTGAAAGAATGACCATAATGAGCACTCCATCAATCAGGAGTTTATAGTAGACTGGCCTTAGAGTTTGTCAGTCAACTTTTGAAGGATTCAGAGGAGGAGGAAAAAGATTCTCTGGCCTGATGGGACAAAAACTGGACTCTCTGGGGAGGACCCCAAGCACTATGTCTAGCGAAAACCTGGTACTGCTCATCACCTGCATAATATCATCCCTACGGTGAAGCATCCTTGAGGCAGCATCATGCTATGGGGGTGGTTCTCAGTAACAGGAAGACATGGAGACTGCTTAGAATTGAGTTAGGTAAAGACGAATGCTGCCAAATGCAGAGAGGTCCTTGAAGAAAATCTGCTCCAGAGTGCACACCACCTAAGACTGGGGCAACGATTCACTTTTAAGCACAACAGTGACCCAAAGCATACAGTGAAGGCTGCACTGGAGTGGATCTGGGACAACTCTCTGACTGCCCTTGGGTGGCCTAGCCAAAGACCAAACTTAAACCTCATAGAGCATCTGTAGAGAGACCTAAAGATGGAAATTAACAGACTTTACCCATTCAGTCTAACAGAGCTTGAGAGGTTTTGCCAGGAAGAATGGGATAAACTGTCCAAATCCAGGGGTGCAAAGCTTGTAGAGACTTAACCAAAAAGACTCAAGGCTAGCAAAGGGGTTACTACAAAGGACTGAATTAAGAGTCTAAATATTTATATGAATAAGATATAAAGTTTTGATATTTAACAAATTTGCAAATACTTTTAAAAAAAAATGTTTTCATTTTCTCATTATGCTTTATTGAATGCAGATTGATGGTCAAAAATGGCAAATGAATGCCTCTAAAATTACATCTACAACATACTAAAGTGTGCAGAAAGTGAAGGGCTCTGAATACTTTCTGAATTCACTTCATAACAGAGTTTTCATTGCACACTTTTGTCCCATCTACTGTTACTCCAAATACTGCCATTAAGCAGGTAAGAGTGATTTTAAATCCAAAGCTGTCCAAGACAGATAAACTATTTGAGGAAAAACTTGTGTAAGTGTAGGATATTCCCAAAACATGTGACTTAGCAGTGCAGAGGCTTGATGAAAACACTCTCAGACTGGATATTGTCATGGGTAAATTGTAGATAATTTTAGATAAGATATGTGTGATTAAAGTAACAATTTTTAGTTGCATTTAGTTGCATTAGGGCATGCTAATGCCCTGGTGCATGCTGAAGTAGACTGTGTTTCATGAATCCCTAAATTCTATTACTTTTCTGATATTTTAACTAAGAGATCACCGTGTTATCCTGATGCTCCTGCCTATTACCGTTCTGTGACAAACAGCTCTCATAAGGGAATATTCTGTACCAGCAGCTGGCACTGCCCTTCTTTATGTACTGAACGAATGATCCACTTAGGTCTTGGTCTTTCTTCTGTGCCATCATTTCCTGCCCACTATTGTACTCAGATCAGTTCAAACCAGTAAGTGAATTTTAACTTGTCTATAAGGGTGAAACAGGCACACCTGATCAGGAAAATCAACAAAAAGTCTCATTTAAATTCACAAGTAACATAGCAGTAGTAATTTAATAATAGCCAAGCAAGTATATACTAATATACTAATTTCCTTGTAGTTTTTACTTTTGTTAAAGCAAATGTATTCAACCTACCTTTACAGACTGTGATGTTACTTTTATCTTTTTTTTTTGCATATGAATAGCTTGTGCAGAGCAGAAAGCTACATTACTGTATATTACATTGCTCGTTATAGAAGCATTTAAAAATTAAAATGTTTCTTTAATTGAGATACTAAAGAGCTGCATCATTGTGCACCCACAAAGGAAGAAAAGGCAAAGGATATTCACATGAAAAGAAAAGAAGGTTAAAGACAGAACAAGTTTGATATTTGGCCTTCATTAGTGTTGAAATAACCTTTACTGTTCTCTTCATTTATATTTCTTTAGTTATTTGACACAGACACCTTCCTTTTTGAGTTTACATTAGAACAATTATGACAAGAGCAGGCTATTCAGGCCAACAAGCTTCTCTATCATATTCACATAGACTGTCTAAAATGACAAGTTGAGATTTGAAGGTCACTAAAGCACTCTCAACCACACTACTAATTTATTCCATGCGTCTTATTTGCATGAAGAAAAACTTACTAACTTTCTGCAAAATCTGCCCTTAACAAGTTTCCAACCATGCCCCAGTCTCCTTGTTGAAGAATTTCTTTTAAGTAACAGCTGGGGTCCAGGGTACTAATTCACTTAATAATTTTAAACACTTACATTTTTAACTTCTTTATCTCTGTTTACATAAACTGTAATGGTTCGCTCTCTCCTCACAGCTCATAAATACCTTTCAGTCATGAAATCAGCCTAGCCACTCACTGGACTTTTTTCTAGCTCTTTATCTTTTTTGTAATGTGGGGACCAAAACTGAACACAGTAATCCAGGTGAAGCCTCAAAAGAGTGTTATATAGAGTAAGCAAAATGTCCCTTGACTTTTACTCCACACACTGTTCTACAAACCAACATCCTATTAGCCTTCTAGATCACTTCTGTGTACTTCTTCATGTAGAAGGTGATGAGTCCACTATGACTGCTATGCCCTTCAAATACTTCAGGTTTCAGACCTCCCACTGTGTATTCAGATCCAAAATTTCTGCTCCTTATGTGTAATATCATTTATTGACATTAAATTGCTTCTACCACAAATCTAGCCAAGACTATAGGCAATACAAAGCCAACTGTAAAAATGTAGCTGATTCTACATTATCTGCAACAGATGATGATAATAATAACAGCAACAACCACCACATTAGATAATAATGTGTTTTCCCTGAGGAAATGAAAATAAACACAAATTATTTTATGTGTGTTTTCACCGTTGACTAGCTGATAGAGTACAACTAACTGGTTTAAAGTAATGCCGTGCTTATGGGTAACAAAACAGGATGGGGTGGTTTGCATTGTCAAGGTTTGTAACACAAGAATAGCCACAATGTGGTTGAAGAAATTATATACTGAGGCTTTTCAGTCCTGTCAACAACTCCAGAAGTATCCAGGTGACGTTTAAGCTCTACAAAACAGCAAGACCTTGTTGGACACATATAACATTGGAACTGATGCCTCTGGACATTATGCACCTCCAACATTGTGCTTTGTGTCCTATAGTTTCTTCCCAATAGCATTGTTTGTGTGCACTCAATTTCCCTAAAAAAATATCTGGGTAAATTTCATTTTGTTTGTTATTGCAGGTCAACGGTCTCCTACTAAAGTTTAGCAACACTGGTGATGAGGTGCTGCAGAAGATGACACCTCTGGCACACGATGTCCATGAATATAAATATCCAACAGTTTGATTCTGCAATAGGTAAATTACTAATTTACTATTTTTCTTTTTAGTAATGCTTTCATTAAAATAACTATACTTAATACAATTAAATAAATATTTTTGGATGTGACAATATCAAACCTGTGTGGACGCGGCCCAGACACAGACAGGCAGACATGTTGTTAAACACCACTACACGTTTATTTACACTATTTACAATAATTTCAAGTGCACACACGAACCCCCACACAGTCCTGGCCACACAATGCCTTCCTCTTCGGGCCGCCTCCACTCTCTTTCCTACTTTGTCCTGCTTCCACCCGACTCCAGCCCCAAATGAAGGGAGACGGCCCCTTTTATTTCATCCCGGATGGGCCCCAGGTGTTTCCCAGCACTCCTCCCTGGACACGCCCCAGTGTGGCGGAAGTGCCGGCTGTTCTCCCGGAAGCTCTCCGGGTGTCCCTGCTCCTCTTCCCCCCAGCACTTCCTGGTGTGGTGGAAGTGCTGAGGTCCAGGGTCCCCAAGGCATTGGGGCATCCCCTGGCGGTGACAACGGGTCCCTACAGGGTTGGGCTTCCAAGCCCTCTACCCGTGGCCCCCAAAGCAACCAGGATGGCGGCCCCCACGTGATCCAGGGCGGGCATAGACCCTCTTCCGGTCCTTCAAGGCGTCCCGGCCGGGTCGTTGCCCCTGGCATCCCTGACAGTGCCCCACAGCCAGCGAAGACCACTCGGGAGGAGCGACACGTCCCGCGAGGGCAGCTTACCCCCGAAGCGGGTCCTACTCCTGGGCAGCCGAGGTCCGGCCCTGTTCTCCCAACAGGGATAGGGGCAGAGACGCCACCTGGACACCACCACTTGGTGTCCTCCTGTGCCTCGCACAGGCTGCGCTCCCCCCTCTTACCGGCACCCCGGGGCCCACTCCTTCAGCACCCCATCCGAGGTTTTCGCGCCCCTTTGGTTGGAGCCACTTGCTTCCTCGTAGCCTCCTCCAGCCGTGGCGGCACCCGCAACGCCAGCGGAGAGTCCTTCCAGCAGACAGCCCGTCTCCTGAGGGCAGGTTCCCAACGAAGTGGGTCCTACTGCTTGTCCGGGGTCCGGCCCTGAAACAGACAGAAACAAAGGGGCAGAACCGCTGCCTGGACACCCTTCCCTGGCGTCCCTCTGTGCCACGCACTGGCAGCGTTCCCCCCTCCATCCGGCACCCCAGCACTTCCCTGTTCGGCACCCCCTCTGCGGGTTCTGTGTCCCTCCTGTCGTTGTCACAGACGGTACCGCCTGCACTCCTTTCCTCTCCGCTGACCTCAAGGGTTTCCTCTGCCCCCCCGCAGAGGGCGGCCAGCACCAAGACGTGTGCACCCAGCACCACATCCCATCCTATCAGAGGAACCGGCATTCACCCCTCGATTCCTCCTGTCGCTCTGGGACGCCCTGACGGTCTGAGTCTCCTTATTGGAAAGAAAGAGACTCCTTCCCGTCTGCGTCCCTGTAGAGCGGCGCGAGGCTGCTGCCGACTCGGGGAAGACGGCGCTAGGACCTGGGGCACTCAACAGCCTTTGTCCTGCCAGCCCTCTCACTATCTCTCCCCTCACCGCGCGCACAGCCCCCTGCGCCGCACCCACTGTCGGAGGACTGCTTACTTGTTGCTGATCATTACAATCACAGCCGTTTTCAGCAGACCTCCTTCATGCTGTACGGGGACGGCTGTACTCACCTTCCCCGGCAAAGACAGGAAGTTAACCGACGCAGAGCCTACCTGTCCGTCAGCCCCAAACGCCGGCAACTTCCTGTGGGCCTCTTCCTCCGGCCCAATTGGGTCTCCCCCCGGCACGTGATGGACATTCCTTTGTCCCGCCTCTCTCCAGTCATCGGCAGGCACGCAAGACACACCATTCAATCGCGTGCCTGTCAGGGGGAGGGACTTCTGGTCCGCGGCCATTTTGGCTCACCTCCTGCGGCGGCGACGTGCTTGCCGGCAGCCTTGCTGTTCCTGGTGCCTCTCGAGTTGCAGTGTCTCCTTCTCCACAGCTCCCGAAGCTGCCGCCGTGCTGTCGAAGCCCCGCAGACCAGCATGCATCCGCCACTGACGCGGATCCAGGCAACCCCTGACTGAAAGATAGAAAGCACACCCAGCCCCCATAGGCCGGCTGCCAATAGGCAGGGAACTCACCTCCCGGGTCCCGTCTAACCGAGGAGACGTCCTCGGCGTGGCCTCCCTAAACACGATGACGTCCCGGGAGCCTCCAGCAACGACGCACCCGCAGGAGCTTGCTGCAGTCCCGCTCCACACGCCGTCGACCCGCCTCAGGGGAAAACAGCTCTCCTGCGGACCCCTGGTGGTCCATGCGGTACTTTTACCCCGTGGGGCTGTGTGCACGCCGCTCCCGCGGCACGTGGGTGGGGTCCCCTGCTGCGCCGGGCCATCCACAACAAAATTTCTAAACTCAGGTCCCCGTCTTGCACCAGACGGAGCATCCTGCCGGCTACGCCAGATGTGGACGCGGCCCGGACACAGACAGGCAGACATGTTGTTAAACACCACCACACATTTATTTACACTATTTACAATAATTTCAAGTGCACACATGAACCCCCACACAGTCCTGGCCACACAATGCCTTCCTCTTCGGGCCGCCTCCACTCTCTTTCCTGCTTTGTCCTGCTTCCACCCGACTCCAGCCCCAAATGAAGGGAGACGGCCCCTTTTATTTCATCCCGGATGGGCCCCAGGTGTTTCCCAGCACTCCTCCCTGGACACGCCCCAGTGTGGCGGAAGTGCCGGCTGTTCTCCCGGAAGCTCTCCGGGTGTCCTTGCTCCTCTTCCCCCCAGCACTTCCTGGTGTGGTGGAAGTGCTGAGGTCCAGGGTCCCCAAGGCATTGGGGCATCCCCTGGCGGTGACCACGGGTCCCTACAGGGTTGGGCTTCCAAGCCTTCTACCCGTGGCCCCCAAAGCAACCAGGATGGCGGCCCCCATGTGATCCAGGGCGGGCATAGACCCTCTTCCGGTCCCTCAAGGCGTCCCGGCCGGGTCGTTGCCCCTGGCATCCCTGACACCAGATTCATTTTTGTGTAAGTAAGTCAGGAAGATATACTTATAAATGATTTTTAATGATGACCTGTAAATCATTTCACAAATTCTGGATTGAGTCTGTATCTTTTAAGATAAAATATTAGACATTAAAACAGAATTAAGCACTCTTGTAATATTGTGTGGACTTTCTTTGCCATACTCATTATTCATGCCCGGATTTCACCATCTTTTATCTGGCTAGCTATAATAAAATCATGATCTTGATTCACTACATGAATCCCAAGTCAGTTCAATCTGCGAGTGTCCAAGTGTGCCTATTTTAAATTCGCAAACCACAAAGCCTTCTTAGGTTTAGCAGAATGCTATCAGAGGTTTATTATACATTTTCTCTACAAAATTCCACATAAACAGTGTGTCCAGTCACAAGATTTTTTCTCCTTAGGATGAAGCTGCTTTCAATGACTTAAAGACAATCTTCCATTTAACAAAGGTCACTCCTAAAAATATACATACCTTTTAAACACTATCAGGTGTATCAGAAATATTTTGTAACAAAAAAGTGAATTGCGGCCACAGAATCAGAAAAATAATAGTAATCTTAGCCACACGAACCCTTGTTTCTCATGTAAGTTACTCGCCCTGCAGGAGTACAAAAATCAATTGAACCAAAAACAGGATTTCTGTCGCCCTAATGGAAGCACATTCACTAATGCAAGTATTGATAGACCCTCTAAGTTTGAGGTGTGGGGGAAGATTTGTGCCAAGGGTGAAACTATTAACATACTCCAAGGAAGATATTGGAACGTGAATGGAATGGGATTCTTTCAGTTTCATCGAAGTCTCTTTCCTTCCCAAACACTTTAGGGGAAATATAAATCCTGCCAGATACTAATTAGTTTGTCAATTCCTAATCACACCTCCAGGGATATCTAGAGGAACCCCAGCACAGTTGTACTAAGGGCAGCTTAGGATTTGGAATGGTATAAGTAAAGTATCTTCACTTACTGGAATAAAATAGCAGCTCAGAGAAAGAATCAAACAGAGGCAGAAAGGGAAAAACAGCAAAAGTGCAGACAAGAAGAAGTTGCTTTTAAGCTGCTGCAATCTTATCTGGCAAGTTTTATTCTTTTAGGGTAAATGTCAAAAACACCTCTGATAAACAAGAGTCAGTTTTTTTTCTGTATTGGCTTTCCCATTCAATGGCATCACATTTTGAAATATTATCTGCCCATAAAATATGGAAGCAATTTCTTAAGTTGGAAGTGACAACTGCGAAAAGAACAGATTTCATACATACAGGCTCCTCTGTGATGTACTTGCATTTGTCAGAATGATTCATCGAAAAGGCACAATAAATGTTTCAATAAATAAAATATACCCCAAACAGCCACAATTAACAGCAACAATTGTATATTCATTCGGAAGTTCACCAGAGGACAAATCCACAGTTTGAATTTCAGTGGCATTCAACAGTAGGGAAGATGTGGCAATACAACTCTCTCTCATGCCTATGCAGCTGTCTGCTGCTAACTAATCTTTACAGCTCATCGATTTGCACACAGTGATGAATTTTAGAAAGGCCAAACAGACGTCACCACCAAACTATTCAGAATTTCTTTGAAATGACACACTTCACAGAAATTGTGTCAGTATGTTAGCCTCAGATAATCAGGCTTAAGAAAAAAAGTGATTTACACAGCTTATTTTACTTTGTGAAAGTCATCAAAATTTTGTTTTTATGAGCGTATTAACCCATTAAAATGCTACGGTTGCCAAGATAAACCATATTTCTTTCAAAAAGAGCTTATCTGTGGACAATATTATGTGATTTTCATTTCTCTGAGAGCAATGTTAAAAACTGTACAATTCAATATGAAAAAATACAGTATTTACCAAAAAATTACCCTTTCCTGTAATAAATCCATTAACATGAAATTCTCAGTTGCCGCTCTAGATATAAAATGCTGCTGAGATAAAAAGGAAAATGTCTAGGAAATAGCTGTCCAGATTGTATATGCAGTTATTGTAGTATTCAAACAATCTACCTCTCCATCTTCTGTGTCACTTAGTACAGTCATGTTCATGGAATGGAAGTAGATTTTTTCTTTAAGTTATATAAAATTATTTATGAGTATAGAAAACTTCTGTATGCAAAATGATGTTGACAGTCTGTCCCTTTAAATGTATCAACTTTTTCAACAGGGGCATGATGGAAGGAGAGCCAAAGGAGGACATACCTTTAAAAATTAGGTTAAACAAATAAATATAAAACACATTATTTATCAAAACTGTTGTATATTGGATGCAGATTGTTTTTTGACAGAAACCAGATAGGCCTCAGTCAATGCGGCTCCAATTCTTTTCTTTCTTTCTTTCTTTCTTTCTTTATTTATTTTATCCACTCTTTTTTTTAAAGGGACAGGGCTTCCAGTTAAGTTAGGGACACTTTGCTTGATTGACAGTATCTGTCAAAGGCAATGAACTCCTCTTAAACACTGTCTTCCAGCTCCTGTGTAAAGTTGTTCAAGGGTGACCCCTCCATCTGTTCCAGCTAATCTGAAAGTCATTTAGCTCGGCTTCCATCATTCATTCTCCATACAGGGCCCAACCTTGTTAACACACATATGCAAAGGTGTCAGACTAGCGACAACTTAAGCTTTGTAAGAAAAAGTTTTATGTGTAACATCTGTTAAAAAGTCTTCTACCAACTTACATAAAATTTAAAACTTGTACTTTAAAATTTTCTATGCATTTATTAAGAAAAATGAATTGTGATTGTTGCTCCAAGATTAAATTGTGCATTGTAAATAGATACAGCTTGCATAAGGTGCTAATTTGAAAATCTCTACTAGAGCATATCAGGTTTATTTTGTTTATTTTCTTAATATACTTACATTTATTTAAAATAATCACATTAATTAATTGAGAGATATACAACAACAGATGGATACATGGATCTTTTCAAGCAAAAGCTGGATCATTAAGGTAAACACCTAAAGATTGGTTTCTACTTAAAATATTTTCATTTTTAATAGCTGCATTCTTTGTGTAGTTCTTTTTTCTTGGTTTTTCAAGATAATGCTATTTGTTCTCTGCTGTGGAGAATTATTTTTAAAATTCTGCTACCAGATATTTCAATGTATGAATATAGTGTAAATGACAAAACAAAGGTATAATATTCCTTATTGTAAAGCAGCATTTTAAGCTTATTTAATGTTGGTCAGAAAAATCTTTCTTGCCAAATGCGAAGTTTTATTACAATAACCCAGAAGCTGGAAAAACACAGATTACGTAATTTAAACAATGATGTACAAACCTGAAAGGTTAAATGGATTAAATACTGTGCAAGTGTATATATGAACATATTACATATAAACACACACACACACACAAACCAGATTGAGCATTTACAGCTAAAACATTGTGTCTTTAACCTTCTTTCCTTTTCATTGTGGAAATAACCATTAACCAGATGCACACTGACGTAGTCCTGCACTCATATGCATACATACTTCAATGATTATCAAATATTTTTGTAAATGACGTTAAAACATAAGGATATACTTACTCATATGTGTATGCACAAACATATAGAAGCACAGTAAACTCTCTAAGTATATATTATTTAATTTTTAAGTTCTGTGAAATACATATTTTTTTTGTAGCATATTATTGTGTGCTCAGTTAATTGTGACAGTGTGAGTGAAAGTATGCCCTGCAATAGACAGAACCCTCCCCATGAAGGGCTGGACCCGGCCTTGTTCCAGATGACAGGGCACAGAGACCATGAATTTGATCATGCAGGTGAAGAAAATGGATGGCTGACAGGGCAGAAAGAAGCACTATATTATTTATTCATATTTATAGTACATATATATTATATATATATATACATATAAATATACACACACACATATATATATACATACATACACATAAACACACACACACACACGTGCGTGTGCATGTATATATATGACATATACATACATAGATGTGGATATAGATATATGATCATATAGATAGATACATATAGTGTAATGTATACACACACATAAAATACTCATTTATACATTACATATAATCTGCACATACATATTTATGAATTTGTGGCCACATATACACACCCACCCACATGCTAGCACAATGAGGTCTGACATAACTGATATGAATTATCATCTACCAAACAACATCTTTTCATTTAATTGCTGGATATAAATTTTGCATCAATGTGAGAGTTGTGAAAAATATGAGACCAGGCAGATTTTCACACCTTTTGTTACTGGACTTGATCCCAGGAGTCCTTCGACCTCTAGGAACTTAAGCAAGCTTAGATCAAGGAAGGATTTAAAAATTGAATTTATTCAGATCAACAAAACCTTCTGTGAGGGGATTTAGTTTCCACAAGCTGTTGCCAAGTTGAAGTCCGCTGTACAGCATGGCCATTTTTATTTATTCAAGTAAACTGATCAAGTAATTTCTTAAAGTAAAATAAAATATGATATGATTTATTTTAGTTACAAGCACAGCATTGCACAAACAAAGCAGTTTTACATTTTCCATAAACTCCAGTTTTTTTTTCTGTATGAAAGAGAATTAAAGTTGATCATTTTTGTTTTTTGCTTCTGATGCAACCCTTCATTGTAAATTGTGCATTTTAGCATATCTCTGAATTTAAAGAAAAATAAAAGAACTCTTTGTTGAGATATAATCTTCTTAAAATATGATTATTGGTATTTATGCATAGTTTCTAAAACAACCTTGACACCTCCTTTGTTTGCCACTAGCAAATGGCCTTAATCAACTCCTTCACACTATGAGAAGAAAAGTTTTCAGATAAAAAGGAGCTGTCTTAATTAAACTCTATAGTTCCCAGTGTTCTTCAGCTCTTAAGAATGTTTTACGGGTGAGAAAAGAAGACGTATTCTTGATCAGCACTTTAATAGTCATGTGTCCATTGGTGCCAGCAGACTGTCCTCTTAAATTCAAAGAGAATGTCTAATAAACTCAGTTTCAAATTAAAACTCAAGGAACTCCTCCTCCACCAGTGTCACTCTTTCTTGTTATTTAGAATGGGAAAATTTAAATAAAGTCCTCTTCAGGAGAACCCTTCTTGCTAATTAAGTTGAGCTCTTTGTTGCAACTCAATATATGGATGGCTTTAGGCATACTAGAAGCTTAAAAGTAAGTGTACAGAAGCTAACTGCAATTTCTTATTTCCAAATGACAAGCTTACATCTCAAAGAGCAAAAAACTGAGTTTATATTTTTAAAAGCACAAGGAATTTCATTGTAAATTTTATTGTTTGATAACAAAATATATTGGCCTTACCAGGAACTGTGCGTTATATTCTAATTATATATTGTACTTATTCATCCATCCATTATGTAACCATCTTTATCCCGTTCATAGTCATCACGGATGGACTCCTTCCTGGTAGAGTTTGGTGTAAGGCAAGAACAATGTCTGATCAAAGCATTAGTCCAACACATGGCACACTCACTCTCACACACGCAGAGGGGAACAACTTAGGCTCTTCTGTATTCTTGCAATGAAAGAGTGTGCACTTTAATTTATTGGAAAAAATCTTAAAAATGATCTGCTCCTCTCTTAAATGTACCCAAACTATGCAGATGATCACCTACTATCTTGGGTTAAAACAACAAAACCTGCAGTTAACCTGCATTTTTATCACTCTTTAATTTAATATTGTTCTTTATCAGTATGCTGCTGCTGGAGTATGTGAATTTCCCCTTGGGATTAATAAAGTATCTATCTTTTTATCTATCTAGACTGTGTTCTCAATATAAATCAATATAAATTCTATTAATCTCAACAAATGTTATGCTCAGCATGGCAGCCTCACAGGTTTCTAATCCCACACCTAGTCATTGCCTGTCTGCATGTCTTCCCCATGTCTGTATGACTTTTCCTCTGGATACCTTCATTTTACACCAACATATCCAAAGACATGCAGTTTTGGTTAATTACAAATCTAAATCCAAGACAAAACATCAGCCCCCTAAACACCAGATTTTTATTCAATGAGATTGTTATACTATGCTATGTATTTGTGGACTTGTTATGTATTTACTGTTATGTTGCCCTGTCCAAATATAGAATTATTATATTAGAGTTCAGCAGTCTGTTATTGTATTACAACAAATTAGAGTTTTTCTATATTTAACCTATATATGTAATGTGTAGAATGTATTTTTCTTAATCAAATATATTAAGAATCTAATCAAACGATTCTCTAATAATACTACCCTCAGTTGACTTTTGTATTTTTCTTTTGATTGTTTTCTCCAGGTTCTGGGAGTGTAGTGAGCAAATAAGTTAAATAGACTGTGTTTTCTGTTCCAATGAATCAGTTCTCCAAACTCGCTTTGTCGATTACAAGCTACAGCAAGTTCAGCCTGACCCAACAGAGCTGGGCACAAAGCACTGAAAAGTATTGAACAGGACAGTGGTCTACTGAAAGAACAGTCATGCACACATAGCCACACTTATCCACACTGGAACAACAAACATCTGACAAGAATTTTAACAGGAACAGGATTCCCTAAAACTTTATAAACATATGATTTTTAGCAATAACTAAGTTTGTAATGCTTATTTAAAACACAATTGTAGTTTGATCAAACATTTTTACACTTGTACAAATAATACAAAAGGTGTGCTACAAAAAATCAAATGAAAATAAAACCAACTTTATTCACTTGCCTCCTTATGGAGAGAGCTGCAGATTAATTTAAGTCATTACTTAAACTGGCAAACATTAGTGGAATTCCTTTGTTCTTTTTTATTCTAAAATAAAATTACTAGACTAATAAGTAAAACTCATGATGCCTATTACTGTTATTCTTTATTTTAGGATATGTCTTTAATGAAATCTATCAACATAAGATATACTTGGCACAAAATGTTCCATCTCATACTGTGCACAAATAAGTGAATTAGTCATTTGCTTTTTCAATAGAAATGACACCAAGTTGTATCTTAATAAAATATTTCACATGCTTAGAGTTGAGAGCTCTTTGTTGATTTTATGTAGTGTAAATTACTGCTCGGCAGGGCGGATGGCCCAGCATGTACAACTGCAGTTTCTCTTACACATGACTCACGAGAAGTCTGTTAGGCACAGCATCAGGTCTGTTTATTTGTTTAGTTCAAGCGACGCCGCTACTGAATCTATTCTGCCTTAACTTACTTTTTTTGACTACAAAGAGTGCCTTAAGCAATCAAATACTTTCAGATGAAAGATGGGAGAAACTGTCAGTATGTAAATTGTCAATGCATATGTGGTTTGCACACATAGGCTCATTTGTTGTTTTCTTTCTTCTTTACCTTTTTTTTTTAGGAAACACAGAAAAAGAAACAATTACTGGCACTACAATGGCGAAAATCCACTAAGCAAACGAAAGAAATCACATTTTCGAGAGAATTACAGAATAATTACACATATGCTTAGATCATGAGCATTCACCGAGACTGACAATATTTTAAGGATTTAAGATGTTGGTGCTCTGGTCGTCTCTAAGAAACCGAGATAATTCAGACATTCAAATGCAAAAGTGCACCATTTGGAGAGTGTAATGCAGTCTGCTGTAGTCACAGTTACAAACTTGGAGAAGGAGTCCAGGACCCAGACACCAGCCACTTAATACCTAAATCTGTTTCCAAATGTAAAGTAGTTAACAAAGGCATGGTGCATTAAGAAAATATGCTACAATCGTGTAAAAATAATTACAACAGGGCTTCATTAGGGAACCTAGAAACCTCCCCATGGGTAATACATTGTTCCTCCAGAGATTCAAAATAAATACATAAACTAAAAAAGCTTCCTTGTGCAATCTCTGGATTTTTGTGGCACTTCTGTCACATTTACATTTGATTGTTTATTTATTTATTATAGTTTTAGTTTTAACAGTACCTTTCTAGTATATTTACAAAAATAAAAAAAAAAATCACTATATACATTCGATTAACAGATTGACAAACCTATTATGATTACTTTAAGGTTTGTGTAATCTAACTACCTGATCAATCTATTTTACCCCAAATATACAATAATCCTCTATATATACTGTGGCTCTACGAGCATGTGTATTTTTAAAAACACTTTTTACCATTTTTATTTAATATTTTTAATTATGGCTTAGTTATTTTTAATTTTACATTTTACCTCTCATAGTGAAGAGATATTTTAAGTATGCCACTATATTAACAAAGCATGGAAGTAACACAGTGGATGAAAATGTGTTAAAAAGAAAAAGAAAATGTCAGTATTTTGTCATGAGCACATACAAGCACAGCTAAAATGGAGCTAAAACATTTGTACATTAAGGAATGGAATTTTACAAATGTCAAACGGCTATGGTAACATTCTATGAAACTGAAAGAAAAGAGAATTGTTGATTATATGACTTCACAAAATGTGCATGGCTAAAACACTTTTTTGGTGGAAAGTGTACATACACAATTATTTTAGACAGAACATGTCACAAATGCACTAGAGAAGAGCCAGTCGACATTTTTACTGAATATACTATACCAAATTCAAGCTTTGAGCAAGCATAATGAAATTTAATTAGATGAGTTTACCAAATCAGGCCCAAGACCAATATTCTGCAGCTTAGCAGATGGATAGATAGATAGATAGATAGATAGATAGATAGATAGATAGATAGATA
>JANRMT010062854.1:11088603-11123519 GCA_026402145.1 Polypterus bichir lapradei
GATAGATAGATAGATAGATAGATAGATAGATAGATAGATAGATAGATAGATAGATAGATAGATAGATAGATACAAATACAACACATGATGATATATTCTTTAATTACATGTTTCAATTTCTGTATTAAATGATAGTTTAGAAGCTTATGATTACTACATGTGTTATAACAGGAATACACATTTTAAACAGTATGAAATTACTGTAATGATCTAACAAACTGGATCTAAATCAGCAGAGCGAAATGCAGCCATAATTAATATGAAGTCAACAGGCGGTTTTTGGTCATTTCAAAAAACAAAGTATATTCATAAAACCTATCTATTATTTATTATATATTTATATATACTGTTCAAATCAATTTCAACTGACAACAATGACACATTGTATTAAGTAGGTTTAAGAAGGTATGCAGACAGACATATTTATTTCTTAATCATCAAAAATTCAATTTAAAGAGTTTACAAAAGCAATAAGAAGTCAAGTTGATATAATGAAAAAAAGTTTAGTTTTTTAATTTTAGCATTTAAAAAGAGGTAAAAAAAACCCAGGCTTTTTAGAAATAAGCCCAATTTATTTTATCACTTATAAAGAACAACATTTCTGTTAAAGAAAGAAGGTGATAATTTGTAAAACAGAGACATGCATGATTTACACTTTCCCAAGAAGCACAGGATTGCATCTCCTCTGAAAAAAATGGCTACCTGAAAGTAATATTAGATTTCACATTCTGAGCTCCTGACATTCATCGGCCCCAGGGATCTAGTCATTAGATACAAACTCCATGAACGTTAATGAGAAAATCTCTGACAACGGCCCAGAAACCAATATCAGCTGTCAAAATCCCACGTTCCCGCTCTTTGCTCTTTCAAGTGCAAAATAACCAATGTCTCAAAATGTGCCAGAAAATAAAAGGGCACACTACCACTGTGGGCTTTGACTTGGGTCTATTCAAGCCTGCAGTACTATGAATACAGCAAATTCTCAAATGAAAGTTTTAATCTCTGCATCACATTCAGTCCAAAGAGAAAAGGGCTTCCTTTTTAACAACTTCCCCCTCAAATCTTTTGTATGGACTTGGTTTTAAAAGTCTTAGATTTTGCTCTGACCCAGCAAGGGTTATTTGCCACAGAAAAGCCAGCAACTAACCCCTTTGTCCAGGGGAACCTTAAAAAGAGAAAGTGTCTGCAGCCAAAAGTAACTCATGCAAAATGGTGTGGAGATGTAGACTAAAGGATTAAAAAAAAAAAGAAAAAAAAAACACAAGACACATCGAAACAGATTGAGTGACCTTTATGTATCTCACCTTTAATCGAGGTGGCTGACCTCCACTGCTAAGACAGTAGTTACTTCAAAACAATGAAAAAAGGCGCACAATCACAAAGTAACTTGTTTTCTTCAGAACTCAAACTGGAATTAGTAGTTTTTGTTTTGTTTTTTTTTTCCCCTAATGCTGCATTATAACATTCCAAAGTTCCCTCCCCTGCTTTTGTATGAAGTCTCCCTCTTCATCCAAAGAAGAGGCATTATTTCATGACTTGCTGAGAATGAGAAAACACTCAAGACCGTTCCCTAACTCTAAAATAAGAATTTCTGTTGTTTTCTACCAGAGCATTAACACCTACATTGTAAGCAGAGAGACAGAGAGCAGTCAGTGTCCACATCAAAAAAAAGGGAGGAAAAATAAACGCCATTCAGTTGAAAGGCAGCTGGAGAAGGGACGAGTTCTGGCTAGTTTACTTGAAATTAATGATGGCACTTTTTAATGTATTTTTAAAGTGAAAATGCACATTAAGATTCATTGGAAAAAAATGCAACTTCGTATGACAATAATAAAAGCGTAATTTTTTTTTTCTTTTTAAATGAGATATATCCTCTTCTTTTCACAATATACTACAACTCAAAAGAATAACTTGACTAATGAGCATGGAACCGGACTTGTTCAAACACAGATCTATTCAATTATAATTGCTCTGAAAGTTTTAAAAGGCATTTTTAATAAAGTTAGAGTTCTCTTGCTACTTTTCTTATAACCCTGTATTGATTTTTTTTCACTTTTTTTCCACTCATTTTGACAGACTGATGAATAAAGTGCTCCTTTCAAAGGCTCCCTTTACAAAGTGGTCAGAGTTCAAAAGGTCCTGACTGAATATTTAGGACCTTTCTGCCCCCAGTCTTGACCGATGGTGGATGAGAGTCGCTATCACAGAGGGATACTGTGGCTGTTCACTTCATGAAGTCTTCAAAAAGATAAAGTGAAGCCTTCCTCCATCATAAATGTCATTACTTTACAGGGGATGATACACCTTCAAGCCTATTGTTTCTCGTGGGATGGTTCAACAACTACAGTTTACTGAGCACTAAACTTCTCAGCAAAAAAGGACTTTTTTAGATGGTGTTTTTGTTTAGACTTGCTTTTATTTAAACCTCAGACCATCTTTGATTTATAAAAAGTACAGACTTGACAACCCCGTTTACTACTATGTCTAATATAACAAAAATATCTAATGTGAACAATACAACAAACTACTAAAGAAATGATAAATGAAACTGAAGAATGCACATGTCTAAGGACACCCTCACAACCTGTCTCTATTTTATTTGTGAATCAAAACTGCTCTGAAAGATGAACTTTTATCATTTGAAAAATATCGGAACATCATAAAAAAATATTTCTTTAACTCAACAAAGCTGTTGCTCTTGACAAATGCATTACTCCTTTTATTTCATGAACCCCACTGGACTCCTAGGTAGCTTGGTGGCACAGTAATTAGTGCTACTGCCTCAGACCACCACACTCCTGGGGTCTTGTGTGTGCGCAGAGTTTCCATGTTCTTCACACGTTTACATGAATTTTACCATTGGTATTCTGGCTCTCTTCACACATTTCAAAGATGTGCATTTTGCGTTAATTGGTTACTGTGAGTGAGTCATTGTGCTGTATGACAGCCTGGCACCCTGCCCAGAGCTGGTGCATTGTTTGCACCCAACGCGACTGGCATGATTCTGGTTTTATTAATAATGTATGTATTGCCTTTGTGCCAGAGTGTTTAAACTCTTCCAGGCCCCAATAAGATCAGAGAGGGTGAACTCTGCAACACAAGATATGGCTTCCCAAAGTGTAACACAAAGGAGAGGATCTCACTTTGAAATCTTCATTGTTTTCGGTTTAAACTGAAATAAGGGATGTTAGGCTTAGCTTCATAATTAAATATTACAATATGCATAAGCATTTTCTTATTATTGACCACTGAATTAAAAGTCAAGCAATCAGGAAATGAGTTTTCAGATTGCAAGACTGAGTTATTATTAGTTTAATTTCATTATTATGTAATTGAATTCTATAAAGTCATAAAGAAATTAGAGCTAGACCATTATATTTTGGTAGAGCTTTGTTATCCATCCATCAGAGTCACTGGGAGCTATTCCAGCAAGACTGGGTGCATGGCTGGATGGATGGGGTCACTCATTCACGACAGGCCAAATCAAAGTAAGCAGTTAGCCCAGCTTACATATGAAGTCCCCAGTGAAAATGAAAAGCCTATGCTAGAAAAAAAGAAAAAGACTGGAGTAGGATTTGAACCCAGAACTCTGAGACAGCAGTGCTAGGGAATGAACCATCAGATCACTGTTTTATTAGATATTTTTAGCATATTGTAAGATGGTATTAGTGTAATGAACCTATGTTAATTGGAATTAAAATGATACACTTAATTCATCCCCTAATTAAGTATTTTATTCAATAAAATGTATTCTGACTTCCTCAATCCCTAGATAATTAACAACATTTACACTGTTTCTAGTGAAACAGGCTACAGCTCCTCACATTTGACCAGGATTATAATCAGGTAGATGCTTCAGCTAAATTCTTAAAGGGGCACAATGGCATAAGCCTTATGTTTTTTAGAGCAGAGGCTTCACAGATCCAGCATGCCGAGTTCAAATCATGCTCAGTCATCTTTCTACTATAAAGTTAGCATGATTTCCCTATGTCCATGTGTTTTTTTTTTCCCATAATATATGTGTGGGCCCTGCAACAGACTGACTTGCATCAAAATGCTGCCAGGATATACTCTGGCTCCCTTAGACTCTGAACTGGGTCGGGATGTCATGTAACTTCTTATTCAATGATCAGTTATCAGCCTAACCATAAATGTTATCCACCACTGTAAAGAGAAACAAGCAACTTACCAACTATTACCTGATTCATTAAACATAAAAGAATTTATTTTATACTTTTGCAAATTATTCTTAATTTAAATAGTAATTGTTAATGCACACTGCAAATAGAAGACAAAATTGATAATGACAAATGTCGAGTTCCTAAACACAGCAAGCTCCAGGAATCTCTCAAAATGCCCACTAGACAGGGAAAAACCATCAAATCCTAACTAGAAACAAAAAGGTTAAATGTAGAATCTTAATAAACAAAATGATTATTACAAAAATGGTCTGTAAAAAGACAATCTCCATAGAGCACAAAATGTAATGCAGGAATTGCCAGAAAAGTCAAATTCAATCCAAGGCAAACAAGTCCCAATACACAATTCAGAATGTGAAGTCAAAAACAGAGCATAAGGTCAGAAAATGAAGAATATTAACAAGAAAGCACAGTTTAATCACAGAAGGCACTCGGAAATGCCAGTGCACTTAATGTATTACAAGGGACTGTGGATTTCCTTCTGCCTTAATGGGGTGAGGGCAGTTCATCAATGGTGATGGGCAGGTGACAGATGGTACATAAAAATACTTCAACATGCAGAAACTAAATACTGTATAATACACAATACTAATAAGAAACACACAATAATGCAAAGCAGTAACATCGTTAACATTATTAACATAAACAATAGAATTACAAATAAACAAAAAAAGGCAAAAAATAATAATTTAAACTCCACCTGAGGGGAAACCCTGGCTGAAATATAACACATATGTTCACTTCATTAAATGTCTATTCTTTATCAAGTGCGCAGTTAGAAGTTGCAAATAATAATCCATTTTGCTTATCTGCTCAGGCACAAATTATATTTAAATGCTGTCACTTTCAATTAATTTCTCTTTTTAATAAAAACAATTTGGGATGTACCTAAGCTCTTAGCAGTGCCAACATGTTTCTCCAAAGGTTCACTGTAACAATTTTTAGTGCCCCATGCTTCTCTACATTAGGACACACTAATATTCACTGCATGTTATCATGCTACTCCACATTTGTCGTGACATGAAGACACCTGCCAACTCTTCACAGACCTGGAAATGCTTTATAAAAAAGACCACCATTTACTGTAAGTGACTCATTCAAAAGCAGCTGCCTTTTTCCTACACTTAACTTTGTTTTGCTTTCTCCAAATGTCACTCTCCATATTAAACTTATCACATGTTGACTTCCCCATCTCCCTATTTTCTTATGCACTCTTAATATATCTGTTTATATTATAGTCAGAAGATCATGAGCATTGAGTTGAAACATGTTTATTCAGACAAATGACATGAGGTTTTGTATTTTTATTAATAATTATATTTAAATAACTTATGGCAAGACCACAGGAACCATTCTTTTTTTCAATGTACACAAGAGAGCAACATTTTGATGAATAAAGTAAATAGTTAACTTATGATTCATGTAGGTTCTTCTCCTCTTGAAATTAAATGCCCTGCTTCCATTTGTTCAGGATTTTAATCTATTATTCTAATGGTGGTACCCTAATAGTATTGGATACAAGGCAGGAGAACACCCTAAATGGGGCACCGTTCTATTACAAAAACAAAGGGTAAATTTTCAGAATTAAAAGAATTCCCTGGAAAATGTCATCCTGATCCTTCAGTGTGTCTAACACTGCAGGGCTGAATTACATTTGGTTAGCAAATTTGGTCTTGGTCAGCCAATGCACCATTGGGCTAAATTCGCATATTGTTGTGAAATTCATTTGGAATGGGCAAATCTAAATAGGCATTTGAAACAGTATTCTTATTTTGTGACTGTGAAATGAAAGGCTTTTAAAAGGGGATGTTAAGAAAAACTGTCAAAAGGCTAGAAAATTCCAAGGCATATTCACCTTTGTCTAATTTTTTCAGTAACACAAACTTACCCCTAAGTCATAGCCTTACACAAAACAAAGCTGAAACCAAACACTCCATCTTAATATTCTTTATTTTTTGATGTACACCAGTCATTCTTTTGGGTTGATTTAAGGATTGGATATCAGTTCATAGCCACCCCATGTTCTCTAATGGTGTTGTGATGATTTCAGATATTACACCACTGACTAATCACATGATAACGATGTAGGTCGTTGGTATGAATGGTATGTTGATGCAAATGAACAGTGGAAAAAGAGATGAGCAAGAGATGAGAAAATAATCACTAACAAGTTTAAAAATTATACAAAAATAATTGCGATGCAACCAAACACATTCTTAATGCATTCAGTAATCAGTAATCCTGGAGTTAAAAAAACAAACAATATGCCAAAAACACTGGGAAGGTTTTTCATTGCTTCTTTATTAAAATTAATTGATAACCTTAAATAAATAAAATGAACTGGTCACGAGTGTCCATTCATCCATCCATTCACTTTCTTCCCCTCCTTATGCAGAGCAGGGTTGTGGGGAAGCTGGAGCCTATTCTAGCAGTCATTGGATGCAAGGAGTGAACACCACCTTGGCAGAGTACTAGTCCATCGCACACGCAGACTAGGGCCAACGTAACAACGCCAGTTTACCTTACCTGCATGTTTTTAGACTTTGGGAGGAAACAGAAGGAACGGGGATGGAATTGTCTAGTTTGTTGTTTTTAGTCCAACACACAATGAAATCTCCATCTGACAATTCATACTGAAGCAAGGATACAACAAGCCTTAGGCATATTCTTGATCAGCAAATCACTGTTTCTCAGAGTCAAGAAAAGAAACTATGAATTCAGCATTATAAAGCTTTGATTCATGCATTCTGAGCTCTCTTACTCTCATACAGTCATTTTGTTATCGCAGCAATTTGCAAAAGGTAGAAACCAACACTGAACAGGACATCAATGAATAACTGGCAAGACTTGCACACACTCAATTTACAGAATGTCATTAGAATGATGTTTATAACCTAATCCAGTAAAAGCTTAAAAAAAAAACTTTACACACAAAGGACTGAATAAATGAATTTAACAAATAAATGTTGCAATGCACCATATTCTGCTCGTGATAATCCAGGGAAGTTAAAAGAGAACAGAACAGAGGACAAATCTTTAAATCCAGTCATATCTATTGGAGAAAGATGTTTTTGACATGCTTGTTTGAGACTTTATACGATTTTCAGTGAACACAACCACATACACATTATAATGAACTTGTCGATTTGATCATAGGGAAGATATTGAGTTAAACATTTCATATGCATTTTTCCAACTTTAAGAAGCTTTCAATACAATCTTAGGCTGAAATAAAACAGCTGAAAACTATAGACTGCTTTATATAGATATATATATACAGTATATATAAAAAACACATCTGCCACCATTATTCTCAGCCATTGTGTAGCACCAATATACAGATGCAGACATTTCCTATATGTGTTAACAGCTTTGCCTACCTTTAGGAATGGGTAACAGTGCGATCAAACAGTGTTCTTGTGCAAACAAAAAATGTTCCAACCAAAGGGGATCCAATTGCTTTTCATATTCACAATAAATCAGCAGGCATCTTGGCTTGTATAATCCCCTGTGTCAGTCAGGCACATGCAGGAAAACTCACTCTCTTGCTTCCTGATGCCTTTTCAACCCTTAAAATAGGAGAGAGATAAAAAGAAGATTAAGATCCCATTGCAAATCAAACATGATAATATTAACACTGGAATATACCCAGCTGCTTTTGATTTCCACTGAATTTTACAACCGAAGAAAGAAAAAAAAGAAAATCAGGTCTGTGGATTAGTGGAGTCAAAGGTGCAAACAATTGGGTGTTCTTTTTGGCTGCATTAAATGGTAAAACCAGACAATTCCTCCATCAGGAACTGGCAGTTGTAGTGAGCATTATGGTCACTGCATTAGAGAAACCCCTTTTTTCTATAATAAAAGAGAGGAATTATGTATCTTGTTTAATTCTGTCTGCACTAAAATATAAGGGATGGGGTGGAGGGCAGATTGCTATTTGAAGCCCATCAAGTCATTTGAAACTATATTATACATGGCATGTTGGTGGGAAGTTTATTTACTGTTTCATTTACACATTGTTCAATCAGATCCACGTTAAGAAAAGCGGAGACTCTAAACTGAGCAATATTACTTGAGTTCATGAGTGTACCTAGTGATGGATTTGTGACCCATGGGGTCTAAACGTGAAATACACCTCCTCGAAACCAAAGACTGTTTCTACAAATTGATTGACATATTGAGATTGTCAACATAATCGTCATCAACATTATTTTGTTTAGTTTTCCCAGAAAGGGTCCCATCACCAACATGTTTAGCTAGGCTGATGTGGCCTCACTATCCACAGCAACTTTCTCCAGACCTTCCTGTGTAATGCACACATACTCTTATAACAAGACAGGAATATAATCCATCTAGAGTGCCCTGGGTCTACCTCTCTGTCTTTTCTCAGTACAGCATGCCTCACAATATACAGTACATAGTCCATCCCATGATAGGCACCCAGAGATACTACGTGCTCAAACCAAATAAAGTGGCTCCCTTTCCATTTAGAGAGGCAGCAGTTTTACTGCAGATATCACAGTATGATGAGGCTAACATGATAGCTTCACCTGCAAACAGTGGAGACATAACCTTTCATTTTCCTTTCAGTTTTTGATGATATCCCTAGTTGAGGTCATAGTTTCCCCACCTTGCTTAGAACAGCCTGGACAACATTAAGCCTACTACAAAGCTGATAGCTGACCTTTGTCTCAAGGTAGTATGTTACTAGGTACACTTATGAGCAACAATGTGTTCAAAGAGGGTACTCTTTATGGACCAATCATGTCTGGCACAAAACCCCAGGAAATAAGCCACTGTTCAGATTCATATCAAACAGGCCACTCCCTCCAATCACACTTTTCCAGGTATCTCTGTCACTCCCCAGTCAGATAACCGAGCCAATGAGGGCCACGCTTGTGTGTCTCAGTGATGCTTAGAGTTGTCTAGAGACTTGTGCTCCTGATAGATTTACTCACTGCAGACTGGTCAGACAAAGAACAAAATGTACGTTGACCCCTATGAATATTTTAATTACACACTACAGCCAGAACAGGTATATTAGGAACACTCCTGGAGCCCATCATTTTGGAGGCATCTGCAGGCGAGTGCTTGTTGGCCAGGTGACACTCATAGCCAGATCAGGCTTAGCGTGATAAAGCCATGCAGCACTGCAATGTAAAGGATGAGGGTCATGTGCCATCTCAGTCACTTGACAGGCAAGATATGGGACAAACCAAAGCCTACTTGACCTCAGCATTTGAAAATGCCTTTTTGGAAATGGCAAACTTTAAACACAGGGTCTTGAAATTGTACAACTATTAATTCATCCATTTTCTTAACCTGCTTATCCATGGCAGGGTCACCGGGAAGCTGGAGAATAACCAAGCATGCATAGAGCTCAAGGTAGGAACAATCCCTGGACAGGCTGCCAGTCCATTGCAGGGTGAACAAACATACATACACACACATTAGGGGCCAATTCTGCAATGACATTTCACCTTGTCTGCATGTCTTTAGACTCTGGGAGAAAACCAGAGCACCCAGAGAAAAAACATGTGGCCACAGGGAGGTGCATATTAAGTAAGTGTTTATCCAAAATATTTTCAACAAAGATATATTCAATTCTTGAGGACTGAATATTTACACCACTGCCACTGGAAAACTTGAATGGAGTTAGATTGCTTTTAAAACTTTGAATGCATGAAACAAACACATGTTGCAAATGTTCAAATGCCAGTCTCTGTGTATGAACATATGTATTTCAAGAAATAACCGAAGTTGTGAGCACACAATAATTATTTCAAATGTGCAGCACACTCTGTAAATTTGTATTTATATGACCATTTTCTGCAGTACAGGCACAATTTGCAATATTTGGAAGTTCAGACCTGGAGATGTCCATCCATTTATCAAAAATAAATTAGAAGAAGTGAAAGGGACAAATGGGCACCCTCTCTAAGAGTAAGTTTGCTTATTGATCTTAGCTGAAACATGACTACCTGCTTAGTTACCTGTCACAGTTTGGCCTGACGGATGCAAGATCTCAATCAATAGCCTCTATAAAAATCACAAGGACAAAGAAAAAAGTTTCAGGAAATACCCCGCATACTTGGGAAAAATAGTTGGTTAGTAGAGAAGGTCTTTACAGACATGAGCTCTTTGAAGCCCTTTGCAAGGACGAATGGGCAAAAATACCCCAAGTGAGTCTTGAAAGACTGTTAGTGTGCTATAAAAAGTGTTTACAAGCTTTGATACATGCTAAATACTTACCATGTCGGGTACCCAAACTTTTGCTTCAGGCCCTTTTAATTCTTTTTAATATTTTGTATCTTTGTTCTGCTCACTTAACTATTCACAGTAATAGACTTTTTAAATAAGGGTGCCCAAACTTTTGCATGCCACTGTATGATTTACAGTTAGCTTTAACCACACTAATTTAAAAAACTAATTACATTGTACAGTCTTTTCAGTGCTTAAAGGTTTTAAATGAGCATGGACTTTTTAAGTTTTGATGTGGTATAACTACAGTATGCTTATGATATCAGTGTCATTAGTATTATGAATGCCATGTATGCCTGCCCACCATGAGACATCGTAAGCCACAATAAATACTTTAAGAGGTAACTATTCCTTTATTCAAGATTTCATCAGCTTCAAAATTTCAACCATCTCCTAACCAGCATTCTCCCAATGTAGAGCGAACATTTCAGGATGCACTGTCTACATTTTCCCTGTATAGTTCAGAGTAGGCAGTGATAATACTAAAGACCACGGAGCAGCGTATAATGAACTGGTGACATAGTTTCTTCTGCGAACCAGCTGCCTTGAGCTAACTTAATTATCATTTATAACTGAGTGCTTTATAAGAAAAACTTGTTTTATTCTGTCTAACACAACGTATTAATATTTACATTTTCTGGTGGAGCATTGTTTTCTTACAGTAAATGCTTTCTTTCGTACTTTCAGTCAGAATTGCCCTCTTGAGGTTACTGAAGACATATGGATGACAGGTGCTAGTAATGCAAGTGTGCCACTGCTCTGTGGAAAATTTGGATGGATCCAGACATCTAAGAAATGTCCAGTATCTTAAGACATAACGTCTGCCAAGAAAAACAGAAAGCCTGGGATAAAATGGTGTTAAATCAGATTGTTACCACAAGCAGATGCTTCTTGCTGGTGGCAAGAACAAAAAAGCTATTCACACTTTTAGCTTTATTCTATCCTGGTTCTACAGAAAAATGTCTTCCATCATATACAAAGTAACCATTGTTGTTGTAGCCTACGACTGTATAAAAAGAGCATCATGCAATAGTCAGTGGCACTGCATGGCAGCTTAGCTCCCTGCCAAAAGATGGACTTAATAGTGCAGTTGTTTTTGAGTGCCAAGTCTCATTTGAATGAGTTTTTTGCAAAACTTGATAAATGAATTTATTTTACATTATTTATAACCATGTGATTTAAGGCAAGGTCTGCTATGATATTTAAGTTATTTAGGTATAAGGTATGCAGAATATTTATTAGCTATAGAAAAGGACAGCATGGTGGAACACCAATAACACTATGTAACACAATTTTTGTTCCTGGCTTCCAAGAGTTATATTTCAACTGCTTATGTCTAAAGCCTATGGAAAAACAACTACATTCAGCACAAACTTTGATTTTATGACCACAGCCCAGAAAATTTCATATTTATAGTGACAAAACAAGGGAATTTTTATCTTTTCGTTCATGCGGTCAGATAAAGAACAACACTTGCATGGTAAATAGACAAAGACAGTCAAAACCACTCAAAAAGGTTCAGAAATGAGTAGGTTTTCTAGATTTTGGAAAATGTTTGGTGACGCTTTCTCTGATTTGTGACTTGCACGCTTTCATCCAACAAGTTCCACTGCTTGAGCCTGGATGTCAGAAGCTCAGCATTGGACTTGGTAAGACCAAAGTCTCTGATCAGATCGTTGACGTCTTTCTGATTATGGAAGTATGGCCTTCTCTCCTCGGCCGCATCTGTGAAACCGCAATCTGGATCTGCAATATCTTCCTCGCTGTCTGACTTGCTACTGTCTCCTGAAGATGGCTGATCCCTCTTCGGAGGAGTGGGAACGGGCAGCTCGGGGCAGTGTGGTACTGGGGCAATGGAAGAAGGAATGTCTGAATAAACGATTTGAGGCACATTCTTGCCAGTGCAACGTTTGGTAGGATCCACCATGCAGAAGTAGCAGTTGCTTGAGTGGTCAGTAAGTTGCCGCCAAATTCGGGGGATAGCAAACTTCATGGCTCTCCATGTACCAACCTTCAAGAGTTTTCTTGCAATATTCGCATGTGAAATGAGGTGCCCAGGGCTTAGTCTTGATCCCTGACAGGCATGCCGAAGTATGCCTTGTAGGCCTCGCACATCTTTAGACATGCTTTCAAGGAATACTTTCTCGCTCTTGTCTTTATAAATTTTCCACAGACGTAGCAAAATGCATCTGCTGGGTGCAAGCAACCTCTTGATGCCATCTAAATCAAATCAAAAAAATAACATAAACCGAAATGTTGGTTCGAGTCACCTGTGCTTTTATACTTGTATGACTACTATTGGACAGTCCAAGAACGTTCTAGAAAGTTCTAAAAGTTTCTTGAAAGTTCTAGATAATTCTGGGAAATTCTAGAAACTTCTGGACAATTCTAACAGTTCAAGAATATTCTAGAAGACTACTCAGTATTGAATGCGAATCGAGAATTTTCTCGAAAACAGACAAATTTCAAAATATCATTGTACTGATCACAAAAGCAAAGTTTTTGTGGAACAACAGCTATTTTCTATTTTTTTTAGGCATAATGGGTTAGGAAAACACACTTTGTACCCAGGAGCAAAATAAAAATAAAAATTTGTTACATAGTGTGATCAGCCTTTGGACTATGCTGGGATGACCTTTTCTTTAGGAGTTATGAACTCTTGGGTGCTCATGTGGTTTAAGAAAATACTCTGGCATCTTAAACTCCTGAACAAGAAAAAAGGTTGAAAATAAGTTATCTAAACAAATGTCCCATAGTTGTAATTTGAATGTTGTCTTTTGTACATTTCAGAAAAAGTTCATATAGAAGACAACAGAAATGTATAACCTCAGACTACAGGCCTCCAGATATTACGAGGTAGTATCCATATTACTGAGTTAGTTATTGTTCTGGCTCTTAGAAGGGCATATAAGAAGGAACTTACAAGTAACTGGATAGGTGTTCACACAAGGAACATTATTAGATGATGGATCTCGTGTTCTTGATAAGCCTGAGTCAGGTAGCATTTACCGTCCACTGTAACGTAACATTTAGATGCCCTGTTCTCATGTAAACATCACAGAATGTGATATGTGATCATTTTACATGCCTAATACTAAATCAGAAGTCATTTCCGGTTGAGAGTACAGTGTGCACGTTTGGCTACCGCTTCCCACCAGTGTCGTTGTTTTTGTTTTGTTTTGTTTTGTTTTGCGTTATTTTGTCCCGTCGGACTTTGTCACCTTTACCTTCTGATTAGACTGCTCTTTTCGAATTTTACTTACTATATGAATGCCATTTGCGATTGCCTAGATCACACCTGCTTCAGTCCTGTGCGAGCCTCAAGCACTGCAATGCTTGTTTCTCTTGCATGGGAAAAAAAAAAGAAATGGATGTCCGCCTGTTAATGTACACCATCATGTACATACATCAGAAACTGTGATTGCCAACAATGTAATTGAAAAAAGAATGCTATATTAACTTTCCCTCACTCAACACACAACTTAACTGGAAACTTCCCCTGTGGACTGACAGGCAAACCTTTCCTACAATCAGTGTTTTCCTTTTGTTTTGCCAAGATACCTACCCTTAAGTTCACTTTTACTTGTCGTCACCCCTCTGATTGTGAGCGCGTCATCTCTAAGTTTACGCGGCACCACATTTAATTTTGCACGTCAGCTCGTTTGAATGTGCGCGTCACCTACTTTAATTGTGCGGCGTCACATTTAATTCGGCGCATCACTTCGTTTGAATGTGCGTGTCACCTTCAGTGTGTGCGTCTCTTTGTTTAATTGTGCGTGGCATACCTTTACATTTTTTGTCATTTGCCCTTATGGCCACCGTAATTTACCCAGATGTGTGTGTTGAACTGCACCTTTGTGCATGTAACACTGTGGGAGCAGAGCTGTTTTAGTCAACTGACATTCAATAAAAATGACTTATGCTGAAAGGTGTACGAAGACTGAACGGTCTGCAATTCTATCCATCAAATCAGTGCTTGAGCCACAAGTAAATATTGTAGACATATTAATACCTTTACAACCACTAAAAATGAATATGTATAAGTATAATCGAACATGTTATTTACTATACTTGTTTTAATGCTGTTTAAAATATACTGTGTTGTATTGAGTTTGCAGTGTTACAAAATATGCACAGATACTATTGTACAGTACTCAAGTTTATTCCCGCCAGTCAAGAAAAAGTGTTACTTTGCAAAAGAATTCCATTATTTTGCAATGTTTATTACATTATTTTGCAAATATATTGCCTGCCACTGCCAGTAATATTGTGTGTGTATGTACTTCAGGTGTCTCGTGACAGTACCTGAGGAGGAGATTAAGTATGCACTTAGCTTGCAATCAAGTAACTAGAACTGAACAAAAGCAATATGTATGCATCTGCCTCACAGGGCCTAGGGTCTGCAAGAAGTTTATATGCTCTCCCCATGGATTTCTTGATTGAATAGCATCAGTGAGTGTGTATAACTGCAGAGGCTAGGGTTAAGTCCCAAAGGGTGCTCAACCTTAAAGATTAGATTGGGCACCTAACCTTAAAGTGTAAAAGGTGCCTAATCTTAAAATTGGCCACTCTTTTTTTACAGTTTTTAGAATCCCTGATGTTAAAATAACCCTTTTAAACCCTAATTTTTAATTTTAAACCCTAGGAGCACTAGTTAGTTTAGGTTTTTAGTATAACCCTCTTAAAATCTATTTTAAAGATTTTACATGCTTTATTTTATCCTGATTTTATTGCTTTTTAGATCTCATATAGAGTTTTTATTGGAAATTAATTTTAACTGTCTTAATTATGCAAATTTGAGTATTTATTTCTTATGCAAATTTTGTACAGTTTATTATAATTCATATAAAATTATTTTAGGAGATTTTTAGTCACTTGTCTGGGATGTTTTGAGGTATTTTTTAAAGGCTCTTTGTATCTGTAGTAATAAGTGGTGAGGCACAGAGATAAAGTACATTTTTTACATCCATACTCAGTGTACCAATGCATTGTCCCTTTTGGGACACAAATCTCTGCAAACCCTAACCTACCCCTAAGCACATGTAGGATTAAATGTATACCTATAAAGTCTGTTTAGTTTTTGTCATTTGATTGAATGCTGTCACATGTGCTTAACATTGTCCTCTAGCTGTCACTAGAAGACCGGTGTACAATGATGCAGACAGCATCAATCAATACTTCTGCGCAATAAAGCAATTTTTCTTTTGAATGGCGAGAATATGCTTCCATACTTTGCATTTGCCTTGAAATGTAAGTAAATAAATAAAAATAACATGCTGCTAATATCTTGAATTTGGCTTAAAATGTTACATTATATATGTTTTGTAGTGTTCTGTTAGTAACGATTTTGATAAATGGCCAATACACCGTGAGGCAAAAGTTGAGGCTGAGGAGAGACTCATTAATACAGTTTTGTTTTAGGGTTACCAGATTTGGGTTTTCAAAACAAGGAGTGGTGTTAACATTTTTGGCAAACATGGCATTATAATTTACAAATGTTCCTCTTAAGTCTCACATTTGCTGATGATCTCTCTCTCCTCTATGCTTTGTAGTGTGAATGTGAGCTTTAAGTCACCAGCACCTTAATTTGCTATTGACACATGTGTCAGCTCTATAGACTGACTTCCAACTTGTTGTGTCCAAGTTGAAATTTATAAAAATTAAAACATAATTGAGCTAAAACAAAACTTAAGTACAACAGAAAACATGTACAATACCATTAATTATAACACTCCTTACCGAGAAGACCATAGAATGGGCAGCTTATATTTATTACAATAATCATCCCTGCTCCAGAAATCTACAAGTTTTCTAAGGGAATTCTGTTAAGTTTTTGATGCTTCTGAAAGGAAAGCAGTTGAAAGAAGCAGGTCAAGGGATAAATGAATGCAGTATAAACGTCAGATGGAAGACACACAGGTTGGACTCACACCACAGTCGTGTAGAAGTATTTAAATATAGTAGACCAGCCATTACATGGAAAACTTTAGAAGTTATTGGCCTGGATATTAAAGTAGGCACAAATGTATCTGAAAGAAATATTAAGAAAAACAAGCCACATTAATATATGTTCCAAAACCCCCAGTAGAAAGTAAAGAGTCTGACAATCCTCTGGAATTGCACAAATCTTTGGTAAGTTTAAGTGTGCAGATGCCCAGAATAAAAGCAGATTTTGTGTTTACTCTTGCCGGTCATTTAAGCACTGCAAGGTACTAAGAAACTAATAAGCTTATTCAATGACAGAATTCTTAGGGTTGGCATTTATCATGAATGCTAAATTTCTAGCTGCTTTACCCTTCCAGCAGTCATTGAAAATAAAGTGGACATATAAACTTTGAATGACTCTGGTATTATTTTTGCTTCCGTGCTTTCATATAATTTACCCACTCACCCTACAAAGAATAAAGTAAAATTTTAAAAAATGTAGGGGTCCAATTTGTTCTGGACTTGTCACACATCTAATTGCACCTTTGTGAATGAATATTTGTTTATCTTAAGACATTTTTTTATTCTAGTAATTAATTCTGATTGCCCTAAGGTAAACCTGAGCATTCTCTTATTAACCCCAGCAAAACCAAGGATCTTGACATTAGCTGCAATAAAGAACCACTACACTCAGTCAATTTTCAGGGAGTGGATGTGGTGCAATGCCACAGGTACTCGTGAGTTCACATTAATGAAAAGCTAAACTGATTTAGTAATGCAGGGAACCCATATAAGAAATGGCAGAGCAGACTATTTTTCTCAGAAGACTAGATTCCATTAATGAAGGTAGTGACAATATTTACATATTCTAAAACTTTGTGAAATCCAAATTTTCTATGCTGTGATTTGCTGGACCTGTAACATTACTTCACAAGAGGCTCACCAAATCAACAAGCTAAGGACAGGCTCAGTATATGGGAAGCAATCTTGACGTGCTGGAGGTAGCAGTGCCCACATCGTTCACAAGTTTGTGTGTTGGCAAGTTCAATAAAAGTTGCTTCTCTTTAAGCATGTGGCTAACTATAGTGCTACAGTGGAAAAAGTTTGCAACACGCCTTCCACAGCCAAGCAATCAGGTAATCGTTGGAATTTTCAGAGCAGCCTGCAATACCAAAGTGTTTGTGTGCACAAAGCAGTCGCCATGAAGTACTGTATCCCCATAAGTTGTACTGCACAGATCAAATTACTGGAGTTGTCAGTCATGACGGCCAGTTCTTTTCCTTTTAAATGCCATTAATCCAATTCCAGCATCAGCACTAGATCTAAATTTTAAAACGCTTCCTTTTTGTCTGAAGAGGAACTGTGAGGACACATTTTGAGACTAATGTGACTGCTACACGTGAGCAAATGAAGATATGTGCAACTTGTATAATTATAGAAAGACACAAGTCTTCCCACTGTATCTTAATTTTGACTAATTCAAGATTACTTCAGATGCCCAACAGGGGAATAAATCTGGCTAACAGTTTATTTGAAGAGTGTCTAAATGGTGATTCATAACACATGAATAGTTACTGAATAACTTTTATTATTACAAGTAATAACAATTATTATTATAAGCATATATGTGATTATTTTATAATATTATTTGCAAGATGATATAGACGCTTTTTAAAGTAGATGCCATTGCATTATGTTAAAACAGGGTGCCCCCACATAATACAGTATGTGTGGACTCTGATGTGGTGATATTAGTCAAATTTTGGTGAATTTTCAATGAATGCAATGCTGTGAAAAAGTTTTTTTTCTCTTTTTAAAAGAGTAATGATATTTTGTTCCAGATCCTTCCAAATACTGATGTTAACTGTTCATTCCTAATCAGGTATTTCTTCTTAAATGTAATTCAAAGCTTATGTATATGTTATGAAGTCAAATAAAGTGTTACTAAAATTTGTCATATTATATTAATGTTCTCTATGCATGGTCAAGTAATCTCTAAAAAAAGCCACCACTTCAAATATATCAGTGCACATTAATTCAGTCACATTAAGTCAATATCGAATCAAATCCAATGGGACATCAATGCCAATACCCAGCCCTAATTAAAAGTGGAGCGAAAGTCAGTAATGAGCAGTCGCCCATAACTGTTCTTATTCTCCAGATGGGCCATGGTCAGATGGAGAGTTGCTGATATGGCCTCATCAGTGGAGCAGTTAGAGTGCTATGCAAACTGAAGTGGATCAAACATTGCATGCAGTTTGGATGTCATATGGTCCTTGACCAGCCTTTCAAAGCACTTCATCATGATGGGGGCGAGTTCTATAGTGCAATGATATGATAGTACTGGCCTTGAAGCACGGAGGTGCAGTACGATGGCTTGCCTCAGGGAGGTATATATATATACATATGAATCATCACTGTTGCAGCCAATTAGTTCTAGAATTCCAATAATCAGTTCAATTGATATCACCTGCTTCAGTTAATTAAAGTATAAATGCACTAGCAACTGGAACAACCAACTTATGGTGAGTCAACATCGTGGCCTAACTCACATAATGAAGAACACTCAAAGCAACTCATTGAAAAGAAGATTGAAAAGCACAAGTCAGGGATGTATACAAGAATGTGTGGTGAAGTGAGATAAAGGTACATGGTGGTGTAAATTTATTTTTAAACAAAAATAGTATGTTCATGGTCCAGGCAGCTGTAGGAGCTTGCAGCAGCATGGATAAGCAAGAAAACCTTAAAGGGGTGATTAATTGATAGTTTTAATGGACAAATCCTCATAGTGATTTTAACTTCTCCCATTTATACCACTGGATTATTTATGTGATTTCAACCTTTATGGAACACTGGATGAATTATTTATTTAAGACTTTTGCATTATACTTTATTTTTAACACTTTGATTGTTGGAATAAAAGCACTTTGCACTATAGCAGGCTATCCACAAAAAGTGAAATATCGTGAAAGCAAAAGACTAATAAGGAAAACCACTAAGAGACCTATGATAACTCTGCCACAAGCCACTGTGCCCAAGATTAGAGAGACTGTGCAGAAAGCAACTATTGCCCAGTGCTTCACAATTTGTAGTTTTATAGTATAGGAAAGTGGCAAGAGAAAGATGCTGTAAAAAAAAAAAAAAAAAACAAACACAGGCACAAGGCACATGGGAGAATTGGAAGTCAACTGGAAGAAAGGTCTAGGTTTGATGAGATCAACATTGAACTATTTGGGCATCAAACTAATCATCGAGTTATCAAACACACCATTCCCCTGGTGGTGGGAGCATCATGTAGTGGGGATGCTTTTCTGCAGCAGGACCTGAAAGGCTTGTGAGAGTACAGGGGGAAATGAATGCAGCAGAATAAAGAAAATCCTGAAGGAAAACCTGATGCTATCTACAAGAAGCATGCACCTTGGCAGACAACGACCCCATGCATAAAGCTAAAGATACACAGAAATGGCTTCAAAAACAAAAATGTGAATATCATTGAGTAGCACAGTCAGAGACCAGATCTCAATCCAAATGAGAATTCGTAGCTGGACTTGAAAAAGGCTGATCACTCACAATCCCAATGCAGCCCAACAAAGTTTGCAGTGCAGTGTCCAGTTGTACAAAGCTATTAGACAGAGAGACCTGTACACATAGACTCAAGTTTGTCATATCTGCCAAAGCTACATCTACTAAATACTGACTAAAAGGGGTGAACATACATACAATCAATTATTATGTTGTTTTATATTTGTAAGTAATTTTGACCATTGATAATAAATTGTGAAAACTTCCAAGGGGTATAAATACTATTGATAGGCACTATAAATATTCTGTGTTACACTACGACAAAAATAATTAAGGTATAAGAAGACTGCTGCGGAAGAACTATATGACATACTGTATATTGTCATACTGAACAAGTGAATTTTCAAATTTTCAGGTAAACATTGCCATAACGCATAGCTTTGTCCTCTCAAAAGAACAATTGATGGTTTGCCATCTGAGGAAGAATATCTAAATTTGCATCAATATTTAACCATCACCAGCTTAAAAAAATAACAGCCAAATGTCTTAAATATTTATAAGTTACTACCATTTAAATGTGTCCTCTCTCAGAAGAAAAATAAAAATGCCTTCCCATTCTCAAACCCAGAAAACAGCCCTGAAGAAGGTGCAGGTCCATCACAAGGGACAATTTACTTGACCTGCATGTCTTTGAGGACATTGGAAGAAAAGTGGAGTACCTGGAGGAAAAATCCACACATACACAGGAAAAACCACACTAAGTCCACATAGACAAGAGTCAGGCACAGGATCCACACTAAGGATGCTGGATATTTGAAGCATCAGGGCTAACCACCGCATTGATATGGCATCAAATATTAAAAGTACAAATGTATAAAATAAATCTTACAAAACAACTTTGGTAGAAGTTTATTGTAATTTATAAGTTACAATGTGCTTTGAGGAAATTTGAAAATAACAGTTATCAAAATAGTATATAAACGCATCAGTTGTCAATTGGAAAAGATTTATATGACAGAAATAAGAAAAAAAAAACAGTCATATATAGAACTTACACTTTCCAAATAAACGATAGATCACACTAAAATATTCTGACTTAAAACAGTAGCTACCTTCAATCTGAAATGGCTCAACAATGACATGTATGAGAAAATATATGAAGTACTAGCCATGTGCGCCCAACTACGTTGCGCGTGTTAAAGTTGTCTGTGAAAGGCTCCCTGTTTAAACGTGGCTGCCAGTCGTGAACTGGGCCCTTCGTCGCACAGCATTATGATTTTTTATAAGGGAAACAAAATTACAAAAGAAAACCCTTGGACATTGATTCGATAGGAACGGCCTACTTGGAATCGCTGTCCGAATAGTAATTATGTGGTGGTGTAGGAGCATTTCTGCTTCTGTCCGTACACAGTCCGTCTCGTTTTCACGACGCTATTGTTTCCTCTCATGATGTCTTCTCAACCTTTCTCCAATCTCGCCGGTTGCTTTGTGGCAATCCAAAGAGTAAGGCAATATACACGGAGCAATGGTTATAAAAGGGGAATACATAGGTATCCAGGCTCTTTAAAGCATAAATAGGGATCACTTCACCGACATGTGAGCAAGCCACGGTACAACTGTGAGACGCGCAACCCTCACCGGCTACAACGTAACAATAATAATTTCTGGAACGTGCTGTTACATTGTCATTCATTTTACCCACTGTCTTTCTTTCATTCATATGTTACGTAGGCATGTACCTTTTATCTTCGGCAATCTCATTCTCTAACCAGGTCTCAGGAGCTAACCAGCATAACACTGTCCACCACCCCTTTCGTTATTCCGGCACATTGTTTACATCCGTGAGTAACAACAACGTACTAAACTGGAAGGTGGTCTATGTATGCGTGGAATTCACGGACAAACAAAGATTAAGATCTAAATGAAGATCTCTTTAGTTAATTTAAAGCACAACAATTTTAGTTTGAATGTCTGTGTTTTGAGGTGTGACTGGAGTACTACAGTGTTCAGTAGTATAAGCCTGGAGGAGATTCTTAATGCAATGCCTATGTTTTAGCTGTCTCTCTACTGCCATCTAGTGCTTCTTCTTCTAATTCATTCGCGGACAAACAAAGATCAAGATCCAAATAAAGATTATATATAGAGATACTATACATAGTAAAAAACAAACAGAGAAGACTACATCAAAGGGTTGGCATACTAAAGTTAAACTCTGCATAATTGCCATCAGGCATTTAGATAAAATTTTTTGAAAAAGGTAGTGTTTAAATCTGCCCAGAAATAGGTTGCCTCCCTAAACATCCAAAGCAAAAAGGCACCATCTTTGAAGGGTGTGATGGTTTTATGGTGTCAGAGCCAGAAGAGAGAAGGTTCAGATGCAAAGTCAGAAGAGCGGCTAGTGCTCATCTTCTTGGCATTTGGCAGAAAGGGAAAGTGATTGAATGCTGGTGTTAAATCAAATCAGTCTATGGTGTACCCTTGAAATCAGTCACCATAAGAGGGGTACTGAGCTCACACTTTTTGACTAAACATATTATATGTGAGCGCAGGTTCAGAGAACTGTAACAAGTTTACAGGTAAATTTCAATTAAAAAGTAGAAAGAGTAATGGCATTAGGACTGAACCCTGAGGGACACCACGAGATAATGGTGGGATGAAGGATTTAAATCGGCCGAGTGTGACAAAATGTAGCCTATTAGAAAGATATGATGTGAACCATTGAAGTGCTAAGCCAGACATCCCTACAGTGGAGAGACATGAGAGGAGGATTTCATGATTAACAGTGTCAAATGCTGAACAGGTTATTTTATTTACATTCAGAATAGTAAAAATATTACAGACAACAGGTTGTAGCACTCAAGGTATCAATAAAGGCTTTTTAAGAAAGAGCATAATTAAGACTACAAATCTGCCTTTTGAAATTCATTGAAACCGGAGTATGCAAAGACTGAGTCAGTGTTTCTCAAATTATCAATTATTTTATGCTTGTTCAAAATAAAATAGGTCTGAAAATGTTATTTCTTCAACAAGAAAAGTGGGACAAGAAAACTTGTTAAGGGCAGACTTCATAGAAATGATAGAAAGTTTCTTCATACAATGTCTTCATAAAAAGAACCATAGATACATGGAATAAATTACCAGAGAGTATGGTGGAAAGTAGGACTCTAGGGACTTTCTGCTCTCAACTTGATGTTATTTTGGAGAATCTAGGAGAATAGGACAGACAAGCTTGTTGGGCCTGTTCTTATTACAATTGTTCTAATGTTAACCTTTTAATTTTTAAGAGTTGATAAACCAATTGCACTACAATTTATAACAAACAGGAACTTTAAACAGAAACATTAAGAAAAAAAATGTCATTAAAAACTGCAGTGGTTAAATAGCAGATCCATGTATCTTAGGCTAGAGATGGAACCAACTGGAGAAAAATGAGTTTTTTTTACAAAATAAATAAAAAATGCAAACTAAACAAGATGCCCCATAAAAATAAAAAAGATATGTGGAAATAAATGGGGAGATACAGAAAGAAAAAAATAATATATTTTATCATTCTGGGCAGAATTTTTTTTTGCAAGAAATGTCCTTTAACAGTAAAAGGCACCATAAAACAAACAATTACAGAACTCTTTATAAATGACTGACAATTTTTTTTAATATTGCAAGAATTTGTTCTTGACAATTATAAACTTTACATTGACATGTGCTTTTTTATTGCTATTGCTTCTTAAAAATTGTGACATACATTTTTTGGGAGGTGTCTTTTCTTGCAAAAAATGCACTTACATGGATACCTACTAAAACACAGCACAAATAAAAAGGCCACAACCAAAGGTTCCTGCCATTATGCAAATTAATCAATCAGTAAACGCTTGAGCAAGAATTATTTTTGAATTAAACGAGGCTTCTGATTCTTTTCTAACTGAACTGTAGGCCAAGGTCTCAATAAAGAAAGTCCCGCTCCTTGCCACCCTATATTATTCCTCTGATGAAATAGGAACTGACATAAATTCCATGGCTCGGTTTCAATCCTATTACTTGGCTAAATGACATCAATACTATCCCAGCCAACAGACGCCGGCTCACTTCATTCACAACCACAGCTAACAACCAGCATCTACTCCCAAATAAACAGGGATCCATGCAGCCACCTCATACCCCCGCACTCAGCCCATCACCCGCTCTCAATGGACGCTATTCGACAAGCTAAGGCCTTACAATTCGCACCTAAAACAAAGCTAAATATTGAGCAGATGGATTGAAATTCTCAAACAGCATCATGCTTCTTTATTTTCTCAGGCAACTTATAGGTGTTTAAATAATGCTTGTTTTTGATACATAAAAGAAAATGCTCTGTTTTTTTAATTGTGATTTTTTTTTTTTTTTTGCACTTTTTGAATTGTTTTTCGTTTACATTTGATTGGGCTTCCATTTGTAACCAACAAGAATAATGCTGTAACTTAGCATGACTAAAGATCATTTTTTGCTAAAGACGTCATTTGTTATTCTAGTCCCTTAATTTAAACTCATGTTGACAACCAGTGAACTTTGTTTTTTCTTTGATTCTTATGTATAAGCGTACATTTGGGAGCAGAATGTCAGAGGCCATAGAAAAGCCTCAAAGCTTTATTTAGGAAACTATCGACTTTAAAGAACAAACACAATGAACCTTAAAGTTTTACATTTAAACAAAAAGAGCCTCAAGCCATCTCACTCATGACGCAGTATCTAGTTTTAAAATTTCAACTTTAACTGGATCTTGGAGGCATGAAATAAAATGTGATGAAAACAGCAAAGATTAGGAAGAAAAAAGTGCATTTTTTACTTACTTTTATTTACAAAATGTTTGCTTTCTATTTTCTAAAGTCAGATTTCTTTCATTCTGCTGAGAACAAGCTACTGGAAAATTTGCAAGGACGTAAAGTGCCGCAACTCACTTCTGATTTGTAGCTTTTTTTTCTATTAATTAGCTATTAACTTTGCAAACAAGCTAGTGAACAATAGTGCTAGATGTCAGATTATGCAGATATGTAGTCTTCCAGCTATACTAGGAAGGGATGTGAGCTGAAGGTTCATGAATAAATGCAGTATGCTTAGTTTGTTACAGGCCAAAACAAAACGTGTTTCTCCAAACACAGGTGATTTGGGGAAAATGTTTTTTGTTTCATCCTTCTTTCCAGTGCTATAAGTTTTCTACCTTTTCACATTATGAGATTGATTGTATTTCTAGGTTATGTAGCTGCAGTGGTAAGTTTTGACTCATGGTTACCTATAGGATGTGGATGAAATTACAGACATACAAGTAACACTTACAGAGTGTCACTCTTGGACAGAAAAGACCACTATTAATTGTTACACAAGTTTAACTATACCTCCAATTTGACATTTATATGCTTGTCTTCACACGAGAATATTCATATGCTTGTATCAGGTTCTTTTTTTTATACTTAAGAGAGAATCAAACAAGAATAATCTAATAAGCCAATCGGTAGGACTTGGGGCCAGCAGCAATTAAGAAATCCATCTTAACCTATTACAGGTATGACACTACTAGCAGAGCCCTACTCTGGATAATTAGGGCAGCAGAGTATATGAGAAAAGGAGACTTTGTTTAATTTGGTGACTGCGTGAATTGTGGCGATTAAAGGAGTCCAATCTTTATGACTTGACTGGTTTAATGGGAATAAAAAATAAATAGTATATTGAATAGCATCTTCCCCTGCATAGGGATGGATGAATACATTGCAGAAGTATTGTCTTGGCTTTGTAGGATATTCCCCTCTGCCATAATCCAAACAACAAATGTAACCAAAAATGTTTCATCCCAACTCTGTTAAGATGTGCACTATTTTCTGAGATGCAAAGATGCTATCTAGCCAAAGAAGATTTCGAATAGGATGGGCATATGTTAGTAAAGTTGATACACATTGGTCACCAAAACCAAGAAAATAAAATACTAAAGCCTAAGTTATGCTGAAGCAAAATTACAAGCCATGAAAACTCTCTCCTATTTTTTTCTGTTAGTTTTAAAAGTCTTTAAAAAGTGTGGGCATCTTGCACTGAGTGTTCCATGTTATATAGTGGCAACATGATGACATTACATGGCACACCTATACCATGTCATTAGTAACAGGGGACATTAATACAAACTATATGGTGTCACCAATACAATTCAGCCCTCAAAATGGCATGACCCAAAATAAAGTTTAATAACAACAAAAAATATCACCTAAAGAATGAATCTAACAAAACCAAACCTTATTCTGACAGATTCATATAAGGTCATGGAGCAAAAAGGAAAAAATTAAATCCTCTTTCTGCTACATAAAACTTTCTGTGTAGAAAATTAGCATGCTGTCCATTGTCATTATGTTTTTAAGAGTTTGATCATTTTTATATTATTTTGTTGTAGTGCCTCTAATGTGCCTAACCTCAGTCAGTCTTTATCCAACTTGCTATATCCTAACACAGGGTCACAGGGGTCTGCTGGAGCCAATCCCAGCCAGCACAGGGCAGGAACAAATCCCAGGCAGGGCGCCAACCCACCTCAGGACACACACCCACACACCAAGCACAATTTAGGATCGCCAATGCACCTAACCTGCATGTCTTTGGACTGTGGGAGGAAACTGGAGCACCAGGAGGAAACACACGCAGACACAGGGAGAACATGCAAACTCCACGCAGGGAGGACCCAGGAAGCGAACCCAGGTCTCCTTACTGCAAGGAAGTAGCGCTACCACTGCACCACCGTGCCACCCTGTGCCTAACCTACTGTAAGAAAATAATGACTAACAAAATCTACTTAAAGTAGTGCCAACTTCAGCCGATATAAAAATAAATTCGCTATACAAATACTCTCTGTAGCCTATATAAAATAAATTCAACATTGAATAAATATTTTAAATTACTAGGACAAAAACTAAAATGTAAATCTGTATGAAAGCATTTCAATCTTGATTAGCACAATTGTTACTAATAATTGTGATTGTCTTTTAATTTTTAATACTGACATAAGAACTCATCAAGCACCAAATAACTAATGACAGTGGCAGATGGCACATTGTTAGAAAATGCACCAAGTGCACCTTTCAGCATTAAACAAGTGGTTCAAGATCACATGGATCATTTGTGAGCAGCCTTGAAGTTACTTAAGCACACTCACAGCTTCCAAAGGAGATTCCTTAAAGTGGAAGTAGAAGGCCCTCTGAATATGCAGTATGTACCAGTGTAGGCCATCATAGTGTTTTCTTGACTACAGGGACATTCCAAAGACAATCTGGAGATTTCCAGGTTCTCCATGAGCTGCATTAACAAAGCTTTCGGGGTGTAATTACCCAAATAATGCCATATTACTGTTTTTTTTTTTTATTAAGCTTGCTATGAAGTAGAAATTCAGTGAATAGCAACCACTAGGTAATTTCAGACAAGTACTAAAGGGTAGTAATCCACTGTGGTTCACCTGTGGTAATTCTGGCATTCTTTGGGCTTTGTTTAATTTCAGGTATTCTCATTGTGAAAAAGGAGTGTGCCACATGCATGCCCATGGGAGACACTTTATGGGCTCAAATGGCAGTATTTCTCAGTCGGACCAGAGGTTGACACAATTATCTGATCCTCTCTCCTTTTGTCCCTCTGCAGACCAAGCAAAGACCATGCCTCCCAATGACGTCACCTCTAGCCCATCCACTGATGGCATTACTTCTAGTACCCTCTGTTGATGTCACCTCCAGTATCCAAACCCCACTTACTGAAGAAATCACTTCCTATTCTGGCCTCCCTGATCCCACCTCTTCTTGCTTCATCCATATGATTCACCCTGTTGGTTTAGTTCTGTTTTGAATTCCATTTTGTAAAGACATGTTTCTTTTTTCTGATATTTTTTGTGGCATTTAGCTTCTTATTCTTTGTGCCAATAACATGCACATGCAGTTTAGTTGTGATTTTTATAAAAACCAACTATAAATTGTAAACTCATAAAGACAAAACATGACAGCAACAGATGCACGGATATCTTCAACAAGCTGTTGAACACTTAAAATATGGTGGCTCATATTTTCACTGGTTGTGCTGTAATCACCCTGGGTTACTGTTGAACTGTTAGAGCAAGGCATGAAGCACTATTATTAGGAATTATTAGCTGCAATATGGATAATAATCCAAAATACACCTTAAAACTCAACATAATAATAATAATAATTATAATAATAACAACAATAATAATTATAATACATTTTATTTATATAGCATCTTTAACATGCTCAAAGTGCTTCATAGAGTCTTAGAAAGAACAGCAGGGTATATGTAACACTAGATACAAATATTTTCCGTATAGAACACTGAAACATAAATACTAGATATACAAAGTATTATCTAGAATAAAAGACAATAACTAGAATAAAATACTATATTCAATACTTAAAGAAAAACCTGAACAAATACAGTAACATTATTTGTGACATAACACACAAGCAAATTTCTGGGGCACTAGACAGAGAGATAAACTGAAAGATGCGTCAGAATGTTAAGTTAAATGCCTTCCTGAACAGATGATTTTGAAGTTGTTTAATAAAAGAACGAGTGTAGTCAGCTGACCTAAATAATTTGAGGAGGTCATTCCAAAATCTGGGCGCCACAGAGCTGAAGGCCCTGTCACCCATAGTGTGCAGGTAAGTATGGGCAGAACAAGATTGCCAGAATCAGAGTGCAAACAGCAGCATAGCGATGGAGAAGGTCACTGATGTAGTCCGGTCCAAGGCCATTTAAAGCTTTGCAGGTTATTAACAGAATTTTATATTTGATCCTGTAAGACACAGGAAGCCAGTGAAGGAGAAGCAGGATGGATGTTATGTGTTGCTGGTTCACGTAAGGAGTCTTGCAGAGAGTTTTGAATCAACTGGAGTTGTGATATAAGATGAGAAGTGGCCCCTGCCAGTAGGGAGTTACAATAATTGATACAGGATGTGATAAAAGCATAGACAAGTTTCTCAGCATTAGAAAAGGAGAGGAATAAGCAAACATGGGAAATGTTGTGGTGGTGGAAGTAAGAAAATTTCTTAATGTGGTTTATATGAGTGGGATAAGAAAGGAAGGAATCAAAAATAACACCAAGATTCCTTGCATTAGAAGAAGGTCTAATGAGATCGTCAAGAGTGATTGAAAAGGAGCTAATTTTAAGTTGTGTTTTTTAGTGCAGGAGTTCAGTTTATTGAAATTTAATATTAAAGAGTTCTGCTCCATCAAGGTTTTAATTTCACTGAGGCAACTTGTGAGCTGAGAAAGCTCTGATGAAGTTGCACTGTTAACATTGAAATAGAGTTGAGTATCACCTGCATAAAAAGGATAACCCAGACTAAAGTTATGAATAATCTGGCCAAGGGAAAGCATATACTGTAGATACAGAAGAGCACAGGGCCGAGGACAGAGCCCTGAAGATCCCCTTGTCTGACTGGCACTGAGCTGGATCTGCTGTTGCCAAGACTAACAAACTCTTACCTGCCAGTCAGATAGAACTTAAATCACTGGATGGCAGTACCAGAGATACCCAGCATGTTCTCCATTCTGGACAGTAGGATGTAATGTTTGACCGTGTCAATGCTGCCCTGAGGTCTAAGAGAATTAATATGCTGGTTTGCCCAGAATCTGGTGCCATAAGGAAATCATTATTTACCTGAACCACAGCAATTTCACAACAGGACTTTAACTGTAGGCTTTAACTGGAATGCTAAAGGTCAATTTAATTAAATGTATAAGCATTGATTAAATTAGCTTACATTAAAACTTCAAATAAAATCTGCAAATATTAATTGCCATTCACTCCCCCATCTATATCTAAAAAAGTTCTCCATAGTTGATCTCTTGTTCTCTCTGACATTGTGCATTGATTGGATGTTGATACTGTGTTGTTTATATTGGCTAAGATACAATAAACAGGAATTGGGGTAAATGTTTAAAGATAACCATTGTACTTCAGTTTCATTGAATTTGAGATTATATTAGGCTAGGAAGTTTATTTCAGGGATCTACATTTAACTCATATGTTTATGAGGCTGCATAGTAAAACTATAATTATGATGTCCTCATTACCATACACTACCTGCTATGCTTCAGGATTAAATAGTGCTTTGTTTCTTACATGTGTTTTTATACTGTTGTTCAATGGCAACTTCTTCACTCACTCCTGGAACACAGATTTAATCATTTTAGAGAAATGTGTAATGGGAACAAAAGAATGCCTGCCACTAGAGCTCAATTCCTATATTTTTTTTTAAACATTGTGCCTCAGTGCAAACTTTCTGAGATAATCTTGCAGACAGATGTTTCCTTAAGCAAATGACTGTCCCTTCAAAAATCTGAAATTATTAAACCGTTATTTTGTCCCTTCACACGTTGCTTCCATTCATCCTGGCTCCTCTCTTGTGTCCATAGGTTTCTCTGTGAAAATTGAAAAGTGATGATTCTGTTCAAAGCATCTTTGAGAACTTGGCATTGTGAGCTGACATTTTTGCAGATATCCAGCATTGTAAACAATTTGAAGTCAGAATGTCAGCAATCAGCTTGTAGCTGGTATTCATGGTTGTCTATTTGGTCTCATCTGTTAGATGTATTAATATTTCTAAATTTTGCATAAACGGGGTTGATATTAGTACATATCAGTCTTTAATCACTTCCAAAATTAATATGACAAACAAAAAAAAAAAAACGGAATCACTTTTAACTGTAGTCTGAATGTTGCCTTAGTAGGCTTTTAATCACATATAGACTCAAATGCAACTAATATGAACTTTACTTAGTTTTACCATTCTGACATACAAAAGAAATTTGACAAACAAGAGGAGACAATTCAGTCCATCAAGCCCATGTGTTTATTGTAACATTGCTTCCCCACCTTTAGGAGTTGGTGTTGGGCGGGTGGGGGGGGGGGGGAAGGTAGGGGGGCTGTTTTTCTTCCGCCCATTATCTCTGCCAAAGGAAATGGCAAATTTTTAGAATAATGGAGGCAACTAGAGAGGAGCTTTCAAAAATACAAGCCAAAAGGTCACTGCTAGTGACAATCTGCCTATGAGGGTTGCAACTCCATACTAACTGATGCTCAAAATAGCAATGCCCAAAAAATTAAAGATGATGCTAGAAAAAATAGTAATAAATACATAACTATTAGAAAAAAATTGAATTAGAAAAGTGATGCTTAAACTGGGTTGTACAACCCCAAAAATCTATATTTCGATCCAAAATGTTACTAACAGAGCTCAAGGAAATGAGAAAACGGTTTAAAATGAGCCCATGTTTTGACACTGCCCCAGATATTCAGCACTTATGTGTGCAAACTATGATCTGCTTACCTTCTGGTGGCTCATCATGGTGTTGAACCAGAGTCTGAAACTTGGTATAGGGTCCCTGTACTCTAGCAGGTCATATGCACCACATCTTCTGCACAGAGGTCAACATACAAAGACAACACATTCCCTTCTCTTGGATGACATCTCTACAGATGTTGCTATATTACATAATTATTGGAAATGAATGAAATACTAATACATGTGGGAACTGTTCAGCCTAAGTGTCTGTTTCCTTTTAGTACTACATTTTTTTTTCTAATCACACACAATTTATCTGATAATCTAGCAGTCTCTGCAAATCCACCTGGGCAACACAGGAGCTGTTGTCTGGGAGAGAGCTCAGCTTGATATCACACAGAGGTGCTCTGCTATCTGCTTGAGACATCTGCAGGTAACATAGGGAGTCTCCTTATTGCTTACTGATATAAAAGCACCAAAAGAGAGCTGAGCAGCAAGTACCACAGAGCAACTCCCTGACTGGAACAACAACAGTCAGTACCAGTTACATGTTGATTATAAAGCTTACATTGTCATTGTCAGAATAATCTCAAAAATCATTTTCTTCATTTGTTTTTTTCTGTTGTTTAGTCGTGTGTTGGCAACATCATCAAGCATTGTGAGAACAGAATTTGGAGCTGGGTCACCAAGCTTTTGTAGAGTGTAAGAGCTATGTGCCTTCCTTAGTGTTTTGGCAGCCATTTCTTTTAAGAGAGAGATGAGTAATTAGTCATTGTCTGCACTTTGTAAATAAAAGAAATGTTTGTCAATTGGAGAAAACTACTTCCTAGAATGTTTTCAGTTCTGAAATAGGGTTTGCTTTTAACTTTGTATCAACTTTGTGATTATTAGTTTAAGTTCTGGTTTTGGTTGCCTTTGACTACTGACACTTTTCAGTACACCTTAAAATATATCCATTACTTCATGCTAAAATTCCAAACAGACTTCTTTCTGCTATAATGAAAGATCGCAATAGTCATGTTATAGTGGACTGGAAAAAATTGTCAAGAACTTGTCTGGTATCATCCTGAATCATTCCGTGTCATTTATAGACATGCTATTGTTTTTTTTTTTTTGTGACATCAATGATCTGCAATTTTGCGGAGTCTTTTCTTAGTGGGCACTGTCTTATTAGTTTAGTTTTTACTTTGTTAGCAAAGATGTACATTGATTTTATGTGATCATGCCACTATTATAAAAGATGGCAGCACTCCTGCAGACTGATGTCTAAATGTTGGATTGAAATACAAAAGAATATACCTAGCAATAATTTTGAATGAAGTACCTTTAGAAAATAAATTGGGTACAATGTTCGGTTGTATTTTAAAGGTCATGAGTTTAGTTTTTACTATGATTTTGATGGTCTGGTTTCTTCTATTCACATGCTTGATTTTAGCTAGCTGCATTCATTTGAATTTTATTTTTGAAAGACACTTATTTTTCCTGGTCATAAATAATTAATTTACACCAGATCACTACTCATAACAATATTTTTTTAAGGAACATTAGATGATTTATGCAATTTCCAATAGATGAGGTTAGCTAGTAGACAAAATGTTAAATCGGGGCTGTTATCAGTGAATTGCTCATTTTTATAGGAAAATTATCTAAAACTCTTAATTATTATTGTCTCTTTGTGGTCAAATTTGAACTTTCCAGCTTGCACCTTTCTACTTATTTCTGAAAATGTGCAAAAAAATGAAAGAAATGCATAAATAATACAGTATTTTTAGTATTTAAAGAGCTGCAGAATAAATTATTCCAAAAACTTAGAGAATAAAGCATGATTGTTTAATTCCCCTGACTAAAAAGAAAAAAAATTCTAATCTTACATACTTGAATGGTAAAGGTCACTGTAGAGTACTGGTTAATGCCACCACCTCACACCTCTACAATGAAGGTTTTACACAATTTTGCCAAATGACCTACAAGTCTGCTCTAAGGGGTAGTTTAAACATCTATATACATTATTATGTGCTAAAGACTGTCAAAATCCGGCTTCACGTTTAGTATAATCTTCTAGTTTGATATGGCCCATTGAACTACATGTGTTTTCAAAACTGTGTATATAGTAGGTAGTGTCCTGCTATTTCTGTTAAAGCCAAAGCATTTGATTAAGAATGCGTTAAGTATTAATCATGAAAAAGTAGCAATCGTATGTGGGTCTTCGTTTAAGTATGTGGAGACACCAATAAACGAACATATTGGGGGTAAACATAGAAGTCGCGCTCATTTCTTTACTATTACTACACTGAATGAATGTGTCCCACAAACGTCGAGCAAACATGGCATTGTGAAAAAAATGATCGAAGAATTTAGCTGTCTATGAAACTAGGAAGAGCACTCTTAATGATAACATTTAGTTAATGTCTTTCCTTTTAAACAAATGTGTCATTTAAAAAAATCGTATAGTCACACCAGTGTCTGATTTTGTGTACTTTAGTTTAAGGAAAATGCACCCACGTGAACAAATAGTCTTCTGTGAATGGCCAATAGAGCTTCACTGAAGCGCTTGTCCGTTTTATGCAATGTGGTGCGCCTCGTTCTTTTATGCTGTTTTGCCTTTTCTGATGACCGCAGGCGAAATGCAATCCCATCCTGTTTGTCAAAAGGCATGCGGGCTCAAGCCACGGGAGAGGACTACGCGTTTTATTTCTAATTAGAAATGAAGTGACAAAGTAAGTGCGATTAGTTTCGACGTGCCCAGGTTTATGTTCATTATTTTTATTTCCTGGTGTTTTTCCCGTTTTCATTTGATCAAATACACATACATCAGTGCAGACAAAACATTTTACAAGTAAATTTTGTTTAATGTACATGTACTGTAGATGAAAGTTGTAAACCTGTTGCTTTCAAATCAGCAACTCGTTAAGAGTCGGCCCTAAATATACAGTCATGTAATCAAATAATTAAAGTTAACTTTAATTTTAATTATTTTACACGTTTAAAACTGGAATTTCACAGCAAACTTAAAAGTACAAAGTTAAAAGTAAATAACGTCAGTTGAATTTATCTTAAGTCAAAGGAGCATTCTGCGGGACAGACTGATTATACGGTCATTCAGTAAATGAAAAATCTAACCAAGGACAGTTTTAATTACATATCCAGATTTTGCGCTATATCTGCTAGGCAGGCATGCGAATAGCTTCATTTTCAACCAAAGTCAAGTGCATTTTCCCCCATTTTTAATTCATGCGGTGACCAAAATATCCACAATATCTCTCCACGTGGTTTAAGCAGTTAGCGACGCTTTGTCACAGCTTCAGTCGATTTCGTTCAAATTCCGACCCCCAAAGTGATGTTTTCATTTTTCCCCGTGTAACTGAATCTCACTCTCCTGTCACACTTCAAACACACGAATTGAATAAGGTGAGGAGAATGAATGAATGAATGAATGAATGAATGAACAACGTTGTGGTTTTTGAGCATTTCCTCCTTATGTTGCTCCCTTGGATGATGCTAAAGACTCCATTCTGCTCCGACCACCTTGGACATGTGTTACCATTTTTGAGAGACTGTAAATTCCGAAACATATGGAGGCATTGATTTAACAGTATGCATTTAATAGACTGACATCCCGTCCAGGTTTTCCTTTGTTGCAAAGAATGGGCCAGGGATCCTACAAAATGTCTAAGTTTTAACAGAAAAAAAAACCAAAAACAGATAAGGAGCAAAA
>JANRMT010062854.1:11123619-11275625 GCA_026402145.1 Polypterus bichir lapradei
ACATATATATATATATATATATATATATATATATATATATATATATATAAAGGTAAATTACTATTTGTACGTTAATGACTGGTACAAATGATCAATCTATCACTGTATATGTATAAGCTTTGGAAATACCTGTGAAAATTCTGTATACCAGTCAGGGCATAGTCGTAAAATACGAGTTAAATAATATCCTGTTTCATTCATTCAATTTTTGGATAAATAATATATATATATAATAAAAAAAAAATAGGAAAGAATAAATAACAAATAAATAAACATTCAAATGTACAACAACGCTGGAAAGAAAATGAACTCTGTCCAAATTGCCAGCTTGAGAAAGACTGACCGGAAACCGAACGTTTCCGAGCGATCAGTAATAAAGAAGTCGAAGCGCGTGGAAGGAGTGTCGGCTGTGTGTGCATGTCGCAGCAGCTCTGTGTAAGACACGAGTCTCTTTAGCCAATCTCGAGATCTCGCCCGTTTCTGTAGAGCTGAAAGGCAAATAACGGTTTTATCACATCTAAAAAATAAACTATGAAAATCGACAAAACTCTCATACAACTCCTTTTTCCAGTAAGACAATGACAATAATGTAAAAAGAAAAACTACACTTTAAATATTTACATTCAAATTAAACGTTTACAAAAGTAAAAAAATAACGAAAATACAATGAAAAAGTTTATGTTCAATGCACAGTTAATATCGATTTAATGCTTGTCAGCGGTTTTTATCCTGCTGCATTGCTAATCCGGTTAATGTTACCCATTCCTCGGATTTAACTCTAAAACAGATGCAGTTGGTCTTGAGGCATTAACCATCACAGGAGCACCACAAGGAAAGAATAGCCTCCCTGTACCCTTGCCCAATACGTTAAAGACAAAGGTGGTGCCTTTTATAGCCCTTCCTAAACACAGCCTGCATAATCGGCCGGCTTTGTTACGCGGCGACTTGTTTTTACTACACCGAGAAAGTTCAAACACCGGGGAGAAATCGCAGTGTGCTTAAAAAAAACAAAATAAACTTTCTTTGCTGGTGTTTCGGTTAAAGCGTGCACATCCGCCGCAAACGGATCGACATGGTATTATTTAACAAGTATCGTTTTCACGTGGAACCTTTAAGTTAAAAGCATTATCACTTAAGTGACTGAATTAATACAGTAATGTAACATATCCTTGTCTTTATAGTCATATAAATTTGCTCCCATTTAAATTATAAAGTACCAGCGCAAGGGTTACATATTTTTGTTCGTTAATATTTTATTTGTCTATTTTGTGTTTGTGAATCCTCAGATTTGCATATGCATTCTATCATTTCTTGAAATAAAACATGAAGAACCAAAATTAGTGGAACTTTTGGCTGCAGTTACCGAGAGGTCTTCATATTCTTCTGTACAGATGTAATTTTTGTTTGGTTCTTCTTTCATAAAAGGTGCCAAACTTGTTACATAATTTCGAAATGCGCGGCCTTTAATGTATATGTAATTGAGACAATTTTAGTTAAGACTGAAATACTGATTTACGCACACCTCCAACTTAGGCATTCTTTAGGGAATAAGAGCAGAAGTAAGAAAGGTGAAATCTGCTGTGCGAGTCCACATTGCGCTCGGCCTTCTGTAAGAGCGAACTTCTATGAGGGAAAAATAGTTAACCACCTGTCAGGCTAGCAGCACAATAAAGCCCTCTAAAAAGGGGTTTTCATGCATGGGTAATATATTTGTTCAGCCATTCACTTAATGAAGCTGATAAATGTGATGCAAAACAATGGTCAAGTTAATCTATTTAGTAAAACGTTCGGGGACTTTGCGGCTGTGTTAAGGACGGCGGTGTTGTGGTACATTTTCATTTAAATGCACCCATCTCCTTTCCTAGACGCACAAGGGGGTGTTACATTCTGTGTGGATATTTAATTTCGTATAAATGTGTCTTTAATGGGTTTAATTCACCATTGCCAGCTGTTTTGCGCTGTTTGGTAAAGTGGAAACAAACGTGCCAAGCTTGGAAAGCTAGTTGAAATTAGTTTCGGTCACTGAGGCTAAGCTATATTTCCTGCAAACCATCTGCTTGATTGGTACAATAGAAGGATTTTCTTGGGGGGGGGGGGGGTTAAAAAGGAATAAATAAAGCTTTGAACATCCAACAGTTACTTTTTTATGCAAGGAATTCTGGAGGTGTCTTAACATGACTGCCACGGCCCTGCGATGTAATAATTTGTGTCATCTGCCGAATCTCCAACAATCCAAAATCCACACCAGAGACTTACAACATTGTCACAGCAGCGCATAGATGGCGCACAAAGTTCTTCAAGTCTGTTTAAGTATTGTTGTCATTTGAGATGATTATGATGTATGTAAGGGCGCTGGTGAAATAAACTAGAACTTTAAAAAAATCAGTGCGTTCGTTGGACGGATTTTATCGACGATATAAACTAACAAAATCTTCTATTACGTCAAAGTTCGATTCACTTATCACAAAGGTTTATACACAACGTTGAGAAAAATACTCAATAATCAAAAATAGACGTTAAGCCATTTTAGTCGATCACAATCGCAAAAACCACTACGGGACGTTTAAACGTTGCCATCTTACAGAGTTTCCATGTATTCTTAATTCTGCAACGTGTATAGGCATGCATCCACCCACGCCATCTTTTGTTCTAAGGAGTCACTTTATATGTTCGTTTTAGGATTTAAGATTTATCACGCGCAGTGTGCATGAACGTGTATACGGCATATATGAGGTCGATTGTTGTCAACACCAAACAAGAATATAAATGGTCCAAGGAGAATGTTTATGAATATCTGCACAAATTATGTTTCAGCACTTTAATTCAATATGGTTTATATAGGTGTGACCATTGTATAGAAAAACGTACTCTATCGTTGTTCATTCAATTATTTCAGTACTGTAGGACCTTATCGTCCGCACGTATACCTCAAGAAATCGATTATGAAAGCCAACCAACATTTTTTTATTTACCAAGACAGATATAAAATGACAAGTACAAGCCTGAACAGTCCCCCACATTTTCAATGTCTAATAAACACTACCACTGATTCGGATGGTCTCAAATCGCTATCAAGACTTCCTCATTGATTTAAATGGAAGGGAGACGATTTGGCACTGGTGATATTGTTTCAAATCACATGCAGTAAAAAAAAAAAAAAAAAAAAAGTATAAACAAAAAAACTGACTGGTGATAATGTGAAAACGGAAACAGCGGAAATATGCGCTTAGTTTCAAATGGCATGAAGCAATGAAATGATAAAAACGAATGACCCGGTTAATTAAATTACTTAGCTGGGAGGAGGATTAATTTAGCGGATTGGCTCAATTTGGTCCACATGGTGAGAGGCATGATTTGGTCCGTGATGTTAGATTTGGGTTTTGTTATGTAATATTTTGTCGTGTGGTGCATGCTGTATGGTTACATTTTCTTATTTAAACGTTTTGTTACATTCTTTTTATTGTCTTGCTCTATTTTTATATTATGCTATATGTTGTGTTTTACTAGGTTTTTATTTTGTTAATTTCATTTTACGTTATGCTTTATTTAGTTGTTATGCATTTTGATATATTCTACTACATTTTCACTATTTTGCTTGGTTTATTGATCTTGTTTTGTTTTGTTTCCTTATGTTTTTGTTGTTATTGTTCGTTTGCTATTATTTTGTTTTATTTTATTCCATAATTGTTAGCATTTCTGTATTTGGTAATTTTTCGTAATGTTTTATTTTGTTATTTTTGCTTGCTTTGTTGCATTTTATCTTGTTACAATACATTTTATTTTTGACATCTTGGTATTGTTGTTCATGTTACTGTTTTGCTTACTTTGTGTTTTTCTTAAATATTAAAAACAGACATTAAAGTTGACATTTTCTCTCTACCACCGTCTGGAAGTTCTCCCATAGCGTTGTCTAGAGCGGTGCCCAAGTACTACTAAAAGTTGCCGTTTACTCTTGCCCCGTTGGTGTTAGGGTATAGGTTTCTTTCAAGTTTAAACGTAATTTAACCTTGCTGCGAATCGGCTGGTCCCCATTCAAGTTCGAACTCTTTCATTAAAGCGTTATCTCTAGAGAGCAATTTGTACCCGCTTGTAATGAAATATTACTTTTTCTTCCCATTTCAGTTGCATTTACGGTCTGAAGTCCAGTTTTGTTTTTACGGCGCCTGCTCTTCATGTAAAGTGTCCATTTCGCTTTCTGCGCGCCTGCCACACGATTTCATGGAGAATTACCTTTTTCGACTTTAGGTTTGTGACACACGCAGAGCTAAAACATTTCTTCCCCCAAACTTTTTAAACTTGACACAAAGAAGGCGACTTGACTTTTAAGAAATAAATTTAAAGATAACCACTTTCAAATGAATAGCTGGGAAGAACAAAACAGAGTGCAAAACATTGGTCAAACGTCATTAGTCACAGGTCTTAGCCCCAAAGACTTTCGAATTCACTTTTTTAAATCATCACCGATGAAAGGAATGCTTCCAAAAGGGATCATCAAAATAAAACCTTTTGACATTTTTGTCTTGCCTTATTATGTGTCTTCTCATTCAAATCAGTCTCATCAGGATGTCACCCCATTCGGTCTTCAGAAAGTCTAGAAAAGTCCGGACCCACACGTGTCTTTAGGGGGACTGACCCAGCATTACGGACTGAGCTATTATAGCGCCTTTACTCTTACAAGACGGTCGAGTGTCAGTAGTTCGGACTCTCGAAGTTGCTTGTGCTTCTGGGAATAGAAATAAAACAAAACTCGAAAATCGCGAGATGTGCGTGCTTTAATTGAGCATTATTTTGAACGGATATTTTTGTTTAAACCGTAAATGGTAAATTTCATTGTCATTTTCCTATAAACTATATTTATTTAGACTACTGACATTACTGGCAAAATAGTGCAATGCATCACGTCTACAGTCACCGTAGCTTTTTAAAATTATAAGCGTTTCGGTTTTTTTTTTTTTTAAATTATTACTATTAGTCCCTGACATTAAATGTTCAAAGTAAATATTTTGTTTGCGTTTAAAGAGTTACAGGAAACTTAATCGCTACGTCAAATAAATACACAGTGGGGCCTTTAGTGTACGTTCAGCGGTTCTAATTTGAGTTTAATATGGGATTTAAACGACTTTTTTTAAACAAATGTGATATAAATCACAGATGCACTTTTATTCAGTGGTTAAAGCAGCGACATGGGGATAATGAACCAAAAACCGCGCAACAAAAAGTCTACAGAATGAAAGCTGGCTAATAAGATTTTTCTCAGATAGCTTTGTGCTAAAAAAGGAACAAAAACAGCTGAAGGTGACAGTTAGTTCATGGTTAATGGGATAAGAGCTACACGGTTCGGGCTGCACACTTCTCATTACAAATGTGCAGCGGGGCCGGGAGACTGAATAGGCACTTTTGAAAACCCTAATATTTAACACATCTGTTAAAATATTCTGATCCATTCGTTTAATGTATTAGCGCATATTCTGGAAAAAGAATGAGGAGAGCGAGAGCGCACACAAAATTGTGTAAAAGCGCTTAAAGCACAATGTTAACTTAATATTGTGGAAAGTCCAAATTATTACATTAAGAATGAGAGCTTTTAAACTTAATATATATGCGATTTCAGTAGCATGTTTATCAATGATTACGTTTGAATAACAAAGGTAAACGATTATATATATATATATATATATATATATATATATATACATACATATACACATACACACACTTAATCACTATTTCAAGTATTATTGAAATTGTGTAAGTATGAAAAGCAAGGGAGTGTTTCAAAAGGAAGAATAAAAAAATGTATGCGTAATGCTTTCTTGTGAATAAAACGAAAGTATTTTTTGATTATTAGATGTCATCTTAGGACGTGACAGATTTTAAATTATTAATCCGAAAATTGCCATCGAGTTATTTTTATTCAAATCATCCGATCTAAACTTCAATCAAGTTTGTCAGTGTTATGCCACACACTAATATGCCTTCTTTTAATAGCAAACATCCTTCCATTATGAATATTTAGTGGCCTATTTTGTACACGCAGCAGGGGGCTCAAATAAATTTAGTGGAGTCTTTTAATAATTCTCTTATTGAAGAGCCGAGATGACATTTGAAACTTTTAAAATGGGCTTTTAATTATCCCATGTGCAGTGCGTCCAAACAAAACCCTGCTGCGCTGCTTTACAGCGACGTATTCCAAAGAGGCGGTCGATATGCAAACTTGATGACTACGCCTTCTTTGTTCAAACGACATTGTCTATGGCTTGCTTATGAAGTCTAATCCAATCATAAATTGCACTCCTGAACCAATCGGAGAGCTCCGATTTTCGATTGAAAGAAAGTCATGGGGAGAACTTTGTTGAACCTTATTGTTAGAGCTGTCACTTTTGAAAGGGCTTAGCTAAGCAGCCCGTTATAAAACCCTTCTAAGCACTAGGAAGGAGCAGTACAGGATTGCCCCGCTTTCCTATTGGATCCTTACTGAAGCAGTGTCCTCTGAGAACAGACGGACAGGGTGACCGCGGACTTTTTTGTTTGTCTCTTCTCGACTCCACAAGAAGGTGCTGCAATGATGTTTCCAAGTGTCATCGCACCTTCGGCCATCTATCCCAGCCTCCTGCGCCCAGCGCCGGCCCTCACTCTGCCGCAGACCTTGCATTCTGCCTTTACTAGCCATTCCAGCTTTTTAGTAGAGGATCTTTTAAGAGTTAGCCGACCCTCCGGCTATCTACACCGGACTGTCCCATCTCCTAATATGTCTCCACCAGCCTCCGGAGCAACGACATTAAACACTTTATCAGCTGACCATGTCAACAGCCCCTCGGCGACTCGAGTGTCCTGCGCTCAGCAGACATCACTGTCCACTAACAACGACCCTACGTATTTGAAGTTTGGAGTAAATGCAATTCTCGCCCCTTCGAGAAACGGTAGGATTTACTTTTTTCCCTTTTCGGTGTAAGAAGAAAGTTATTCAGAGGTTGTGTGATTTGCAGTCGGAACCTTATTAGGCATCATAGCATACGACACGTTATAACAGTACTTCATAAACTGTATACACAGTATGTGTGTTTGTACAACTGTTCAAATAAATAGCTAAAGGCTCACTCTGAAGTAGATAACATGTCAAGGGACACTAGATTCAGAAGACAAGTAACTAGAGCTTACTTAACAAGGCGGAGGCTTTACTGTGTTTTTGAATTCTTTCTTTTCAGAATCATCTACCACTTCTCTTCAAGGTGTCCATCAAAAGACATTCCAGCTCCCGTATTTCGAAGGCTCCTTCCACCCGTTCATCCGATCCTCCTATTTTCCAGGTAAGGCCATTTTCGTTACCGTTAGACCTCCACGGTTTCCCTTGTTTCACGCATGTTTTTCGTATTATTTCTTTGCCAGTCCACGGGGACGTGTATATACCCTAGTTCAGAGGTTGGAAGCAGTACAACACTGAGGAATCAGTCTCGCCAATTTGATGCCCTATTTAGCACAAGCACTGACTGCTGACATTTTGCACCGTTTCCCTAATCTACAAATTAGCAGGAATTGTTATGGTCCAAATTTGAGGCGTGTCTCTTCTCACAGAGAAACTGTTGGCATCTCTTCATGGCCTCGGTTTTCCCACAGAGCAAGTGCACTTAGTCACTGTTTGGCAACAAAGGTTTCAGCACCATGACCAATTGGTCAGCTCCCTCCGGGCAGCCACACACAGACCTTGTGCTGACTTTACCTTGCTGCTGATAGGCATTTACCAGTCATGGACTAATTTCTCATTAAAGACCATTCAGCGGTTCAATATTTTCACAAGACCACATAGAGTGTAGTGTGAGTATGTGGGGAGTCCAAGTTGAGGCCCAGCAGAACAGGAAACCAAGTAAACGATGTTGCAATAAATTAAAATTTAAACGCACAGAAACTAAATATCATGAGGGCCATCAAAGTCACTTCTCAATGACAAATGAAATTTTGCAAAAACAAGAATTTTATCAGACTCATTTTCTTAATGTTGTATGACTATATCCGGTATACTTTCTTAAATGTCTACACTGACGGGAGTCCTTATATGCAAGTGTGGAGCTCTTGAAAAGTTTAGGGCTATAGTTAATGTACATTACAGAAAGAAAAAAAAACCTTTATATCATATAGAACTAACGTGTGGACTGCGGAATGAGCTGTATGGATTTGCTAGATCTTGCCTTCATTCACTCTAATGATAATAGAATTTGCCTCTTTTCTTAGCAACTTGAATGCCTAAACAAAACAACTCGGGCTTTATGAATGGCTTTTCGTGTTCATTTAATGAAAATGATTTGAGAGCAAAAATAGGCTTCAGTCATCAGTATTCTCCCAATGGTCTTGGCATGCAGTTGTGTTTAGTTTGAAAGTGTAAATCTCTTTTGTTACAATAATATATGGCTTTAGCTGCCTGTCCTCAGTCTTTTTCTGTTTAGTTCATTACTACACAATTACTGTTCACGCTTCATTAGAAGCTCTATCTTTCATTGGAATTTTCTTTAAGGGATACTCTCCCTTTTTACCATACCAATGCCACTGGGAACCAAGCAATGTGCTAATTAGCTGTTTGGTGTCATTTCATTGAAGCCAAGTGCCAGTTTAATAACACTCAAAACATAATGTTTCAATAATGTCTTAAAAAAACGTTTAAATAGGCATCGAGTGCAAACGTTGAAAATTCAGTTGACCCCTAAGACTTTCACTCTCTGAAATAAGTATTATAAGAAGGAGATCATAGGAAAATGTTCTCTCAGAATCTTTGGCGATTTTTATTTTCTCTTTCTTATAACTTTGAAGCTGATATTAACTGTCACCTTGTTTTTTGTAAATTGCACGGTGAGGGTGCCCGGTAACGGACGCAACACAAAAATAAGATTTATAAATGAAGGGTTCGGTGTATTTAATTATGCTGTCATTTGTTTGATAGGTTCATCCTCTGTCGTCCCGATTCCTGGAACTTTCTCCTGGCCTTTGGCGGCCAGGGGTAAACCAAGAAGAGGAATGCTTCGCAGAGCTGTTTTTTCTGACGTACAACGAAAAGCACTCGAGAAAATGTTTCAGAGGCAGAAATACATCAGCAAACCAGACCGAAAGAAGCTGGCAGCAAAGCTTGGGCTAAAGGACTCGCAGGTAATTCAATATTCAAAGGGACTAACTTGGGAACACAAGCGAATTTAAAAAAACTTACTGGGTTGAACAGGAAATCATTTACAAGAAAAGCCTTGTTTAAAGCATGAACGTTAATCCTAAAATGAATTATGTTAATAATGCACGTTTGAATATACACTAAATTACCAACTCTAAAAGCTTATTAAAAAAAAAAAAAGTTGTACGTTTGTGTTAGCGTACATTAAGATAGTTCCTGCTTTGCACCCAGTGCTACCGAGATGGACTCTCTCGGCATCGTAATGGGGATTTTTAAAACAGATTAATAGATCGTTGCGTTACATAATAAATTCTGAAAATGCTATATTTATCCATCCTGTAATGGTTCTCGTTGGAACTGCCATTACATGATTTCTTTCAAGGCACCCTTTATGTATAACGACAATAGGTAGCCTTGGGTGCAATAACCAAACTACACTCAACGATCAATCCAATTTACCGTCGCCAGGTAACATAAACAGGTGACAGCAGCAGCATGAAATGGAAAGACATGCACATTTTGAGCTGCCGGTATTTGAATAGGAGTCGTGTAGCTGCGGAGCTAGGTCTATTTTCATATATTATATATATGTTAATATATAAACATGCACAATTATTTATATATACATACATATCCATGAAAAGTACTGTATATTTAAGTATACATATCTATATATCGCATACATACACACTCACACATTCATATAAATAATCGCCTCTCCGCTTCTCTCTGAAATTTTTAGTAGCTCGCATGCTATGGTTTAACCACACACGGTCGCACACATATGAAACCAAAGCCCCTGCTAAAGCCTAGCAAGGTCAGACACCTTGTGGTGAAATTTATTAGAATCCTAAACAATATTAATAGTAACTTTTAGAATTAACGTACTCATTAATAATAAATACATAAATGACGGGCTTTGTATCCTTAGGGTTCTGCCTTGTAAGAAAATGAGAAAAACGTAAATTTTACTTATTTTTAAATGGACTTGTACCTGCTCCCAGACCTAGAGTTTGACTCCAGGCTCCTCTGCTTCTTATCGCTGTATTCTCGCGCCCCATTACTTTTTTGTGTCCGTCTGTTTATGTTGCTCCTAAGTACTGATTACGGACTTTGCGCCCCATACTGCCGAATTGAACTACACTTCCGCGAACCGGTCTAAAAAAGGCGGTTCTGAAAATACAAAGATATACTGATGATACAGACTGGAGAACCTTAAATTTACGGGAAACACTGGAAGACAGAGATACAGCAAATTCACACAAAATGCGGATTTAGTTCACTTTTCGGTCATCCAAATTTTTCTATAATTAAACCATAAAGGCATTTGATTGATCTCATATTTGAACCTAAACGACTTAATTTTATGGATTAAGAATCATCGAGTTGTTCCCAGTTAAATTGAATAACTAGTGTCGGACTTTAACGAATACTAGTGGGGCCGCTTTTAACAAGAAAATTCAGAAAAACACTCATATTACAAGTTTATTTTCAGTTATACAATTTAACATGGTTTTAAGATTGGCTGTATTTTAACATGTGGATTATCGTCCACAAACAGCTAAAATTCATAAACGCTACAATGCATCTCGAACGTGTACATGGCATGTCACAAACGACGTAATTGGTGACCAAGTATTGATGATTCGTTTTTCTGTTTCCCAAAAGGTGAAAATATGGTTCCAAAACAGGAGGATGAAGTGGAGGAATTCCAAGGAAAGAGAGCTTCTGTCATCAGGAGGATGCCGAGAGCAGACTTTACCCACCAAAATGAATCCCCACCCTGACCTGAGCGACGTTGGCAAAAAGTCGTCCGAAGACGAAGACTGCCCATGTAGAGACAGTCCGCGCTCCCCTCTTTGTCAGTTTCAGACAGATTCAAAACTTACAGACTCTACAGACTCGCACTTAATATCCCCATCAAACTCCAGTAAACCTTCAGATTTCTCAGACTCTGACGATGAAGAAATAACCGTTTCCTAAAAAGAAACAGAGACTAATCAAATCTATATAATTTAGACATTTTATATATGACTTGCATAAAACCGAATATACACGACAAGAGGTGCTGCCCTTTATGGTGCGGTCGGGCAAACGCTCCCGTGCGAGGTGTAATGGAGGGTCAATTCGACAGGAGTCTGAAGTTCACAGAATTCCTTTGTTTGCACATAGCGATTAAGAAATAGAAAGTAAGTTAAAAAAGGGCTGCGATACAAATTGCAGACCATATTGTGCCGTGGTCCTTTTAACATGCTCCGCTGGTAAAACCCCATCCTGTTCATCTCTCTCACAAATTATATAAAGGGTTACGCTTCTTTGAATTGAATTGCTGTGTTTGTACAGCTCTTATAAAATGTACGCTGTTTTGTACAATTGTTTTGCTGTATGGAAATTTTATACCAAGAGTATTATGAATGACTATACGTTTTTCACTAGATTCAAATGTTTTTTTTAAGTGTTTGTTTTTTAAAAAATGTTTAGATGTTCAATGTATAACTTATAAAACAAATATATTATTTTGTATGTTTCCCTGTACAGAGGTTTAATATGTATATATGTTAATGCTTTGTACATGCGCCAAATAAAATGTAGAACATGCTAAATAAAGTACTATATATAATTTGAATTTTAAACTCCTGATGTGCGTTATCTATATATGGCTGAGCCTTTTTTGTCCAGTTCGGAAGCTCCAGACTGGCATCGTTCGGCGCCGAAGCACATCTGCATCCAAAAGTGACCTGCCTTACAGCCCACTGATTGAGAACAGCAGAGGGAAATCTACACGAATGCCTGTGTCTTTGAAGTGTGAGAAAACAGCGCCAACTACTGTGCCACACTGTAGCCCTCGCATATTCATGTATATTATAAATTTCATTTCACACACACACCGTACAAGCTTTCCCAAAACATCAGATTACATATTCAAATGCTCAACCCGAATATTGCGATTTTGGGCAGCGTGTGTGGTGGCTGTTTATCCAAGAGGGATTACACACATAAAATAAGAAAAACCCGTCACTAACTTAAAATAAATTCCCTTCTATATGATAACTCGGGTGTGTCGGTTAAAAAAAAAAACACGATGAATTCAACTTACTTCAAATTAAACCGTCTGAAATGAAACTCTGAACAACTCGAGGAGCGGCCACACATGTCAGAACAACCATGACTCTCCGTCTCCATCTTGTGGTTATATTTTTTACATAAACTTTTAAATTGCTAAATTTGTAGCTCGTTATTAAAATAATGCATTTATTAAATTTAATCAGTTGTCGAATAAATAAAAGAGATTAGAATATCCTACAGTTAAACTCGCACATTTTCTTTTCTTTTGTGTATTTCCTACTTATATATCATACTATATCACTCCTAAAAATAAAGGTGTCATAGTGGTTCTTCAGAGCAATGCCATAGAGGGACAATTTTTGGCTTCCAAAAGACCCATCCATATGAAGGTTTCATAAAAACCTTGTATTTATTTAGATCCGTAACAGGTGCCACATAGTAAATAGCCATAAATGAAGAGTAACAGATTTGTGAAATATCCAAGGGTCTTGACTTTAAAAGGACTTGTGCTGTATACGTTCAGTAACACAGGCCAAGTCCAGGTTTTCTTAATTCGTTAGTATCCTGTTAGGCAGCCCATACATTGTTGATTTCAGGGTTTTATCTACATATTGGGAAGATTTTTAAGACACAAAGAACCCATTTTGTATGGAAAGATCAATAAAGTGCCATTGAAGAATCATTATTTGTAAGAGTGAACACACCTAAAAATAATTCCATAATGGCATTTTACTAGGCTTTGTGGTAAAATGCAGCAAGAGCCCTTTTAAAATCAGTAACCCATTGATATTTCAACAAATAAATATTAACCACTATACTTTAAAAATACACCGTCTTCATCTATTGATAGTCAATTGGTGGATCCCATTAGTTAAGAAAAAAAATCTTGGGAAAGGGATACTTTTTAATAAACAATTTATACGCATCATTTATACACTATAGACTAGATCACAAAGATATGGCTGAAGACCATAGTTCAGTTTGTCCTGTTGTTGTCTTACAGCAGTTGAGGGAGGATGGCACTCAGGCACATACACAAGGGCATGTTACCCACCTTAAAAGCTTCTTAAATTTGTAGATGAGTCAGTGGCACACCTCCTTAGATAATTTAATTTTGATTTTAACTTTATTAAAATTACTCAAAGCAAAATGTTATCATTAGCAGGTACACTGTTTAATGCCTTCAGATCCGAATTTGTTATTAAAAAAACAGTAGGCCGTTTTGGTGACAATATAACACCTAATCTATACAATCTTGACTGGAAATTCAACCAAAAAATAAAATAGACCTAGAAAATGATGGAAGAACCACAGCAGTTGGTGTCAAGAGAAATGGTCAGAGGACAGAAAGTAAAGGTAGGGTAATATCAGGGCAGAGGTGTGTTACTGGCATGCTGGTTTAGAGGCATCTTCTGAGAGGAGTAAGAATGGGTTCAAAAACACAGAAGGTGCCCAAAGACAACAAGTGCTCATGTGCCAATTACATACTCATGTTCTTAATTCCAGAGGTTATCATGCTGATGTCCAGGAGTGACTTTTGGTAAAGGAAAGCAGAGTCAGGTATGGCAGTCACAAGACAATCACAGAACAATCTAAGCTATCCATCAGGGTTAATAAGAGTATGAATAAAATGACTCTGGCACTTTTCTTATCCAAGTTAAAATGATTCCAAAGATCAGAGATGATCACTATATGAAGTGTAGGTGACTCCAGTGCAGGTAACCTAAGGGATTGTGTAAAGTGGCTGGCCTTTTAGCACTAGGATGGAGGGGTGTGGCTCCAGATAAATAGATGAATGCTCTTATGAGCATAGGCAGTGGAGCATAGCTGTGATCATAATAAACAATCTTAAACAACAAGCTAGCCATTTTGCTGAAGGACAGAGATGAACTATATCAGTTGCATTTGGTTACGAATGAATGGAGGTGTAGACAATGATGGAACTTTTTTCTGGTGGACTCAAATCAGTGACTTAAGTCTTGGTGTGATGCTCCACATAGGGTGGAGAAAGACAGAGGAGACAGAGAAGGCAGAGTGGTGGTTTTAGTGCTACTTCTATTTCATCCTCTCCCTAGTAGCTATGACCACACTCTTGCAGAGCAGTTCCTTCCATGGAACTGAAGAGGATGAAGAGAAGATCATAGGTTACTTTGATAGAGGGGCTGAACAGCAATGTGGATTACCTATTTAGAGAACTGTGGGTAGAAGTGAAACAAGAAACTGGTCCACCACTTGGGCAGGCCAGAGTGCAAATAAAGCTTAAGGAAGGATTTCAGATGACACAAGCACAAAATGGATACCCCATGCAGAAGGAACGTATCAAAGTGAAAAAGAAGGTCAGTCCTACTTGTCAGACAGTAGTCCAGGATGGCATGCCCTGGGGGAGGGTGGAATGGAGTGTCACTAGATATGTATTTGGACAACTTACAAGGATGATACATTATAGTTTACTACACCTAAAGGCCTCTATAAAACCAATAGTAACATTTGTGCTTTGAAGTGAAAAGGACATGAATTATTTTCTAAATTTCTCCAGTATATTTTGTTTTCAATTTAATTTACTCTCAGTGGTGGGGGGGGGGGGGATCACTAGAAAGAACCAAAACATTTAAATAACAGATTTCTCTAAGCCAGTTGCTACAGTACTTTCATCTCATACCAGAAGTATCACTTTGGGGCAATCTGCTCCAGATTCCCTGAGTCAAGTTATCACCCAGATCCCTCATTTCTTTTGTGATGTTATTTTGTTCTGCAACACTGCAGAGGGAAAGAAGCAATACAAAAGATGCAGTCTACCAACTGTGCCACCTGGTGGATTATAGTGAACATCACTGCTCACAAGCATTTACTTGCAGATGTTCTTTAATACACTCATATGTTCGCCACAGAAGAGATTCAATACATAATTTAGGCTTGCTCTGTATTTTACAAAGAAGTTTGACTTGCATTGAATAAGTTCAATGTTGGATTGCCACCATGTAGAGAGGCTGCCATGTACCCCCAACCCCCACACAATTCACTGGATTTACACAAGAATAGCAATACTGTTGACTAAATAATTGTGCTTCTCCTCTTTCCTGAACTGCTGCATTATGTAGTAAGAAAATCTCCCAACTTGTTCCCTTGCATGAGATCCCCATCATCAACCCTGAGGAATGTCAACCATGACCACAATGCCATAGAAAGAAGATTCTGTTCTCAGAAATTCTGGGTCCAATGTATCGAAGAAACAAGTTCAATCTGTCTGTAATATTCTATCCACCAAATAAATCTGCTTATTCAATTTTTAGGATCACAGGAGGCTGTAAACTACCGTGCAGGCCTGTATTGCAGGAGGCAGGATATGTTAAAAATAAACTGCCGAGCAGCAAACCAATACTGAAATCTTGAGTGACCAACAGACTGTTACAGTATGCTTGGCAGTCCTGAAATAAAAAAAAAGTTAAACTTACAAAGTCTAATCTGTTCAGACACATCCAAATGTATATACTGTAGATTGGGGGGGGGGGGGACTGGTTCTGTATCATAAGTAACCTAGAAAGAGCCTAGACAGCCACAAGCAAAGGTCAATTATAATCCAGTCTTCAGTGCTTTTTAACAGGCAGCAACAGGGCACCTCTCCAAACAACTGAACTGACATTGTTAGTTCTATTTTACCTAATCAAAGCTGTGGGACACTTTTGCAATCATTTATATGGCGCTGTTAGTCAGAGGAGTCTATTAAGTACATTTTAGCTAATCAAAATTCACATTAGAAATAATTGCAAACTGTTATGTTTAGTAGCGGAGGATAGATGGACATGACTACAGATGGTTAAACTGTGTCCTCATGAAAGGTATAATCGAACCATTCAATAAAAGCTCTTTTTTTGAATGAACATTGTGGAGGAGCCATATCAGAATTTTGCTTTATGTAGATTTCCCTAAAGTAAATATTAACTTATTTGGATGCCCTGGAGGAAGGACAGGCATCCTGGCCAGGAAAAAGGAAGGTTTCATACCCGGATAGGAGGCCATAATGGAAAGACCAGGAAAATGGACTCACCAGGACCAGGTCGCTTCCCCACTCAGCAGGTGGCAGTGTTCCTCAGAGCTAAACCCAATTAGGACACATGCTGGGTTACATGGGAAATGGAGTCCGGAAATACAATCATGTTGAGGTCTTTGGGATTCACCAGAGGGCGCTGTCATGATAGGACTGTCCTGGTTTCTGCACTTCCTGGAAACGCTCCGGATGACTGGGACAAGAAACCGGAAGCAATTCACAGTTTGTGCTTAAAAGAAAGCCCACTGCCTCATTTCAATGGAGTCGCAGTGAGCTACACTCTTGGAGGACAGAAGGAGAGAGAACCTAAAAGGCTGTACATTGGCTATAAGTTTAATTGTATTGTGCTGTCTGGATTAAAAATCTTTATGTTTGTACTGGGTCATGTGTGACTGGGGTTTGGCGGGTGGGTTGTGCTCCCTACAGTTCACATTACCTAACTAATAAGATCTGTCTCTCTGTGCTAATGATTACCGTGACGTGCAAGTTCAAGCATTGTTTTTGTCAATCAAACAACAACATGATACCGGTGCCTGGTCTCTCTTGATTGGCATCAAATCACCGTAATACTCTGATATGCATCATCTGACAAAATACGCCAATATAGATTTAAACTTTAATCTAGATGAGAGCCTCACAACCACCTGCTGCTCAGGAGAATCCATTTGTCATGAACTGCCTAAATTGAAACAGCAATATCTTAAAATCAGAACTAAACAACTCTGAGGTGAAAAAGGACAAGTAAAGAAAAAAACTATTTTCAAAGTCTCTGTTCATTTCTGATCATATTTCTGTGCTTTTTTGAAGAAGAAGCATCATACTACTGGCTTCTTTTCCAAAAAGTAAACACTCACAGACTTTCATGGTGACTTTTTCAGATTTAGTACTGTCAGGCGGTCTTTCTCAGTGTTGAATGATGCTGTTCAGCTTCACTTTGATCAGTAGTTAGGCTTGTGCTTGATGCTTTTCTGATGTTGATCCATTGTTTTCTCCATTAATGAAAAAAATAATTTTGTTAACTAAAATAAAAATACATGAAAAGTAGAACTAAATGATAACAAGAAAATAAAAATGACAACAAAACTAGTTTTTGCAATTTTAATTTTCACCATAGTAGTCTTTGTGCACAATGTAAATGTAAGTGTGCTGTTGCTGGTATACTGTACATTTAAAGCTGTGCACTGTAATAATAGCTTAAAGACAAGAAACGATTTGTGCACATATGCAGGTACCCATTGCGATAGCCAGCAAAATCTTGCCATCAGCGGCTGTATTCTGTGGTTTTAACTGGTAATTTCAGTTATCAGTCAGCTTTCCCATCTAGGATTTAAAGCAAATACCATAATGTACTTATTTTGTGCATTTCACTGGCCATCATTGACCATTAGCCATAGATGCCCTGCTGTCAGCCAGTGTCATCTTCTACCAAACTTCACACAAAAGGTTCTTAAAACATGCCAAATGTTCCTGTGGAAGATGCAAGTTAGAGCCATGGGAGATTTCTAAAGCTCAAATAGCCACCCAGGCTTCTAGTTCAGCCACCATTTAGACTGGGGAAAAAATGAAGGAGGGAATTTCAGCAACCAACGTCAATGACATACGGCACCTCTAGTTTATTAAACACAGAATGGCATTTGCCCACTAGCTTTTAATATTTGCAAAAGAAAGAGTAATGTTTCAAAGTCTGATTTATATGCTCTAAAATTCTATCTACTAACATCTACTATCTATACATATAACATCTGCTGTCTAGTAAACTGATGGAAGTTAAAAAAAAAAAAAAAAAAAGATTCCCAAATAACTTATCATGTGGCTCGGAGTGCAGTAGCTATAGTTATGGAGGTATATTCACTCGACTTGGGGGGAAAAAAAATAACGGCCTTATTTCACACATATATTGTTTGCTTGCTGGCTTTACCATAGCAGTGACAGATTAAGCAGGTGCATAGCATTCAATCAACCAAGCTGAGGTTACACATATACTTTTAGTTTTACTCGGGTTATTGACAATGAAGTTTTAATGTGGGTGGTGTGGTGTCACAGCACCTTGAGCTCAGGTTTGATTGCTAGCCTGATCAGTGTCTGTGTTGAGTTTGCATGTTCACCTCATGTGTATGTTAAGTGAGTGTCCATAACTGCAAATATTATTTTACAACTAGATATTAGTAGCACTCCCAATGGCCAAAATGTGTTCATTCCTACATGTTGTTAAAGTTTATTTACCCAATTTAGGCTCACAGAGAGCTAGCCAGGTTTTGCATTTGGCTTATTAAGTAAATGATTTGAGATGTTGCTATAATATAAGTTCAGTATATTTCTGCTATTACCATTAGTAACACAATTCAACTAGTGACTTAAACAGTATTTTTAGAAAAAAACAAAGTATTAACTCCCTGAAAAAACACTTCCAAAGTTTAAAAAGGAGTAGATGATATATAGTCTATATCAGTACAGTACATATCAAAAATAAACATCAGAGTATATGTGTAAGGGGATCTTACTGTTCACAAAGGGAATCACAAAATAAAAATTAAAGTGTTTTTTACAGGTTAAAGTAACATGACATCAGTACATACTAACTGTTTGTTTCTTGCATTTTCTGAATATACTGTAAGGCTTGTACTGTCACATTACCATTAGATAATGGAGTTCTGTCACAGGTAGTGCAATTGTATGTTGCGAGTTGACAGGTACAACAAGAGTGATATACATTTTAACAACTATAAAGAAACAGAGCACATTTCGACATTTATGGCGAGTAAAAATAAAACGTATTAAGTGTGATGAAAGGTAAATGCTAAGTAAAATTTAAAAATTAAAAATCAAAAGTTAAATGAAACCAAAATATATTTTAAAAACTAGAAAAACGCTGTTTTGGTCTCCTTTCGTTTGCTACCTTGGCTGCTTTTATAGTACTGGACTTCTCGTCCTTGTCTTGTGATGCATGGTCTTGAGTGGTAAAAACTCGAACGGACATGAAAACATCGTACAGTATTAAAAAAAAGAAACAGTGGTCCTCGTTTTACTGGCGTTCAAGCCCCATCACCAAACGTAACGTTCAGATTGTATCTGCATACGCACACGCGAGAACAATGCGGGGCCGGCTGGTCCAACGGCGCAAAGAGAATTGCATCACCGGCTGAAATCCACTTTCACATACTACAAAAATATTGTTGCGACCTCACTCTGACAGGTTCGAAAAGGAAAACTGAGCAGGACAAAAAAGGGTCTACAGAACAGTTTACTCGTACAGTCAAAAAACTTGAACTATTTACAATTACCTATTAATCTCTAATTGTTATGACCTCCGGTTCCAGCTCAATTTCTCCCCTCTCTCTCTCGTCCTCTCCCACTCCACGTTCTTAGTTGTTCCTCGGACCATCTATAAATCCGTTCAGGCTGCTGCCCCTTTTCTTCCCTTTACTGTCAATCATATCCCCTCGACGTCAGTTCTTTCTCCGTTCTTCCCAACCAGCAGTCACGTTCCCTACGGGCTTCACTACAATATATGAACGTTGGAAATCTTAAAGGCACTGTTAAAGTTTGTTTGGAATGACAAACGCTATGCATTTAACTAGTAGAAATGTTTGTACTGGGCCATCTTTTGGAATGACGGAGACACAGCAACCAGACAAACATTACCACATTTATCCTTTTAATAAGGTGGATTTTACAGAAAAGTGCAAGAACGCCACTGAGAAGATGCTGCGCGTTTATTTTTTTCCCCCTCACGATTCCCTGAAATGTGTTTAAGAAATGGGCCGTGCTATTTGCAGTCACAATAAAAACCACGTTTAATACCGAATTTCGAGTCACTGTGCTCCACGGCAGATATCTATGTTTTAAAGGACTAACACATCCTGCGAGACAACTCGTCACTGTTGTTCAAAAAAGATCAAGTCTGTCATGTGTACAACTGTAAAACAATTTTTTAAAGGCATGTCTCCATTGAACAATTGGCAATAATACGATACGAATAAAAAGACACCCCCAAATGAACGGGGACAAAACTTACTGTAGACTGTAATGAATTATAATTCAATGGCGATTAATGTTGCAGTTAGTCATCGACACAAGCGGCTCCTTCGGTGTGTAGCACGCAGCCCAACGCTGCAAGCGTCCGATTATTAATCTGCGCATGCGCACGTGTTGGCGCCTTTCACTTTCGTCAATTCCACCTGCAGCACACGCAGAAGACGCGGCTCCCGAAAGTCACGGTATCAGGGAAAGAAGATTCAATTCGCAGAAATTCTGGGTCCGTTGCACTGAAGCATCAAGTTCAGTCTGTCTGTACTCATCTATCCACCAACTCAACCTGCTTATCCAATTTTAGGGTCACAGGAGACTGCAATCCATCTTGCTGCTGGTTGGCATAAACTACCATGCATGCCTGGATGACTGGAGCTGTTATTTGCTGGATAGGAAGTCACTGCAAAAATGTTAAGTTAATGTTTAACGTTAATGTATTTTTTTAAAAGTTAAGACTGTTATGCTGGGCATCTGCCAAGAGCACCATGGAACAAGCCTTTAGGTCAGGAGTCATCAACTCCGGTCCTGGAGAGCCACAGTGGCTGCAGGTTTTCATTCTAACCATTTCCTTAATTAGTGACCTGTTTTTTGCGGCTCATTAACTTCTTTTGAATTAATTTTAATTGACTGATTTTTTAGGATTTGTTCCCCTGAACTTTTTCATCATTCCTCTGAATTGGCTTCATTTCTTTCCTTAAATGTCACCCAAACAGAAACAAATTGTGAAGTGAGTGAGTCAACAGAAGACCAACTAAGTCAGGGCCTCAAACCCCAGCCAATTTCATTCCAAACAGTTGCTTAATTAGGCACTGATTCTCGTTGTTAATTAAACCGTTCTTTAATTCCATGGCTTGTTTCTTCTCTCATTGTGCAATAGCAGACATTTCTGAAACTGCAGATTTTCTCTTTTCTAAGAGTACTGTTAAAATGCTTTGGGCACCTGAGCAGATTAACATTCCTGAGACCTTCATCTTTCTTCATTTTCAGATATTGTATGATGGACACAGTTTCCTGATCATTCTTTGATTCATTTTGTATCCCATTATTGTTTGGCTGCTAATTAAAGAAACAATTAAGGGGACTGAATCTTCAAGCGCAAGCCAGTTAAAATTAATTCAAAAAAAGTTAATTAGCAGCAAAAACAGGTCACTGATTAAGAAAAGGGTTAGAATGAAAACCTGCAACCACTGCCGCCCTAAGGGGCTGGAGTTGGGGACCCCTGCTTTAGGTTTATGTTCAGATGCTCTTGTCAAGGTCTGTTGTTTATTTAATGTGATGTCTGTCATCATATAATGATTGCCAATACAAAGCTTTGGTATTTCATTGTGAAAAGCATTCTTTTTATATCAGTCTTTATTATTTTTGTAATTCTAATTCTGAATTGGCATAATTTGGAAATGAGAAATATAATGATTAACTTCATGAGGTATAAGTACATAATAAACAAGAATAGTTGCATCCAGTCTTTGAAATATTCAAATTTGTGCTTCAATTTAGATGTTTAAAATCTAAATATTCTCAATAGAAATTTGTCATTTCCAAGTCCAGGGTGCGTTTATGTTCTGTTTTCTGCATCCGAGACTGGAAATTATGAGATAAGAGTTTTAGTCAAATGAAGCAATAAACTGAAGTTGGACAAATTCTGGCTTGATAGACAGGTACACGTTTCTGAGTAGGAAATACGAGTTGTGGGGGTGTTCTGGTTGAAATATCCTACTGGGAACTTGGAATTTCCAACTTCCCAGTCCAAATGTAACGCAGCATAGATATCTTGGTGGAATCTGTGTCACCCTGCTCTTACCTCACCACTCCAAGGTTTTCAGGGAAAAACTCCAAATGTGAATCCAAAATGTGAACTTTGGGACTCATCTTGCAACCCAGTTCCTTAAGATTAACTTTTCACAATTTCTTTAAAATTTGGATCTTTATTGTTGCCTAAAAACTTAGAGTTTACTTATTTCAATGGTACCCAAGTCCTCTTTCAATTTAGCCTCCAACAAACCTGGAAACCTTCGGCACAAATACATAAAATAGGCACCATGTTTTATTAGGCTTTGACAAGCAGTTTTATTAAACCCAGCATAATTTGAAGCGGTGCTCGCTGGATCCTCCAAATGTGGCCTGACGATGTTTTTGACACCAAAATGTAATTTTTCTCTAGCTGTCCATTCCTTCTGAGCCTGATGTCAGTTCTAGGTTGTGCTGTCCCACTCACAGTGAAAACCTGAGCTTCAAACGGCTTTACATTACACCACCTGCTGCTGGGACTCCTCACTGTGTTCAGTTCCAGCTACATTCTGACTTATAAAATAAAATGACTGTTTTCTTTTAAATATAGGTTTTAATATTAGCATATGTGAAATTTGAGCAAATTATCTTTAATATAAAATATTTAATTTAAGTAATAATAGTGCAAAAACAATAAAAAAAACTATAACTCAAAATTGTTTTGTGAAAAAAGTCACATGATGTCGAAAAATTGTTTTCATTTTTGAATTTAGCACTCAAAAATATACAAAAGTCACATGAAATAATCCAAATTATTTAAAAAAAAACTATAATTTCAAATAAAAATTGTGTTTTGTGAAAACAAAATTAACATGATGTAGAAAAATGGTTTTCATTTTTGAATTTAGCTCCAAAAAATTTACAAAACTTACATGAAATGGTCAAAAGAATTTTCATTGTATTTTACTGACCAAATATTTTAAGCAGCTCTTACAGCCCCCATGTGGTCTTCTAAGGAATAGGCAGAAAATTCAAGTAATAAAAAGAGCTACAGAAAGCCACCTAAAATTAAGCTTAAAAGCTCTAACTGTGGTCTGGTACCAAATATTAGATGGAAAAAGGTGAATAGCTGATCTTCACATTGAAGGAATATAAGAAAATGTTAACATTTTGACCAACCATGCAAGTCGACTTTTCAGAGGATGGTGAGAGGCCAGTTGCTATAATGAAAGTAACCTTCAGTGACTGTGCACCTGTGCTGAAATAAATTGCCTTAGAAAATGAGAGACTAAAGGAATGGAGAATATGGTCTCCAAGTGTTCCATAAAGTACATATGGAATATTAAGAGAGACCAATGAAATGTACTGCTTGGTGTTCCTAACATTGACCACAGTCACCAATGTAGACCACTCTGGTCACTAAAATACCAGAAGGCCAGATGAGTACGAGACAAAGGCCTAGGAAAAGCAACTAGACTGAAGGTCTGAGGAGAGACTGAAGGGACAAAATCACAAAGTGGTCCACCCAAGTCAATCACACAAAGGTGCCATAAAGTCTGATGCAGTTGAAAGTTGAACAATGAGGACATTCAAATTGTGTCCTTTTGAAAACCAAAGTGAAGAAGAGATGCATCAGTCTGGCTTGAATGTTCTTGTTGTCTTTAAAAATCTCCTGTTCTGTCATTAAATGTGCCATGACTACAGCATTCTGTTGAAGGTTCAATCCTGCCCAGCACCTGATCAGCTCTGGATCTCTAGGTAGGTTAGGGATAGGTAAGGTTAGGTCAGGTAAAAGTGTGTTCTGAAAAATGAGTGAATACTGGAGTGGAAAGTCCAGCATATCTATACTGACACAGAAAGTAACATCAAGGAAGGTGAGACATAACTGTAGCTATACTGGAAGCAGCAGTGTGGCTTTAGAGTGAATGATGCGATTCCCATCATAAATAAATATTCTAGACAGGCCTTATGTTTTTTTTTTTTTACAGTAATGCTAAACACAAGATGAGACCTCAGTGGATTTAAAACATAAATGTTGATACATAGTTCACAGGATGCTGGCATGAATCCCAAAGAAAAGGACATCTTCAATAATGGATATCTGAGGTCAGAAGCACACAGTCCACAATAAGGATTTAGGCTGTTGTGCAAGTTAGACAAACCGTATGAACTATTCCAAATTGAACACACAGTCCCAAACCCACACAATTTAGGGTCACAGTGGGTAACAGCATATCCTGGCCACACTTGGCATGAAGCTGGAAAATGTTTTACATAACTGAAGGTCCAGTAACATCCCATGACAATGTTCAGTTGTAGACATCATTTACATAATCTAAGCGAATGGAGGGCTGGCACTTTCCTTGATCACCAGTGGGGTGGTCTTGTACCAGCTAGTCTGTGACTCGCCCTGGCATAATCAATCAGGTGGTCTTGTGTATTTGTGAGAGCTGACATCCCAAAGTACAATGCAACTGCAAGGTAAATGGGTATGCATTTGATTTTGGACCCCACCAACAGAAGTGAGGCTTGTCTGTCTGATGTCTCACGTTTTATGTACCATGATAGAATGGAAAAAAGACAAAAAAGGTCTTGTAATACTTGTAAAGCATTCATACAGAGCAGACAGGGATGACATTATTGGTTGTCGGAAAAAGTGTTACGCACACAAGAGTTTGGAAACGTGAAACAGTGCTGGACAGTCATCACCACGTGATTTGAAATCCTCAGGGGATGAGGTCAGCAACCCAGCCGTCACATTTGACATCCCCTGTGACTAGAAGTCATTTAAAGTGACGTCATGTTACAAGTAATTTCTACAAAAAGAATAGGCTGCATATTACTGATACAGAGTGGGAATCTGATTACACCGGTTGATAACTGTTGTGTGGGAGAAGCTTTAATATTTTCAGCTGACAAATTTCCAGTAAGAGGCCACAGCAGGACATGCAGTATTATGTGTTAGTAAGGAACTGGACCACCGTGAGCATCGTGCTAATATGAAGAATTCACCCAGTTTGCATAATTCTTTATATTGCTTACATTATATTTGGTGTTATTGGTTTTGATACATATAAATACCATTTTGAAGTAAGAGCTTAAACCAATGTCTGTGTCTGATTGCAATTAGTGAGATCAGAATTTACCCATTCCATGTGTAGCTAATGTATTGATGTGGAAATTTCCTCTGCAGTTTGCCTATCAGACACATACAGGTGTGGTAGATGCTGTCATCTACATGCTTCACAGAACCTAATCCCACTTGTAGAAAGCTGGCACCACAAACAGGATAATGTTCTTTGATTTTTACAGTGCTTTTAAAACCATTCTGCCTAATCAACTGGGAGAAAAGCTCAAGGTTTTGCATCTTGATGCCCCCACAGTCTTCTGGATGATGGACAGCTGACCAATAGACAATAGTTTATGAGGTTGAAGGACTGTGTCAGAAATGGTGGTGTGTAATAATGGAGCACCCCTGGGAGCTGTCCTGTCTCCCTTACTATTTATTCTCTACACAAAAAAATTCCAGCACAATGCCAGCGCTTATCATGTACAGAAATTTTCTAATGACTCATCTATCATAGGATCCATTAATAATGGAGACGAGTCAGAGTACAGGAAAAAAGTGGAGGACTTTGTCTTGTGGTGTGGGGACAACAACATGCAACTTAATATCAGCAAGATAAAAGTGCTGGTGGTGGACTTCAGGTGTGTCAAGGAGTCTCTGAGATCAGTCATCATCTCGAGGAGGTTGTGAAAGTGGTGCAGAGCTACAAGTACCTGGGGGTAGGACCCTCTTAGCAGTATCATAGCCCCCCAGGCAAAGTAGTGCACTGGGACCCAAGTTTTGATAGCAAAACAGAAACATACATAGGCATCAGAAACATTGTGGGTGCCTGTGCTTCTGGGGCGCTAGGCCAGTGGCCATTGTGCCCATACGTCAAGATGGCCCTGCCTAGGGGTCCATATAAACAAAAAAATTGGACTGGTGTGACACCACAGTGGCACAGTACCAGATAGGCCAGAGCAGAGTGTACTTACTAAGGTGACTCAGGTCTTTTGATGTGTGCAGCAAGTTGCTGGAAATGCTCTACCAGTCCATAGTAGCCAGTGTGGTGTTCTACATTGTGGTCCCCTGGAGAAGCAATGTGAGCTCACAAGAAGCACGAGGCCTGAATATACTTATCACGCAAGTCTGCACCATTGCAGGACAAACCCTGAACACAATGGAAGCTGTTGTGGAAAAGAAGATGGTGACAAAATTGGATGGCATCATGAAAAATCCCCTCCATTGTCCCCGGGAGGTGCTATCTTGGAGCACTTTTAGCTACAGGCTCACTCCATTATGGTGTGCTAAGAAGCACCTTTGGGGGTCTTTTCCGCTCAGTGCTATCAGGCATTTCAGTGCTTCTTCCCAGAGTACTCGATAATTTATTTAGAAATACCATTTTTAAATATCTGAACAATATACATTTATTCTCATTTATATATCAATTGCTTGATTGGCTGTATTAGTTGTCCTGTGAGCCTGTATCCTTGTTTTTATGTTTCTGCCACTGTATGAATGTGAATTTCTTCTTGGGATGAATAAAGTTTATCTTATCTTATCTTATCTGGACAGCCGCTTCAAGCAAAGAGACTTACTAGCTCGGCACAAGCAGACCAAACTGTTGGGAATATGGCAATTACCCACACCAGGCGGTCTTAACAATGTACCTTGACCCACTGAAAGACTAAAATCAATATTGTTATAAAGCAAAATTGATAAAAACACAGTAAAAATGATTATATCAAAAGTAGGAAATATATTTGAAGAGTCTTAAAAGGTTAAGAAATGCATTTGAAAGAGTAGCTCATTAAATATACTTACGCAGGAAACACTGGGCACAGAGTTGCTTCTGATTTTCTTCAGTCCGCAGGGGTCTTGCCAATTTTTTGGGTTCTTCTTTCTTTTGTTGTTCCTTTCTCTGCTCTCCCTTCTGTGTGTGGCATGTGTCCCAAACTTAAAGCCTCACTTTGTGTGGATAAGATTACGAGAATAATCGATGAGCATTTGTCTTTCTCTGGCTCAGGCTGATCCATTCTGACCCTAATTACCCCAGGTCTAATAAATTACAAAAAGTATTTGTAATAATTTGTTTTTTGTTAGGATTTTAAAAGAATGAGCTAAAAGATACAGTACAAGGTTCAAGTCAGTAGAAAAACAGTTAAAAATCAATCTGTAGCAGTCATTTACAAAGAGTTTGAAATAGGATTTAGAGTCTGGAGTTTAAAGTTTAGGGAAGCTCTGCTGAAGTAAAGGAAAAGGGACCAGGGGTTTCATTTATAAAATTCTGCGATGTTTCAAGTGAGAAAATATGCTTACACCCAAAAAAACATGAAAATTTGTATGGTAAAACAAATAAATGAGAGTGGCGTATGAACATTTCTATGCAGTTTATCATTTATAGATCACAATCACCTTTTAAATATGTGTAAGTGAATGCAGCTCAAACACATGCCTGAAACGTCCATATATGGAGCATGCTAATCAACCTGATGAATAAGCAATCACGATGCTGCAGAACTTTACTGGCTGGTAGAGCAGCCTCTCCCTCCTGATGCGTTGAGACTCCGCCTACTACATTCACAAGTATCTGGTTGTGCTGCGTAACTGAGAGCACAAGATCATACACAGCTTTATGGCTCCTCCACTCTGTGCTCTGGGGGTCTCGGAAAGATGTAAGGAAGGCTATCACCTGGAACATGTAATGACGTGGTTGGTGTTACAATGAACAGTACAGGCCAAATGAAACACTGAGAGTTCAGCTATTTACCTTACCAAAAAGCCAGCCACCTCCTACAGCACCATCATGTCTGTCAAAGCTACTTTGCCTCAAAATAAATGAATCCCGTGCTTACCCAGGCCATGGAGACAACGTTTGTCAGCCACATCTTTACATCACAGATGACTTGTGCATTAATGGAACGTCATTGCTCACAGTTAACAAAAGCAGTTTCATTCTCACTAGGTGCCCATATTTTAATAAATGTTCTGATTACGCTAAGAGAACCAGTCACTGCTGCTGCCAGGCCTTTTAATGTTGGTAAAAATATGTTATGTATGTACACCCGCACCATACGAAAAGTTGGTATACCCACTCCAGTTTAGGGCCTCCAGCACAGCGGGCAGGACAGAGTGAAGCCCGGCTGACATATTCCTGTCCTGTCGGCCAGTCCCCTGAGAAGTGATATAAACCAAAAAGGTTCTTAGTGCAAATAAGTAGCACTGAAAGGCAGCTAAAATGCAATCTGTATATTGTGTATTCAACACACATCATTATAACAGCTTGGTTATCTGAATTATTACGCGTGTCATTTAACTGCATTGCCTGAGTTTTTCTACTTTTTCCACTTTCTCTGAAATGCTGTGTACAGATGAAACCGAGTAGCTCTAAATAGACGCACATTCCCCAGTCAAATTCTCGTTTCTAAATCGCGACGTTTGCGTGGGAAGTTGCGAAGGCACATTTCGAGCCTCTTGCTCATCCTTTCCTCTTCTCTCCCACTTGTCTTATATGCGTCTTTGCTGTCAGCCTTCTCAATTTGATTCATTCTCTAGCTGTGTGATGGGAATACTCATTTATTTTATTTCTCATACTGCACTGCCGCAAATAGTACAATAAAGGCCGGGCGGTTTTTCACTCGATACAAACAAACTCCGTTAAGTTTACCACACAATTATGTGGCGACCCATCACAGACAGGTTTAAGAAACCTGAGAGGCGGACGGTATCACGCATGCACTTTAGCACTCCTGTGGCGCTCCACTGAATCGATTCATTCTTGCTCACAAATCGATTCCCATGATTCACTAAAAAGAGTCATTCATAAAAGAACGAACTGTTCAAGGGACTGTAAAAGGCAACACATTGCTAAGCAGAAATGTAGTGGAATAGAAGTCAAGATATTTGCTGGGAAATGTAGTGGAGTAAAAGTTCAAAGATATGTGAGTACAGTACAGTAACCAAAGCATTGTACTTTATGAGTTTCCACCCTTGCTCATGTTGTATATTTCAACGCCCATACAGCTGTGGCCCTTTACAGGTGCTCTTGTGAAGCCCTCTGGGGTGGTAAACTGGGTTAACGTCTGAAGGTGAAAGCAAAGACAGTCTCAGGTCACAAACAATCGTCTCCCGACGGGGTCCCAGTACAGGCAAGTGACACAGCTAAGAGGTGACAGGTGCATAGCTGCTTCTAACGTTTCTTCTTGTCCCCTACTAAGAAAAAAACCCCAAGAAGTTAGTTGGTACTCTTTGTGTAAGGTGAACAATAAAACACGTTTTAAAGTAAGTCATTTTAAACAGCACCACGAATGAAGTGCTAAGGAGAAGAAAAATGTAAAATGCTAATGCATAGCCATAGCACACGCCTCAAGAAGTGCCCACGTGCATCTCCTTGACGTTAGCGTGTGTAGTGCTTTGGGTTCATCCATACCTACCATCAAATGACACAGGTGATCACCTCGATCTCATGTCTGAGTAGTTCTTTCTTGCCAGTATGGCAACATCACATGTGGTCATCTGAGTCTGACTGTCCAAACAACAAAGAGATCCACACGCCATTACTTTCACAATCCTTTTTCTCCTTGGGACAAATAAAGTACGCACTTACTTAGTTAACTTACTTAATCGATCTGTCGGTCTATTGAGCTATCTAAAGGAGCATTTCTAGGAGGTCTCAGAATGACGTTTATCGCCAAACCTAGGCATTGGTCGACGACCTTCCTTGTGATGCCACGTTCCTTCTGGTGACTGTAGGCATACAAGCTGCCGTGGTTTCAAGTCGGAAGCCAACACCCCGTTCACTTGCTTTACAGTGGACATTGCACAAGTGGATCCCTAAATTTTCTCAATGCAGTTTTTGCAACAGGGAGTCTTGGGGGGGAACGCAGTCCATTCTGGCGGCTTCAGTAGTCCCAGCAGCGTGTTTAAGGGAACTGTTGTTGGTTCATCTATGTTCATTAGTTTCTATTTTGTTTTTTGATGTATTTGAACACATCTGTACCCTCATATGTGATAGATTTGTGTTTATTCTGTTTCTCTTCTCGGTGCTCAAATGTGGCACTCGGTGCCACGGCCCACCTGCCAAGTTGTTTTGCCTGCCTAAGGTAAAGTCATCCCTGATGAAGGATCGCAGGAATCGTGGGAAAGAGGGGTCCTTTCATCGGATTAGCGCTATTTCAGCTGTGGAATGGCCAAATGGGGGAGGCAGCTTGATGAACAAATCCAAATCATATTATGTGATATCATCTACTGTTAAATTCTGCTCCGTACTTGTAAAATTTTTTATTTTTATACTGTATTGAGGATTTGTTCTGTTCTGTGCATCGTATTGTATTTACCCCTTGTTTTTGACACCCACTGCACGCCCAACCTACCTACCTTGAATTGCCTTTCCCAAGGTTTCTTCCTTTTTTTCTCTATAAGGGTTTTTTTGGGAGTTTTTCCATTCGTCTTCTTAGAGAGTCAAGGCTGGGGGGGGGCTGTCAAGAGGCAGGGCCTGTTAAAGCCCATTGCGGCAGTTCCTGTGTGATTTTGGGCTAGACAAAAATAAACTGTATTGTATTGTGTTTAGCGAGTGGTATAATCTAGTCTTGCATGTTGCCTTGTAGTTTCTATTATTGTATTGTACTTATGGGGTGGCCATGATAGATTGGCCATCTAATTATGTGAAGAGTGTAAGAATTTTGATGACGCCATAATAATGTGGGATTAATCCAATAATTCGGTAAGACTCCTACTTTATTCACCTTAACTTTGTTGTAGGAGGCGAGTCTCCGGCCTTTAGACTTGTATAAAGGTAACTGAGGCACACTCGTGTTGAGGAACTGAATAATATAATTTACTGATAAACACAAGCATCATACACGTATGATAAATGCATTAAAGTATATCCTGACACATATGACTAGACAGACAGACATATGACATATAGGCTGACTGTTTACAGGTATTTAGAGTTCCACTTTATCTTGACACAGATAGGCACATTTAGGACACCAAGTATTTATGGGTAATGTCCGATGTTGTGTGGTGTTGCTGCTCCAGGTTCAAGTGGAAGATTCTTCAGGCTTCAGAGTGCATCCTTTCTCTTTGCTGCCTGATCCTTGTCAGTGCTCAGCTGCCCCTTCCTCAGCTTACCTTCTGCTATTAGGCCCTTTGCTGTGCTGTCTGCCTCTCAGGGAAGAGCATTTCTCTTTCTGGTGCAAGAGTGTAGATGATGAAGTTCTCTTCTTGAAGTGATGGCTGCTTCTCGGCCTCATCAGACAACTGGCATAAGTCTTTGGCTTGACAGGCTGGTGTCTCAGCTTCTGGCTCACAAAGATGCAGGTTTGTTGAATTTGGCTCTCCAAGCAACAGGCTCATAGCTTTTAGTTTGAGAGGAAACTTTAGAAAGTTGGGGGTTTGGCGGACTGTCAAAAAACAGGGCCTGTTAAAGCCCATTGTGTGATTTTAGGTTATACAAGAAATAAATAGATGTCATTGTTGTTGGAGTACCCACATGGACACAGGGTGAACGTACCGAGTCCACATAGACAGTGACTAGGCTGAGACATTGAACCTGGGTCCAGAACGACAGCAACCCTGCAGGGGCTGCCCCTACACAAATTTATATTTCATAGTTAAAAATACCGCTGTGATACTCTGGTGGGCTGGTGTAAGGGCTGCTGGTCTTGTTTGCATGTTCTTCAGGTGTCTGTGTGGGATCTTCTTCTGCTATTCCAGTCTTCCATCTTTATCTTCTAGTGGTTAAGGCTTTGTGGGGTTGAAATCCTCCAAGCAAGTCAAGTCACATCACGTCCGTACTGACCCCTACTCTCTCTTCTGTTTCTTTCCTGGTTTTCTGTGGTGGCGATCTGCGCCATCGCCACCTAATCAAAGCACCATGATGTTCCTACATTGATGGATTAAAAGCCAAAAGACATGATCATCATCATCAAGTCCTCCATGAGAACCCTAAATACAAAGAGGACTGTTTCATTTATGTTAGGTAGAATGTCCAGAGGAGGCTGGGCGGTCTCGTGGCCTCAGAACCCCTGCAGATTTTATTTTTTCTCTCCAGCCATCTGGAGTTTTTTTTGTTTTTTTCTGTCCTCCCTGGCCATCGGACCTTACTCTTATTCTATGTGAATTAGTGTTGTCTTATTTTAATTCTTACTTTGTCTTTTATTTCTCTTTTCTTCATCATGTAAAGCACTTTGAGTTACATTATTTGTATGAAAATGTGCTATATAAATAAATGTTGTTGTTGTTGTCACCTGCCTGTGCTCCAAATGGTTAAAAAAAGAAAGAAATGGAAGCACTTGTATCTACCACGAGGTCTCTCTCTTCAGGCGTTTAGTCGTGTCCGACACTTCGTGATCTTATGGACTTTAGCATGCCATGCGTCTCTGTCAGCTACTGCTTCTTTAAGTTATACCTTCTGTAAGGTCATATTCGTGGCCTCACAAATGCTGTCCCACCATCTTAACTCCTGCCGCCCCTTTCTCCTTTTACCCAGCATCAAGATCTTTTCCAGCGAGACATCTCTTCGCATTATGTGGCCGATATATTGAAGCTTTAGTTTCAGGATGAGTCCTTCCAAGGACCAATCTGGGTGTATTTCTTTAAGTATTGACTGATTAGACCTTTTTGCCATCTAGGGAACTCTCAATAATTTTCTCCAACACCACAATTCAAAGGCATTGAAGTTTCTACACATAGCCTTGTTTTATGGTCGAGCTTTCACAACTGTATGTTAACCACTGGAAAGACCATAGCCTTACCTGTCCTAATCTTTGTTAGTAAAGTGATGTCTCTGCTCCTTGTTATCTTCTCTAAATTTGTCATTGCTTTCCATCCAAGCAGCGAACATCTTTAAATTTCTTGTTTGCAGTCACCATCTGCAGGAATGTTTGATCCCAGGAAGATAAATTCTGATACTACCTCAATTTCTTCCCCAGAATTTTCAGAGAAGGCAGCTGGGAGGAGAGCCGCTTTATGGAGTGTATGGCCGACACTTGGGGGCAGTCAGAATGGATCACTCCTGCTGAGCTGACCGAGGAGCAGGAGTGACCAGGAAGGTGAACAGCTTGCCATTTAAGATCGGGAAGGCAGCAGAGGGTCAAGGAGGTTTGGGGAGGTGAGCGCCCTGGCCGTTGGGGACCCCAGTTTTAGTCCAGTGAGGGAGCCTGTAGGCAGCCAGGGGATGGAAAGCAACAGGACCTGATGAAGGTCAGCTACATCTGCTGTGAGGTCCGTGAATGATAAGCAGAGGAGCTGCCACATAAAAAGAGGAGGCACTGGGGTTTTTAAACCTAAATCTGAATTAAATTTGAACCTCATTTGTTTATTGGGATTTTTAACCTCCACTGGACATGGTTTTTACGGATTATTTATTAATTAACTTTGAGCGCTGCACTGTGGACACGGTTTTTGTTTTTTTTTGGTAATAAAAGCACTGAACACTTTTCCACTATCCCATTGCCTAGAATGTTTTGACCCTACCTGTCAGCTCATCCGGTTACGTTATCGCCGGTGGCGGGTTCAAGAGTCTCCCCAAATCTGGAAGAGGGAACGTGCAGCAGGACCCGCACCGTCACCGTCAGTTATTCTATACTTGGTTCTAACTGTTGCCTCTTGGTTTACACAGAGATTTCTCAAAAGGCAAATGAGATGACTCGTGATGCCCATTTCTCTAAGAACTTGCCAAAGTTTGTTATGATCCACACAATCAAATGCTTTAGTCAATAATAATTAGTCTTAATTGTCTAATTCAAAGGCTGTGGGTTTGAGTCCCACCAGAGAAGCCACTCCCTTCTGAATCACTATCATGTCGTGATAAGGGGGCTTGTGTATCTCGATGAAGTCATGAGCTAGATCATGTAGGACCACCCACGCCAGGTAGGGCATGACAAAGAGGTCAGACTAAACACAGTCCACTGAAGAAGGAACTGGCAACCCACTCCAGTATTTTGCCAAGCAAATCCTATGGAGAATGAGGTAAGTCACCTTAAATAAGTAAATAATATTAATAACTAACAAAATACCCGCGCTTCGCAGCGGTGAAGTACTGCCTTAAAATTTTTATTAAGAAGAAAATTAAACCTTTTTAAACTGAGGGAAAATATACCAATAATTATTTGTTAAGGATCTCTTTGTATGCCACGTTGTCAGTTCGGCCCTCCAGTTGTAATATGACCAAGCTGTAGCTGTGCGCTGAGCTCACTCTTGAGCATGCAACGTACAGTTGGCCATGTGAACAGTAATCTTGTTTCAAATCTCACAACTTGGATTGCTGCTGTCATAATCGGTTTGAGTTTCATGGTTTGTTTCAATTACGACAGTATTTGTAGGACTTGTGTTGAAGAGACATTTGGCATCTGTCAAGTGTTGTAAGTATACAACCAGTTTCATTGATAACTTCATATCCAGCTTTTGAGAGTTTAAACATTTCTAAACACCAAAGTGTCCACTACTGAAATCGTCACCTGTGAATATAAGATGTTTAAGAGGCATTGGCGGTTGTCCAAAGGTGTAAAATATTTGGCCATTTCGGTACACTTGAGCATTTCACTCTTCTAGTGCTCCTGTGTAGTATAATTATCTCCTGTACCGTCATCAGTCCACACCTTGAACCTGTCCCAGTCATTCAATACATAAGACACAATGTTCCTCCGGATATCAAGAATGAGCCTGATATGGCCGTGCAATATGTAACAAAGAGAATGGAAAAGGCAGGTGCCATCTCTGGGCATGGAAACCACTCGGTAAGTGCCAGTTCTTTGATCGATGGTGATCACCTCGATAGACATGTTAATGGGGGTACGGTTGGAATGATAAAGGAAATGGGTACCTGAACAATGTAAAGTAAGTCTAAAATACCTATATAATAACTATAATCGTAATAAATGAACAATAAAACAGCGGAGAAGCCGTGGATTAAATAAAAAGGCTGTAGTTATCAGCAGGGAGACGTGAATACCGTGGCGAAGCAAGGAAGGGAATGTAGAGACTGGAGCGACAGACGGCCTTATATAGGCAGGCAGCCAACAACATGGGAGGCGTTGGGATGGGGGACCCAACGGCGCCTCACACGGTGACCGAGCTGCAGGCTATGGACGTATATATGTACGTAAGTAGGATTCAGTTAGCGTTGGGAACCCGCCTACCAAATTTCTTGAAGATGGGCCCATAAGTAACAAAGACCGTTGAAAAGTTCAATATGGCGGCCGACAGTGGCATCATATCACCGAAATAAGTACCAAATTTCAGCCTTCTACCTATGAATAAGAAAGTTCAACATGGCGGACGTTGTTGACCGTTATGATCGTTACGCGTAGAATTTTGAAATGAAACCTGCTTAACTTTTGTATGTAAGCTGTAAAGAATGAGCCTGCCACCTACACGGGAAGTTGGAGAATTAATGATGTTTGGAAAATTCAATATGGCGGCCGACAGTGGCGTCATACCACCGAAATAAGTACGTACATCGGTTTTGGCTACCGTAGGGAAGCCACCTACCAAATTTCGTGAAGATGGGGTCAGCCTTCTACCTACACGGGAAGTTGGAAAATTAGTGACGTTGGAAAGTTCAATATGGCGGCCGACAGTGGCGTCATACCATCGAAATAAGTACATACATCAGTTTCGGTTAGCGCAGGGAATCCGCCTACCAAATTTCGTGAAGATGGGGCCATAAATAAGAAAGTTCAACATGGCGGACGTTGTCGACCGTTATGACTGTTACGTGTAGAATTTCGAAATGAAACCTGCTTAACTTTTGTAAGTAAGCTGTAAGGAATGAGCCTGCCAAATTTCAGCCTTCTACCTACACGGGAAGTTGGAGAATTAGTGATGTTTGGAAAATTCAATATGGCGGCTGACAGTGGCATCATACCACCGAAATAAGTATTGTCAGGGATGCCAGGGGCCATGACCCGGCCGGGACGCCATGAGGGACCGGATGTGGGTCTGTGCCCACCCTGGATCACGTGGGGGTCGCCTTCCTGGTTGCTTTGGGTGCTACGGGTACAGTGTATGGAAGCTCCACCCTGTAGGGGCCCGTGGTCACCGCCAGGAGGCGCCCCAATGCCTTGGGGACCTGTTACTCCAGCACTTCCGCCACACCAGGAAGTGCTGGGGGGAAGACTTTGGACGTTACCCGGAGAGCTCCCGGGAGGACAGCCGGCACTTCCGCCACGCTGGGGCGTGGCCAAGGGAGGAATGCCGGGAACACCTGGTGCTCATCCGGGTACTGAATAAAAGGGGCCGTCTCCATTCATTCGAGGCTGGAGTCGGGAGGAGGAAGGACGAAGCGAGAGAGAAGAGTGGAGGCGGCCCGAAGAAAGGCATTGTGAGGCCAGGACTGTGAATTGGGGTTTGTGCACGTGACTGGGTCTGTGTGACCATTTAACTATTGTTGTAAATATTGTAAATAAACGTGTGGTGGTGATTTAACAACATGTCCGCCTGTCTGTGTCCGGGTCGGCTCCACAGTATGTACATTGGTTTCGGTTAGCGCAGGGAAGCCACCTATCAAATTTCGTGAAGATGGGGTCAGCCTTCTACCTACACGGGAAGTTGGAAAATTAGTGACTTTGGAAAGTTCAATATGGCGGCCGACAGTGGCGACATACCATCGAAATAAGTACATACATTGGTTTTGGTTAGCGCAGGGAAGCCGCCTACCAAATTTCGTGAAGATGGTGCCATAAATAAGAAAGTTCAACATGGCGGACGTTGTCGACCGTTATGACCGTTACGTGTAGAATTTCGAAATGAAACCTGCTTAACTTTTGTAAGTAAGCTGTAAGGAATAAGCCTGCCAAATTTCAGCCTTCTACCTACACGGGAAGTTGGAGAATTAGTTATGAGTGAGTGAGTGAGTGAGTGAGTGAGTGAGTGAGTCAGTGAGGGCTTTGCCTTTTATTAGTATAGATAATAATAATAACATACACGTTGCGCCTGCTACTGATGCTAAGTTAAGCTCATTTGTCAGTAAAGCGTTCCTTCTGTTCTTTTGTTCATTCCTTGTGTGTTCTGATTAAGAAGGTTTAGAGAACAGATGTTTAATTTCTATACAAAATGTGAAATATGAACCTGTAGTAAACAGATGATGCAGTTTGTAAAAGTCTGAAATAGTGTAAGCCACCCTAATTCTGATTGTGCTAAGAAATGTAACGATTTACTTCAGGGGTTAGAAGTACATAATAAACAAGAACAGTTGCATCAAATATTTGAAATATTAAAATGTGTGCTTCCGTTTAAATGTTTAAAGTCAAAATATTCTCAATTGTAATAAAAATTTGTCACTTCTGATAGAGGTCCATGGGGGAACAGAGCGAAAGGATCAAAAATCCAAAATGACACCATATTCACTGACCTTGAAATACCGTATATAATCACGTATAAGTCGGGTCTTGAAACGTGAAAAATCAATCATAAAATCAGACCCCGACTTATACACCCTGTGACAAGCGGCTGGGGGTGGTACCCAGCCGGAACGACCGGAAGGACAGAACGAGGGATTACGCCTCCTTACCACGAGAGGGCAGCCGCCCTGGATGGTATTGGGAACCCCAGGAATACAGCATGGAAGCTCAGCCCTATAGGGGCCCGTGGTCACCACCTGAGGAGCCCTGGTCCCCCGCCACACCCGGAAGTGCTGGGGGGAAGACCACCAGGAACACCCGGAGTGCTTCCGGGTGCACAGCCGGCACTTCCGCCACACCAGGAAGTGCTGGCAGGAGCTCATTGGAAGGCACCTGGAGCACATCTGGGTGAATATAAAAGGGGGCGCCTCCCTCCATTGGATAGCTAGAGTCGGGTGGAAGAGGAAGAAGCCTGGAGGAGAGGAGAGGAGTGGAGGTGGACTGAAGCAAGGCATTGGGGAAAAGGCCTGGACTGAGGGTGATTGGTACGGGGTACTGGGTTGTGTGCACTTGTAAATATGGACTGTGTAAATAAACGTGTGTTTGGGTGCAAACCAGCGGTGTCCGCCTGTCTGTGTCTGGGCTGTTGTTCCCCACAGCCCGTTTAAATATGTGACACTTAATTCCTCCAATCTCACATCAGTTTCTCAGACGCATCAAATTTTGTTGCAGCAGCGCAGTTACCAATTTCTTTCGCTACTTCAATGGTGTTTAATTTAAAACCAGCTTCATATTTTCTTCTAATCGAACGCTCCATTGTAGATAAGGGATGCTCTTACGATAAAGGTGTATGAGGGTGTGAGATACAAAAAACACAAATCAGTGCAAACGTCGCTTCGGAATAGTTTGGGTATTATCATGTGGTCACGTAGGCACAACAAAGAGAGAGAGAGAGAGAGAGAGAGAGAGAGAGAGAGAGAGAGAGAGAGAGGTTAGGAGTGCACGCTGATACAATGCACTGCCGCAACCACATAGAACAAAAAGGCAGTGTGCTCCGTGGTTACTCTCTCAGGTGGGCGTTAGCATAGCATAATCTCTTGGACCAATAGTGTGAGTTTTCCGCATTCGACTTATACGACCGATATTACAAAATAGCAGAAATTATACTGTAAAATTAAGTCCCAACTTATCCTCGGGAGAACTTCACAAGTATATACGGTAATCTAAAACAATACACTGTATGCTCGTGTTTGCAAACAGGTCATTTGTAACCTTCTAGGGATGTCTCTAAGAGGGCCAGGACCAGCAGCAAAGATCTAAATTGAAAAAATATGGTATTTGTCATGAGCAACCTTGAAATAATAAAATAATGGCAATCCACATGCCTATATTACTGATCCCCATTTTTCCAAAGCTTTGTGAAAAGAAGTGACTTTGACTCCTCGAACCCCTGGGGTCGTTTGACATGCCACACACAACTTCAAGTCCTTCTGGTCATTTTTGTTGAAGACACCTATTGCTTTACTCTTTATCATAACTGCACTACATATGGTCTAAAAACGAGGGTCTAGAAGGTCAAAAGTAGATGGGGGGACCCCCAGTCCACAACCAGACAGCAAGACGAGTCAAACGGTACATCATATGTGGAAACGTTCACATGTTATTAAATGTGGACAATACTTCTGTCGGGCACACCTGCTGTAATTTTTTTTGTAATAGCACTCACATATTTACACAAAAAGAGCCCTTTTGTAATAAATAAGCATTTATTTTATTCAATCATGAATAATTTAAGACTCATACAGTGATCAAATTTAGTCTTGCAGAATGAATAACATACTCTTATACAGACTTGTTAATGAAAGACTGAAAAATTGTGTGTGATGAAAACATTGTACTGTACACAAAATACTAATTCTTCTTAAAAATGACTAGAAAAAGTTCATCAAAATGCAGCAGTTATTTACATATCTATGTTACAAAGAAAAACAAAATGTACATCATTGCAAAACACATTCATTGACAAAATGTTCCACTGGAAACAGACAGATCCACCAGTCACCTTCCATTAATTTTGCACAACCAGACTTCTTACGGGGAATGAAATGTAGTTTGGCGAATAAAAAAAGAAAAATGCATTTTACCCAGCATCTTAGTGCCTGCATTACAAATATTGAACAAAACCATTTCCCAGATTTACAGAAAATGCTAATTAAATACCGACATAAGTGTAGTAAACGCCCTGTACAAATTCTCATGGCAGTTCTGACAACACTAGGAAACTTTTTGGCTTCCATTTAAAATTCGAAATGAATGTTGCATAGGAATTTCAACCAAGAATACACAAAATAAAACCAAAACAGAAAGGGAAGCATCCTAATAAAAAGGTCCGGACTGCAAAAAGCACTTGTGTAACGTTGTAATTGCAAAAATGAAGGTTTATTTTTTGTCGCAAAAGGGGCTTGTGGTCAAGTGTATGAAGAACGGCTAATTCATTCCCCACTGTAAAAAAAAAAAAAAAAAAAAAAGAAAGAAAAAAGAAAAGAAATCTAAGCTTCCTATGACCCTTTTCACAAAAACTCCACGTCCATGACATTCACATTGTTTAAAAATCTGCCATTTACAGGACTTACCAGCCAGGGAAGAGCATTGCATTTATTAATCTTTCTGGATAAAAGTGATAAAAACCTTACAAAGGGGAAGTAAATGATAATCTAATCAATCAGATCACAATCCACTTCACCCATCATTACACTTTTTAGCAATAAAAAAACACCACCTTGACTTTCTTTTCACTTTTCATGCAGTCACAATTACAAGCCTTTTTTTTCGAAACCTTAAAATAAAAGAACGACATCGGAAAGTAAAGTGAAATTCCAAGGCTTATGAGGTATAAGAAACGGCCCTCTTGTAACGACAGGCTGTGAGTGAACTTGAGACAACACGTACAATGCTGTCACACGCGGACACACGAGCACCAAGGTTCGCGATTTTATCCGAATGACCCAGGAGGACAGACAGATGCAGTGGACACGACCCTGAACACATCCATGTTTTTTGCCCTGCAAGTCGTAATCAAGATTATTTCACAACGGCAAAGAAGTGTTCACGTTTTCTTCTGTTTTCACTTCTTTTAACGTTTTTTTTTTTCTCGAGATGAAATATCAGCCCTATATTGTAATGTTCCAAAAATAGCATTAATACACATTAACACGAATATTAGAAAAAACAAGTAAGGCATCATTTAAAAATTCAGCACCAAATAAAGATGTTTATAAAAGCTTGCACCGGTCATCTGAGGGAATGTGCGGAGGTACAGTTCTATGTAGCGGATGTTCACGATGAGTCTACTTCCACAGAAATGAAGCCAAAAGGACGGCTCTCCGGCTTAAGGGTGGTCTATACCATTAGACGCTGAGCGGGCCTGCACGCTGTTTTCATCTTCCAGTCCGCTTTGACACTAAACGGCACATTGCGTTTCGGGTAGCATTCAAATTTCAGTCGACTAACTCTGCTGGAATGTGTACATTAATAGGCAACAAGGCATCAAATGGTAAACAGTTCTGTTTGTGTGGATTACTCCGAGTGAGTTTACGTACCTGTATGCAATTTTAAATCGTTTTATTAAGAGTTTTACTTGAATTTGGCTCCTTAATTGTACATTACATTAGATACAGTCAGCTGGACAGAGGAAAATGGGCAACAAGAGTGGCCGATGAAACAGAGGCAGCCAGGAGATGTTGGCAAATTTCCTGCTGCTTCTCCCTGTTTAACTATAACCCCCAGAGCCAGATATGTACTGCAGGCATAGCACCCTAACCGTAAGCAGCCAATAACAGCAGAGGAAACTCATCAGAGCCGGCTGGGAAAGGCCAGCCAACCGTTACCAGACGTCTGGTTCACAGTAGCAGAAACAAGATGGCATCTTGTTGTCGGGCAGTGCATGGCACACTTGTTCCACAGTTTAAAATTTCAGTCGTTTTTTTTTTTTTTTGTGTGAACGCATATAAAGTTTTTATAGTCAGCATTTTAAAGCCATTAGCAAACAGACTGTAAAAATAGAACAGTACAGATTTCTCCCCATTTTATACAATTACAAAAAACGTCATCCTGGGTTACCGGCACCAAAGATGACAAGTAGGCTTAATATAAAGTGGCTTGCTCTCGCAGCTGTGTTTTATTCGGAGTCACATTCTGCAATTTTTTTCTCAAGTATTACGAGGTGTTTTTTTTTTGTTTTTTTTTTTAAAGTTTACAACTGATAATTATCATAAAGTTGATTCCAGCGATGAATCCAAGATGTCATCATGATGACTGTTGCTGTTCGAGTCACTGTCATAACTCTGCGGGCTGGAGTAGTTTGCTGCCTCCTGAAGTCGCATCAGCATGTTCATCTAGAAATGAAACAGTCATACCATGAAAATCAACTTCAGCTTCCGATATCTTTGTTATGATGTAAGATATGGACAGATCGCTATACGATTTGTCATCATATACAATGAACCTCATGCTGTCTGAAAACACCAAACTTCCCAAATCAACAAAGACGAACAGAATACAACAGGAATGTGTGCAGATTCATAACAAAGGAAGAGCACTGCAAACAGAATTAGACTGAACTAGAAAAACAGAAATGAAAGCAACGTATGTTACAAACAAACACCTGATGATGTTTATGCAGATAAAAATGTTGGTGTGCCTTACTTGCTTCAGAGCACAATCACATGATCTATAAAGGTCTTTCATAAGCCAGAAGATTCCAGTCCACTACGACTGCTATGTGCTCTAAACTGTTGCCAGCTAAAATAACGATCTGCATCAGTAACACACCCTAACCCTCACCCTACCCTTAACGGCCCTGATATCCTATTACTAGTACATATATATGCAGCTGTTTTTGTAAAGCACAGGTATGTTTGCAGCCGTTGGCACTGGGCGTACTGCTATTAGTGCAGACTGGAGAGACTGGCATACAGTCTGAGAAACACGGAAGTGAAACAAGTAGTATTGAAGTATTTGGCAGCTATTGTATAATAATAATAGCATTTTTTTGTTTTTTTCATTTTTCAGCTTCCTAGACACCCCACAGGTAGAATAGCTCACAAAATAATTTTTTCCATAAAAACAGAAAATCCACGGCTGAAAGGGTTAATTAATTGCCTTTAAGCCCTCATGTCCCATTGAGTGACTTTTCCGGTGACTTTCTATCGTAGGCCTTGCATTCTAGTGAGTCAGATGACAGTGCTGTGAAGCCAGTCACGTAGTGTGACATGCCCTGTGACTCACTCTGATAAAACCAAACAGCTCATAGGTGGGCTCTGAATGCATGAGAGCTGACAACCAATGAATGCTTCATCTGAAAGTACAATGCATATATTGTAGCAGTGAAGAATTGGAATACATGTGTTTTGGACCTCACACACAGAAGAGGAGCACCTCTGTCTGATGTCTCGTGTTTTACTTACCACAACAGAATGGAAAAAAGAAAACAATTGGGCTGAGATTGCAGCTGAACTCGCCATACATGTTAACACTTCTTATAGCACCAGCTCTGTCAGGCTGCATGCTACTGACCAGTCACAAAAAGCAGCAAACATGACTGTGCTGGAAGGTCAACTCTTAGTCAGTAACTGTGACATTCCTAGCAATTCTTAATAATTTAAATCGACATGTGCTGTGGTGTGAAATTTTGCATACAAGTTGATAAATATTGTGTATGTTTTTATTTGTAACTTAGGCAAAGCAATGTAATATTAGTCTTACATTAGTGAGAAACATTCATGTTTACAACCCTAGGACTAAGTCAGGAAAGTGAATTTTACGACAGGGTTGGGTGAAATGCCTCAAACAAGTTTAGCTAATATTTCTCTGCCAGAGTCTCTAAGTCAACATCCATAGGAAAGCCAGGCTGCCTAATTGCCAAGCTTTACCTTAACATATGGCTTGGAGGGCAGGTGTGAACGTGCTCTGTCCCCCCCATTGGTCTGAAGTATGGCTGTTTGGAACTGGCTTGTCTCAGAAGCCTTTAAGTACCATGACGTCCTATTGGCTTTAGGGATTGGACAGAAAACCTATAAATTTGCTTGCTTTATCTCACCCTCTCTTTCTCTTACCAAACTGATGAAAGACAATCTCACACCATGAACTGAAAAGGACAACGCAATGAAGAGCACAGCTTGGCAGCCATATTGAGACAGGCATGTGGCCTGTTCTGAAGAAAGCTAACCACAAATGATGCCTTAACTAGAGACATTTCAAGTAACTAACAAGTCTGTGGGCCGCCTGAAACTACACATCACTATTTATCAGGTTGTATGGTTACCAATATTCAAATGTACTTTGCTTATTGTTATTATTTATGAATATTATCAATAATACATTATTTAAATTGTAACTTAACTCCTGCATGTCTTTTACTACACCTAATTGCCTGAGGTTATAAATGTAGAAGGGAAGGAGGGGAGACGTCATACGGTACAATACCTTATAAACAGCGGTAAGTCTGTGAGATTTGAGTCATTCTGACAAAGGTTATATATTCATAATACAAAAGGGGAAAGTAGAGTAATATATTACTCTACCAAGACAAAACAACATGGTCTGACAACAAGACCATCAACTGCAGTTGACAAGTCTGTCATGTCTCACAACTACAAGCTGCGCAATGTGACACTGGAGTTGCACCTACTGGTAGGGCACATCAGTGATTACCAAAACCAAACTGACATCTTTTCTGATGTGCTGTGAGATTACTGTTGTGCAGGAAAAAATGACTATGCCGACTGTGCATAAGAGTACTGTGTGAGAATGAAAAGCTAAGATGGAGAGCTCTACTTAACAGACGAGCCCACATGTTATGCATAGAAGCAGGCATTTGGCTTGTTTGGAGTAGACAACTGCGTTATGTGACGCGAGTCACTTTGAGATTTCTTCTTTTTTGGATGGATGTTCCTCACATTGCTTATCATTGTACAGCATTATCAGTACTCACCTTCTATTACATCATACCATTTTTTTTTTTATCTATTCTGCATGTAAACATGAGATTAAAATTTTTTTCTCAGTCCTCACTACAAAGCACATAGAATAAGCAACATATAAAAATATATATCATTTTTAAGTGGAGTATTCCTTTAGGAATATTTTGCCCCCAAGTTCCTGAAGTAGAGAAACAAAAAACATACTGATTAATAATTATTTCCTTTCTAACACTTTTACTCACCAATGGGTCTCCTTCTACATCACTCTGATGCATTGGCTTACTTGAGCAACCCTCCCGGGCTACAGAGTAGCCATCAAAACCCACGTCTTCTGGTCTCAGTTGAAGAAGTGGTGGCCAGTCGTGCTGCTGGGGGCTGGCTGCCCAGGGATAAGTGTCCATCACCCATTTGGCAGGATCTTCCCAGGGGGCTCTCCTTCCATACAACTACAAAAAAAAGACATTAATATATAATTATTGTAAGCAGTACAGCAATGTAAGATAATCTACAATATTTGTTTTTTAGATATTAAAACTGAATACGTTGACAGCCCCATTATTACTTGACCGATGCCTTTATCCAAGGGGACCTGCAACACTTGAGATATAATTGGCTACATTCTATTTGTTTTGTCAGTTGGAGCACAGGCAGGTGAAGCGACTTGATCAGCGTCACACAGTGTCTGGGTTTGAAGTCCAAAGCCTTAAGCATTACGTCACACTGCCTGCCTACTAGAATACCACCTGTCAGAAAATGGTTCACACAACACAACATTCAAGATCTTCTTGTCCAAAATTACTTGTTGAAAAGCAACGTGCTTTAAATGGCTTCCTTAGGTCTCACAAACCACTGGAACATAAACACTACAAAGTTTATTAAAAAAAAAGGGTAAAATAGCTCACCTGAAGTCCTTCTCTTACAGCCTCCAACATATAAGGTATAATGGAGTAATTCCACAGGTCAGTAAACCACACTCTTGAACCATCCACATCAATTGGACATGATAAGAACAATCTTGGACCTGGGAATAAAAAAGTGAGTATTGAATACAGAAAATAGATAAAAACACAGAACCTAGAGGCTAGTTATAAAGTATAGTAATGATATAAAGAAGAAAAAACTCAAATATAGACTGAAAGTAATGTTAAAAACATCTGATGAATAACCAAGAGCCAGAATGTTGTAGTTTAAACTTTGTCTTTGTTTTTCCATATGGTTAACTTAAGTCAATCTTTCTTTAGCATTGCAGCTGCAACTCATCTTCTAATCGTTAACTCCAATATTCCATCCATCCATCCATCCAAGTAACTCTCTCTATCTCCCCCTCTCCCTCCCTCTGTCTGTCTAATTGTAGACTTTAAACCACTCTAAAACAAACCACTTTTAAATGCAGTTAACAAAGTGTCAAAAGTGAAGGGAAAAAAATGTGCATTTCTCACCAATTGTAACATCGGATGAGCTGTGAGTTTCCAGAAACCTGTTGAGATGCTGCCAGACTTTGGGAACCCAGTCAATTATTTTAGTCAGCTCAGTATTTCTTATTCTGGTGCTGATTTCTGTTTCAATCAGCTTTCTTCGCAGGTACCGCCCTAGGAAGCCTTTAACTGGCTCGGTATGGTTGGCACACAACACCCATCTGTTATTTTGAAGGAAAAAAAAAAAATAAGACCTTGGTCAATTTTTTTTTCTTTTTTATACATTTAGAGAAGACGGGATATTCTCAAATGATTCTCAAATGAGTAAGTCTTTTAATTGGGAATAAAAGGTAATACACGTAAAGGAAAACAACAAACAGCAAATCTGATATTATTTCAGAGTGGCATATAAAGACCATGAAGTTGGGATGAACAGAAATTTCAGTTAATGATTTGAAAAGTACCAGTATGTTGATTATACTTTCAATACACTGTGACATTTAAATAAACTTTTACTCAAGAAAAACAAATACCTGAAATTATGATGAAGCTGAAGGTTTGGTGTTGAAGATGTAGCTTGATTCATTGTGCCTATAATATATGGGCTGTAAAGAGCAAAACAAAAATATGCCACAAAATTCAATACCTTTAAGTAGCTATTCGAAGATGCAAAATGTACTGTAGCTGTCGCTAATAAGATAACACAGCAAGATTCATATTTTAACAGCCACACAAACTATATATATATATTTTTTTAATTTCAAATTAAACACAAATAACAGTCCATACAATCAAATCAAACTTAACAAAACCAGAATTCAACCCCCGCCCAAAAGAAAGAAAGAAAGAAAGAAAGAGAGGAGAGCACACAACCAGAGCAAATCTTTGATGCAGCAAGGAAGAAAGAGTTCGCTTTTCCCCGATATTAAAGGTTATTCGAAAATATTTTGATTAGATCCTGCCATATTCTGTATTTAATTACAAAAAAATACACTTTTCTGCTTTTTATTTTATATAACATCATCACTTTTGAAAATCCTGAAAATGATTAAACTGAATTCTGTGTGTAATTTTATTAATTAAACCATATAAACTTCACAAAAACTGCTACGTAAATGTTAAATTAATTACACAGGTATACACTGAAACAAAAATGCTTTGATTATTTCATGTTAATTAGTTGGGTTTTTTTTAATATTTTTTGGGGGCATAATAGTTTTTGTAATTTTTTGTCTTTGCTTTTTAATACATTAAATATTAATGTTTTATTTTAATGATAATTCATGTGAATGTTATATTTTCTGATATTAAGATCTATGTTTAATACAAATCATTTATTTTATTCAACAACTAGCTGTGTAAGCCTGTGCTGTAAAAAGCCCAGGGTCCTAGAAACTATTGAAATCGTCAGAAAAAAAAATGAAATGTAGAGATGTCAGGTAATTGAAAGGAACTACTCTGGGCATCTCTCTCCTAGGAGGTTTCGTTTTGCCAATGTGCTCGCATCGTTTGTGCATTAGTGGCTAAGCAACTTTGTCTTTCTTTGGAGGTTTAGTTTTGCTGATGTGCTCGCATTTCTTGTGCATTAGTGGCAGGAGTGAAAGTAAAAAGGACACTGTTTTGCCGATGTTAGCAGCTAAGCGACTTTGTCTTTCTTCTGAGGTTTTGCTTTGCTGATGTGCTCACCTCGCTTGTGTTATTAGCGGCTAAGCGAGTTTTCTGTTTCCTTGGAGCCCTTACCCCGACTCCACCTCTCACTTCCGGGCCAGACAGACATACACTTCCACACGTAGACGTTTATATATAAGATAAGGTCAGAATATACAAGTCCTAGTAGCAGAATGTAGCATGTGAATCCGTTTGAGGCCCTGGGGCCTCATCTATAACGCCGTGCGTAGAATTCGCACTATAACATGACGTAAGCACAATTGCCAAAATGTGCTTACGCACAGAAAAATCCAGATGCAGGAATCTGTGCGTACTCCAACTTCCGTGTTCTTCCGCTACATAAATCCCGGTCAGCGTTAAAAGTAACGCTCGTGCACGCGCCTCCTGTCCCGCCCCAACTCCTCAAAGAATTACGCCTCTTAGAATATGCAAATCAATTTAAATCGCCCTTAAGCTCAGCCTTCTGTGAAAAGACAATGGGAAAAGCACGGGGGAAAATAAGAATTTCAGCGAATACCAAGTGGAGGCAAAGGAAAAACATACTATTTGTTTACTTAAACCGTGGTATAATCAACAAAAGGAAGTTGATCGAGTGACATAGCGTGTTGGAGAAACTTGAAAGTTCACGTTCACAAAGTCGCACAGTGCCAGAAATAAAAAAGAACTTGTCAGATATCAAAGTCGCCGTGAAAAGGCGAGTCGTAGCCCACTGTCTGAGTGTCATATTAAAGCTTATTAGGGTACAGAGAAAAAAAAGGCACACAGTGGGAAAAAGCACGAAATGTCAACTTCAATCTCGAAATTTCCACTTTAATCATGTAGTTTGTCATTAAAGTAGAACATCATAAACTTCATATTAAAATCGTTTAATTAACCAGTTTCTCAAATCACATCATAATTAAAGTAGCACGTTAAATGCTTTGTTTTGTATGTGATCTTCTATGTGCTCTGTGTGTGTGAATCACTACTTGCTTCTTAAACCGGCTCTCTTCCTCCGACAGGACACAGAATCCATTACATTCGTAATATTACAGCTCTCTGAATAACTAAAATACTGAGATGTATACATGGTACCATTTTCATGATGATAGGAGTTAAAGCACGTTATTAAACATGGGTTTCACGGCGCAGTGATTGTGCGCAACCTTCGATGAAATTATTTATTGCAGCAGTACTCAAGGGTGGCTCTAGGCTTGTGGTGGCCCTGGGCAGAGAAAGAATCGGTGGCCCCTTCGCCCGCCAATGTCAATATGGTATCTTATGCACGGTGGATGGCCACGTCCGTTGCGGACACTGCATAGCCACCTCATGCTCATGACACAAGCGTTGAACTTTTGTCGAAATTTGCCGCTGCGTTTTTAGCTGTGTCGTTATTTTCTCTTTCTGTTTTATATTCAATATATATTGGCGTGACCGCCCCTGCAGTCCTTGCTTTTCTTTCTCCAAGTAACCGATTGCCACACAATCAGCTCTGTAATAGACATTAAGCCATCTGTATGCTTATAGCACCGATTCTTCAAAACATTTTAAGGAACATTGAAATATCTTCGTAGTACATGTTTAACTATTCTATCCTTCACGCCAGTCCCAGTGAAGAATATAGATTATTTAAATGAAGTTAAAGTTTTATCTGTATAATATAATAAACATATTTTGCTGCATTTCATCTTAAAAATGATATCGTCATCATATGTAAATACGCGCTTTATAAAGTGGCTCAGATTGTGTAATATTATAACTGTAGTGCAAGTTTACAGTGGGGTAATTGTACTTATAAGTACAAACAGTTCTACAAGGAGCAATGATTTAGTACGTTTATAGTTCTTAGGATGAAACTGTTTCTGAACCGCGAGGTCCGTACAGGAAAGGCTTTGAAACGTTTTGCCGTGGCTGAGACAGCGTGTGCTTGATACTGTATACCGATAATTCTCTTTCCGATCAGCTGCTGCTGTGATTCACACTCAGATATAGTGATATAAATACTCCGAGTGGTGCAGTGAGAGTAATATGGAAAAAGATGATCCACTGTGGCAACCCTTAAAGGGAGGAGCTGAAAGAAGAAGAAGAAGAAGAAGGTGCAGTGAGAGTAACAACGCTAAAGCAGTTATGGTATTTGGAATACTATGGCTATTCCCTGGACCATTATATTGTTACAAGTTAATTACAATCAGATGCGCTACACTAATAAACAATATGCGGTTAGTTTCAGTGTATTTATAAAGCCGCGTCAGGAAAATAAGGAGTAACCACACAGGAACAGTAGCATTGCTTTGATGCTAGGTGCCGCCAGTCTGCAAAACCGAGCGGAGAACTTGCATACGACAAGGTATGGGGTACCGTGGAAAAGTGCGTGGCTTTACACCAAGTGTAGGTTTCATACATCGCGATTTGAACGTGGAAAAGTTCTTATGCAACATTTCTGTGCGTATGCACCGTTTACACATGAGGCCCCTGGTGTTTCCTGTGAGTGGGATGGCAGAGCCAAGAACTGACACCGAGTTCAGAAGGACTAGCCAGCTAGATAAAAAGCTACAGCTTGGTGCAAGAAGCATCATCGGCCCTAGCTTGGTGCATCCACTGCTTTATATTAAGCAGAGTTTAATGAAGCAGTTGCTCAAAGTCCTATCAAAAGATGAAGCCTGTTTTGTGTATTTGTGCTGAAAGTTACCGGGTTTGTGTGAGGCTAAATTTAAAAAGGGTATTTTGACTGATTTCTAAAACAGAACTTGATTGGCTTGGGTATCATTTAAAGAAGTACTTTCTAAGCTTTCAGCTAGTAATAAAGATCCAAATTATAAAGAAATTGTGAAAACATATCAGTTAAGTTTAAGGAATTGGGTTGTTACACAAGTCTCAGTTCACTTTTTTGGATTTGCAGAATTTTTCCCTGAAAATCTTGGAGCATTAAATGAGGAGCAAGGTGAAAGATTCCATCAGGATGCCAAGGACATGGAAAGAAGGTATGAGGAACGTCAGTATGATGGCAGACAACTGAAGGATGATTCAGAGGGACACTTTAAGAACAGTGTACAAATGACAGGCCATCAAACAAAGTTTTGGATGAAAAAAGCTAAGTTAAATATAAGTCAGGGAATATGTATTGTGGGCAGCACGGTGGCGCAGTGGGTAGCGCTGCTGCCTCGCTGTTAGGAGACCTGGGCTCGCTTCCTGGGTCCTCCCTGCGTGGAGTTTGCATGTTCTCCCCGTGTCTGCGTGGGTTTCCTCCCACAGTCCAGAGACATGCAGGTTAGGTGCATTGGTGATTGTAAATTGTCCCTAGTGTGTGCTTGGGGTGTGTGTGTGTGTGTGCGCCCTGCAGTGGGCTGGAGCCTTGCCTGGGGTTTGTTTCCTGCCTTGCGCCCTAAGTTGGCTGGGATTGGCTCTAGCAGACCCCCGTGACCCTGTAGTTAGGATATAGCGGGTTGGATAATGGATGGATGGATGGATGGAATATGTATTGTTGTTCTGACATATTCAGAATATTACACTGACTACATATTATCATGTTAAATTTTATACTTTGCTAAACTTTAATTACATTTCTTTTCCGTTTTGTACGTAAATGTGATGTGATGGAAATAATCTAATCATATATTTTTTCATTGTGTTTAGGAATGCAAATAAAAGTAAGCATTCAGAATTAAACCAATTCTGCAAACCCATGTAACTGATGTGATTCTGCTTTTCCAATAAGCATTCTCTGTAGTGTTTATGCAGAAAACCACAGCGAGCCATGATTCATACTTCTCCACAGCAATATCATGCAGATGCAAACACTGATATGACTGAATCTGAAACATGAATGAGCAGCCTGAGCGTGACCCTGAAATCCGATCTTCAGTATAAGAAGGTTAAAAAAATACACCTTTATGATTTCTGCACATTTTGTATTTGAAATGACTCAATATGCATTCCCTAATGCTATTAATCATTCCCACAGCATTGACAAAAAAACAACAGATACTTACCACCTGTGGTACTTGCAGTTTAAGAGGCCATTGAAAATCTCCCCCAGAGAGCTGACATGATGGAGATTATCAAGGATGATGACAAGGGGCATGTCGACTGCCTGGCTCTCAGTGTTGCACTGGTCAGCTAGATTTGAAAGGTACTGCCGGAGCTCCTTGGGTGTTAAATAAGACAGGAAAGGTTGGTTGTAGCAGTTGAAGATGCACAAAAAGCCTTCAGCCAACATATATTACTGAAGTTAATACATATACTAGCAGAGAAGTACGGTCTTCTGGTTTTGTTTTTTTTAAGTGATTCATAGCAAATAAAACAAGCATAACTCATAATGATAACTATATCCATATTTAATAATGACAAAATCTAGACAAACTTTATTTTAAAAGGATTCAAAATGTAATCTGATAACCCCAGCCTGGCCCAGACTGTGACTTCACTGTTTGTTATCATTTGTTCCTCAAGAGTCGTTTCCCACTCTGCCTTGGGCTCAAGAGGAAGGAGAAACATCAAGAAACTGAAAACTTTAATCAGGGCTCATTTAGATTTTTTTGCTTTGGATACCACTTCATGATTAATAATTTGATGGAAGCAAAAATTACAAATGCAGGCTTGTCATTACAAGCAGTGGAAAAAGAGTGCCCGGAACAAATTAATCAATACACATTTTAAATACCACCTAGACACTGATCAAACGTACATTATGCAAAATGAAATACTAATAAACAGAAATATTTTTAAATTTACGGTAAATCTCAGACAGACAGCTACAGTATATTGAGGTATAAATATATAAAGCCAACAATAAAGAATGAAAATCTAAATTTACTGACTGGGATTCTGAAAAAACAAGACATTTAGGCAAACCCAGTCTGTTATTAAAAAGAACAGCTTATTAAGTAAGCAGGTAGTGCCAACATGAGCACTTATGAAAGGCTTCATTTGACAGAGGAGTTCAAAAAGCTTTCACACTTCTTCATCTTTTCTCTCTTTGATGTGGGGCTGAAGTTCTTGATCAGCCTTCTCCAAACACCTCTTTGCCAGTCAGACCCTTTTCCTTCAGATCTCCTTTTACTTTATCCATCCACCTCCACTTTGGCCTCCCTCCCTTTCTCTTCCCCTGGACTTCCATTCCCATCATTCTTTTGCCCACATATTCACTCCCACTCCTTATCAAATGTCCATAACACTTCACTCTACTTTCCTGTACTTTCTTAGAAATCTCTCCCACTTTTTTTTCTCCCTCTGATTGTCTCGTTTCTTATTCTGTCCTTTTTTGTAACTCCACACCTCCATTTCAACATTCTCATGTTTGCCACATCAAATTTCTTCTCCTGCACTCCCCTTTACTGATCATGTCTCATGTCCATACATCATGGACTGACCACTGTCTTAAAAGCCTTGACTTGAACCTTCACCTTAATTCTTTGATTACATGATATTCCTGACACTTTCTTCTAATTGTTCCATTCACACTTCATTCTGTAGTTTGTCTCAGCATCTAGTTATCCATCTCGAGTTACCACTGATGTTAGAAATTTGGAATGTATCTGGTAATCTTCAACAGCTCTCCCTTTAGGCTAACTTCTGAATCCTGATCATCATTTAACCTCATATATTCTGTCTTCTTTCTATTAATCTTTAATCTTCTATCTTCCAAAAGCCCTTCTCCATTTTCCCAACTTTCTCTGATTTCAAACACATAACACCAATCTGACATTTCTTAGAAGGCCCCCATCCAAACTAGTCTGCACCATAGCACACATTCTTAGAAACTTATTATTATATGCATTTTTAATGCATGTTTTTTACATAATATAAATCTAAATAATAAAAAATGATCTGAATAAAAATTGCTAAAAAAACTGCTTTTATGTTGTTAATGTATGTTGTTTGCATAATAAAAATGTAAGTGGCAAAAAATATAAAATATGACTGTTTTCCTAGGCAGCAATGCATCACAAATTTGATCACTTGACTGCTTGTCAAAATCAAGTCTTTGGGGGCTGAATTCTGTTTTGTTAAGTTCAACTTGATTATATGAAATGCTTTTTACCTTGCTATATAAGTTCGACTTGATTGTATGCAATGTTAAAAAAAACAAAACTCAAATCTTTGATTTGCAGCTCAGTCGTTTAACTTCTGCCTTTGTATTTTAACCTAGCAATACCAGTGTTTAGCCTTGGTGCAGATGACTTGATCTATGGTGAAGTGTTTTGATAGTTAAACATTAAGCCAACAGTACGTTAACTGTCTCGTCAGCAGCATGCAGTGGCTAAATTACAGAAGAATCGTTTCTGAGTTTTATGCCACTGTTTATTTTTATTCTGTTTTATTTTATGGCCTTCTGTTACACTGAATGGTATATTCAGCACTGTGCTCTGTCCACTTTCAAGTGCCACCTTATTCAAGTTTGATAGCTACAAACTCTGCTTGATTTTGGGGTCAGTAAACATCACTGCCAACCGGCGGCAATGCATTGTGTAGGAAGAAATTCTGTTTGCTCTAATCTCTCAATCATATTTGATGTAAATCAAAAATACTGAGGGCTGCATCCCTTCTCCCCAGAATAACAGAAATGGACTCTACCTAGTGTCAAACATTCAACCTGAGATTGGTTTGGAGGCACCAACAGGTAGTTTCCTCAGAAGAAGGAGCAATGCTTGTGCATTTATTTTTAAAACAGCATGATTTGGGCACTTTAGATTTGGGTAGGAGGAAGGAAGATATGTAAATAATAATAATACAACATTATATGACAGAACAATGGTGATACATTTTTTACTTTAGAAAAATGTGAGCAAGCTGAAAAATCTATAAAAATGCTTCAGTACACTAGAATAGCAACAACAGGCGCAATGTAACAAATAACAAATTGCAAAATAAGTAGGATAAACAAGACTGCTGGCCACATGAGTCTCTCTCACCTTACTGGATTTATGGTCTACGTTGAATGTAGCGATGATGCCATCTGTAAGCTCTCTGCCCTCTTTTAAAACCACATACTCTGCTAACCGATTGGCTAAGTAGGTCTTCCCTGTGCCACTCGGCCCTGACAGAATGATGCGTCTGTGTTCCAACATAAGAGTTACGTATCTCTGCATCATGGGTTTAGGGATGAGCGTTTCAAACACCAGGCTATCTTGGCTATGCGCAGAAATGCCTAAAAAGACAAAAGTGATTACAGTTGTTAACTCTTAAAGCCTCATTACTTGGTAAGTTTGAATAATGTCTCTTGATAAAACAGTGTAAAAAGAAGACATAATGATGCACTAACGAGGGAGTAAATTAATATAAATAATCATCTCTGTCATCTCATCTTCAATAACCATCACAAATTAAATAGTTTCTAACTGACTGCTGAAAAGGGTCTGTAAGTGACCCCTACACCAAACTCACTTAATTCTAAGATCACTAACTTGCTCCTATAAGGGGAAACAAATAAATAGGTTTAGGGCGTCAGCATTAAACAGAAAAGGCTGATATATGATGCAGTCTCTTGATAGCTCTAAATGTCAATGCACACCAAAACAGAAATACACAGTTTACAGGACCACCTAAGTACCGGCTACTTTAGTTAAAAGATAGAGGGGTTCTCTAGTACCTTCCCTCTGCAGGGTGATGATTTCTATGATCAACGTTCTGAAGCATAGCAATCTTAATGAAGCAAGTTTAACATCCTAGCAGTTGTTTCAACTTAGAATGGGGCTTTCTTGATTACTTTTTTTCTTCTGTATATCTGGGATTGTTTCCCCAAACTTACTCAACCATCACATCACTTATTCCTAACTGACTAACAAACTTCATTTACTTAATGTCAATGCAACATCGGTGCAATTCCTTCATAATTTTTACATACATACATACTGTACATGTGCTGCATAACATCGGTTTGGGCAATGTCTGATAACATACAGTAGATGACCACGGTGCCATATGGTTATAACGGGATGGGTTAGAGCGGGACATAGCAGACGTAACAGGATGCGGTGACTGCAACATGTGTATCTCGTGTCTATTGTATACAAGTCATGGTGCTGCCAGTACTGTATTGTGCTTTGTATTGTTACAGTAACGTGAAATTTCTGTACCTACAAATTAAAAATGCACTATATAGCAGTGCATTCTTTGACTTCTAGGCAGCAGCAACTATCCTCGTATAAAACAATGTGACTCATGCTCCCGATTTTTTTTTTTATATACACCCACACACACATATTAAATGTTTATAGGCAAAAGCAGAGATATCTTACAAAGTAATCCAGTAGAGGGTGATACAATCTAATCTCAATTTGCAGAAGCATGCCTGTGACTTCTTCACAATCTCCCTTTCATGCCCCAGAACAGTACAGCTTGCTTGGCAGGCATACTGCACTCGCAGTGTGTGGCGTGAGCTCAACTGGTTTTAAATTTCATGCTGACACTTGTCTTCTTTGACTAGTTCAACAGAATTAAGTTCCCTGTTCACACTGAGGTTCATTAAAGACTTCAAGACGTACCATTAAAGTTAAACAACTGATTCTGTGAAAAGCAATGAAAACAAGTGTAACAAGCTAATGTGCACAAAACAAAATGAATACAGCCTGATAAAAACAAGGAGACAAGGAAATGTTTTGATAACTGCAAGCACTTCAGTCCAACATGGCTTATTTGTTTCAATTCACATATATTTTCCAAATCAATGATGCCTCGTGGCTTAAACAAATTAAGCCAGCAGTTCTGAACCACACTTTTATTTATTTTGTTCCACATAGAGGGTTATTTGAGCTACAAATAACCTTCACAACTGCATTCTATTCTTCTGCGATGTACCTGGTCTTCTGAGGTCTACCATACAAACATGGAAATTCACAAATGAAATAAGTATTTATAACAATAGTGCTGAGAAAGACAGCTGCTGAGTCAGTTTTGGGATACAGAACTGGGTGAGTGAAAAAATCCAGAATATTTGCAAGCGAAGAAGAAGAGGCAACTCATCAACTCATGCTTTGCACTGCCTTTAAAGGAAAGTTAATATCAACCATTCTAACAAGAATTCAAGCTTTGCTCTGCTTCTGTGGGGATATTTGGCAGCACTCATTTGTGCAGCAAGTCGTGTACTCTTCTTATAGAAAAGGCGAAGTCAGCCAACCATTAATCTTCACTTTATATTGTCACCTCACATGATCAAAGGATCCTTCAAAATATGACAAAAGGAAATGTGACAAGGGCTCAGAGAAGAATCAAAGTTTAGGATTAACCAATTAAAATGCAAGAAAGAATGGGCAAGTTTTACGTGTGATCACCAATGGAGCTTCACAAACAAGACTTACAATGAGAGTCAGAGAGACACACAAAGAGAAAATGTCAAAACTACTTGTGGGTTCACCGAGAGCTGCATACACAGAAACTGTTAGAAGTGTGGTGATGAAAATGGAAAATCCGGGGTGTCAGAATTAAAAGTAATGTGAATCAGCAGCAGATTTCTAAAGTTAAGACAATGTCATAGAAAAACCAGTGGAGCTGATTAGGTTCAGAGGGGACTAGTTCACTGCATTGTCAGCGTCATTATTATGTCATTAGTGTTTTGTACTAGTAGTAATCTATTGAAACATCACTCAAGAAGGAGTTTGAAATGTGAACTGCTGTAATTTGATAGGAGATCAAGGTGTGACAAAATTGTTCTGTGTGGGTGAAAAAGATGGAGGGTCAGAGTTTGACAGTATTTCCTATGTAGTTTGCATCTGCAGATATACGATTTTTAAAACCTAGAGTGGTTTTAATCTATGTACCTAGGGCAGTTTAATAGTGGACAATAAAAAGTTGCAGGATCCAAAGTCTATTAAAAGGACCAAACTTTCCGAGTTGAGCTGAAGATCCCAGGAGGAGCACTTCAGAGATGTTCATGCACGGCTGCTAGCAATTATCAGTCATCCATATGCTGATGCCAATGAAGAAAGGAGTCATTTTGTCTACATCTGATAAGCCTTCAAAAATGATCTTCATATCGTGTGTATATAAGTGGAACATCTTATTATGCTATACAATCAACTATCCTAGTCTCAGCATTTGGATGTCAGTTTCTACATCTGTAAGAAATGTGACGCCAGTCCTTCACACAGAAATTTGAACTTTGAACTTTGTCTGTTACAAAGGTGGCAATTTGTGCTTTAAGCACTTTCTGAAGGAAATATGACGCTAATCCTGCATCTAAGAATTTGTGCTTTGCGGATGACTCACTTCGCAATGTTGGGTTTTGACGCCTGTGATAAACCATTTGTGTTTTTCCAAGTCAAATGGTTGCTTTTAAAGCTGCTCTACTCTATCTTTCTTCTTCTTTTAGTTTTTGATTGTGCCTCCATCTCCCATTTGACAAACTTACTTTAAAAGCAACATCTATCCTGACACATATTTCCTAATAATAATTGTAATATTTCTATCAAGTTTTTGTTTAATTTTACTTTGCTTATATTGAAAATATTTGATTGTTTCAAAATATTCTCAAAACTTCCACTCTACTTCAGGAACAGGTCCGACAGTTCTTCACAAGACGTTCTCTAATGCTGCTATAATGGCAGGAATACGGAAACAGGATTTGTCTTCAAAAGTGCATTATACAAAATCAGGCCAACCTATTTAGGGTTTAATCACATACTAATATAAATGTATTAATACAAGTATATTAATATACTACTTTCTATATACATTATATATAATACTGCGTCTTGTGTGTGCAGCGCTGTGTCACAGTAGTCAGCGCTACAGCCTCACTGCTCCAGCAGAATTAATTTGAAGCCTACCTTACCGTCTGTCTGGAGGACGCACATTTTCTCTGAATCTGCATAGTTTCCTTTGAGTATTCCTGTTTTTCTCCTACATCTATAAAAAAGTAAAGGTTTGGCAATTCTAAACTGGCCCCGTCTGTGGGAGTGGAGATGTGTGTAAGACTGTACTCTGCAATGTATAACATGTTACTTCCCAAACTGCACTTAATGTTTCCATGATGGACAATTTGGCCCCAGACAAGGAGGCTGTAAAATATGAAATAAAAGAGGCATTGATTGTAAAGAATGATGACTAATGTCTCAATTTCATATTCCACCTACCTTGATTTAACACACATTGTGCAATTTTTCTAATGTTTTTCTTCCTAAATGTATGACTTTTCAGTCACAGAGAACTGAGGTCAACTATTAGGATATAGAACCAACACCTTCACTACTGATGGGCATCGGTATCGGTAAATATTTATTATTAAAAGCAGTCAATACAGAAATGAACAAAAACATTAATTATATGAAACATATTGTATATTAAGATGAACAGGCAGAAGAGGCTCTGAAACCTACATCTAATCTACTTTGGTAATTAGTACCGACATAACAGGCAGGACGGTGGTGCAGTGGTTGCGGAGCTGCCTCACAATAAGGAAAGAGGGGTTTACGTCCCGGGTAATCCCTGCGAGGAGTTTGCATGTTCTCCCCGTACTAGAGTGGCTTTTCTCCAGGTGCTCTGATTTCATCCTACAGTTCAAAGGCAGGCAGAATACTGAAACTGTCAATAGTGTGTATGTGTCTGTGTGTGTTCACCCTGTGATGGACTGTCTGGATGATCTTCTTGCCTTGCACCCGATGCTTGCAGGGATAGGTTCCAGCTGTTTAGGATAAGCAGGTTTACAAAACAGATGGATGGGTATTTTGAAAATGTATGTAACCAGTCTACTGACTTGTTAATCACAGAGAACATTAACTCGTAGTCCAAAATTCATGTAATCACAGAGAACATTACATGAATTTTGGACTATGAGTTAATCACAGAGAACATTACATGAATTTTGGAATACAATTCTTTCTGAAAGGACAAAAATGGTGCCACTAAAGTTCTTTAACCTATCTACACCCTACCCTGTCCCTGAGTCACTGACGAGTAAACGAGCATGCTAATTCTCTTTGTTACCTTTCAAGGAGACCGTTATGGTTGTGTTTTCTCCCACAAGATAGCCACATGGTAAGAGTTCAGGGGTTTCAGCTCCATTTGTGCGATGTATATCTCCAATGCTGTAGCCCACAACACTGTCAGAGTTTAAACCCAGCTGGCTTAATGGATCAACATGAATGATATATTCCTGGAAAAAAATAATGGGACACATTAAATCTGAGCACTGCTAGGTATTAGTTCATTTTACACTACAACCTTACCCTATAGTCTGCTGTATTTTATTATTATATCATAAACAGTAAACGAATAATCAGACTCCAGGGCCTGATCTCCCTAACGTTCCTCTGGCAATACTTAGATCATCTTAAGGATTTTTACATGTTATTATTGTGTTATAATAATAATTCTTTGCATTTATATAGCGATTTTCTCACTAATCAAAGCGCTCAGCAATTGCAGGTTAAGGGCTTTGCTCAAGGGCCCAACAGAGCAGAGTTCCTATTGCCATTTACGGGATTCGAACCGGCAACCTTCCGATTGCCAATGCAGATCCCTAGCCTCAGAGTCACCACTAGTCATAACTTTCTGCATACTCCTTTTAAAAGATTTACACTACACAATCAAATTGATTTGAAAGACATTGGACTGAAATGTATGGCTGGCTATTGGACAGCATAATTTACAGGAAGGTCTTATTTTATGTGGGGAAGTGCTACATAATAAAATGCCCTTCTCAGTGAACAGAAATGATAGTAATATTCAACATCATTTGGCAAAAAATTTAAGCTGCTAATTTTTTCAACCTAGCTGGCACAATATTTGCTTTGCATATATTATTTATACCTCCTTAACTCTTTCAGCCCTGGATTTTCTGTTTTTATGGGGAAAATTATTATGTGAGAAATTCTAACTTTGGGGTGTCTAGGAAGCTCAAAAATGTAAAACAACAACAAAAAAAGATCACTATTATTATACAATAGCTGCCAAATCCTTCAATACTATTTGTTTTACGTGTTTTGTGGACAGTATGCCAGTCTCTCCAGTCTGCACTAATAGTAGCACGCCCAGTGCCAACGGCTGCAAACATACCTGTGCTTTACAAAAATGGCTACGTATATATGTACTAGTAATAGGATGTCCGAGCCAAAAGGGTTAAGACACAGAGGACTTAGAAATATAAAGTTTATGAGACGTCGTTACTGTGAAATGATTTAAATGTACCTGCTGATGGATTCTCTCAATGATCCTTCCTATTTTTTTCCCACACAGACTATCATGTCTACTGTTTTTTATTCAATTTACAATACCTGTTAACATTTCACTATAAGCAGCGCAATGCAGAGTATTCAAATATAAAGAGAAGCTAAGGAAAATTTCCCGTGACGCAAAAGTGCAAAATTGCAAAAGAAAACGGAACTCTATGTACCCATTTAGGAGAGGATTGTGTAAAACTGAGATTGTATAGGCGAAATATCACCCAAGGTTTCCAATAAACAACTGCAGTGCTGTACAGGCAAGGATATACCCCTGCATAAGAACTGAGTGCTTAATGTGATTTTCAACCTTTATATCCTAACCAGAAAAAATAAAATGTAAGTTTCAGATGGTAAATTACTTCTGATTCATTATTTAAAAGTTATAATCATTAACACTTGCTGGAACAGTAGTCAATAAATACTAGTAGTCCTATCAATAGCCAGTAGGCAAAGGCAGGTACTTGAAACAATAGGAAACTACTATGAATAAACACTTTTAAAGATTAGAAATCTAAATAACTTTGACTGCAGAATAAAAATATGACTCACAAAGATTAAATAATGTATTTTCAGTAGTATCAAGTTTTGTTAAAATTCTTAATAATGATGTCTTTCCCTTACCTTAAAAAGACGTCTCACCACACCATCCAGCACATCCCATTTAGTTTTTCCACTAACTCCAATGCAGCCAATGAGATACTTCCGTGGTCTAGATTCCTGCAAAGGTAAAATCTCAAGTTTTAAAATTATCACATCATATATGCAGGATATATATATGTATCTGTGTGTGTGTGTGTGTTTGTGTGTGTGTGTTTATTGGATGGATTATGAATACAAAATAAAGCGTTAATAATGATTAGACAACTGATTTAATTTTTAGCCAATCTAAACAAAAATGAAGACAAACTTAATGGTCGTGAAACTCTTTTAAAAAGTATAACAAAGACGTTAAATGAAGCAGAAAAAAAAGATGATTAGTGAGTGCTGTTTAGTATAAGAGAAGGTTAAGAATCGGCTATAAAATCTTAGAAACTGCATGGGCTTATTTTAAAGAGACACAGAAAAGACCAGAGAAGAACAGACACATTGGTGCATACGGACTATATACTGCACAGAATAATGAATATATAAATATATAGACACAAACTAAATCTAACAGTATTTTAGAGCAAAATCTTGCTTTTGAAATTTTATATTATGTAAAATGTCACCTCTTTCCATTTAACTTCATTGTGTAAGATGACAACAATCTTAACATGTCGTCCTTCTTTGCGAGTGGTACCATCTCCATTGTCTTCCAGTAGCATGTCTACAAGCAAATTAAAGCACATTTTGAGAGTGCCAGTTTAAAAAGGGCTTGCAATTAGCCCAAACCAAAGATTATGATTTTTTTGTCTGTACATACCAAGACTGGTGGATTCTGTGAGGTTCAGACTATGCTGGGATAGACCCACAGACTGCCTAGGAGATGATGAAATAGAAAGCTGGGACTGAGCCCGACTACAGCTTCCTTGGGTCTCCGATTTAAGCCGATCATTCTCTGCTTTTAGCTTCTCGATTTCACCCTGCAACATGATCATAAATGAATTAGCCAATCAGGATTTACGTAACACTTGGGAAAATCAGACATTTTAAAAAGTTATATAACTAATACAAACACATGGCAGAAGAAGCTAAGACAAAATCCTACTGTTATGCCAAGCCCACACACAAGAGAGGTTCAATGCAACATTCACCTGCATTCTGTTCATTGCCTCCCGGAGTTGGTCAAGCTGGTGAGCAGAGCTTAAGGCTTCTAGCCGAATGTCTGTCAGCTTCATTTCCTTGTCCCTCAGTTCACTACGCAGCTGCATGATGGTTTCAGCTTCACTTTCTGTGCATTCAGAAATACTGCAACGGGCAACGAGAAAAACCTAAGTTACAGCCTATCATTTAAAAGAAAACTGTCAAGATCAGTAAATCAATGGAATTAAGATTTGCTAATTATAGGCATAAAGCTATGTACTGTAAGATTTTTCTTAAAGTGTGACTTGATTTCATTTCATTGTAAAGTGCTCCAACAATTAGAACGGTGGGCCTACATAACAATGAGTGCAATTTACTTATTAAAAGAAACACAAATCAACATGAATTCTACTAAGCAATTCCCATCACCCAAGTGAGACAGTCAATAAATAGTGAAAGGTATGATGTCTAAAGCGTGGTATTCAGAGAAAAAGCTGTGTTTATTTTTAAAAGAAGGAAAATGACACTAAATATTTTGTACTGTGAACAAAATAATGTTCACTTATTAAAGAATGTGTTTCCTTGTAAAACAGAACCACTCTTTACATCATGCCTGTTGTCATCCAGAGTGAACTTTTGGAATAGCTCTCCTTTTACCGAGCCAATGAACAGCTCCTCCTCTGGCCAAATCTTCCACTGGTGTGAATCCCTTTTGCATACATGTTATTGTAAAGGACACTAAGGAAATGGATAAGGAAGGTACACAGGCTTTAAGAACAAGCTGTATATGTGAATGTTAGTTAAACAAACCTACTAGAAGAGGGAAAACATATCAATCAATAAGTGTAAATATATTTAAAATCTTAAAAATTATTGGCTACACAAACACAGTCATGTATTTAATATGAAAGAATTACTATGCTGTCATTTAACCTATTCATTATCATTTAACAAACCGTACAGTATATGCTTTGACTGCATGTCAGCTTTGTTAGAAGACTGATTAGCTAACTCGAGGAAGCAGTCAGATTTGTACTCAGCCTTGGAGCTCACAGACAGGCATCAACACGTTCATGCATCTCAGTGTCTCTCGGAAAGACATGTAAAACCAGCTTTTTAAAAAGGGAAGAGATTTATGTGCATGTATGATTTGCATAGGCAGTGTCAATTACATTTTTATGATGGATTAATAAACTGGAAAAAAAGTTCATTCTAATTTATGCAATCTAATGACACTTGTATAGCTGTTTCAAAAACCACAGCTCATGTATACACTAGACTTTTGAAATTCAACATAACTTAAAACAATATTGTTGCCTGATAAGCAAAGTCAACTGAGACAAAGAAGGAATTAAAAGTTCACAGGATAAGGACAGAATCCAAGAACGCATTACTTCACTAATTAAAGGTAAAAGAAAAGCCCTTGCTATACCCAGAGTGGCGTCTTTATTGAGCACAGATTGTGTGCTAAACTCGTGAGAGACTTGAGCTCTAAGCGAGGTGAATTACGGTATCAGCATAAGGTCAAGTCTTACTTGCCTGTCTTCTTAAATGGAGCACGGACACACACAAATAAAGCACACATTTTTATAAACTGTCAATTACGGTTTCAGTAACTATAAAGTATTTTCATTATCTGCAAAGGAAAATTACACAAGAATAACTGAATTACTTTTTATATTTAAAACAATTCAGTGTACTGTAAAGCACATTCACTCACCACATAAACGACAACTAAAAAAACTGAAACATTTTATAGAGGAGTAGGTACATACTGTAGCTCTTGGTTAATAAGTTTGAGTCATGGCTGGTGACCCTTCTGTGCGATGTTTGCTAGGATAACTGCAGAGATCCTGGCTTCTCAAACAGTTTGAAGGCCTGAGCAGATGGCCCAAGTGTGGTCATTGTAGGACAATGTCTGTATTGCCTGTTTTGCTAGGATTTAGTGGCACACAAGGCTTGTTAAGAGAGCAGATTTAACAGGAATGCAGAAAGCCATTTCAGAGTGAATGGCTGCAGCTCATACCAACACTCTGGGCAGCCCTGAACATCATCTGATAACAAAAGTGTAAAAGCAGTTGAGCTGACACCTTTGCACAGACTCCTTCAGCCAAAAGGCGCCCATGAACGGAACTGTACCTGTGTGTGATGGACACAATAATGCTCCAACAGAGAGACACTGGTTCTGTAGCTGGGAATACCTTGATTCAATCACCGGAGGTTACTCAGTCCTTTACAACTTGCTGCACTCATTTCTTCTGTCTCTTTTGGAGGGGCTGAAGGCTGAGAATCTTTTCTCTTTGGGAAACCAAAAACTGACAATGCACTGTCTTTTGGGGAACTAAAAGCTGACAAATTGTTCTACTTGTTACCTGGAAGCTGAGAAGCTACCCTCTTTAGGGTGGGAAGGCATCCACATTCTGTGGTGCAAAGAGCTCACACCTTTTCATTAGCCTGTACAGTAAGCTATTTTTCATAGAACTTTGGAGCTAAACACCCTGAACTAGTTCTAAGACCCACTATGCCACACTCTGTGCCAGTGATTGAGCCCTGTCTGAGAAGACTGAAAAGCAGCATTAATTCAAAAAGAGAACTTCAACTCCTACACACTTTTGCCAGACAGAGTAATACTTATCCCTATGAAGTTGCAGAGGGCACAACAATGTGCCTAACAGCGAGTTGAGAAGGGCAGCATCATAGCACACCATGGATAAAGGACCATGTAAGAAAACTCAAAGTGCACTCCCATGTAGGCAAAGTCCTCCACTTGAACTGGCAGAAACACCAGCAACAACTCCACACAATATTGGACATCATCCTTACAGACTTGGTATTGTAAAACTGTTTTTTTTTCCAACTCTAAAAAGCTAGTAAACAGCTAATCTCTTCTGTGTTAAATGTTTGTCTATGTCAACCTTCTTGTGTCTTGTCTTCAAATCTGCCTCTGTGATTTTCTTGACGTTCAGTAGATGTTGCTAGTCTTCTTTTTATTTCCACCATGTCTGTTGGTTTTGTGAGCACTTTGCTGTAATAAACACTCGAGCACAGGTCACTTTGCCAAAGTGGCAGCAACCTCCAATTTTTTGAATTTCCAGAACATATATCATAAGCTTTCAATTAAGACCAAGATCAAAGTTCTAGCCCAAGTAGTTCACATGTAATCACATGACAGTCCTTATCATTTTATTATATTACCAGTAACGGTGCAGTGAATACACTTGACTTGAGCATTCATAGTTTTCATCCTCTTTCTCTGTAAGTTTAGCATTCGTTTGCTCAGAGGTTGATGCACTTGCTGCTTCCTGAGCAGCTCTTCTTTTCTCCACCCTAGCAGCCCGCTTCTTCTCTTCTTTCATCAGCATCTTTTCGCATTAAAACTGAATAAGTCAGTGTTTGTGTTGCAATTACGTTTTCGTTAATGTTTCACTTAAGATGGCACTTAAGTCTTCAATCTGCCTCAAGAATGATTTAAGATATGAAGAGGTAGGGGAAGTGACCGCGAAGGTGGTAGGGATGAGAACGGCGCCCGTACGCATGCACTGCACGGCCACTACCGAAAGTTGGTTCTAAAATAAAATAAAATAAAAATTAAAAAGAGGAATAACCTTGGAGGTCAATCATCCCCTTGAAAGCGGATAGTAGACGCCACGTAGTATATGTGTACCAAATTTCAGGTCAATAGGTCAAACGGTTTGTGAGCTACAGGTGATTTAAATGGATGGATTCCACTAAGTATCAGCAGATTCTGGAGACCAATGTCCAGGAATCAGTGACAAAGCTGAAGCTGCGCCGGGGCTGGATCTTTCAACAAGACAACGACCCGAAACACTGCTCAAAATCCACTAGGGCATTCATGCAGAGGAACAAGTACAACGTTCTGGAATAGCCATCTCAGTCCCCAGACCTGAATATAATTGAACATCTGTGGTGTGAGTTAAAGAGAGCTGTCCATGCTCGGAAGCCATCAAACCTGAATGAACTAGAGAGGTTTTGTAAAGAGGAATGGTCCAAAATACCTTCAACCACAATCCAGACTCTCATTGGAACCTACAGGAAGCGTTTAGAGGCTGTAATTTCTGCAAAAGGCGGATCTACTAAATATTGATTTCATTTCTTTTTTGTGGTGCCCAAGTTTATGCACCTGCCTGATTTTGTTTGAACAATTATTGCACACTTTCTGTAAATCCAATAAACTTCATTTCACTTCTCAAATATCACTGTGTGTGTCTCCTATATGATATATTTAACTGACATTTTTTATCGTAACAACCAACGATTTATACAGGAAAATAATGACTATTAACAAGGTTGCCCAAACTTTTGCATCCCACTGTACAAAAAACAGTCTTGGATTGTTTTACGAGTATATACCTTATTATCTGCTGTCAAATTCAATTTATTTATTACAAAAACACAAAAAAGCTGGTGTATCATGGCATCATCAAGCACAGTGCAGTATAATATTGCAGATGTAATCTACAATGAGTTTACATTTTCATTATGTGTCTGTATGGGCTTTCTGCAGATAAAGTGGGAAACCACTTTCGGGCCCAAGGATGTTGATGTTGGGTTAATTCCCCACTGAAAAAACACCATCTGAATAATCTAAAATCTAAACTGCCTAGCCGGCTCTGTTGACCTCTGAAAAATGAACAAAGCTATTTTGGACTTTGTGTATTACTTACAGTGAGTTGGAGTGAGAGGTCCTCATGAGTGGGGTGGAGGCAGTAGATCCATTATGAAGAAGTTTTGGGGATGATGGGAGAGAGGAATCTGTCATCTCTTCAATGTCTGAGTGGGAGGACGCTGACTTGGGAGATTTTTTCTTTCCAAATGCTTGTTTGAAGGAGCTTCGTAACTGAAAGAACATATGCATGTAATAAATTCTTTTTAAATGGCACCAGGCAGGTAAAGAATGAGCAAAATCATGTTAATTTACAGAAGTGTTTTAGTGTGAATGGAGAAGACGACTTTGTGCACATGTTTAAGGTCTACTTTAAAATCCTTAAAAAAAAAAGTTGATAAACAATGAACAATAATACAAAATGCATATTTTCTGCCTAAATTGATTATCGAATTTACTAAGTACGGACTAAGTTGAATAATATTTCTTCAAAGCAAGGTAACTATTTTATTTTTTAAGATAAACAGTTTGATTAAAAGAACAGCAGATCTTAACCTGAGCCACAGCATCAATCTCTGATAAACAAGAGTCAAGACAAAGAAGTAATAAAAATTGTTATAGAGGTAATGGGCAAACACATTTAAACTTTAATTGTGCAAAGGGAGAAAATTAATTAAAGATGCAGGCTGAGTTCCTATGAGATTAAGGTAGATTCTAAAGAAACCAAAAAAGGTGAATCATTTAGAATTTTCTTTGAAGTTCTTAGAAGCAGACACAGCCTGAAAGGGTTCAAATGGGTTAGTGATGTTTAGCTTAATGTTAGCAATCTAAAGGACTTTGTGAGAACAAATATTCTTACCTCGTAGACCTGCCACATGTAGTGGAAGCACAAAGAACAGAAAAGAAAGAAAGAAAAAAATAAAAAAACAAACAACAAATGGAAGTTTAGTGTTGGACATCACTGTTGATATGAAAAAGGTACTGTAAAAAGCAGCTTGTAGTTGGACAAATGAAATAAAACTGATTTTGCAAAAAAAAAAAAAAAAGATGCATGATGTTCTACATTTCGTTCAATTCACAACAGTAATCTGGCTCCATATTCAGAATATTAAAACTATAAAAAACAATTCACTTTTTAAAGAGATACACAATATGAAAAATATGCATTTATAACAAAACTAATTATAGCAACTTAGTCTCTAACTTTGATTTATAAAAATGATAGCCTTCAGTTTCCCTAGATGAAACAGTGAGGATGGGAAAAGGAACTAAACAGAATGGCTAGCACTACAGAAAGCAAAAAGAATCAGCTATTAAGCTAATCTATTTTTATCTGGCTGGATTTAACAGATGCAATAGCAATGGTAAAAATGCACTGAAAAGTACTTATGGCTATGGCTCGACTTCTTTGTGACTAATAAGCTGGTAATAAACACTAGGTAGTACTTGACCACAAAATTATGACAGACATGAAAAGCCATTTGCTATTTGACAGCTAACCTATTTGGGTGAAAACAAACAATAGTCACCTTTCCTCCTGTACAGGAAACCGTCTATAAGCAAAATGGTGTTTATAAAAAAGAAAAAAAGACAAAAATGGAAAGAGGCATACGATGCAGTGGCACTAGCTTATATACACGTTTGAGACATTAGACATATTGTCTAAGCTATTAATAGTTACACCTACAAATTGAATACAAGGTGAAAAGTCTACAAGAAGAGAGTATTTTGCATAAAGTGCACTTTCAAGCTCTAAATGTGTTACTGCATTCATATACATTAAGATGAGTAAAACTATCAGTTTATGTACTTAAAATTTTAATGCACCACGTCTAGGGCAATGTGTATTAATGTACCTGATTCTTAGATATGAGATAACATAACTTGTTTAGTTTGTATTTACCTAAATAAATTACATATATTACAGCAAAACGTCCTGGCAAGCATCAGTCTTTGACCACATTTGCTAATTTTTAAAAAGATCCTTGAAACTGTAACCATTCTTTGCACCAGTCCAAAGACATGTTCAAAATCCTTTCTGCTGATAGTCTGCTTGTTAGCTTTTTATGGAGTACCATAGTGACACTTTAAAATCAAGATACAAAGCAGCATGCTATTGCTACAGAGGGATTTGGGTCCTTCACCTTAAAACTACAGTCTATTAGTTAAAGATTTCCCTGACTTTACCTGTGCAGGCCACTGACTATGCCATTTGTTCTGCTTTTCTATTCTAACTCTCTTTATTGCTTCCATTAATTTACATGTGATACAAGTTAAGATAACAGGCCGACACTATGCACATTTATACTGTAAGTTAGTTCCAGTTCTCTGAGACTTTCCTGGTTTGTAGTAACCTTCAAAAATAAGCATGTTAATATGTTCCTAACATTCCCTGTAACTATGGCTGAAAACCTCAAAAAAATAAAAGTGTTTTCGATATCCTTCGTTTTTCCCACCCTTGCTGCTGACTTATAGCTAATACATTAAAACCACCTTTATAAGTATTGATGTTTGCATTATTGGCAGTATTTTTTTCCAGTTCTATTTTGGCATTTACAAGTTCCCACTTCTCTGTCATTTTCATATATTCATAGACGTTATGGTTATGCTGTCAGTAATTTTTAGAAGTACCTTTTCTTCAGCATTCCTCACGAGTTTACTCAGCCACTGAGCTCACATATTACTAGACATCCCAGTTTTATGTATATGAATATTGAGGTTTGATATTCAAAAAGATATCCAAAAACTTAAAAGAAAACCCTTTCTTGATAGTCCTAATCACTTTGGATGTTTTACAGCAACAAAAAGTTTAAGCTGCTGGCTACCGTTGCATTGGAGTACATTCTGTCCAAGACTAGTATTTTATGGCCACGCTAATGGATGTATTTGTATGGTGACAGTAGAACTATGAAGAGGGTACAAGGCTACGGACAGTCCCAAACATTAGAGAAAATCATAAAAACCACAGAGGTCACCACATGACCTTCAGATAACCAATAGTCATCCATGCAAGATTCTATGTTAGAAAAGTTAGGACCATGCAGTTCATGTAAGGCTGAGGCCATGGAGGTCAAGCAGAAGGCTAATGCTCTTCTATTTGGTCTACAACAAGTAATTATTGCCATTCATAATAACTGATGGTGTAAATAGCTGCCAAAGATTTTTTTTTATTGCCTTGTTACACATTATGTACTTAACTTTGTTCAACCACGTGGATCCCATTTTCAGATATGGACACAGAGGATGTAAATACAGTGAAATGTCAAAAGAACTTTAAAAGTATCCAGTCATTTCAACTTCACATCTGTTAAAAAATCCAAGATGTGTAAGGTCTGTACAGTAGTACAAGTGTGATCAACTGGAATGATGGTGATTCATCCTTCATTTAGACTTTGGGATAATCCGGTAACACACTCCATGGCACTTTCTATTGTTTCTTAAGGTGGATCTTTGGAGTTCTGACACACCCAACAGCCTCTATTGCCGTTCACTATTTAGTGAGTGAATGTTGAGGTGGTGCACAGCTACAAGTACTTGAGAGTCTCGTAACACAGAGGAACTATATCAGGACGGACAGAGCAGCCTCCTGCTTTTATTAGAAGATTGTACTGCTTTAATGTGGACAGTGACATCCTTAACCATTTTCTACAACTCTGACATGGCCAATGTAATTTTCTATGCGGTGGTGTGCTGGCCTGTAACATCACTTTAACCGAGACCCCCATGAATCAACAAAGTAATTAAAATGGTAGGCTCAGAAGGCAGTACAGGAGGAGACAATGAAAAGAAAACTGATGGCCATTATCAGCAATGCTGCACATCCTCTCTCTAACACACTATCAATAAGTTCTTTCAGTTAACAGATTATTCTGTCAAAGTGTGTGAAGAAAAGTTACAGGGGTACATTAATATGAGTGGCAATATGACTTTATAATACCTCACTTTGGCCAAACCAGATGTTTACCTTTTTTATAATTCTGGTGTGTATTGGGGGGTGTCATTGGCTGTTATAACATTTATTAATTTTTTTTCAACCTTCTGCGCGTCTGTCTGACCCTATCGGACGGTTCCGAATGTGAGTCATCAACAATTTCCAAAACTTTCAATTTGCAAAGTATTGCTTTTGAGGACAGTGATGGCAGCTCAGCACATAACATAGTGTTTGCTGTCATCTAGCCTGTAAAATCAAACAATACACTCTAAGCAATGTTTTCTGATGTTTAGCAATTATTTCAGCTTTCTACTCCTTTGATGTAGGCAACAGTGTTGAAAGTATTAAGACAGAATTTACAGTCAACAAAACTTGTTGCTTTGCACTTTTTTGGAAAGCATAATTTTAAAGCATAATTTTACTAACTTTTTAATTGCTAGATAAAAAGCTTGCACTTTGTATAGAAGTGTATTCTGTTCAACAGTACCATTTCATGGCCATATAAATGGATGTATTTGTATGGTGATAGGGTAACTGGCAAAACATGACAGTAGTCATATAAATGGTGTTTGCCTTCTATTTTTGCTCTGTGCCTTTAGTTAAACCATTCATAGTAACACAGAAGTACCAGGGAAGCAGGGAAACCTGCAAATGGCAACAACAATTTAAATCAGATAAGAGTTGTTGGAATCTGGAACAAACTACCGAACCATGTGCTTGAAGCAGACACCTAAACAACCGATAAGAAGTACTGTATCTGGATGAGATATTAGGACAGCTTAGCTATTAAGTAAATACAGTATATGAGCCTGATGGACTAAATGGGCTACTCTCGCTGGCCAAGTTTCTTATATCCTCATGAAACTTGCAAATTTCAGTGTTTAAATCAGTAAACTGTACACTATCTTTAGACCCATACTGTCAGAATTATTTATATCTTTTCAAGGCCTGAGGCCAAGACACAGCAGCTCATAACCCTTCAAAAACTTTTCCCACAAAGTATTAGATAATTATTAAGAACTAATTAGAAAAGTAAATTTTTTAAAATTCCAAGTCCAAAAATCTGATAACTGTAATAGAGACTTTAAAAAACAGAAACTGTCAACTCTAAACTTTGGATAGAGTTATGAATGATGCAATTGCAGTATTTTTAGTTCTTCATTTTAGAACAATGATTTATTTGCAAGTAAAAACATAGGAAAAACAACACAGGTTGTGTAGGTGTGAAAATAGATGAATTAATTCCTTGACACATCTTTTACTATATGACAAAATATATCACACATACGTACATTGTGTGTACAAATTGTATGTAGAGCTGTAGACAGATATACAGATACTGCTTCCTCATTAAGTTTCTTGAGCCTTTGAATTGCCATACATGACTATGTCTCGTCTCGAAACTAATGAACATCTTGGCTCTCAAACCTCTTTGTGTCACTAACGAAAAACACATTCAGCTGCTCACTGAATGCTTGTCTTACCCAGTTTTTCTTTTTCTTCTTCTTCGAGTCAGCCTCCACATTACTGCCAACACTGGAGTGGCTTGTTGCACTATTAATGCTGGACACGCTGTCAGAAGAGTGCTGCCTGCGAATTCTGAGGTCTGATGACTGAGGACTGCCATTACCTGGAGCTGCAACATGATTGAGATCACCATTACAGAATTGTCTCCTGTTAATACATTTTTCTTGCTATAGCTGCAGCAACTCATACATTTTGAAAAAGGGACTTCTTTATAGTTAACTTAATGACAACTGAATATTAACAGCTATTTTGGAGGTATACCTGAATGTTATATCATGTATAAAATTTGGGCACTCAGCAAGAGCATTCAGAAAATGGACTTATGAAAGGAAGAGTGGTCAAATACTTGAAAGGACATTGAACCCAGTGCTCTGAAGAATGTGAACCTTGGGTTCTCCGTGAGGCATTCCCAAAGCTTTGTCTAGTTTGTGTGTCCCCTTTGCTTCCTTCAATTTGACTGAATTGTTGCATCTCCTGCCAGACTTTGAAATCAGTCAGTCAGTCAGTCATTATTCAACCCGCCATATCCTAACACAGGGTCACGGGGGTCTTCTAGAGCCAATCTCAGCCAGCACAGAGCGCAAGCCAGGAACAAATCACCAGGCAGGTTGTCAGCCCTCCACAGAAACTTTGAAATTCTTGGTTTAAAAAGTTCAGTGTTTAGAAAACTCCAGGTCATTGTTTTGTAGGTTTCTATTTTGGGGCAAGAATTACTAAATAGCCTTTTCTCACTTTTTTTTTTTTTTTTTTTTTTGCAGATTTGCTCTATATTGTTGCTAGTCTGTGCAAGAAACAGACATCTTTGAAAGCTTTTTTGGTTACTTTACCATTATTCGTGAACAGTGAGATAGAAATCTGATTAACTGGGTGGCTATTTACTGGTGGATCAATGCTCTATGTATTTGTATGATGTAATATCTTCTGTAGACAAAGATTAATAACAGAAGTAGTGAGCACCTAGAAATAAATACTGAGTACCTAGAATGGAAGTGCTTGACACTTAAGAATAGATTCAACTTGGATGTCTCACAGACCACAAGGCTATCACATGGCAGCAATCAGTCCATCAGACTCACTTGAGGAACACATATTTAAGAGCTTTGATTTGAAACTGAATACGCTTACACCTTTTTCCTATTTCATTTATTTCATTTTCTGTTGTATTCCACTGAAACCAGATGTTTCCAGATGTGTAAAACAGTACTGTATCAAACAGTAATGGATGCTCAAAGAAAAACTGCAGTGCATTTTATAAACCAGTCAATCAACGGCTGCATGACTAAAGCGATATTATAGGTAAGTAACAACATCTACTGCACGTGATACAATGAACACATGCAGCCCAGACTGGCAATGGGGCATTTGACCACTTTTTTGGGAATACAAGTTTGAATTCTGTGTCCTTATGTGATCATTTTGAAAATATAACTTAACTTTTAGAATACTGTATTAAGGTAACGTTAACTTGTAGCTTAACTATTTAATGGTGTTTAGGTTTACAAAAACACTGATGACGTTGCTAATGTTTGATGATTTAACTTACAGTATGTTGAACAGTTAAAGGTAGAAGCAAAAACAATTATGCACAAATGTTTCTGGATTTTAAACTAAGTTAGTAAATGAAGGTCACTAACTAGAGAAAGTCAAATACAAATGTATAAGACAGCATACCTTTGCAAGCAAGTTCTGGGGTATTAATAACCCCATTAATGGCAGCCTGGGCAGCAGCATTTTGCTTTTTTAGATATTCAATTGTCTTTCTCAATTCATTAAGCTCTGAATCCTGCAAAACATACAATAATGATAATAACAACAATGTGAATGTAATTTCAAATTTGATTTATCCATTTTCTGCTTTCACGCCTATTTCTTTTTATTTATAATAAAACACTGCATTATTTAAGAAAAGAAACAAGCAGACAGTCATTAATCTATCAACTAGCTACATTAGACAAAACATACAAGAAACAAAACTGTGGTGTAAATGTTCAAAAAAAAAACTTTGCAAATTGTCAGGACAAACAAAGGACAATACATGAAATGAAGTAAAATATTACTTGTATAAACGTTTCTCTGAAAGAGTCTATAGTAATAAAAGTTGTCAGTGTTTTCTAAACTGTCAAGCAGAAATGCAAGCAAGTTCTCAAATCCATGAAGAACAAGGATGAGAAAATCAGTTCCATCTCACCCCATCATAAGTTACTATATCAGACTGCAGGGAATTAGGAATTTAAAAAGGGCTTGAATGTCTTTAGTCACATATTGGTGGAAATTCACTACTCTCTCTAGAAAGGGCTTGGAAAATCTGCAGCTACAAACTTCATATAAAGATTCACTTTCCTCCATGTGTAACACACATCTGCCACATTTACAGAGTTTACTCTCCCTATCTGCCCCATACTGTATTTTGAGACCCACCTTCTGTTCTGCAGTCATTGTGAGGCTCTGTAGTCTTATGGTCATGTTTCCAAGGCTCTGCTCAAATGCTGCCACAAGATGTGCCTGTGAAAACATGCAGAGTTCAGTTACATCACGCGTATCATACATCTTTAAGCAGGCCACAACAAGGTAAACGTAACACACATCATCTTCGACACAGTGGCTGCTAAACAAAACAGTTCATAAAGAGGGTTTAAAGGAAAACTGGCACAGGACTTAGACACACACTAAAGGTATTACCTAGGGGTTTAAACATCACAAAAAGGTAGTTCCAAAATGTAGCTAATTAAGCTGTTTTAATTATACAGCAAAAATCAAAATAAATAAAGCAGCACATAGAAGATAATTCTGGCCTTGGGCATGAAGTATCAATTAAATACATGTTAACCTCTGAAAGGTGCTTCAGTGGAAAACAATGAAAAAGCAATGCTCTTTATTTTGTAGTTTTTAAATTAAAAATAGAAGATCCTCCAACTTAACGGAAAATATGTAAGACTACTGCACATCTGAACATGTCCACATAACACTGCTGAAAGTCTTTTAAGACCATTTACTATGAGAAGCACTGCACAAACTTGCATTCATTTTTCTGATCTGCTCATCCTGATATAAGGTAGCTGAGTGGCCTGAACAGGGTACCATTCACTTTACAGCACACTCACTCACTTGTTCATATCGGGCCAATTTACAGCTGCCAAATATCCAAATTTGCACAGCTGTGGTAACGTATAATGCATGGATTGGAAAAACACATGCAGGGCAGCTTTTATTCAAATGCAGGTTTACATAAAACCTACAGTCTTGAGGTAAATACAAATATCATGATATATATATATACTGTATGTGTATATATATATATATATATATATATATATATATATACATATACACACACACACACAGAGTATATATAAATACAGGGCTAACAGCAAGGTTCAACTTTTTTCAAGAATACAATCTTCCACTTTTGGCTGATCCCGTTAGGGGTTCCCACAGCAGTTCGTCTTCTTCCATATCTTTCTGTCCTCTGCATCTTGCTCTGTCACACACATCACCTGCATGTCCTCTCTCACCACATCCATAAATCTTCTCTTAGGCCTTCTTCTTTTCCTCTTCCCTGGCAGCTCCATCCTTAGCATCCTTCTCCCAATATACCCAGCATTTCTCCTCTGCACATGTCTAAACCAACACAATCTCACCTCTCTGGCTCTAAACTTTCCAACCTGAGCTGACCCTCTAATGTCCTCATTTCTAATCCTATCCATCCTCGTCACACCCAGTGCAAATCTTAGCATCTTTAACTCTGACACCCACAGCTCTGTCTCCTGCTTTCCGGTCAGTTCCACCGTCTCCAACCCATATTACATAGCTGGTCTCACTACCATCCTGCAGACCTTCCCTTTCACTCTTGCTGCTATCCGTCTGTCACAAATCACTCCTGACACTCTTCTCCACCCATTCCACTCTGCCTGCACTCTCTTTATCACCTCTCTTCCACAATCTCCATTAATCTGTACTGTTGATCCCAAGTATTTAAACTCATCCACCTTCGCCAGCTCTACTCCCTGCATCCTCACCATTCCACTGACCTCCCACTCATTTACACACATGTATTCTCTACTTGTTCCTACTGACCTTCATTCCTCTCCTCTCCAGAGCATATCTACACCTCTCCAGGGTCTCCTCAACCTGCTCCCTACTATCGCTACAGATCACAATGTCATCAGCAAACATCATAGTCCACAGGGACTCCTGTCTAATCTCGTCTGTCAACCTGTCCATCACCATTGCAAATAAGAAAGGGCTCAGAGCCGATCCCTGGTGTAATCCCATAATACAGCATAAAAGTCCGTTGATAAAATGAATGGTGAAGAACCAGCTTCAATGGTGTGTTTATAGAAGAATATCTCAATATGTCAAAAAAAAAATTTACTTTTTTTCCAGGTCTTTCCATATCCCAGTTTACATGCCAGAAGGAACCTAAGATAGTTTAATATATATAAATACACGATTCACCTATGATATACAGCTTTTTTAAGTAAGCTATGCTCATTAATCAAATGAGATGTTAAAAAAGTACACTTTGTAAAGTTCGTAAGTAAGACAAGGCTGATTTTCTAAGTCCTACTTTAACTATAAGGCTCTTGCTATATCTTGACACCTTAGCAAATTATTGGCCACTTTGGATAAACTATTAACAGCGCAGTGTGTAACATAGCACACATTCATGTTCTCTAAATCCATATCATTCATCTTTGTCACTGTCAATCACCTCAATACCGACTCTTCAATCATTTTGAACTTTTTAAACCTGTTTTCTGCACTTAGAAAGCCTTCTAGGTTTGGACAATATGGCTTTCATAGTTCCTCTCCCTTTCACAATGTACTATAACAACAGAAGAGTCACCTACCAGATACAAGTGTAGGGAAGAGTTAATATGAAGTACAAAAAGGATATCAAACTTTACAAACTGTGTACTTATTTGACCCTCATTGTTTAACAGGGTTTACTGAAAGACTTCAGTGCATATTGTCTGAAGTGTCTCTAAGGACACTGTTAAAGTAGTGGGAAAGCAGCAAGACATTGTGAAAAAAGAGTAAGTAGACAAAAAGAGGTTTCAAATTTACTTTGTGGCCTCACTGTGCATAGATCCTGGATTTTAATTTAGCCTGACATGCTTTCATTAGGTATTCTGAAAACCTGAACTTTCTACACACATTCCAAAGGCATGATGGTAGGTTGGCTGGTATCCCACAATCGCTCTTAAAGGATTCAGACACCCACAATACATGATGGGTTAATGCAGAAAATAACTTTGCTTGTGGAAAAAATACACATTAAGATATGAGATTTAAGATGACTTACTGAGTTGTCAGTCAATAATTAAATCTTTAAAAATATAATTTTAAAAAGTCATTGAATGAGCGCCGCTAATGTTCAAAACAGAGGAAAAAAATCAACAAATGACTCCACATCAAGGCTCAGTTTCTGACAGAAAGGAAATTGTTAATTTGCTATTGTTTTGTTTTTATTTTTTTTTTTAAGATCAAGTAAATTTTAAATTTTAACCTCCTCCTCACCATCTCTCACGACATGGTCAAAATATACACTATACCTGATTTTCTTGGTGTTCACAAAACTACATTGTGTTTTTATATTTCCTTTTTGTATCGTGGGTACTGATTCAGGCAAGGCCATTCGAGCTGACTGCTTAGTCGAGTACACCGATTTGAAGATAACACTAACATAAAAATAGTCTTTCTGATCATTGAAAAAGAACAAGTAGCTCACTTTTAAAAGGTTGTCCTTTAGGATGACTGCCCCATTAAGACTGCAGTATTTAAGAAGTACCAAAACACATTCAACTGTTATGATAAAGATGATCATGGATTACACCACTTGATGCTATTAAGATGAAAAGCAAATTTCAATAGAAGTACACAGAGAGGCTTAAACTAAAACGCTGGGCGACTGGAGATTGTCTGATAGATTTAGTTTCTCAAATTGACTACTTAAAACAAACTGTAAAAGCTTTTACAACCAACGCCTGCTTAGCTGAACTGTCTTCACTTCATAACACAAATATACCTACATAGTTTGACATGTTGGTAGGCTACAGGATTTCAAGACACGTACAAAATCCCTAAGAATGTCAGATTTTGACAGTACAATAGTAATCAATCTAAGCTGTTAGACAGACCCTTAATAAACAAGACATCCCAGGCTGAGTACAGAGATGTTCTGCAACCAGCACAAGTGGGGAAGTGAGTTTTAATTGTAAGGAATATGAGGGTTTTCTTGCCAGCTAATGCAGGTGAGCCTTTAAAAAGCTCCTGAAGGTAGGCCAAGCAGATAATTAATCACTACACCATTGTCGGCAGGTTGGATTATTATCAGGGATAGCAATCAACAGAATGTATGCTTTGAAACCTAAGCCACTTCTACTTTTTATGGACTGTGAACATCACCGTCGAACAGAAGCTTCTTTAAAGAGGCAGAATTTATAGTTTCAACTGTGAAATTCCTTCATTATCTGCACTGAATTAAATCATTTAAATATGGGAAACAACAATAAATTTAAGTGATGATGGTACTTACGAACACAGGGAAGGAAAAAGGGAATGTGTACCTAATACTTATATTTTAGCGTTAGTTTATGACCTGTAGTGTGTCTTTGCTCGCTTTGAAAATTGTCAAATTTTTTTTTCTGGCACTTAAGGTGCTAACTAGGTTTGTTAATTTAAAGGAACCTCTGCTTTACGCAAATCAGAGTTAAAACCTTCTTGTTTAATTTAACAACAGTGTATCATAGACATTAATCAAAAAAAGTAACTGATGATTATAACTTTTTATCATTATTGTGTATGTATGTTGTACACATTTTGAAAGAGTGGTGCCATTCAAATGAATAAAGTCATTGGAGCAAGATTATAATAAAAAAAATACTGGAACAAGGGCGAGACTTTTTAGCCTGAGACAAGACGTGACTTTTTCAGAGAGATAATTTAATGTCCTGTGGGATGAATCTTTGTGCCAAGAGATTTAACCACGCCCAGAGCCGGAAATAAAAGACAAAGAGTAGATGACAAAGTAGAACATCATAAAGAATTCAAAAACGTTGGCACAATACACATGCAGAGCAGGGTAGAGATAATGAAAGTACTAAAATTTGAAAGTCTCAAAAAAATGATAGTAAAGAACGCAACAGCGCAAACAAACAGAAATTATTACTCGGTTAAATAACGGAACAGTGAAAAGACATCGAATATATTGTTCGGATTTAAACTTTAAGTCTGGGACTTGTAGATCATCTAATTCATGTTGCTATCAGGGAAAAGTAGTGTTCCTTCACAATGAAGAGGCGCATTTGCGAGAATTAAAAGATTTGTTGTCTGGTGGAAGTGAAATCGACATATGCGAGTGGTAGAGATATGAAGTGGCTGTCGCATAGCGTAGGTCGCGGGGTTGGCGAGTGATGCCCCTTAGTAATTAAAACAACTAAAGTCTACTCAAGTATGTTTTTGTTATTTCCCTTTACTGGTTGCTAAACTTTTTAGGAAGTTTAATATGTATTTTTGTTTAGACATACTTTATATATTTTTATTTTAAAGTTTAGAACAAATTTGTTTTCGCAAAAGATTTCCTTGCTTCATTCCATATGCTTAAGACAATCTAATTTGGAGATGAAGGTTTATAAAATGACTAAGATGCTGGTGGCTTTACATATTTGTAACAACTGAGGACCTTTCTTTTTTCAGCACGAACAGCAAAAGGCTAAAATTTGTTTCTTTTCCTTTCCCGCTTTATTGATTAATACTGTCATGTTGTGTGCTCATGGATGTGTGGTTTAATTATCTGTTATTATTTGTACAAGTGCTCTGAGCCTATACACAGTGATGTACAACAATAAGCAATATCTATCAAATATCACAACCAGAAAAGCACACATGACAACTGAAACCTTGAAAATCTGACCATGTATATTAAGTATTGTGTTCAGTCATGCTTTTTGCTACATTCTGCCTTTAGCATTATACTTTTTCCCCCAACACTTGCATTTTGTTCATTTAATTATGCCACAGAATGTGAGGAGGTACTGCACTTTATAGTAGCCTTGCTCATTACTTTCTTACATACATAATGTTACGTGAATTGACTTGACAGCCAATTTTTGAAGTAGTAAAGACAACAAACAAACTCCTTAGAATATAGTTATTTTAAGATGACAGAACTCCATTCTTAATTTTACACCTTTTCCTTTAAGTACAAGCCTACTCACACTCAACCCATCACCTCATTTCAAGTGGTGTAATGAATCATCAGCTGTAACATATTTCAAAAAGCAAGTCAACATTTCCACAGATTATTGTTCAACGTGTAGGCCTGCTTCAAGATTAATAAAAAAAAGAACATTTCCATTTAGAAAATAGGGGAAAATGGGCATTTCTGTCAGTTGTTCTTGCAATTTGCTTTAAACAGCTCCACAATGGAAAATGTATATAGCAATCTAAAACGATATCTAAACGTAATATGTTAAAATGTATAATGAAATAGATAAACGAAAGGTGATGACACTTGTAACATTTCTTTTTTGTTAAATTGAAAATGTCACCCCAAAACTTCTTTTAACAGAGCCTTTCAAGGTTAAAGTAGTTTCCAAATGATGTAAAAGTTGTAATAGATGGACGGGTTCCCCAAATGGGATGCAGGGATACTTTCCTGGCTGGAAAGCCTGTATTAAGGATGGAGACTCTAGATGGATGGACATCCTGACCAGGATGATTGGTGTGTCCTTTCCTGAGAGGGACAGTGAAGTGGAAGGATAGGGGGAGGCTGAATATCAGGGCTACATACTCCCCCAGGCGCTAGAGGGCAGTGTCCCTTTACTGGAGCGCTCATCTGCACACCATGGGACAACCTGGGAATTGTAGTCCCATTAGGCATCCCTGCTGGGTGGTATCAGAGGGAGCTACCAAAAGGAGGTGTCTGCACTTTGAGGCATTTCCACCTGAACTGGAAGTATTTCCAGCATGTAACGCTGTTGCTTCCGTAGTACTCCTGGGTACTCACCTCAATCTGGGAGTCGGAGTCTAGAGGAAGAGGACATGTGGTGTGCTTGTGTCTGGGGTTTGAGGCTCAGTGACACCCCCTGCACACCACAGAGTACATAACAGAACTTACAGTAATAGATGTTATTATACATCTATGGAGAACATGTAGGATGTGCAACTCAGACATACACAGTCAGCATTGGCATTTAAATCTGTAATATTAAGGTTCCAGTTCAGCTTCTTAGTCAGCAGACTGCAGAGCCCGTTAATATGAACAAACTTAGATTTGGACCAACAGTATGACATAAAAGGCTTGTCTTTTCAATACAAAAAATCAGAATGTACTTATATCACTGATGAAAGACAATGGAGCAAATGCATCAATGAGTTCAGTGAAGCCCAATCAGTACTCTAAAAACACAAGGCTGGCCACTTTAATTAATAGCAACACAGTACCATTGTGTTTGGTCTGGAAACATTTACAGGTCTACAGATGGAATTTTGTTTACTATTGCACAAGGGGCAAACTCATAAAACATTTGACCAGGAACTTGTTCTGGTTCTCTTGTTTTGTTCTTGGTATACCAAAATAAGTAAGCAGAATCCCAAACCAAATCACATGCAAAGTAGAAAAATCCTGTTACAACATCATCAGGTGACAACAAAACTCTTTACAGCGTCACCTAATCCTCTGTTTATATGTCAGCTCTCCTCTGACTTTCAGGCACTCAGACTCACTGTTCTTTCCTAATCTTTTGAAACGTGTGTGTTTAAAATAAACAGAAAGAATGGAACATTTTAAAAAAACTCTGGTGGGGCAATACTTTGTATTAAAAAATGTGGCGTGAAAAAACTTCAAAGACTGCTTGAACTGGCAAGAGGCAATGGCACAGATCTTTAGATTTCTACTGTCTGCAGTTGTGACGCAGGTTCAATGTCTTGTGCAGAAACAGAGTAACCCAAACAAACAGTACTAAAACACATTAAGCTTGACAAATCCACCCCACCTTCTTCTTCAAGCAGTACTAAAAAATAAAATCAATGTCAAATACAACTAACATTACTGTAACACCAAGGTACAATAATTAAACCTGCAAAAAAGTAACACAACAAAGAAAAGGTTCAATGAAATGCTTTTTTAAGTTTATAATCCTTAACATAGATGGATCCAGACAATTCACAACCTCTGATTTTTCTATTTTATGATTCAGACTTAGGTTCTTGTTATTATTTGCTTTTTTAACTCTTTAAGGACTAATTATTTTTTTTCCATGTTGCCCCAAGGCTGAATATTTTTCCTAAAAACTCAGTTTTCTGAAAAGCACACAAAGCAATGGTTTAACGCCTAAATCTAAATAAAATATTTATTCATGACAAATGTCACTCTGTGAGCCTCTCTACTATGTGAATTCACATACTTACATAACATTAGAAGCAGACAATGGTGTGCATTGCCACATTACACTGCTTGCAGAATGTGTTACACTGGTGCTGCTGCAGTTTGAGACATCTGTTGCCGCACACTCTAATGATATATAGTATACCACATGCCAAAAAAGACATGTTGGCATAGTCTTTCATATACAGTTTAACATATATAACTGCAGTATAATGAAAGGGTTTCCAGTTGGCAAGTGGCTGGGCATGACTGTAAAATACAGAGGGCAAGTGCCAAGGAAACCTTCCAAAAAGAGAGAGAGAGCGCGAGAGAGGGACACCTACACTCCCTGGGAAAATGCAGCTTGGTATGTCAATGTGGAAATGCAAGAGCCACTAGGATGCAGCAGACCCAGCAACCACGACTTCTTCCTTGTCAATATCACTTTGCTACGGGCTGGCTGCTTTAACATGTATCTTATATCATCATCAATTCTCCGCCTCCACCTCTTTCAACCCCATCACTCTCATATCTGACCATTTCTTCTGTATTGTCCTTATTCACTCACCCATTTTTACTTCACAGTCTCCTTCTTGAACTGTAACTGACCCCAGGCATTTAAACTTGTCTATCTTCTTATGATCTAAGCACATCCTAACTTGCATTGATAGTTTCCACCGCCCCTTCTTTATCGGCTTCTAACTATGGCCTTCAATTTTCCAGCATTTATTTTCAATCCCTCCTGATCCAAGTCCTCGTGATAATTACCCTTCTTTGCAATTCTTACTTCTGACTCTGCTGTGATCACAAATGAAACGTACAGGGACGTCTTTGCAAAAGAGAGACAAAGAGAGAGTGCTGATATACTAAGAAACCTGTACTATTAACCTAAGGTTCTAAAAAGCAGACGACCATGCAAACACCTATGATGCATGGCTATGAAAATCTGGTAGGCAGCTAGAAGACCTTCTTGGGGATGATAAGTGGAAGCATGGGGTTTCTCTTTATAAGAGGAATCAAGTTGCCTCTTGTGAAGATAAAGGGATGTTACAGATTACTGGCAAGAGGCCACAACACCCCCGGGTCTTTAGGTGTCATCTAACTGCTCACAGTGGAGATAAATGTAACTCTGCTGCCCAGAAGAAACAACAGACAACCTGGGTGTATACATAAAGTCACTATATAAAACTTGGCTAAACTAACAACACTGCTTTAACTCCACACCTTCCTTCAGTGTAATTTTGGGAGTTTTATATAGTGCCTTGTTCAATGTATTTAGGCAGGGCAGATGAACCTTAACAATAACATGTCACTCACACTTTTTCATTTTTCCTCCTAGACATACAGTATTTATAACAGAAATACAGATCATCACTAGACTAATAATTCTTGATTAAACCACCAGAATATACATATTTAAAGCATCTTGGATGTGGATTTTTGTCTCCACTCTACCCTCTTCATCAATGGCTTGCCTTACACAGAGTATCTAGCTGGCACCTCTAGACCTGAATATCGCCATACCATAGCATTATCTCAGATCCAGAATATCTGCTAGTCAGTCTACTGAACCTGGAGCAGAATGTAAAACACATTTTTACAGGCTCAATGTGCAACTGACAGTACTTAATTTACCATGCTTGCATACCACCTTAATGACCTGCTTATTTAGACAGACTTCATCAGAAAAGATGCCATATAAATTACAAACAGGAGGGATTAATCTAAATAGATAGTACTGTAAAATTAAAATTATGGTTTGCAACACAGCTCTGTAGGCAGTAAGACTGTACATCTCACAGCTCAAAAAGGATATCTGAAGCAATCCAGGTATTCATTCAAAAAAGAATTTGTTTCATTCACATTTAACACAATTGACGACAGCATAACTATTTGTTTAACGCTATGTGACTTTTATCTGGCGATAAAAGATTAGCAATACAAAGCAAATGTGAGTTATGTGGTCCTAAGGGGGTATTTTGACATCCTAATCAATGAATAAAATGTGACTCACTGCTGAAACAAATGTAAAGAATTTTAAGAGTTTTGACTTGTTATAAGCATCAGCTTTATGGCATTTAGTGAATATTGTTGGCCCCACTATCCACAGAGCATCCCAAATTTGGACAGCACTATCTGGCATATTTTTGAATTATCTGAGAATTTTGGCAACAAACACTACAAACCTTATCCAAAAATTACACACTGTTTCTTTGAAAACTTACATTAGCACTCAGCTGAGTGGTGAGGGCAGAAACCTTCTCCTGCGATGCATCAAGCTCTCTGCGGAGCTTGCGAATCTGGAAGCAATTGAAAAATCTAAATTATGATAATTCAAGTAAGCTTGTAAAAGTGGTAGCATTCCAGACGTAAACATCCACATTAAGCTGAACATTTCACTGCATGCATGGACACGCTGATATACATAACAAGTGATGTAAATTACTGCATATATTCTGAGAGAAAAAACTATATCATTTTGAAAAGGCTAAACAGTAAAACTGCATTATCAATAAACATAAAGTACAAGGCAAAAAGCAGATATTAGCAGGAAGCGTAAAGTTCTGTTTCTAAACATTTACCAGAAAAGCTAGCAATATAAAGGACAATCTGTGTTAAAATTTTCTCTCAGCAAAATTGCTAAAAGTGGAAGACTCTCCTAATTTGTGTTTTTGTACAATATATAATTATTTTTAGTCTTTTTCAAGACGGTTCCTGCCATATTAATTTTGCTTCTTACCTCTGACTGGGACTTTTCTTCAGGCTGAGTAGAGGGAAAGAAAAAAAAAACATTTAAATTATTTTTTTGCCAAGGCTGAAGATGCCTGATACAACAATTTTATTTAAAACAGCATTTTAAAGACCTGAAATGTGCAAATAAAAGTACAGTTTTTGGAATAGGCAGCCAACAGTCTTTCATGATCTTCCTTGCATTGCTTCTTGGCACTGTTCATTTTCAATTTAGCCATCATCAATAACACTGTGATAATTTAAAACAGTCTGCTGGAAAGTACTTTTGTACTGCAGTTCAACTCGATGCACATGCCTGACTTGGGGAACTACAGAAATGTCAATATAAAGTCCAGGTGCCTGGAATAGAATGGCTGTGTACCACAACATGACCTAATCAAATAATAGGTTTGCATATGCTATTTGCTTCAAACAGCATTGTTATCTTTTTAATTCTGTAATAAAACCACCTGCATCAATTTAGTATAATACACAAAAAAAAAAAAAAAACATCCTCCTTCTCACCTCACCTCACGAACTGTGTGGAATGGACAGCAAATACATGACATTGCGTGCCTCACTGCTGGTGTTATTTTTATTCTAAGCACAGGCACACACATGAACTGTACTTAATTTTAGCAGAGTTTAGGAGTTATTTACTTTAAATGCTGGCTCATTTAATTACTTAAATTCTTTTTGTGCCCTTCCCATGTGTACTCATTAAATGGATAAACAGTATTTCATCAGGTATGAATATCATTCTGTACTCTTTCTTGCAAACACGACTCAATTATAATGTGCAAAAAAGGCATTAGATATACATTGTCCACAGAGAAGTACTTTGAAATTTGGATGTATACACACCCACGGCTACTGAAGATGGTGATGATTAACAAGAAAGTAAAATTGGGTGTTGTTAAGACTTTTGGTTGCATAAATTTATTCTGCAAATGGTATAAAAGAAAAATAATTTGTTCATCAAATTCCAAACCTGCTTATTTAATTTCAAAGTTGGTATCAGAACCTGTTCCAGCAGTATGAGCCTCAAGGAAGAAAACACCTCTGAACAAGATGCCAGCTTAGCTCAGGCAACATTCACACTTCCTAGGCTAATTCAGTGTCACAGTGTCACTAGTGAACCTAATAAATACACCTGAACTGGAGTAAGTGGGATAAACTCATACAGAAACAGGGAGAATGAGTAAAATGCATTGAGATGGCAACTCAGACTCGCATTCAGGCTCAGCAACGCTAACAACTGCATTATCCAAAATATTAACCACCCTATGGAGCCAGCATCCTAGATGTGACTGAGCGCATAGAGTCTGCAGGTTTTCAACGCTCATAGGTACTGGTTAAGGTCACTGTCAATTCCAAATTGACCATGTGTGAGCAAGTGCGGCTGCCTGCATGAGTGCAGATGAACTGGAGCCGAGTCAAGGGCCGTGCATTGGATTAAGTTACTTTGAAAATGTCATGCTTTGTGTAGCCACATCTTTCCCAGGTTCCCAAAATCAAGCAGCTACTGAGCTGGCAAAGTAGGATGCAGCAAGAGTCAAATGCATAACAAAAGAAATTTCTCAGCCCAATAAAGTTTGCTTTAAAAACGTTTAATGAAAATTCTAAGCAAAATAGTTCACACAAAAATAGAGAAAAAAAGTTATTACACGTGCAAACTTAGCTTTTTCTTGTTAAACTTTGTTAACAGTTACTTCTATACTTAAAGGTTGTGTGATTTCTCTATGGCAAACTTACATATGCTTAACTTAACACATTTAGCACATTCTATACGTATGGCACATTCAATATGCTCAATACGTTCAATATAACGGTTTGAAAACTGTTTGCCTTCCATACCTCACCAACTGTATGGCAGATCATAAAAACTGGGACTAATCTGTAGTCAGATGGTCAAGAAATAATTAGAATAATCCATTTCAATCTAGCTCGTGGGGGTTATGTTAGAACCTTCCATAAAGTATGCATTAATATATGGGCAAACATTTTAACATAACTAAGAAAATACTTCTGTCAATTTAACATAACCTTACTAACTAACAAATGGCTCTTACACTTTATATTATAAAGCTGCAACAGAGCTCCTATATGCAATACTTAAATACATTTTGAAACAGCAAATATACAAAATAAATGCCTTTATTGTACATAAATATTAAACAAGCTGGAGAAATAACAGAGAAACCAATAAACAAAACAGCTAGCCTCAACAAGCCCACCTTTACAACGGGTATTAAACATTCCTAGAAATGGGGTCATTACTGTGCTTTCTCCAAGTCTTCACGTCTTCTTATCGTGCTGCTTTCTTCAATTTAGCCTTTGTTTTCCTGCCTTCTTCTTTAAACTCAATAAACCTTAGCAAGGACCAGCAATTTAAACACCATAATTTATTTACATCCTGCCTAAACCACAAGTAGCTGCACACAATCCCAGAATCATCAGGCCACGGTGCCCTCTGGCAGACCCTGGAACCAATGCACCACCTTGTTTTATTTAAAGGAGAATCTACCTTAAAATCTCTGGGCTTCCTGTCCTCAGTTACAAGCAACAGGACCCAATCTGTTGGAAAGTCTTCTGCTGCCATTTTACTTTTGTGCCTGTACTAGGCAAATACTCTCTTAATGATGCCAGAGGAAAATATTTTTAAATCCTCGGGTTGGTGGCAAAATTGGCACTCCAGCTACCACAAAAAAAAAAAAACTCCCATTGTTTCATTCCATTTTAAATAGTGTGTTCCTGAGATGTCACCTGTTGCATGGCTGCACCTGGGTCCTAATCTGGGATCCTGAGGTGGTTTGTCATGTGGTGGGTACGTCAACATGCTCTATCAACACATACTCCTAACCTCCTCCTCCTTCTTTATAAGTCCTTAAAATTAAGGGTTCAATGCAAACATTTGAATTCTACAGAAATAAAACTGACACACTACATAAATATGAGTAATTTTATCTATGGATTTCATTTATTCTTTGAAATTAAAAAAAACAAGATGGTGCCCAATTCCTTCTCTTTCAGTAGCAATCCTAGAGAAACTAAGGACCCTTTAACAAGGCTCATCCATTGTACAATGAAGACCTGTTCTAAAGGAGGCCAGTTTAATTCCTGCTACTCATTGGAGGTGGAAGTTTTCAGTGTGGCTTATGTTTCTCACATGCAATAAAAATGCTTTATTTTTAAGAAACTGAGATATAGAGTCTGGAACAAACCATTGTAGGTAGCAAAGAAAAATACTTAAAACTGAGTATACAACACTGGGGCATAAGAAAACCAAATCAGACATTAAGCGTTATGAACAGCTTAAAATGCACAGGTGAATTCATGAATCTTGTTAGTACGACGTAGAATCTGCTGCACAGTCAACAAGTTTACGTCACCTTCTCTAAAATAAGCAGAAAGCCCACAATCCCCTTCTCTTTATGTACTGTATATTTCATTGATAGATGACTGCTATTAGTAAAGTCATGGCTGAGAGATCTTCACTTAAATCCAGCTCAGTTGCTACTTGTAAAATATAATTTGAATAGGTTCCTTTAGTTCTATTTCTAAATATTATCTAAGCACAGGCAAAAAGAGCACAAGCAGGTGTTGAAGGGAGAATAATTCCAGTTCAGGCATGGGACAAAAGCTAACAGCTACGAGTTTTAAAACAAAAAACACGAGGTTTTGCACAGCTGACTGCGTTGGAATTGAGTGATGGGCTGATGGCAAAAATGACAGGTATCCATATGCATATGACCATCAATAGAGATTGATTTTTATTTTTCATAAACAGCACACTTTTGAATGCTGTACATCAAATGAAAATAGATTAACATCGAGAATGTCAATGAAAAAGTTCTACAGGTCCTCCCAGTCAGCTCTCACGAGTGACATCACCCATTACTAATACTAGGTGTGCCCAACAACAGGAATGGGTGTGCAGCCTAAAAGGTGTGCATAAATACAAAATCTGACATGGTGGTTCCAATGAAATGATTGAAATCTAGATCCTCCTTATGATCAATTAAATACAGGAAAGAAATCAATGAGAGTGCTTAAAATGGAAAAATATCCCATACACATAAATCACAAAATCTATAATTGTCTAAGCAGCAGCTGTTTCTTTGTACCACTAAAATTCTGTCATTTAGAACAAGGAAAGGCTTTTGCCTCGAGCTACCTGTCTGAAGTGTCTCCTTGCAGGAAGTACTCCAGGTGAGTGTAAAGAATGCATTTGTTAAATACTTTTACTCATATTGTCTGGTGCAAGATTTATTGGTTTTGCTTCCTGTGTTAGATAATTCCAAAAACAGATGAAAAGACAACTGGGGTAGGTAGGCATTCTGGCAAAAAGCTCATTGTCTTCCTATGTCTACCAATTTATCATTAAAATCATTAAATATACAGTATGTGTAACCATATAGCCAGGCAATGACAAAGAATCAGAGACAGAAAATACACTAGGAATAGTTTTAACTGGACAACAGCAATAGCTCAGTGGAACTTTAGCAAGTGAAATATAGCAATTTAAAAGCTTCCACTTAACTTGGAGAAAACATCTCTGTCTTAAGGCAAAATGTTTATTTTAATTATATGCCTTGATTAACCGGACTGGCAAAATAGGGTGATTGGTTACCAGGGAGTGTATATTTCGTGACACTAATGCTAAGCCGACAGAAGCTTTCTTTCAACAGCCTTTAACAGTGGGAAAAAAAATGTGCCTCACACTTAATCCATTTGTTGTTTTAAGCAAGGTTTCTGTTTTACTACAGTGGTAGAATTGGCTGATTGCTTTTATTTTTGGGCTAAGACGAATATTACAATCGGAAACAAAAATGTGGAAACTCCCATCCTTTCTAAGGAGCATTAACTGCAGACAGTAAACAAACAAAAATTTCCTGCATGCCATTTGTGTGTATGGTTCTCTTTATGGAGACAATAAGATATGCTGCTTAGAGATCGTGGACATTAACAAACCCAATCTATAGACGAAATTGACAGGTAAAGAAACTATAAAATAACATATGGATAAATGGGATAATATCACAGGCTTCTAAATATAGTCATTATTTTGAAAACATCCATCACACCATTACAGAATCCACTTTATGGAGGGTTATGGAAGTCATGGTCTATCAGAGCAACAATGGTCACAATGGAGGAACGAACCATAGATGTGGAGTCCGTCCACAACTCACACTGTTACACATTATATATCCATACATCAGTCCAGCTTAATCTTATTTTATGGATGTGAAGAGGAGCAGACTGTTCCAGCAGTATTAAGTGAAAGACATGGAATAGTCCTGGATGGGCCAACAGACCAGGTTTACATCTTCATTCATTTTTTTAACCTACTTATTCCAGTTTTAGAGCTGCACAGGTATGAAAGCCATATACATAAACTATCATTATAAATTCATACAAAACTGTATAAAATGTGATATGAAAAAATATCTCTTTAACTAATAAAATGAATAATATGAAGTAAAACTTGAATGAAGTATTACAACAAAAATGTTTCACACATATTGCAGTAAGTTATACACAGTGGACACTTGCCTGCCTACTTTAAAAAATTACAAGTATATAATGAAATGAATGTAGCATTAAGTGAGTGTAACCTTGAAGGTTTCTTCAGGATGGGGATGTAAAAGATAATAATATGTAAAGGTAACCTTGGACAACTAATGCTTAAAATCGAATCCAAGTGAACGTTTGCTAGGGAAAGTCTGAGGGCTCCTATGTTATCAGATAACCAGGCACCAGCATTGCTGTTGCAGTATAAAACATAAGCTGCTTGTTAAAGGTACGCTTCAGTTATCTATGAGACGCTCTGCTAATCACCTGTGACCAGTGTTCTGCAACAGTTAGCACAACTAAGCCAACAAAAAAAAGTTTGCTTCTTACATAAAATATATGGAAGAGCAGCAAAAGTCACATTTTAAACAGATTAAACGAAAATAAAAAAGACTAAGCCCCTACACATGAAATAAAGCATGTTGACAAATCTACATGAATTCTTCCCTTACCGTAAAGTTCCCAGACGCTCCTGTAAATGACACGGCTGTCATCATTTTGAAAAATGTTTCGCTGTTTTCTTTCTTCTTTTTTGACTCTACACTCACTCAGAATGTGTCTCTCGGTACTGTGCTCAGAGCTTGATTTGCGAGATCAGGTTGCAACACACCTGTCTGAGTTGTCATTTTCAACACAAAATACTTAAGGCTTGGAATCAGCCTCTGTATAAATACATGTGCATGCGTGCGCACGTTCCCAGCATCATGCTTGTGCAATTTATTGGCTTGTACATTTATGGGAGGGACGTTAATGACAGCTCTGGGTGGTTTTATTCTCAGACAAACCTAATTGTAATATATTGTACAAACTGAAGATAAATGTTATATATGCGATAAGAGTGTTTGTTAAACAGAAAAAACTTGGTATAGCTAAGCAACAAATACATTTTGGAAAATTTATGATTAAGGCTGGACTGAAGATGTACTTCTATAAAGTAATACTTTGTTTTTCTTCAAGACACATTATTGTATGTCTAGTTCAGTGCAGCTATGCACAAGATTATAACTTATTTATTTAATTAAAGAAGTTATTTATAAGTGTTCACCACTTCCCATTATCAACTGATTGAAACTGTTGAAATCACTTTTTTAAATCAAGAAGCTGTAACTTTAATTTCTACACTACAATATCCTTTTCATCAAAGAATTTTATTCATCGTTTACATATTAACACTTTTTAAATATGGACTCCAGAGTGTCTTTTTTCTACATTATCTGCAGATTACACATGACCAAAAAGAATAGAAGCTCTTGTAAATACGTTTTTTAAAAATATGATTATTTTTTTTTTGACGTCTAAATCCAAAATCAGTAATTGTGATTGCAAGTCAATAAATAAATAAATAAACTGCATTAAGTCAGAAAAAAACAAAAATTACTCAGTAATGTAGAGCCTAAAAATGTCAATCTGAGGCTGGGACAATAATAACACAGATGCAGTTTTAACTTGAAAAGAATGCTGGTTGTTCAGGCCATTAAAAAACAGGTGTTGAGAATAAAATTGTAAAATGCAGCCTACAATATAAACAATACTGTATATATATGAATGGTTATGGAAAGATAACAACAGGTACACAAGCCTAACATACCAATTGCCATTGCAACTGCAGGTTATGAGACTTGTGCAGCCTCTTTGGCTATTTTCCTAGTTCTGTCCAAATCCATTACATATGATTAAGGAAGAACACAATGGAAAACATATAAACCATATTTAATCATAAGTTGTAAGAAAAAGGCGCTCTGTGATGTACTGGAGTACAATTCTGGTATGGTCCTGCCTTATGTCTTACGTTATCAGTACTGGGGTTGATGGCGTAAACAACTGGATGGACAGATGGATTATAGGGATACTACAGTGAATAGTTTAAAAGGCCTACTTTTGTGTGAGCTAAAGATACTACTGCATTTGCAATCATTTATTTTAATGATCATATTGTGCTTTATACACATGTACAAAAAGATCTTTCCCCAATGAATCTCCTCTTATTACTAACACTGACAGGACAGGTCAGGTCAGGCTGGGGAACATGAACTGGTATAGCATGTTGCTGCACCCACTACACTACAAAACAGCTCAGGATCCTGGTTGGCAACCCCCCAGGAAGACACGAGGTCCAGTCCTACCCTCCGGAAATGACCATCAATCTGCCACTGTCAGGTGTTAGGTTAGCATCCCCTCGCCCTGGTCCAGCTGCTCGGGTCATCAACAATGAGGATCCTGTGAGCTGGATCACCCTCAAGGAATTGCGCCACATTGCCATAGTGGGGAGTATGTGAATTTCCCCTTGGGATTAATAATGTATCTATCTATCTATCTATCTATCTAGTGCCATAACTGACACTCCCTCACAATGCAGGTAATGTGCCTTATTTGAGACTCCATGAGCAGCAGCTCATTTGCTACCCAAGGATTCTCCGAAAAGACACAGTACTGAAAGAGTCCAGTCTTGGTCTGAGGTCACTACATAGTATCCATGTCTCACAACCATATAGCAAAACAGGAAACACAAGGACTCTAAAGGTTCAGACCTTCATCTTTTATTGCAAAGATATCGGGGAGAGCCACACACCCCTAACCCCTGACAAATAAAAAAAAACAAAAAAAAAAAATCCAAAACTAATCCAGTTTATCCCGTAATGGAAAAAAGTACAGGTAGTAATAGATTGTCAAATATACAGAATACAGTAAAATTACTAATTGCAAGTCCAACCAACATATAACACTCTACTAGTAAAATAACATGCTAATGAAACACTGACACACTTTGTAAAATAGCTGAATTAAACCTCATCAAGTGAAATTTGTATTTTTCAATTTGAGATAATGTAGTGCTACATTGGTGTGCCGAGTAAAACCAGACAGTATTTATCTCTGATTTAAAGGCCATTGCAACAGAGATGAGCATATTGGGATGTGAAACACTATAGAAATACCAAAAGCATCAGGCAGGAAAATAAAAATGAGTTCAGTGTTCCAGCCAGGGGTGCCACAATAGCTGCAAGTTTTCATTATATCACGTTTTTTAATTCTCACTTAATCAGATGTCTCACTATAGCTCTCTGTTCTTTTGCTGTTGCCATAAACCTTTAATAGTGTTAATTTTATTCTCAATGAAATTCAGAAAGACAAATATAACTGCTATGATTTTTATTGCACAGGAATCTTTTATTTTATTTTTACTGTTTTTTGTTTCATTTTAATTCACTTTGAAGTAAAGAATTTAAGGTTTAAGTGACTGCTTTTAATAAAATACAAAGATAATCAGTTTGAATGATAGAGATCTAATTCTTCACAGTCCATTCTGTGAATTTCTGACACGAGAGAATGATAAGTATACCCTGCACAATATCTAAATCGCATGTTCCATAATTCAAAGTAATCAGCTTCTAATTAAGACATTAGGGGGAAAAAATATCCACAGCCAAGAGTTGAGTTGGGTACCTCTAGATTAGAGGGGGATTGTAAAATTATGGATAATACATGAGGCTCTTCAAATCTGCTTTGAGTTCAGAAAAATATTACTAAATCTCCAAAACTGATTGTTCCGTCTATGATAGTAGGGAGGCTCAACAAAAAATTCATTGCCCTTAATAAATCATTTGAGGACCTCCTGAAGAAGAGATACTGTATGACCTGGTCTAACAAATGGTGCCAGGGCTTGCATTCAGAAATAAACCAATTAGAGAGAATTGAGAAACCAATGCTTACCGTCGAGTAGATTGACGAGGTGCTGGAGACAAGAGACAAGGATGACCCATGCACTGAAAGTCAAAACAGAGACATTATGGTTAAATGAAAGAAAGACATCCATCGAAATATGAGGATTTGATGCAATGTTCCCTTTTAAGTATGGAAATATCAATCAAAAGGCAGATCCCTCCCCATCTCCACCCTTTATTCATAAGCACTAACACACACTGACTATAAATGAGATCAATGCATATACAATGCATGCAGAATGACGTACAACTCAAGTTAAATTCCCAGAATATTTCAAATGGTCTGTTTTTGACAATGTGCATCAAATATTTATTTCTGAATGTTAAAAGTTGCAATAAAAGCACAGAGCACTTCAGGTTTAGGGACAAATACCTCCAGGCTCTGTTTATGCTCATTCCTCTTGTCAGTTTAAATGCCAACAAAACAGCTCAAACATGTGACCTACACCTACAGCAGTCAACAGCATCAGCACAAGCAATCATGTGACGCAGCAGTCGGTTAACAATAGTAACTGCTCCTTTCCAGGCTAATCTAACACTTAATTGTTTTGTTTTGATGCACTAAATTATGCTCTTTCTGAATTGACACTCTCCCTTTTCAATACACAAGTTTCCATGGTGCTGAAAAATAAACCAAAATATTACTACTTGGTAGACCACAAAAACGTACTATTGCTAACATTTCATACTCTCTATATATAAATATAAATATATATATGTTTGTAAGCAAGTTCAGATAAAATACTGAATTTTGTAAAGTGAAAATTATGAAGTGTTAAAACTACAGATCCTAAAGAAGCGCAAGGAACAAGATGTGTGAGCTAAAGAACCTTCTAAGCATTTGTATTCATTCCTTGGAAGGTAAATGGTATAATTCTAACTAAAAGAGATCACACAGATTCAGTACAAATTATTAGTGGCTGGGAACAGAAATTCCCAAAGCTAGAGTAGGTCTTCAGAAAAAAAAAAGAAAACCTTCTCAAACCAACAGTCTTTTCTAGTATATACCAAGAAGATACTTTCCAAGAATAGCACCACACAGCTATAGGAATTATTGATACTTTCCATCAAACAGTAATTATTTCCATCATCTTTTTCTTATGGCATAATTTCAAAATTGCCTGAAAATGACAATCTAATAGCATGGACAACTGGACGAAAGGGTGTTTGTGTAGTGATTACTAAAGAATGGCATGAACCAAATGGTTTTTAAAAGACCTGTGGATAGTCTTAACCCTACTTCAAAACTGGGTGCAAACAGATGTTTCAATAATTCTATTTTATTGACATGGTAGGTGACATCTAAATTATACAACAGCAATGGCGGATGACAGATAAACAACAATCCTGCTGATGGTCAACAAAATGAAAAATAATTTTTGACTACAGTTAAAAAATATAAATGTATTGTTTATGCAAGTCTCCTTTTTAAACAACTAAAATTACCTATTCCAAAAACTAAAATCATTAATTGCATGATACATTTTCAACAACTAGTCTAGCCCTCCTTAACATACAATAGAAGAAACACTTCTCTTCTGCATGCTGAAACAAAATCTCTTTTAAAAGTGAAGTACACTTCAAACCTTGGCCAACCCAAGGTCACTACTGTGATCATTTGGTGCTGTAGTTATTGACCTAGGATAAAAGGTTATCATCTCTTTGTAGAAAAACAATTAGCAGCATTGCCAGAGTAGTGTAAAACCAAAACAAACAAGCACCAAACTCAGTATGCAGTAGACCACTGGATATACTGAAGTGAACTATGGTATAAAATGAAACCATCTACATCCTCCTGATCTTGAAAAATGTTTCCTTGCTAGATTGGCTTAACATGCTGCTCTTAAAAACCATCAATGTGTACATCAATGGTCACAAGAATAAAGTGCTTGAGACAGCATAAGGGATGCATGTCCAAGAAAATCAACTGAGATTCATGTACTGACGAACAGTAGCTCACTATACTTAGACTACATCCACACTACTACGTTTTTATTTAAAAACGCAGACACAAGTCTCTCATTTCAACTTTTGTCCACACTATTCTGCTGTTTTTAACCTCCTGAAAACTATGACTTTTGAAAAATCTCAAGAACCGTATACTCCTGAAAACACCAGCTTGGTATTTTATTGCGGACAGTTCAAAATGTATAGTTATCATGTTCTGATTTGTTCATTCTTATTAAGTAGCCCTTCCAGGATTGGATCCTGCTCATAACAATGTCTCATTCCCTGACTGGTCAAACTTCATGAAAGAAAACCATATACCAAATTGGTCGGCATACAAGAGCTACTTACCATGGCACTTTCTGTGTTGCTTACCTGTAGCATACATGTAAATCACGTTTTGTATGTTTTAAATGTTGCAAACGTGCAAAAAGTAAATAATTTAACAGTCGCTACATTTTTGAGATAAATCATGAGGCTGGTGGCATTATCGTTCCTAAAAGGATTTTTTTTGCCAATGCATGCATACCCAGTGCAAGCAAACATCAACATTATATGTACATTTGGTTGTGGATGGAGATACTTTCATAACCAATATGAAAATGCCAATGTGGACAGAAATAGTTTTTATATAAAAATTCTGTTTTTAAATGAAAATGTAGTGGTGTGGATGTAACTATGCCCTGACTATCATTTGCAGAGACACCTGAAATTATATTCACATATTAAAATGATAAAAGTACAATGCTTGGAAAGATGTCTGTTATGTAAGCAATACCTGGGATAAATAAACGTTTTTAGTTTCCATGAGACTGTAAAAGTTTAAACAATGTAATTTCATGTAATGGAAACAATAACAATAAATTTATTTTGACCCAACTACCCAAGTACAAACATGCATATGCTTAATGGGAAGTGAATAACTTAAAGTAATTAAGAGTAATTTTGGGTTAAAAAAAACACAGCTTCTGAATTTTAAGGTAGTCACTCTAAGTTTTTTTTTTACTAATTGGTTCAGAATCAATATTATTTATGCGGTACCTATTTATTTGGGATATCTAGCTCTCAATTCCTCAAATGTATAATCCTTTAGTAAATTTGCTTGTATACAGTAGATACATAAAACATTTGGTGAACTCAGCAACTGTAGACCCTACGTGAGACCTTTAAGCCTAAATAAATGAGTGAGTATGCAAGTAACAGCCTTCACTTTGATAAGTAAAACGCAAGTCACATTATTATTAACATAATGTAGAAAAACAGAAAACTGAAATGAAAATTAATTCACAAAATCTAAAAATATATAAAGGCTCACAAAATTAACTGAAGAATGACCCTTTTCTATATCAATTTCTTCAATTTGAAATAAACCTTAATGTATATTAATGTTTGAATACTCAAAATTTAAGTAAACATTCAGAAAATCTACAATCAGTGACACCATAGGTTTTGCTATGTAATAATGTGGTATTTTTCAGATTGCTCATTGCTGTCTCATATTTGCACATTATTTACATCAACAGCCATTTGGAGAGCATCTATTGTCACTACTGATATGGACAAGTTTTAGACTGGTAAGTAGAACCAGCCATATGCTTTTCAAATATTAGCTACTGTGTTCTACTCGTCTTTTTAAATAAAGCAGCCTGGGACTCTTAAAATCTGTAAATTTTAGCAGGTGGTGCCAGTTGCTTTACTCTTTATGAGGTGACAGATTTTTTACACTAATGACGTCACACAAACAGGGCAAGTATCTCATCTTTGTTGTCTGCATCTGTTTTGTTGTACTAGCTGCCAAAAGTTAAAAAATATAATGTCACTATCAGCGTTTCATTGCACTGTAAAATGGCTGACTCTGCACTCTGGCCACAAGGGGTATACAATAACTACATTTCGTTGTACCTGTACAATGACAATAAATTTGAATCATCAATCATCATCATCATTATTATTGACAAACAGTAAACTAGAGCAGTGTGAAATCTTGGTGTTTCACAAAAGGAAACATTGATTGTACTAATTGTTGTACTCTAAAGATCAGTGAATGGATCACTCTTATTATCACACTAGCTGTGTAAGCCCGTGCTGTAAAAAGCCCAGGGTCCTAGAAATTATTGAAATCGTCAGAAAAAAAAAATGAAATGTAGAAATGTCAGGTTATTGAAAGGAACTACTCTGGGCATCTCTCTCCTAGGAGGATTCGTATCACTTGTGCATTAGCGGCAGAAGGAATAGTAAAAGGGATACCGTTTTGCCGATGTTAGTGGCTAAGCGACTTTGTCTTTCTTCTGATGTTTCATTTTGCTGACGTGCTGGCCCCACTTGTGCTATTAGCGGCTAAGCGAGTATTCTATTTCCTTGGATGAGGAGCCCTGAACCTGACTGCACTTCTCACTTCCGGGCCAGACAGACAGACACACTCCCACACACAGACGTTTATATACGAGAAGATTATTACACTGCTGGCCATTAAAGCTGCAACATCAAGAAATACATCCAATATCAAAGTGATACATAGCAGATTATTTATGATACATGCCGTACAGTTAAAAAAGTACAGCAATTGATCACACATTCAGAATGCTTCATAATTACCATCTGGCTTCCCAAATGTGTACCTCCAACACCTCTTTGATGTACCATTTGGCTGGTGAAGTTTTCAGTAATGTGCACAAGATGGGAATAGGAGTGAAACCCAATGGCACCACACACCATAATATCTAGTGCTGGGCCCAAATGGCACTGCAAAAGGCATGCCACCAGAAATATTTGCTGCCTCACAACCACACACAGATTTGTTCATCATGGTGCAGTACTTGTCCAAAAACACAATATAATGATAGTCATCCTGCCACTGGTGGTGTTTTTGGCACCTTTCTAGTCGCAGACTCTTGTAATCGAGTATCAAAGTTTATCTGAAGAAAAGTGCAGCAAACAAGAAGGCACCACTGCTGCATTCAACAACCAGTGTGCGCGGACACCCGTTGATGTGTGAAAGACCCCAGCCATGAAGGTTTGTTAACCAATTACACTTTCTACATGTTTAGAATGTATGACACTGTAATCAGGAATGTATATATGGTCCCCAATATTCTTAACCCATATTCCAATATATATGAATAAATACATACTCATGGATTGGCTAAGGTGACAAGCATGCCATTACTGTGCAACCAAAATGATATTTTTTGTGATTTCTTATCATCATATTTAGAATATTAATTCAACTTCATATTTCCAGATCTGGGAACATGCCAAATGTTTATGCTCCAAGGACTTTATTTAGGTGGTTCTTTTCAGGTTAACATTAATACTTGTAAAAGGAATATGGATCATAATTATTAGTTAATGTTTAAGATTGAAAATTACTTAGAGAAAAACATACCTTATTTTTTGTCTCTGGAATGTGGTTACTTACAAATATTTACATGTATTTTACAGATTTCATTCTCTTCAATTTCTTTTTAGCAAGAAGTAACCAACGTGGTTTCCTGAGATAATTATTGGATATATTTAGCGTTTTATTGTTCTTATTAGCTTAATTCAGAATCTTACCTAACTGATGTCCATAAATTATTATTCTATTAACCAATTATTGATAAGTTTATCAAGGTCACATCGTTTTTTTTCCCAAGTTCAGACTGGTGGATTTTGAGCACATTAGATTTTGAAATACAATAGTAAGCCAGATTACTTTTGAATGGTGGTCATCCCACAAAATGGATATTGACCAAGGTGAACAAAATCAGCCATTCTGTAAATAAGCGGTTGTGCTTAACTTTATTTATTTATTTGATAAAGGTGTTGTCATAGCTGTTGGCATTTAAAGTAAAACACAAAAAGATTCAACAGGTGGAAATGCTCAGACATAATTTCTTGGCAGACCACAAGGAAAGTTTTTAATAAAATCTAAACAATTCATTTTCATTCTGCTATGGGGAAAAGAAACATATGTTGATACCAGGAGGTTTCGGAATACTCGGTCAGAATTCTTAAGCTGAACCTAAAAGTTAAAATCATAAAATGAATGGGAGTAATAAATCTGCTTAAGAACCTGGGCGTTATAAGAAGCAGCACTTTTTCAGCTGAGTTTTGTATTCACCTGGACTTAAAATTTATAATTATTTTATGATGCCCACGTGATGCCTTACTTTTGAACCCCCTTTTGCGCCCTCTTCCAATGCTTATATTCGACACTCATAACCTGGAGAACAGAGAACATATAGTACATCCAGGCAAATATATGCATTATAATAAACAAACAAAAACATAAATAAATAAATGGGATGGCAAACCCCCAATCAGCTAATCAAATACATTCAAAAGGGCCTGATTACTCCAAAGCTGGGTGCAATCTGTTTCTCCTGGTATTCTATTAATAAAATGCAAGTCTGCATTATTAGAATTATCAAAAAGATTCTAATTACAGCAGTACGGAAATGAAAGCTACCAGTATATGATATAAAAAATAACAAGTCCTAGTAAACCATTACTTAGCTAAGTGAAGACTCTCATTTGGACGCTCACTCACTTAGCCTTAAAAGTATCACACGGAGTTTTCTGATTTCTGTTTCTATAAACGAATGAACGTAAAAGAAAGAATTTAAAATCAACAGCTGCTGAAAACTTTCATAAAGAAGTTCTCAAAATCCCCTAAATGTTTTTAATTGCATGCATATAATTAAAAATGTCAGTCAGCAGTTTGTAAAATTTCTTTAAAAAGCCAAACCTAACTAGAAGTTTAAAAAGTAATGAAAGACAAAGTTTACACTTAGTGGTGTAATGTTACATAAGGTGCCGTTTAACTATGCAATCTCTAAATTACAGGCATATAAGTAGCCCTCTCCCTTACTTGTTTTGGTTTTTTAACAAGAGAAAAGAAAATGCCCTCTTTTATATGAAAAAAAATATTCTTTCTGAAAATTACTTATCTACCTTCTTCAAAGCCATCCCTGAAGGATCCTGAACGGCTCATTGTCCTACTTTTCTCATCCAAGGACATGGAGCTGTTCCGGAAGCGAGAATCACTGTAAGGGTCATAGGGTACATCCTGATTAGAAAGACTGTTAGTTCGGAGCATAGTGGAATTTGCAAGGTTGATTTGGGAAGCAGTGGTGGGACTGGCTGAAAAGACAAAAAAAGTTTAAACAATTAAGTAAGTATACTGTAACATAAAATCTCCGAGTTGTAAGTCCTTACAGATACATCATTATCATATGTCATAAAAGTTAAAGTTATAACAGTGACTTATGCTAAGGTAAAAGTTTCTTTTTTATATATAATGATTAATGTGGCAGAAGTTTCAAATTTCGAATAGAAAATGGTACAGTAGGCAATGATAAAATCAAGCTAATTCATCGGTACTAGATGTTTGATACACATGGTATAATCAATCAGTAGTTTATACAAAACTATATGCAGCAAGCACAATCATTTAAATTAAAAAATAAGGTAATAACATCACAATATGGCATAAATCTTAATAAAAAATTTCAAAATAAATCTAGACAACATATACTCATACTGGATAAGGATACATTGGAGACAGGGAGAACAATATGGGGTGGTCAGGATCTAATTATGCAATTTTCATTACGCTATAACTTATTAAGTTTATTACATAGAGAATTCACAAAAAAATCTTTTTGTATGTGTTGATTGTGAGTAATCCATATATGACCTCATTAGCAGACTCTATCAATCTGTCCTCCACCTGAAACGTCATGCATGTGAACAGACTCTATCACTAACATCGACTTTTGTGGGAGCCCCCATTAACAGAAGCAACATTTGGTACAATAATACACAGAAATGGGAGAATAAGTACTGTTTTTTAAAGCTAACAGTGTACACTCGTTTGCAAAATTAATGGCTCAAATAAACTTTTTTAAACTTCATACAACATTTTTGTATGTTCTTTCCTTGGAAGCATTTGGATGAAAATAATCTCCTCTTCACAAAAAATAAAATTCTACAGAGAAACTAAACTGACTAAATATAAGGTTGCAGAAGAAGAACAAGGTCGTTCACTCTAAAATATGTCAACATACATGTTAAGACAAATATAACAAGATAGATAGTGAATTTCAAGCAAATTCTGCGGTCATCAAGATTATATATGAGGGGTGTTTATTTATTTATTTTTTTAAATTTTATTGATTTATTGATCAAAATCAAATAACGTTCCATACACATAACTCAAGTTTTACACAAAAAAATGTTCAAAACAAATCAACCACCACCCCTGAGAGAGAGAGCTAGGCCAGCAGTGTAAAACTTTATGCTAGTAAAAATAAGTAAATAGATAAATGAATACAGATAAATGGAGTAAAAGAGGGGTGAGAACCTCTTCCCCCAATTTAAATGCTTATTCTAAAATGTTATTGATTAGATCCTGCCAGTTTTTGAAAAGGTTTTGTACAAAAGGTTTTGTACGAATTTGATTTTTTCCAGTTTCAAATAGTATATAACATCAGACCAGAGGGATGTTTATTTTTAAGCATTCAGAAATGAAGAAAAGGAAGCAAATGGATTTATGAAAAATCTGGAAAGACATATAGATAAAAACTGGACCTTTACTTTTAAAGGTGCTGCAAAAAGTAGCAGAAATGCTTCTTACCAAGCTGGGCAAAATTGAACCGGGTCCCTGAGGGAGAGGTAATGCTGGAGCCTGGAGAAAATGGGGAGTTGCTGGCACTATCCTGTAAGCCCCCTGCAGAGTGAGATCGAAGCCATTCCTTGGCATCTTCATGGCTTCGCAGTTGGGAAGATGCTGGATACCTGTAAGAACAATATATTCAATTTCAGAAAGCTCAATCAGACTGTCTGTCTCATCCACTGCAAAAAGAACACGGATCAATTAAAGTCTCATTAAGTGTGCTTAGTGATATCAGTGAATTATTTGTTTTTCAAAAAGCCATTGATTTAGATTCGCCATGTGAAAAGCAATGATTGGAAAGAAACAACACTGATTATTTGCATGCAGCTGTATAACAGACATTACAGTGATGAAGCAGCCAACCATACAGCTCTAGCACTATTAGCAATGGGACAAAGGAAGGAGACTGAGCCATCAAAACATGAAGCGTCCACCTGTGAATGGTGTGCACTAAAGCTGATTGAACGCAGCGGAGCATTGAATTCCTGTGGACCATGTTAGAGCAAGCATTCAAGTTTACAGTATCTGACAAGTTGAAAAAAATATTATATATATATATATATATATATATATATATATATATATTTTTTTTTTTTTTTTTTAAGGTGGGCCTGAGGCTCTCCAAATACTCACAACAAGTTATAGCTGACTACTATATCTTTAAACCTACAATTATGTAGTAATCATATAATTATAAACTATTTAAAAGAGAGGGGAAATGCACCTTTCTAACCAGACGAAGCCCAAAACAAAACAAGGACTTACAGACTGGCATCTTGCTTACAGGGCCATGTACACTGGCAACACAGGTAATGTTTTTTGGAATCCTCCTGCAAAAGCCAATGTAAAATGGCAGGCAATAATATTTCAGTACCCCACTTGAGCCAACAAACACTGGCATCAGGCTAATGTACATGGCACATGGGTATAACTTTGGTATATTAGCAAATTCCTGAAACTATTGCAAATGTCCTTTAAGGTAGAGTTCATGTGAAATGATACCCATCTAAATTCAGAATAATCTAATACTTTTTACAGTCAATGTGATCTAGTATCTAGCTAGTGGTTTTCTGAAATTGCTTCCAGGTAGAACTCATGTAAAATGGCATTCAGCTAACTCTGTTACAACATACTGTACGAATCCTAACCTTACATGAATCTACCAGTTGCAAAATGACAAGAAACAAGAATTCCCAGCACATGGCAGCTAAAAACTATTTGCCCGTTAGATGTTGAAGCACAGTCAACTAGACAAGTGCTTAATCTAGGAGGTTTGGACACAAATGATAATGTGCCAGGTTCCATGACAGTTTAAAGCTCATCCACAATGACAATCCACTCTTGTCTATTAAAAAACAAAACAAAAAAAAAGTCAGAACCTGGACTAAATGCACACCATTAAGGTTGAATTGATCTCTTACAAAGTGATAAATGAGCAGAAATTTGAGAGACTTTTGAAATTTATGATGAGTGAGCATACAAAATTGGCTTCAAAGACAATGCTGTCTTAAGCAAGTCATTAATTGTGACTGTCATAAACAGTAAGATAAATGAAAAATCACACTTTTTTTTGTGACTTATCAGTTTTTATAATCATCACATATAAAGGTTTAATTATATTACTGAAAGTGAAATGAACATGTGTAAAACATCTTTAAAACCCAGCCTTTAATGTTTCATTAGGTACCTATAACTATATAAAAAAACAAAACTTCTGAACTTTGGAGTATACTGTAAAGAAGTCAGGCTGGGGACATGTCAGATGTTTTCTCAGGTGTTTCTAAGTAAACCTTTGTTTCAAGACAGACCATTGCTTTACATATTTCGACTGACGAGGGCAACAGAAGAAACAATTGATTTTATTTTTTTTCTGGATTCCAACACCATTCCAAATGCACTCCTCATAAAGACATATAAAATAAAGGCCACCTTCAAGGAACATCAGTTTCCCTTATAGCTGAAACGTAAAAAAGCCAAATGAAATATGATGCCAAAGAAAGCAGCAGTGCAGGACAGACTGAAATAAAAGTGAAGTAAGCAAACTGAAAATGCAAGCTGTGACTTCAGCACACATGTGTACAAACAGAAACCTGCCACCAACACCCAAACTACTGTAAGTGGTCCCCTGGCAGCGCAACAATGATTAAAAAAGCAGAAAACACCAATACCTGAGTCCCTTCTTAGGCAAGGTGTTTCTATCAAGATGAGGGTCGCTGTAGGGGATTTAGAGAAAGACTTCAGAGATCAGCAATATGAAAATTAAGAGACAGAATGAGAGAGAGAGAGAGAGAGAGAGATAGAAGGGCAGAGAGGGGTCCAAGGGATAAAGCAGTCAAAACCTTGATGGTCTTGAACAGGAACCATTGTTTTATCCTAAACAATGCAGCTTGCTTATTTTAGTAATGTGATTTATTATACACTGTGATGAGAATCAAATGTCACTGCCTGTTTAAAAACTATTAAGTATACTGTAGTATTAATGACACCTGCTGGTATCTGTAAATAACTGCACGCAATTTAATTTAGAGAAAAAAAAAACAAAAAAAAAACAACTCTGTCCCATTGAGGGTTGCAAGGTACTAAGACATATCCTAAGAGCACTGGCTGCAAGGCAGAATCCAACATAAAAATGAATAAACCATTTGCAAGACACTAATGTTAAAAACCTCTCCATTATGTTAAGCAATACATTAAGCGTTTTTTGTTAGGATTACCAAAATGCTTTTAATCAATCTATGCCTGCATACAAGTCAGCACCTCAGTGGTCCATATTGAATTAATGACCAAATGGATGGGATTCTATTTTGTACTAAATGCTTAATTACACACTGAACAAAAGGAGTTTAATAAAATATACACAATTGTACCATTCTAGCATAGGATATTTAGGAGACTCGCTCTTGGTCAGACACCATGTAGTAATTACACATTAGGCCATTCTGCCAACTGATACCACTAGATTTAACTTTGTCTTGCTATCAACCGACTCTAAAAATGTTGATTTTAAATACTCATTAGTGGTTTTACCTCAAATAAATCCCAAAACTATTAATATTAAATTTATATATCTGTAATTTTTGTTTTTAAGTGCAATCGAATCAATGTCTATTCATGGTGACTGTACACTTGGCTACCCGAAATTGTATTAGATCTTCATATAGGTAAATCTTTTTTGAAGAAACAACCTGCACAACAAGGAGGCAGTTGGGTCAGGTTGTGTTTCATACTGTATATCATATAATTCAGTCTTTGACTAGAGGAAGACCAGTTAATTCTATACCTACTATCGACTTTATTTTTCACCCACAGTATTCAATATGCAGTGAACTCTAAATGAAGAGTGGCTACAGAGGCTAAGAAGCCAATAGATTAGGAATTTATTGCTTGTGAGGTTAACTCTTACTATATTTTTATTAATATAAAATATTATAAAGTGTTATTATTGCTCATGTTATTAATTTACATTGGAAACGTTGAGTAGATGGATTTAAACTTTTTTTAATTCAAATTAATAAAAACTTAATTTTATGCACAAAAGTATGTTGGTTGACAATCATTGATGGAGTTAAGTGTTGTATTTTGTACCCTGTTTTGCTCTAGCTAGAAAGTTTTGTTTGCATTTGGACTTAATTATAATTCACTACATAAAAATCATTCAAATGCAATCATTTGTCAGTAAAAATTCAGTGTAAAAATTGGAAGATGACAACACATCAACCGAGTGGTGCCAACACTCAAGGCAATGACTTCCTTCAATATTATGCACATTTTGTCCATCTATTGTTTAGCTCCTGCAATTACCTGGTCTGTAATCTCTTCTGTTGGTTAACAAAAAATTACATTAGGAAAAAATAATTTGTTTAATATGATAAAAAGATCATTTATTAAAGCTACTCCGTATATACAGGACAACATTAAGTTTCTTACCCTCCGTATGATTTTTACAAGGGTAATCGAGGAATAACACTGTATTGTGTTAAGATTGGGACAGCTCTGTGCACAAGTGTGTTGATAGTAATCTGCAGTTGCACTCACATATACTATTTATTTGGCACAAGGCTTTTTTCTTTCTTACTTTTCCATTGATTGCATGGAGTACTACATTAGATCAATAATAAAACATTTTGTTATATAGTTGCATACACACGAAAGTACAGCAGTACACCAAAAGCATGCAGAAAGGATGCCAAGCATACACAACAAAACTAAAGCATCCTGAGCCACACTAGTCTTGCAACTGCTCCAGATATTGTAGAGACGAATTTGCTGGTTATATCACAATGAGAGTTTCCATTAGCATAAGAAAGGTTTATACTCTGATAATAATATGGCAAATCATGTAATGAAAAAGCTAAGAAACAAAAGTTTCCATTTTTAACTATGTATAGGTATTTGCAGATTAGCTGTAATTCATGAAAAAAATTAGAATGTAGGTACATTCCTTTCATACTGTATGTATTTAATTGGTAAAATCAAAACAGAATTTTCATTTCCTGGTTTTCACTGAATGATGTACAGTGATCAGGATATATTTAAAATTTAGAGTGGTAAAATGATGTAGCAGAATGTGTAACTCCTCATTGACCCAGGACCCGGGCTCAGTTCCCAAAATGCCTTTTTTTAAGGAGTCCCTGTGTTTACTTCACTTTGTACTGGAGAAATCAGGCTACCCTCCACTGCCCAAACACATGATAGCATAAGAAACAGCAATATTAAATTGGCTCAAGCACTTCTGTAAGCTCCCGGTGAATGTCTGATATTTAATTTAGGGATGGTTCCTGCCTGGATATGACAGACCCTAACCCTTACCAGAAAAAAACGAACTACCATATATACTTCTGTTTAAGTTCTCCTGCAGATAAGTCGGGGCTTGATTTTACGGCATAATTTCCAGTATTTTATAAAGTCGGTCGTATACATCAAGTGTGGAAAACTCACACTACTGGTCCAAGAAATTATGATATGCCCAGCTGAGAGAGTAACCACAGAGCACACTGTCTTTTTTTCTATGCATTGTGCCTATGTGACCACACGGCAATACCCGAACTATTCCGATGCGATGCTTGCACTGTTTTGTGTTTTTTGTATATCACACCCTCATACACCTTTATCATAAGTACATCCCTTATTTATGATGGAGCGTTTGATCAGAAGAAAATATGAAGCTGGTTTTAAATTAAAAGTCATTGAAGTGGCAAAAGAAATCGGTAACTGTGCTGCTACAACAAAATTCGAACTGGTGCGAGATTGGAAGAAGCAAGAAGATATATAAAAAAAAAATTAAATATCGTATTTATTGTAACGGGCTTATAAGTCAGGGCCTGATTTTATGATTGATTTTTCGGGTTACAAGATGCAATTTATACATGAGTATATCTATGGTATTTGAATAAAATACTCTCTTTTGTACACTTGAATATGTTACTATGACATCTGGGCTTCAAGAAAAAAGTGTAAAAGCAAGTTTCATCTTTAATCTTTTTTTTAGAAATACCTGCAATATGCACATGAGATCCATATGATGCACTTTGCTAAGATTTTATTGAAGTTTTGCCCATTTGCTTTTATTTTATCCACTGATGGTACACATTCAAGTGCATTTTAATTAGACTTAACCACACAACTCCTTTTGGCTTGGTTTCACTGATACAATGTAACATCTTTATTATGAAGTGTCACTGACTTGTATTTTCTTCTTTAATAGAGATTAATGAACTTCTCTAAACTGTTGCCATGTCATAAATTAACAGAAAATTGGCATAGTGACACGGGTACTGACTTTTACAACACTTTGTTAGAGACGCAAATTCAGCCGTTGGTACTGAGTTAGTTGGCACGACCTATGCTATGGTTGTTAAAAGAATTCTTCTTGTTTATTTAAGTTTGAGTACATTCAGGATGGTGTTTGCTTTCAGATTCTCTCCATAAAATAAACACCATTGCTCTGGCAGACAGTGTGAACTGTAAACGCAAGGTCACAGCTTTGAATCGTACTGCCAGCTATGTATAGATTCATACCATACATATCTCTCTGCTGAAGCTGGGATTCTCCAGACAGCCTTTACTTTAGAAGAAGCTCCATCTTATGTGTCTTTACAATTACAGATAGGCAGTGAACTTGTTTAGATAATTTACTGTTCTTGTAAAGTGGCTGGAGAAAATGCTCCTCATAAATAATGCTACATAAAATAAGCACCTTTTTGCTAAAAGTAGATTGTAATTATCGCTTTTATGCACCTTATTATCTATGTTTATTTTATCATTTGTAAAATGAAAATAACAATTATGTCTGAACTTTCCCAAAGTTACTTTAGTAGCACTATTGAGTCCCTGAATTAAAAGAAACTGACAGTTCACATTTGATTAACTGTGTCTACCTTTATGGCTGATCAGTAATAATAATGTTTCATTAGGGTATAAGATAAAGAAAATCTGTGCATCCTTTTTGATGTACTGTATACATAAATTAAGACAGACTATATGGGAATACTACTACACACTCACATTGAATACTGTCTTTACCTTTAACACAAGACAGCAACAAATATAAATTAAATACAACTGACCTTTGTCTCAAACTAGATAAACTGCCACAAACAAGTTAGACACATGCTGTCTCTTTGCATGATACTGACATGAAATGTAATTAATAATTGCCAAGTTTATGAAGCAGAGTGCAGTTACTTCTTGCCATACTGTGGTTACTTGCAAATTAATAGTTGCACTAGTCATTTTTACCACATGGTGGAGTTATTATGTCAGAGAGCATACACACTCCAAAGAGAAATTTATAGCAAGCTCATCTTCCAGGTTAACAGCATTGTTTTATAAAACGTCAGCATGACCCACTAGGGTAGACAGACATTTTTACCTGTCCTGTTTCCGAGGTAAAGTATTTCTGCTGAATTTGGGACTAGCAGATGGGGAAGAGAGAGGACTATAAGAAGGAGTAAACAGAACAGAAAACAAAGAGAAATTAGTACATAATGAGGAAAGAAATTCACCACAAAGAATATTTTATACACATAATGACATAGTCAATATGGTTCTTGGAATACTTATTTAAATACCACATTTTACACACAAATTATTATTTAAATTAAAGAAAAAAATGAACACTGCACACTGGGAAGCCCAAAACTGACATAGTGTTACCTCTAAGAAAGGTTATATAGATGAAGGGTGGGTGTGTGTTTTTTTTATTGTTTAATACATTTGCCCTGTATAAAACAAATTTCTACAAAACAGGTTAACGGCTTGCAAGGGAAAGTGAATGGTACTCTATACCTGAGTGCTTTCTCATCATTGTAAGGATAGCAGGTCTTTATCTAATATCCTACCTCTCTGAAACAGCCGTCTTCACACTGTTTGTCCTCACAAATGCAGACAAGGAATCTTCTTTGGAAGAAGTGAAACCACTAGCAGAGTTGTTATTGCTTCCCATAGAAATGTCAATAGATTCACAACTGGTGTGGAGGCTACTGACTGACTGGTAGCCCAGCCCTTCCTTGCTCATGGTGGAAGAGCTGCTGAGGTTGGTTCCCCAGGTTAAGCTGTTAGATGGCGCCGAGTGCACAGAGCTAGGACTTGAAGCCAATGAGCAATGGGCAGTGTCAAGGGTCTTGTTATATAGGGGACTGCTAGAACCGCTGCTCAATACCCCACTCCCAGAAGGGGAATCTAAGATAATTTGCTGGTTCATGGTGGCATGAGGGTTTGAGATGACCACAGAATTCTTCATATTCTCAGATGTTGTTACTGGTGCTTGTTTTCCAGGCTTGGTGCCAAACAGTCTGCAGGAAATAAAAAAAAAATATGAACAAAAAGACTGATACAGTGGCACCAAATAAAGTGAAATAAGATGCACACAAGACAACACTCTTTAAGATTGTTGGCAATGCTGAGCAAGGTTACCGTCATAGTGCAGGTCATGGTGCTTAATTTCATATTCGACTCTCAGACTTGTTTTTGTTTTGTCTCACCGAGGCTCTAGTTTTCAACAATCCTTAATCTAGATTAAATGGGCCTATTAAAATCACTTTTGAAAGTGGCTCTGACCCTGTAAGCGAACACTTGTCCTGACTTGTCTATATGTGCAAATGAACAACAACCAAGTATTATGTCTGAAATGTCTCTAAACAGCCTTTCAGGCCTAGGCTTACATTCACCTATTGAAAATGATTTCAGTGAATGTGCTCTTCAAATTAGGCCATTAAAAAAGCTAACGTTGTAGTTTTTCCAGCTGTCATCACAATCCCTGCAAAGAGAATAAAGAGGACGATCCAAGAATAGTGAGACTATATGGTGTAACTAATGTCCATGAAACTCACTGAGAAAATGTCAGAATCTCAAGTAATTCTGCTACTGCTGAAACCCCAGACCTGCAGAACAACATGCACTTGAGGCAGCCAAACTGACCAGAGTCCAAGAGGGCTTCCTGACAATCCCAGTGATTACTTCAGCTGCAGAGGATAGTGTTAAATCACCACTTCTGGGAAGGATATTTACTTAACATGTTTGAAGTAACAATGGCCTGGGTCACATGAATAACAAGTTCCTTTCTTCTATTCTCACTGAAAATACTTGGACCGGTTTCAGATATGAGAATATACAGTAAAAAATGGTCACATGCATTACAATTTGAATGTAGCTAAAAATTTACCTTTTTATATGAGGCTAAAAAACTCTACTTAGTGCTAAACCAACAAAACACTGAATTTGTCTGAGCAGGTTTATATCTTACAGACAATAACTGTTATTGGAAGTGAAGGAAAGACATTATAAACTTTTGTGAACTTTCACCTTTCGTGCTGCCCATACCACTTTACAAGTCTCAGTCAAATATTGTTTTAGAAAGTGTACTCTACTCTCCACACTGACAAAACTAATTTTTCATAGCATTAAGAGCAATATGAGACAGAAAACAGGAATAATCAATAAACCGTAGGTCTGTATTAAATAAAGTGTACAGGGGTAACCAAAGATGCACATTTAATATTTTGTGAGTTTTTTATAAAACTAAAAACCAGAACACACATAATACTTCATTACCTTGTGATGAAATATGTCAAGACACATATCAGCAAGTTAATTCATCTATTCAATAGTAAGAAGGAGAAGGGGGATGGTTGGAAAAGAAACACATAAACACACAGGCAGGCTTTATGTTGTCTCCACTCATTAATATTACCAAAATAGTTAAAGGCTAACTTTACAAGCTTGACAGCGTGATGAATACATTTGCTTTCTCTTGACCTCAGCATTGGCAAGACTGAAGTGTAGCCCCAGGACAAAGCTATTACTATTCAGCTGTGCTTGTTGAAATATTGTAAAAGATGTTTTTTTGGAGTTTGGTCAAGATATACATAATGCGTTTGCTGAGAACTGACCAAAACCAGAAATTACGTGAGGAATGAAGAAGTCAAAGATAATCTTTGAAATGCTATATCCTTGGCATTTGTGAACTTTTAAGAGGATGTATCAACAACATTAATGACTCAAACAAATGCCAGCTTATTATTTTAATCAACTAAACTTTATAATGTCTTACTGTGGACAGCAACCATGTGATCCAAAGTCAGATGATCATTTAGATTGCAACTGTTGCTCAATTTTTTCTTTGTCAATAGCAAAAATACATTTTTTCTTTGGAAATGAATAAACAGTGATGTATAATGTTTGGCGGTGGAGAAGAGGTACAAATCATGGCTACAGCACAATGAAATGCAATCCCACTCCTACATCTCATTGTCATGAAGGATACCTGCACTTCAGCTTGCCAACCCTTAAAACTCAATTTACCTGAGCACTTTATTTAGCTTGTTGCAGTTACACATACAGACAACTGACCGCACATATTCCATATGGCAGTGGTTTTAGGAAGTGGAATTCTACAAAGTGTTCTCAACTGCTGGCCTCTACAGAACTAAGTATGTCTCCCAGTCTCCCCTCACAGATGTCTCTGCATACAATCTGACAATCAGCCCATGTTTCACCACTACTGTGGAGTCTGTCAGATGCCATCACCCATCCAAAACACAATGAACTATGACGGCTGGACAAGCACAAGTTTACTGAAGCAAGGGGTTTTGCAAATTGCGAGAGAGAAAAACAGGTGGGGCCTCATCCTCTCCTCACTCATAAGATGAAAAATTGACTGTGTAATTAATTTATATTGTTGTGAATATTAGTTTGGACATAGTACCATTTTAATCTGGGCATTGCTTTTGTTTTCATAGCAAAACTGAGGCCTCTAGCCAGTTGGGAAAATGACACTGCAATGTTCTAGAACACTTGTAATATATCTGAATTGGTGATGAGCAATGGATCCCTAGTATCACAGGCTGAAAAACAGCAGTATTTGGGCTTTTAAGAAGCACACGGTGTCTTTTTCAAGGATCACTGTAACAAAGCTCTAGATGTGCTTAAAGTAAACAAAAGAACTATAAAGAATGTAATTAGAACATTTTACATTACTTTTTATAACTCTTGGCAGACCTTTCTGCATTCTTCCAATTTAAATATACAGTATCAGCAAAACCTCACCTAGCTTTGTCAAGGCAAATTTTAAAAACACAAAGCCTATATATAAGCACTTCTTACATTCGTACTAAAGCAGTCAAACAATATACACTAGACCGACTTTTTAATTTATCACAGTCTGTCAATTGGTCCGTTATTTCTTTTTTTTAATTTAATTTATTTAAAGCATGCAGCATTCCATATAATCAAGCCAAACTGAACAAAACTAAATTCACTTCAACTCCCACCCATAATTATTTCAATTATCCTCTTATAATATAATATCTTTGGGGCTTAAACTTATCAACATTATACAGTAAGTCTGGCAAGAATCATTCTTGGGCTGGATGATAGTCCGTCACAGGACACACACATGCACATTCACACCAGGACAATCTTGAGAGAACATGCAAACCCAACATATTCAGTGTACTAAACCACAGTCCCTGAAGCTGTGACAAAGCAGTGTTAATTAATCACTGCATTATACTGATACACTTTCACTGCTTTTTGGGTAAGTAGGATTTGGCTGACACTTCAAAACAAGCTTATCCAAAATTTATGATTAAATATTCTCCACATGAGTTGCACTTTATTGCACTGGTAGCACTGTTGCATTACCGCAACTAAACTAGGATTCAAGTCCTGAGTGTTCCTTACATGGAGTTTACATGTTCTCCTCAGGTCTACATGGGTTTCCCCAGGAAGCACCAGTTTCCTCCCACAGTACAATGTGTGGGGACTAGAGATTCTAAGCTGCCTTCTGATATGTGTGAATATGTGTTCATCCTATGATGGGCTGGCGCCCAATGCTTGCTGAGATAGGCTCCAGCTGCTAGGCAACCCTATTCTGGATAAGAAGGTTAAGAAGATGGATGGATGAATTTTCTCCTCTCATGTGACATTTTCCACACCTCACCACCATTTTTTCATAAAAGTGAAACTGCAGAGTGCAGGGAGTTCACTGGAGAAAATGTAATGTTTGAAGAGGGATGAAGGATAATTACAGCCAAGGGCTATAGGAAAACAATAGGTTAATACTGTTCTAGAAATTGCCAAAACCAGCTGTAGTATATAATTCTGTTGTTATTATTATTATTTCACAAGGTCTCATATGTTTTCTGAACCTCGGAGGGCCCTCTAAGGTCCGTTTTGACTGGTGCTGCTCCACATGGCTAATTAGTCAAGTCAAGTCAATTTTATTTAAGGACACATTTACAACAACAGCATTAGGCATGCACTGTCTTCCTTACACCAGTGTTTCTCAACCTTTATGGTCCTGCACCCCAGTTTTGCCTTTTTAATTTCATTGATAATGGACCAGCAACAATTGGAAACCGCCTCCTTGGTGAGCAGAGTGCAATCAAGGGTCCCCCTTGGTGAAGCAAGCTCACTTAGAAACAGGGAAACATATCGCATAGAACTGACAATTGCTTAAGTGACCCACTTGCCTACCAACAATGGCAAACCCACAACCCAGTCCATGACAAATAATGGCTTAGGTGACCCATTATGGCCCACACACAAACCTACGACAGCAACCCACAAGCCACTGGCAGTGAAATCCAGTAGTTGAGAATCATTGCCTTACACCGTCCTGGTGTGTGGCCGTAGAGAAGTGAAGATCAGTTTGTCCTACTCCTTGCCAGCAGTTAAATTATGTATACAAGTGTCTCACACCAGACCCACAGAGCATCATACACTTTGTGACTGACATATGGTGCATAACTACATATACAGTAAATATATAAAATTTCTGGGCAGAACAGTGATGCATTGTTGTTTTTATTTTTTTTTCCTGAATATTATTTCTATTCAATGTGAGTAAAACACAGCATCACTAGAGCTGGTCACTGTAGTTACAATTGAGAATCTACAGCCAAAAGATCAAAGATGTAGAGGAGAATTAATATTAGCATATTTGGTTTTAGTTGATCATTCTTCATGAAAACTCCAAAAATATAACTTATAGTATATACACAAAGAACACGTCACAGAATGCATTAAAGATGAGGTACTGACATCTTCGGAAGCAGAACCCTTACAATATTTTTACCTTATAGCAAGCAATTAGAAAATCCCAATGTTTAGCAAAATAAACATTACAACCTAGAATCACTTTTTTAGTAAATTTTGGAATGAAAGTCAGCAATTCGTGGTTAGACACAGGATGAATATATGGAAATCTAAAAGAATAGATTGTTTAAAAAATACACAACAACAGAGGTTTAGAGATCATGGTAAGTTAGATAAAATAACCTCATCTCACAAAACAAACCTACTATAGTAATGATAATGCAATAAGCACTGTACATTTGCTTATCTTTGATTGAGCAAGCACAGATAAATATACAGTATCATTTACGTTCAGTTTCTGAATACCAGGGAGATTATACTGACCTGCGTAAAGTAGGTGATGAGACATCAACATACTTTGAGCCTTGCTGTCGATTGCTCTGAGAGTTGGTCATCCCTGTTTGGGTGCAAGGGCTGGCTTTGACTGAGTTACCAGAAGCAACACTCTCTGTGTCTGAAGAAACACCTTTTTCCCTGTCAGTCTGATTGGGTATGCCAGGTATAGAACTCGCAACAGTAACTTTTGAAGGTTCTCTTATTTTTGGGACAGGAAGGCCTGCAGACTTGCTACTGAGATTAGAGTCAATGCTGCTAGTACTAGACCGGTTACCACCATTTCTGCTGCTAGATTTACTGGGCCTGGGAAGACTACGATACTGAAGGGTCGTTCGTGCACTGATAGGAAGATAGCCATCATCGTGATTTTGTGATCCATCAATGCTAGCCTTTCGATTACCAGACCTGCCAATGAGGCCAGAGGACTTAGGGATTTTGCCCAGAGTGGCTGAGCCACTTGTGATGGTGGCACCACTAGCAGTGATAATAGTCATACCACCCGACTGTTTTTTAAAACCAAATGTGTTTGTTGGGGTCCTAGAAGCACTTGAAGGTGGTTTCTTGGCTTCATCTCCACTGCTTCGTCCAGCATCCGAGGGGGAGCGCTGAACTGTGGCAGATTTAGGGGAAAGTTGACCTTTCTCCGATACTTTGGCATCATCTGTCTTTCCTGAAATTGAAAATAAATAAATAAATACAATATAGTAACATCTTTACATTTAGATTATACTCTTTAGCATAAAAGAATTATTAAATATTAAAAAAGTAACTAACACATCATTATAAGCTCTTCTGTTTGTTTGTCATTAGAAAGCATCAGTGAAAAGATAACAAATGAAAACACAAAATGTATTTTATTTCCATTAAATAGCATTTAAGGAAATCATTGTTAAGAAGCCTAAAAAACTCTTTATATCATACTATTCTGCCTAGGTTTGAAATAACCTAGCATAAAGTCTAGCAAAACTGAGGAACCAAGGATATTAAGCAAATGCCTGCAATTGTTTATCCTCTTTTTGAAAATAAGAAAGGTAGCACTCTAGAACGCCTGTTATTCTAAAGATTGAATAAAACAATTATTTCTTGATCTCTCCATATTTGATATTGCCACGACACCCTTACAAATGTGCAGCTGTCAACATGATCTTCCATCCTAAGTTGTACCAAATTTAAGAAAAACTGCATATTCTCTTAATGAGGGATTTCAGTTTAGTTTTCACACCAGATCAACTGATCAGAGACAAAAAGAATTTACAATTATAAATAAGGTTGAAATCACTTCTCTCTTTGCTTCGAAATTAAAAATCCATCTTTTTTATCTGAATTTAGTTAGATTTCTGCTGTAAATTACTTACTGACATACCATTCCCAGAGAACTGCAGATTTCATATTTATCATAGCGAGTATATAAAATAAACCTGTTAAATTACATTTGTCAAAATTATTTAAACACATTACCAATTGCAATATTGGTTATTAGTATGCCAATATTGTAAACATAGCCAGTACAAAAAAAATTACACTTAGTTACGTTTCCCATGATTTAAAATTACATACAAATTTACATTTAGGTATTTATGGGAAATATTTTTAAAAATTCTCTTTACGTCCAACAGAACCATAGAAGATGAATTATAGGAAGAAATTACTCTAAACCAATCAAGAGATACTATTACTCTACTTACCAGTGCTCTGTGTTTTCAAGGTGCTGGGAACAGGAGTTGTGGTTTTAGTTCTTGGAGTTGTAATGCCAACCTGGGCAGTCATGCCCCGTCGCCAAGAGCCAGTCTGTGATATGATAATATTCTTTCTGCCAGAATTACTCTTGTCTGACTCATCAGACACATCAGATGGATTCCGACGCCATTTTGAGCTTGAGTCCATTCTAACTCCACTGTCAGAGCCATCTGACTTCTTCACTTCATCGCCAGACCACATGGAGTTACGTTCTACAGCACAATGTTTCTCTGTGTCTGTCTGAGGCTACAACAACATAAAAATTCAAACTTTAATACAGGAGACTGACAGCTTTAGTATCTTCCAGATGTATTAACTGTTTTTTTTATAGTATCACAACTTAGTAACTAGATAGATAGATAGATACTTTATTAATCCCAATGGGAAATTCACAGGGAATTATGAAGGACTTTACTGCATGATAGTATACAGTATATCATATCTCAGGGCTGGACAGTTGTGATGAATAAATCCTGTTAAAGAGAATGATTTAGTGAGGTAAGTGAGAGATGCACAAGTAGGCAAGCCACACCACCAGACTTAAAGGGGTTCAAGCAAGTTTAATAAAGCCTAGAAAGGTAGGTGCTTTTCTTTTCTTTGTTATCGTGATGCATTTTAAACTCTCTTTATCTTGATCCTTTCCTGGGATGTTTTCTTTCTATAATAAAAACACCAGTTTTCACATTAGTGTCGATAATGTAATTATTCAGGTTTAGGAGAGACTTTACAACAGTATCACTTGACAAGCACCAACACTTGTTGCTCTCCTAAAAGTCTACAATGAAATCATGTTTTTGCTTTGTGCTCTCCACCACCATAACCTATGGGGGAGGAACAAAAGCTTCAGATTCATCAAAAATTTTGATCTCTGGTTTTTAACGGATCAACGTTTTTGGGTCCCCCTGATAATGAAAACATCGATATCTTGATGATGGGTGTGTGTGTGTCTGTGTGTCACAGTTTAATGAGGACAGTCTAGAGCTAAAATGGCTGAATGGAAAAATAACAAACTTGAAACTTAAACCTGTTATGAGATGACGATGTGCTGATTAGGTTATGAACCAAAAGAGAGAGGCACTCTAGAGGAACCCTCAAATACCGCAAGTCTTCAATTAATTATGAATTCTTTTCGTCAATTGCTATCATAATGACCTATTTTATGATCAGAAAGAACAGCATCAGAGAGGTAAATACTGACTACTGAAATGTTATAGAAAAGTTTGGGTAACTTGGTTACTAGGGCGCAAAGTCTACTGACATTCTCACAAATGACACAAAAGCTTCCTCTTTTACCAGATTTTATATTTTCGATGGTTCAGCACATAAGGGGTTGGTTCCAGTGTAGTGGCGGTACTACCAATTCTCACTAAACATGCTGTAAGGTTCAGTTTAGGAAACAACAGTGCACTAAAATCTAAGTTATTACAACATTGTAACATATAAAAAGCCCTGCAGTGGTTACTAAGGTATCTCAATAACATTTTAGCATTGTTTTATTTTAGCTAGGTTAATATTAAATGTAGAATCCCCTCTGGGATTACTAAATTGTAACAAATACAAAATAATAATTTGACTGAAAATTACATAAGTAATTTATGTTTTCAAATTTTAAGGATGTTTGTTCAATTCCTTAAATATCATTTCCTTCCAACGCAGTAGAAAATATATTGTTATAAACAATGAATATACATATACTGTATATTTACATACATAAAGATATACGTCAGGATAAAATTATGCATATGATAATAATATACACATAGAATGTACTGTATCTATAAATAAATGACGAGTTATGGTGAAAACAGTATTATAACATATTAAATAACTGTACAAATATTAATTTGAATTTTATTTAAAAAATAAATCAAGGTAAAAACAATCCTTACACTGTCCAGAACAAAATACTTACAGCTGGTTCCCCCCCTTTTTCACTTACCTGACCATCTAGCGCTTTCCGAGAGGCAGCTGGAGTGTTGGCGTATGAGCTGATGGAGGAGCTGGTGTTAATATCATCTGTACTCAGGTTGTCTATTGTATCGCTAATCCCACTGCTAACAGAGCTGCTATCATCCCAGCTGAAAAGCAATGGGGGGAAAAAATAAGCAAATAGAGCTCAAAGTGCAACAGCTTGTCCAATTTTGACACATAATTCTTGATTTTTGATCAAGTTTACTTTGTTGTTATTTTATGCATTTTTTATATGAAATACAACTGATCTATCTGAATTTCTAAGAAAAACACTACAAAAGTCTGTTCTGCATTATTCTAAACACAGTTCAGCGTTTACACAGAACGAAAGTCAGTGCTATACTATGTTTTAAACTGGGGTCTAACATCCTACAAATTCAGCACTAAATATTGGCAAATTCTGACAGAGGTCACTGGGATTTTTAGAGCAGAATAATATAATTTTTTAAACAGTCACAATGGCCATTCTGATTGCCTTCAGCATATGCTTCATCTACTGGTGTCAGGCAGACTACTCAGATCAAGACTGATATTTACACATGAACTGGGATCATAAAATATTTTAAGCAATAACATATCACTATATATTTATTTTGGGAAGCAAACACTTAAAAAATATTGCTTGACAGAGCATATTGCTTATCTTTATGTTTAACTAAGTGATGCAATCTTTGATTTTTTTTTCCTGCAACTGAAATGGCTTACCATTAAATCCAATGAATTCCATCACAGTGAGAACCCATTGTAACACAGGATTTAGGGCTTAAAGGTTAAATGACAGCTTCTGAAGTACAATACAAGATGTACCAGATAAGATAAGGAGCAAATTTAAGTAAACTACTGGGGTAAACTTTGTGAATTGTAGGTTGCCATTTGCAGTTGGCTTCTTGTTCATTGAACCCCAAGGCCAACACACCTTCCGTTTCTAAGCTCAAAAACGACTATGTCTAAGTGCAGCTCCCCTTCTGCTCTACCACTAAAAGTTGAAACTTATTTCTGAGACTATAAACTGCTCTCTATTTGCTAGACCGTCTCTGTAACCCTTACGTCACTATCGATGGCATCTCTCTCTCTCTCTCTCCTTCCATCACTCCCCAAAGGGGTCGAGCAACCGTACCCAATACTCAGATTTATTATTCAGTAAACCACTGAACACTGAAATTTTTTTCTCTGTTATAGATTTATTTCAAAGCAGACTAAGAACAAAGGCCTTGTTTATACCACTGCAGGACATTCACCTTTTTGTCCTTGAAACTCTCAATAGTTACACAAACGTGGCCTTGTGTCTGGAATCAGTGTTCTGCTGAAATGTGAAAAAGCTTCAGGTTTTTAGTAGACTGAAACAGATTCTCCTGCAGAATTTGATTGCTGTTTCCACTGTTTATTTTTATTTCTATGTTAACTGGAGTTTTGAAAGATAAACCTTTTCTACTTAGTACCTGGGAAGCTTGACACAATACTCACTTTCTGATCACTGAACCATCAGTGCTCACATTGACATCCAAATTCTTGCATATTGTTTCATACCCTTTTCCCAAATTATACATTTTCTGTTATTTTAATTCTTAATGCATTGGAATTCAAATTAATTTTCACAGCAGTCCTACAGGGTTTTTTTTTAATCCAGAAAATGTAGCAGTTGGTGATTCACTGGTTGAGGCCAATTATAAGGCAACTGTGTCCTCATATGAAACTTTGCTAAAACATAGGAATTGAATGTTTATGCAAACTGCAAATTTCTTTTTTTCTCTGAAGATTTTAACTTCAAAATAATAAGCCTTTTGATTTTGAATGTTTTGAAATAAAAAAAATTACAAAAAAGTCACTATAGCATCTGTCATTCAGAAATACATACTGTACATATATTGTGTATTCAGTATATACATACTGTACATATACAAACATTACAGACATTACTATAAAGTTAATACTTACTTAAGCAGTTGTATTTTACACAAAAAAGAGAACAAACAATCTCAGTAACTATATAATTGTGAGGTTTAAACGTGTAATTTCTGTATGTGGTGTTTTAAAAACAGCCCAATCTAAACTGATTTTTTGCCAATATCATTGTTTATTATAAGAAATGGATCTATCCAGGGAAAAAAAAACCAAAGATATCAAAGCAAACAGGGTTAACATCCTGTTTATTCTGCCAAAAGTATTAAGTTGGGCAACCTCAAAAGCTTATCTGATAATGATTTAATTTCAATAGGAATTGCTTGGTAGAATCAATATGAACTGTTGAGTCTCTTTAGGGTTAGACCTTTCCATAAATAGCAATTCTGATAAAATACATACTAAGGAATGCATTCCACAAATATAAATTTTCAAAAGCAATGAGGTTAACAAGTCAGAGTTTAAGACTGCCAGTTACATATTATTACCATTAACTTCATAACATTAAACTATATCAATTATGGACACTGCAATGGATCGACAATCTGTGTCTTTTCCAAATCAAATCCAAAAGTTGTAGGGAACCAATTCCAAAAGTATTCATTTGGAATATACAAGCAATTTTACTTGGAATGCTGCCTCACAGCTCCAAGTTCCTGTGCTAGAATCCTGGACCGGTCACCATCAGTATGGGTTTAATTCTTCTGGTTACTTTTTTGTTCTCTCCCACATCCCCATGAAATATGTTAGAGATACTCTGAATTGGCCTCGTATGAATTGAGTCTGGTGGTGTGAGCAAGTATGCTCTGTAACGATCTGGAGTCCTGCTTTCAAAACTATTAGGTTAGGCACCTGGCTCACCAAACTCCTGAACATGATAAGTATGGAAGGATATATAACTATACAGCCCCTTATGCACAGAATATATGTCACTAACCAAGGTGAGTTCTATTAAAAATAGAGGGAATAAAGCACATTAGAGCTGCAGAAACTAGGACTTGTATACCCCCAACCTATTTAACTAAAATGCTCTGATTTCACAGATATTGAACCATTTGACAGCATTCAGCCATCCACTAAAACCAGTGGTGAGTTTGCCAAAAGCACTGCAACATTAACAACACTGTAAAATCCGTCTTAAGGTCAGTCGTTAATTTACAGGGGTTTCCCAAAATCCATTCTAGCTAAAGTAGCGCATTAAATCCTTTGTAATCCACATGATTCTCAATCCACTCAGTAATCACTAAGTGTTTCCTAAACCAACTAAAGTTTGTGCCCGTCTAAGCAGCAGACAGTGGTCATCAGACAGAAAATAAAGTCATGTGATGACAATTCATAATAATGATAATATTACTACATTTATATAGCACACTTCTTAATGCACAAATATTCAGAATACAAGAGGAATAAAAGTATAGAAAAAGAACAAATAACACTAGATAAAAAAGAAATAGACAACTCTGTTCCTGATACAGATGTGAACAATGCTGGAGCACCACAAGTCTTGTCTCCTTTTCTTTTTACTCTGTACACCTCCGACTATAAAAATAAAATCAGGCCATATCACTGGCAGAAATTCACAGATGATTTTGTACTTATGGGGTGTATTGATAAAGGGGATGACGCAGAGTACAGGAGTCACATGGAGAACTTTGTTTCTTGGTGTAAAGAGAATTGCGTGCATCTTAACATCAACAAAACCAAGGAGGTGGTTATTGACTTTCGTTGCACCAAAGAGCCTCTATGTCTGGTCACTATTCAAGTAGCGCGTGTAGAGGTGTTACATGTCTACAAGTAATTGGGGATCCACATTAATGACAGGTTGGACTGATCTCGGAACACAGAGGAACTATATAAGAAAGGGCAGAGCGGGCTCTTTTACCTTAGGAGACTGAGTTCTTTTAAATCTAGGGAGTGACATCCTTCACATCTTCTATACTTCTGTGATGGCCAATGTCATTTTCTACACTGTGGTGTACTGGTCTGTTAACATCATTTCAAAAGAGGCCCACCGAATCAACAGGCTGATTAAAAGGGCAGAATTAGTTTTGGGACACACTCTGGATTCCCCGATGGAAGTGGCGAAGGAGAGATTTAAAACAAAACTGAGTGCCATTATGAACTATGCTGCACATTCTTTATCTGAAACACTAATATTCAGTACTTTAATCCAACAAATTATTTAGCAGAAGTGTATCAAGAAACAAGACTGGGACCCCTTTAAACCAACAGCAATACATCTGCATAATGCCTCACTGTGACAGACAAGTTAAATTCTGCCTGCTTTATAGTAATTCTAGTGTGTGTTCAGACCAAAGTGGGTGTGTATATTTATTTATTTACTTGCTTGTCTACCTATTGATGTATTTATTTATTTAAAGAGCTTCTGTAAAAAGCCAAACTTCCCCCTGAGGAAAAATAATGTTTTCTTTCTATCTATCTATCTATCTATTCCCAGCCTTGTGAGGCCTAGCTATCAGAGGTGACTGTGTGCAGAGGGCACAGACCTATAAACACCTGGGAGTGCAGCTGGATCATAAATTGGACTGGACTGCCAATACTGATGCTCTGTGCAAGAGAGGACAGAGCCGGCTATACTTCCTTAGAAGGCTGGCGTCCTCCAACATCTGCAATAAGATGCTACAGATGTTCTATCAGACGGTTGTGGCGTCTTTAATTTAATATTGTTTTTTATCAGTATGCTGCTGCTGGAGTATCCCTTGGGATTAATAAAGTATCTATCTATCTATTCCCGTGAGGCCTAGCTACACTTGCTGTGAAAGTTCTCTACATTGAATGTACAAATGATTTGCAACTGCCAAGCACTTTTTACAGATACGTCATTGAGTTATTCATTGTATATCTGAGAAATATATACACTGCCAGAAAGAGTGAAGGAATTTTTAAGACATAATGGAATGTATGTATTCATCTTCATTTACGAAGTGTGGAAAAAATAACAGATTATATAAATTAAATATCTACAAAACAATTCACAGATTGCCTCCAGGCTGACCAGGTGCTGTCTGATAAGAGAGTAAAGGAAAATTATAATGTGAAGATTTATTCTTTTGGCCATTTCACCCCACTTTACTTCTGTTGGATTGGCAGCAGTGAGACTTCGTAAGCAGCAACACTCTGCTGTCATCTAAAAGAAGAACAGGTTCTTTCTAATAAAAAAATGTATAATTTTTGTCTGTCATTTCCTTTGCATCCATCCATCCAAGAAGCCATAGGTAATTGAGTTTGTGCTTATTTATATGCTTTGCACTTTAATCTCTCAGATTCAACACTTTCTGGAAACTCACTCCAGAATGATATAATTCAGAAATACAAAATTCAATATTACAAATTGTTTAAAATAAATTTAAACGCTTTAAGCACAACAAAGTGGAAATGGCAGTTTTGTTCCTAAAAAACACTGATGTCAACTGGCTCTCATTATGGTTTCTTTGATGTTAACTGCATCCACTTATCCATCCATCACTTTTATCCAGTACAGGGTTGATGCTTTCCCTTTCCAAAATTTGCCTCCAGTCAGCAGAAGCAAGCTTAGTTTCCTCTCCTCCTGGCAATAAGTGATAGAGTGTAACATCATCCTCAGTATGTAAAACGTCCTTCACTTCTTTAAACACATCTTTACCAGATTGATGGCAGTTGGCATCTTAGTTTAACAAACCTTAGGTATGATTTCAGGAAGGCTTGCTTTCTGTGATGAATTTACATGTTTTCCTTTTCTTAGCAAGGGTTTTGTCCACAAATTCTAGTTTCTTTCCAAAGCCCAAACACATGCTGCCAGATCAAATATGATAACAAAATTATTGAGTGCAGACAATGTGGAACTTCCTGTGTGTTCCAGCAGTGTTCACAGAACTGTCTGTGTCTCTCCCCAGCACCATAAGACAGATCCAACAATTTGGGAAAAGTGGAACTAATTAAGTGTAAATAAAAAAGAAAAGTGTTTGTTATTTGGTACAACATGACTGGAAGAAACACTGCCACTCCAATGAAGATTATAGGAGCAATGCCGGCAGTACATTAATATGTATCATATTTGAGAAGTGTGAATGTATGTAAAATTAAAAAAAAAAAGGAAAATTAGTTGACCATGTTTTAGGAATTCAAGTAGAAGTAAAAGGTTAGTATAAGAAAAAAAGCTTGCAAATTATTAATTATTATAAATTATTAGTGAACATTAGTTTTACATCGTGCTTGTCACAGTAAATCCTTTTTCAAAAACACTGTACTTAACTGATGACAGGATTCATGAGGATGACTACATAATAGAAAAAAGGATGTCAGTTAAACTGAAATGGAAGATGAAGCAGTAGCCTTGTCGTTAAAAATTCAGATTCCAATTAGCTAGTCTACGCAGCCTCATTTTGGCTGGACCTTGTGTTACTCATCCATGCCTGGGGACCACCTTCCTGGCTCTGAGAAGGTAAGCAACACCACTCTTGGACGAAAGAGGATGCTGACACTAAAATGATCTTCTCCTTCCTTCTCTACAGCCAAGAAATAAGGATGTGTGACCTCACCCACTGCCTGAGAAACCCCACCTTGTTTGGTCCACAGAATATAAAGCCAGTTTGTTCCTGGAAGGTGGTGTCAGGTGCTATGCTCACTAACCCAGAGGACAGAGCTCCTACTGCTAACAATTACATGTACTTTTGAAACTTGCTGTTTTTGTTTGAGCCAATATTGTCTGTCTTTTCAGTTTACAATAAAACAGAGTTACCAGGGTGGTACCCCAGTCTTTCTCACCTTCTTCAAACTGTCAGCTTACCCAGTCATTTCTTATATGTGTTACACGTGAGATCAACAATACACATCTGTTCTCAAACTCAGTTCTCTTAACTAATGTCAATGGATTTTAAAGTTATTAGGTACACTGTACTGACTGCTCAATTAAGCCCAACAAACCTTTCATAGGTACAGGGAAAATTTTTAAAACAGACTTTTTGCATCCCTGTGTAGGTATATTATAATGCAAGTGTAACTGTAGAGAAGACATAGTGGTGAACTAATGTGCACATTTTACAGCACAATATTGGTACAACAACTTCTGATTTCTCTCATCTTTGCTTTTCACTCTCTGCAGCTCGTTTTCTACACTTTCCCTCCTGACTGATATATGAAGCTGACTTTTAAATCAACACAATTAGTACATCTTACATAAAGAAGTTCTAAATCTAACCAAACACTTTACATTTTGTTAAAGCAGACACTTCCACCTGGGGTGTTTTTCAAAAGCTGGCAATAACAGCTCAGTCAGGCCTCTACAAGGAAAAGAAAAGACTGGGCCACTTTCTTCTGAAACAGTGTTAGCTAGTTGTTAACACACTTCAACAACGTATTTTTTTTTTTTCATATGAACTCATCCTAAGGGAAGCCAGCATTACAAGAGGTCATGTTTATAGCAAAACAAACCGATAATCTAATGTAAGTGTGCCAGGAACTCTCTAACTAGTTCTCCACGTGTTTACAAAACATAGTATTTCATCACAATAGCAAGTAACCAGACATTTTCCAGTAAATGATTTGGGAAATTGCAAAATAACTATAAAATGATGTCAAAATGTTCAAAAACTAAAGGTCTGCCACCTGACATTCTGATTTTCTATTTCAATGATCATTTCAACTGACATACATATAGAATACAATACACAAAGTATTCCAATGTTAAACAATTCCAATGTAGGAAAAATTTAGTTTCATTTCAGGTTTTAGCAGGCTTTTACCTGCAAACCACAAAGACTATGAAAAAAAATATTATGGTATGAGACCTTCCTGAATTATTGCTGGGAGCGTGATGTATATGAATTATTAGGCCAGCTGGAAGGTCATAATGAAGAAGTACTTTAAGGTGGAGGACTGCATGAATTTAAGAAGAGTGCTAGGGAGTTGGCCCTTGGTTATTATGCTCAGAAATTGACATAATGAGAAAACTGACTTTTTAACTAACTGAATTATGATCTAAATGGGAAAATATTTGCTTCAGTAAGAATATCATTTGAGTAGCACAGCGCTGCAGCAATCCCAGCTGCTGCTTCACATCCCCAGAAGTGCGGGTTTGAACCGCAGCCTGCTAGTCATCACTTGTTATATTCTGTTTTTTCTTCAAGTGTTCCAGTTGCCCTCCTGTATTCTACAGACATGCAGGTTAGGTTGATTTGTAACGTTAATGTGCTCTGGTATATAGCGGAGTGATGTGATGGACTTAAAACCCATCCAGCATTGGTTTCTGCCTAAACAGATTCTGCTCAAAATTGAGGTGAGCTGATTAGACTAATAACCACATTTATTTTTGTAAATAAATGTAACGATTCACTTCTTTATTCTACTCTTCCTCCTTATGACATTAAGAACTGGGAGCAAATGGTAAGTCAAGGCAACAGGACAAAGAATTCATGCTGCCTCATGGCATGTTATCCCAGATGAGGACCAGAAGCCAGAAGAAGGTGGTCATGTCCAAGTGGGCCACTGCAAGGAAAACATATGAAAGACAGTCAGTAAAGTCAGCCTGGCCAACTGACCACCCAGTTACTGTACTTTCGGTGACATGGCTTGGAGAGGGCCTTTAAAAAAGGAGGGCTGAATGCACAACAGGCAGTTCACTTTCTATGAAGACAAGTAAGGGAACTTCTTCAAACCGTGGTTACTTAGTGTGCAATCACAGGGGGGTCTGGTTACAAATCCAGGTTCTTATCAATGAATGAATTAATTATCTTTTATTAACACCTTTTATTTCCAAGTTCAGACATCTGGTGCAGCAATTTTTGTTACAAATGTAAAATATGTAGGTAAAATATCTCTGTTAATGTTAGCATTCATTAACATTTCTCAGTAGGTGGATATTAATTCATCTAGGTACAAAAGAGAATTTAATGTAGGGCAAATAAAGGGAGCAGCCTTACTTTGAATAATTGTAATTTACCATAAGGTACTGCCAAGAACATCAGAACAGGTATATTACTTTAAATAAAACCCTTAAAGGTATGACAAATGAGTTCAAACAAAGATTGTACTCATTATATTACAATACACGCCTTACCTGAGACCAAATGACAAAGTAACCAGTTAAAAGGTGCCGGACATTAGAACTACTCCGCCATTGAGCGCTGGCAAGGACATTTTTTTTAAATTTACAAAGAAAGCAGGAGTCAGCTAATGCTATTTTTGAAGGTGTTTATGCTTTAAAATGCTGTTTTTATATCTACAGCTGGATGGAAAAGAATGTTTAATTCAGTACTGCAGAGTATACTGTAAATAAATTCAATTACATCATATAAAATTGTTACGCAAAATGACACCTTTTATTGGCTAACTAAAAAGATTACAATATGCAAGCTTTCAAGGCAATTCAGGCCCCTTCTTCAGGCAAGATGTAATACAGAAACTGAAGTTCCCTGTACTTATATCCACACACTAGAACAAGAAAAAAAATTGGTAAATCTTTAAATGAAAAATCTTAAATGTTGTTTCTTGTCCTAGTGTGTGGATATAAACACAGGGAACTTCAGTTTCTGTATTACATCTTGCCTGAAGAAGGGGCCTGAGTTGCCTCAAAAGCTTGCATATTGTAATCTTTTTAGTTAGCCAATAAAAGGTGTCATTTTGCTTGACTCCTCACTACATTCATAATGGCTAACACGGTACAACACCCTAGTACTAAAATTGTTACAAAATTCAAATTAATATGTATTTTTTTCTAATGAATTGAACATTTAAGAAATTTACGCTACAATATTCAATAATGAAAATACCCATACATTGGAATCATTTGAACTTATGAAGGCCAATCTTATTAATGAATTCTGCTTCATTCACATTAAAGAGACATTCACACTTTGTTTGGCTGGCATATATTCTTGTATATGTTATAATTACAAAAATACTGTCACAAACAGCAAGTGCCTCTATATTATTTAAAAGATGAAAGGTACTTAACAACTCATGGCATATATGCAAAGTACTGCATTGACATGGACCGGTTAAGCTTGTGGATAAATGCACTCGATCACTGACAGCACACGACTGCATCATTTATCAAGAGCTGCTTTAGTGTGCCTTGGAACACTTCAAGAACAAAGTACTGGAATAACTTCTGACCTTCAGTGGTGGCACATGTCATTAGCTTTGCTAGGTTTGAAAAACTTTTCACATTAATAAACCTTATCACACAAATGTTAAGTGAAGGTGCAACATTCTGGCACCAGACTGTGTTTTCATTTGAAACAATGAGTGGCTGGCTATGATATTTAGGGTATTTGAATGACACGAGACCACAAAGGCACAACCATGCAAGTTTAGAAATATATAAGACCATTAACAACTTTCATTTGAGACGGAGACTGTGGAAGTTCTAACCACAGCAACAAATCTTTACTGGTTTTCCATCCATTAATTAATCTACAACCAGCTTCAAATTTCCAACTTTCTGTGTTGTCAAGCTAGTAACCCTGCATTATAATATTTGCAAGATGCTTTTCCAGTTTCAAGTAACAAAAGCTTACTTTCCTACTTTCTATCAAGCAATTTGTAGATGACGTTGACTTCACTCCCACTTAGAAATCTGCCTGAACTGAAAGAACTGCAAAGCAACAGTGGACTGAAAGCCAAATTCACATCTAATAGGCTTGAAATTTATGCCTCCGTCCCAGCTATATTCAACAGTATCTTGTTAAATGTTGCGTGCATCGTGTCTTTTTAGTGGTGCATATACTTGTGCAAACGGCTCTGCTCATGCATCGTGTCTTTTTAGTGGTGCATATACTTGTGCAAATGGCTCTGCTCACTAATACAGTATGTACAATTTAGTGACGAACATCATTATTCTATATTGTGGTTTGCTGCTGCACAAGATACCAATCTAAACACTGACACATTGATGCAACATTAACATTCAGTATGTCATGTAAGAGCAATATAACATAAGAAATAAAAGCATATTTTATATTTTGTATTTTTTTCTTTTACAATATTATTTCTACAGTAAGGACAAATATTCTAATTTGGCTCTTTTATTTTTGAAATTGAAAACAGTGATGCTGGCTCTCCTCTCCAAATGATCTGAAACAAAGGTGACACAAACAACGTCATAAACTATATTTGAATGTGAACATTCCCTTGTGAATTTTGCAGTCCATAGTTAAAATTTTCTCTTGGAGGGAAAAAATAAACATCTTGGGATATTCACACAGTTCAAAAAGGATAAGCGACCATACCAATCATTTTTTTATGGGTCAGTCAAATCTCACGAAAGCTAGAAGAGATATCCTTAAGGGACTTGGCCACAATCCAGCACCCATGACCCATCCCCAAACCAACATACGCTGAAATAAAATTATGGATAAAACTATAACTGGTTCTTGCTCATTGTTCACCCAGGCTCTAACAGGGAGTAATGTTTTACAACCATAAAACAGTTCAGATGTTTAGCTAAATGCCACTGAAACAAAGTAAAATAAACATTCCAGAGAAAAGCACAAGAAATGTCTACCTACTTATGCAGTCAGCTAAAGCAACATTTCTGTTCTATTATGACGCTCACCTTGGAAAAGTATCTCTTGCTTTCTTCACAAACAGCACGGGAAGCAGACATGAGGCTGTGAAGTTTAAACAAAGCAAAGACACGCCTTTTGATCTTGACTTTTTATCTTGCTACCAATTCCGTTTACACAGCTACAAAGAATCACTGCATGTTCAGAATGGCCATCAGAGAGAACATCTTCATTTTACTGCACATAGAAGAACCAACATATCTAAGCCCCACTTGCAGAACTGAAGGACACAGCACTATAATAAGGAAGGCCTCAGGTTTGGCCGTTAATCAAGTGCAGAAATAAGACTGGCATTAAGAAGATTACAGTACTGAGCTGCAGTCACTAAAATCCACTATCAAGTAAAACTGTGGTGAACCAGTTTGCTTACAGACTATATCCACGGCTCTGTCTGGACATTCCTAAAATACTCAAAGCTGGTTATGGCTTGGCATGGGTACTGGCCACATTTGTATACTACTCCCGTTGACAACACTCATGTGTAAGGCATGGAACAGGATTTGAAATACTGCGATGTAACTGAAATTGGCATCAACTTCAAACTGCGTCTGCACTGAAATGTAAGCAAAATTGTGGGGAAATGCAACACTGCTGGTGTTCAGTTCATCCAGGAGAATGGGATCAACAACTGATCAGAATTCCTATAACTGGGAAACCACTGCAGAATAAACATTTGTTTATTTGCTAAGCAGATACTTTTAGCAAAAGCGGCTAACAAAGGAGGTCAATATAATCTTGTAACATCAGTCAAGGGACTGTTTGGAATAAGTGCAGCAGGACAAGTTGCAAACGTTGATCACTGTTAAGTGAAGATACATATGCAGATATAACAAAAAAAAGATCAAAAAACAATGTGACAGATATCCACTGAGTAAAAAACATTCATTAATGATCTGACAGATATTCACAAAACAGTTGCAGGGTTTTCAATCACTTCTTAAACACATTGAGGGAGTCAGCAGTTCGGATGGATGTGGGCAGCTTGTTCCATCAGAAAAGAGTCTGGATTGAGATTTGATACAACGCACAGGTGGCATCACCAGACACTGTTCACTGGCAGACCTGAGTGAGTGAGAAGGAGCATAGCACCTCACCAGTGTCTCCATGCACTCAGGTGCTGACCCACTGACTAATCTACAGGCAAGCATCAAGAATCTGAACTTAATGGAGCCAATGTAGCAACCTGAAGAGATGAATGACATGCCTCCATCTCAGCTGACTGAATACAAGACACACTGCCTCCAACCAAAGTGGACACTACACAATCAAGGAAACATGCAATGGCAGTTCAGGTGATAGTAGATAGCGTTGACAATTGTTAAAGTGATACATGGTGGATTAACAGTCGAAATGCAAGCTCCTCTGTGCAATACAGTAAGAATGAAACATTCTGAGGAGCGTGCATGGGAGTGAGCAATCACAGAGTTCAAACAATTTACCGGTAATAGTAATTTACACCTCAACATAAAAGAAATGTATAGATAACAAAAATGAACTAAATTCCACAATTTCCACTTATCCCACTTAACTCCAATGAAAAACTGATTTTTTTTTTACATCTTGAGAATAGTCCATAAAAGAAATGCCTCTGTCACTATATTCATGTGACTACATATCAGTAAGTTCTGCTCTCCATCCATCCATCCATTTTCTAATGCTGCTTAATCCACTTTTAGAAGGTTGAGCTTTTGGAACTGGGCAAGGCTGGGCTCTAGGTAGACATTTTATTAGCCCACAGGGAAATGTGTTTCCAGCAGAAAAGTACAAAACCTAAGACATTGTCAGACATAAGAAAATAAGCCAAGGCACAGCAACTGACAACATGTACACATATCCAAGATAATGACCTTGCACAAAATACAAAATAATCACTGGGTATACTGCTACATACCGTACCTGTATAGCCTTTCTTACTTATAACAGGCCAAATTAAAGTAGTCTATCAGTTTGCAATAAACGAGTTTGAAATGTGAGAGGATAAATGGAGTAGGAAAAACCTATGACAGGCACAGACAGTGACAGTGAAAAGGCCAGGATTCAAACTCATTCTTCCTGACATGTGAGGCAGCAGCGCTAACTACTGGGCCACTCTTGTGGACAATATTCGAGAATGCACAAAAAACTAAACACATTTCTAATCAGCCAAATTCCAAACACACCACAGATTGTTTTGTGCTTACTTATGCTGTCTCATAAGGACTTAGATTAGAACAGAGATGCACAAGATTATAAAACCCCTGACTGTGTAACAGAAATCTTCACTTTCAATACAAATGTGTGTGTGGGCTGCAATAAGGTATGCACTGCCCTGACAGAGGAACCAACCATACCCAAATGAAACTGAAAGCCTCTTTGTTGCTCATTTCTCCTTCTTATCTATGTTCCTAACAGAAACCAGATGGAGTAAATGTTGGTCTAAAATGTAGTCAAGATTCAATTTTTTTTTGCTTAAAAAATAAATATGAAAGACACATACATACAGACAACAGAAACATCACTTTGGTTTGTAATCATTGCATCGACAAACTATAGAAAGCCACTGTGTCAGGCCATTACAAATTCAACATAATGTGCCTTTCTAAAAAGGAACACTGTGGCTATGTGCTCGTGAGCACAACTTCCCTTTCCATTCAATAAGACAAGGAGAAGAGCTGGAGGGAGAACGGAGCGCGCACCCTGCATGCATTATTAACAAAAACAGCTGGTTGCCTGCACCTGGGATTGCTTATGTCATTTGTAGCCTTCAGCCGTGTCTAGAACCAGAGGAAAATTGAAATCTGGCAATGCAATAAAAATGGTTTAAAATTATGCTGCTACTTTGTTATCTGCTGAGAGTCAGGAATCAAAGCTTTAAACAGCCATGACATAATGTCGTACCTACTAGTGTTACACTTTCAGCAGCAAGACACCCATATATAACCTTCAACACACATTGCAGACAGACAGCTATATTAAGCAGCTGAGGCTTGACTGGCAGAACTTGTTTTTCTGGCCATTGTTCAACCCTATTGTTTTCAGAAGACTCCAATGGCCTAAGGGTATGAAGATAACTGTGGGGAAGAGGTGCAGGGGGGGCTTGTGTGGCCCACAAACTGGATTAGTTGCAGCCCATGGAGAAGTAAAAGGATTAAAGATAACAACTGCTAGCCAGGAAATGGCTTCATTTTCCTAACCGTCTACACATGTTTATCAGCAATTATGGTAATAAGCTCTTAACCAATGGATTTTAATTAAACTAACCACAAGACAATATAGCAGTTCTTTTAACTTGAAATTCATCTAGAAACCTCTTTTCATTTTCATGTTAAATTACTCCTCATACATAATTCATCATCATAATAAGTTCAAGGTTTTGACAGTTTCCTGATCCAATTGTCTTTTTAACAACTTGAAACAAACAAAAAAAAATTATTTCACTACTTGCAAAACAGCATTTACATGAGAAACCATACACAGCTCTCAAGAGTACTATTGTTGTTTTTTTTTTCTCTTCCACGTGTGTCTTGAATTACCCCCCACTAGATAAATATGGTTGTGTGAGTGACTGGGATGGTTCCTGCCTTTTGCTTAATGCTACTGGGATAGGCTTTGGCTTCCATGACCCTGAGCTGAATTATACAGTTTTAATAATGGATGAAAAGGCCATGTCCAACAATCAAATAAGCAACACTATGGTACACTCTGGCTTCTACATACTTGTATAAGAGGATCTAAATATCAGGGGCTCAAACTTTCATCCATCCATCCATTATCCAACCCGCTATATCTTAACACAGGGTCACGGGGGTCTGCTGGAGCCAATCCCAGCTAGCACAGGGTGCAAGACAGGAACAAACCCCAGGCAGGGTGCCAACCCACCACAGAGCACACACACACACACACACCAAGCACACACTAGGGACAATTTTAGGATCGCCAATGCACCTAACCTGCATGTCTTTGGACTGTGAGAGGAAACTGGAGGACCCGGAGGAAACCCATGCGGACACGGGGAGAACATGAAAAACTCACAGGAAGCAAACCCAGGTCTCCTTACTGAGAGGCACCAGCATACCAACAGGAAAAATACAAAATTAAAATAAATACATTGGCATGATAACAGAATCAGTTTGAGGATATATACAGTGCATCCACAGCATAAGCTTTCCAGCTGGGCGGGAAAAGACAGCAAAGAAAGAAGGAAGTAAAGAAAGATGGTACCTGTATGTGTGGGGTGGGAGGAGGAGAGGTTGGCTTTTTTCTACAAAACTAACACGCAACGAGGCTGACTGTATTTTTTCTCAAAAGACGCACCCTAAATTAGTCTCCACATGATTCCTAAAGCTACGTATACATTCACCCAGTGGCTTAGTTGACATAGCCAAACTGCATTTTGACAAACTTACTTGAGTCACAGTTAAGTACACAGATATATACAGTATATACAGTAGTATACACTGTGCAAAAAGCTATGCAGAAGGGTCAGTAAACACCTCACACAGTCAAGTTAAGGAATCAAAATGGGGAAGCTGAAATTTAACTTCACTGTATGACGTGTTTTGATTCACTTCACACCAAAAAATGATAAGGTTACAGTTTATACAGCAATTGTTATGCATGAACTGAATGCATTCAGTACCATTTTAGTTTTATATTATATATCTACAGACACACAGATTATAATGCAGTTTGCATGTTCTCCCAGTGTCTGCGTAGGATTCCTCGCACAGTCCAAAGACATGAAGGATAGGTGAACTGGCGATACTAAATTGTCCCTAGTGTGTGTTTGCCCTGCGATGGACTGGTGGCCTGTCCAGGGTTTGTTCCTGCTATGCTAGCAGGGACAGGTTCCAGTAGACCCCCCCCAAACCGTGATCCTGGTCTAGATTAGTCAGGATAGAAAACTACATAACACGTGGATAGTATTGTTGGTCGACTAAAAAATATTTTTACACCTCCAGCTTTCCTTTTTTATAGAGTACCTTTCATGTTTATTCACTTTTAGCAATCAGAGACTTACTGTAACTCTGGTACATTAAGAATTTGAACGTAGACACATGAACATGCTATTCCCAAAACACTGAGAGCTTAATATATTTTATATTTGGAATGAATATAAATTTGCTGTTTTCAACTAGTCATCCAAAAATGCACACACTTACCTTGATCAAATTTTAGGATTGTGGTGGGAAAGCAGAAAGAATCTTGGATGTGGCGCCAGACCCTCATTAGGCACATTCATGTATATACTCACAATCAGGTCATAATAATAATTATTATAATAATAATTTCAGTTCATAATAATCTGACCTGCACATCTTTGAAGTGCGGGAGGAAAGCAAAGAAACTAACAAAAAAATAAAGAAAAGAACATGAAAAGACTGAGCAAACTAGACTTAGTGGTTGCAACTGCCAAACCCTGAGCAGATCAATTAGCCTACCTATGCTCCAACTATTAAATCAGTCAATCAACTGTAATGTAGTCAGGGTATCGAAATCTCCCAGGTCGCCTTTGATAGAAGAATATGCCAAGCAAGACATAATAACAGCCTACTGTATATTTTGCATTGTCTTTCATGCCTGGTTGCAAAGTAATTGTTTTAGAAATTTGCAGCGATGTACAGTACTTGCCTTTTGTGAACAAGGCAATCTAAACTGAAAATAGTATATCCTGTTTATGCATATAGTCAATTAGCCACGGAAATGTAAACTTAGAGAGACAGTGACGATGCGTAATATCAACGCCAGACAACCGGGGGCACGTGCATACAGTTTATGAGCAATGCATAAATGCACAAGATACACAGTAAACATCTCGGGTGCCGGGAGTTGTGTGTGACCCAAATACTCTTCAGTACCGCCAAGTACTAAAATTACTACTCGAATGGTAAACATAATCGGAAGGAAACATATCAAAGTAACAGTGGAAAATCGGACATTTTCCACTGCTGGATGTTTCATTCTGGGCTATTTAACAAGGTGTCGTATTGTGAAATGTGTTACAAAATGAATTTTACTCTGGTACAAGTAATGTATCCTGAATAAGAAAGGCGCGTTTCCTTAGTGTAAAGAAAGCAAGACCGAGCATCGCACCAAAGTTATACAAACGTTTTTTTCCCAGATATAAGCCATAAACACGTCTGAGAAAAGCAGATGTCCTACACCCTCTTCCCAACACCACAGCTTTGTACCTCGGTGCATCTCGCCAAGTTATCCGTCCGGTCAATCGGTCTCTCGTACTTCTGCAGAGTGGACTGCAAGTGGCTCTGCACGCTGACACCTTCATCGGAGAAGTAGAGACGTGGGACTCAGGATCCGAAGTTTACTCCCTAAGATTCGTGCGGAGTCCAAGGGAAGGGATCGCGATTTGATGTCCACCTCAGAAGACCATGCGGAGTGCTGTTGTAAGCACAATATATAGAATTCAGATCTCGTGGGGTCCAGTTCAGAGATTTCCACGGAGAACAACTGCGACAGGTTCGGAGGACGAAGCGTGGTGCCGTCGGCGGTTGTGCCAACTTCAACATGCTATCCCGGCAAGCCGGGAACTGAATCGGTAATCATTTGCTAGATTTCCGCTCAAACAGACTCGAAACTCTACTAAACTAACCTTCTAAGGGCTGGAAAGTTGAACAAGGTCAAAACAGTATTTTTTTTTTCCTTTCTGCATGCGGCAGCAGGTCAAAGCTAAAGACCCGTGAAGCGGACAAAAAAGCAAACAAAAACCACTCCAGAGTGCGGAGGTAGCGCTTACCGTAATGCACAGAGTATAAGCAGCAGTTGAAAAAATGAGCAACAAGCAGGTAGCTGAGTGTGCGAAACACTTCACCAGAGATTTCAAGTAGTGTATACATTCGCACCCGGATTTTTTGGGACAAGTGAATAAAACGTCCAGAAAAGGGCGAAATAAAACATGAATAAAGCTGTGGTCTGTTTATGCCTTGCTATTGCACTAATCCATATTTTAGGCTTTCTGAGGACTAGCAGCCATTGTGGCAACACTAAATATGTAATTAATGCAATCTGCTATTAATCGGTTATTAAGAGTTTTGTGGACTTTTGTTGGACTTAACACTAAGGTCAAACAAAAAGAAACCAAACAATAAAAACTATAAATACCTCACAAAAAATATGCAAAGATAACAGAAAACATGATTTAATGATAGTACCCTAAGAACATGAGCTTTCTTTATTAAAACATTTTAATTATTTTTCACTCTCAGGAAAAAATAAAATCTAGATAATATCAGCAGGTCACAGTTCTCTCGTTTTTAATACAATATGCTAAATTGTGACATCAGTATCCACCACCAGCCTGCACACAATATTTCAGTATTAAGAGCCAGCAGGGCACAGGCCTACCAGATGTTGTGCAAAGTAATAACAAGGTCAGTCAGTCAGTTTCTAGCCCGTTTAGTCCTGAAAAGGGTGACGAAGGTCTGCTGGAGCCTATCCCAGCTAACATGGGGCAAAAGGCAGGAACAAACCCTGGACAGGGTGCACATAGACACACATACACCCCCCAACCACACACTAGGGCCAATTTAGAAAATAACAAGGTTCCCTCAGTAATTTAACTTATTATTCAAAATGTGCTGAAGAGGACTGTGTTAAATTTGAAAAGTCATTTCCCTTCGCAGAGAAGAATCCAGCAGTATGATGCTACTGTTTTAAACAAGTGCACAGTATATAGAAAATATTAATTTCAGCTGTTTGATGGCCTTGCAAACACCGGACTGCACTGTAGTTAACTCTCTTACTGGATGTACGATGTCCTGTTTTGAGTCCTACACTCTTAAAAAAAAGGTGCCAAAGAGGTTCTTGGGTACTTTAGAGCAATGCCATAAAGGAACCGTTTCATTTTTGGTTCCCAAAAGAGTCATGCACATGAAGGATCCAGGTAGAACATTTATTTAGTTAGATCTATTAACAGTTTCCATAAACAACCAGAAATACATGATAGTTTTTGTGAGATCCCATTGGGTTTGTGATTTTAAAAGGACTCTTACTACATACAATAACAGGTCAAATTCAGGTTTTCTTGATTTTTCAGTGTCCTTCTAGGTAGCCTACTATGAATTAAAGATTATTGGTCTGTCCATATAGTAGGCACCTTTTCAAAGCCAAAAACAATTACATATGATAGCATCCCTTCATAAAATTAATGTTTTTGTCAATCATTGATTCTACAAGGAACCACACAATCCAGTAAAGTGGCCTTTAAAAAGCAAGTATTTTTAGCGTGTACAGTGTGTGCAGCCTGTATGTTTTTTTCCATGCTCTTGTGGCTTGTTGTTTTTCTCCTCAAAGCCATTCATTTCTAAACACTACATGCTGTTTGTTCAGTTTAGGCCATTCACAACCAGCATATTCTCCAGAGCAGCAGGTGGTTGCAAGCCTCTCACTTTTTTATAGTGTTTAAATCTATATGGCTGCATTTTGTCAGATGATGATAATGTTAGAGGATATCTCAATAATTCTATGCCATTCAAGACAACCCAGGCAAAAGCATCCCATTACTTGATTAATTTTCCTGTGTTGTGAAAGGTACATGAACTCAAAAGACTTACTAGTTCTTAGCAAAAGAGGATCAGACGTAATTAGTCAGGTAAGTTCATGTAAATATTAGTGAAGTCGGCACGCATAAAGGAAAATTTAGCCTCACCAGAAATTTTCATGCCAAAAAAACGCCACTGAGAACAAGTTGTCCTTTCTGCTGCCTGTTCCTGTTAAGCAAAACTAGAAAAGACACTTTGTAAGGAGAAAGGTGTTGACATGACTGCACCTGGCTCAGGCCCCATATTTATGAAGGTACTTCATTTATACTATTGCATGCTAGACGTGTCATTAGGAATACAGGATTGTGTCCACTTTGAGTCCACATGGCTCTTACTCACCTACAGTAGCAGGTTGCATGTCTCCATTATTTACGTATATATTCAATTTTGCCGCAATAGCTGTTAGTCCTCAGAGAGCCTAAAACGTGGATTATTGCAATAGCAAGACATAAACTGACTACAAACTTTTATTTTTGTTGTATTTTGTCCTTTTCTGGAAGATTTATTCACTTGTTCTTTGAAATCATTAGCTCTTCTTGTACAAATTATGCTTATCTGTAAACCATTGTTCCTTTACAAGCTTGGTTAAACTTTGGCATTTGTATGTAGTATAGCATTCAAAAACAATTAGTTACATAATGCTTTTACTTTTCATTGTGTCTATCACAGCAAGGTGTTCAACACATTTTGATGATATATTTGAAAATTTCTCTAACAGTCTTTGAAAATAATTAGGAAAAACGGATCAGTGCAATGCTAATTGAATACACAGTAATCATTTTAATGCTAATATCAATTTTCAGAATGGACTACAATCTTAAAATGATGTTTATTAAAATATAGCAAAATCATGATTCCCAGCATGCCAAAGTACTGTCCAGAGATGCACACTGGGAGGGTTCAGCAAGTAGTTTGAATTTGCAAAGATGTACCTTCCCGGTCAGTAAATAAGGAAATTGTGGATTTCACATAAAAAGGATAGCAATATAATTCTTAGCAAGTAAATTGTACAAAAAAGATAAAGGTCTTTCATTGGGCAATTGCAGTTCTTTTTTAAACAGAGCTATTTTTTAATCATAATATTTAATACGTTTCAGTCAAATAGATGGCCCAAGAAAACAGGCATTTGTTCCAAGTTGTAATAAAGATTTTCCATGCATTGCTAAACAAATGTATTTAGTTTTACTAAAAGTGGAAAAGCTTGCTTGTTCTGCAGCAACAGTAGTTTTTTCTCATGATCACTGCAGGCGATGGCAAAAGTACTTCTATGTAACTAGCAATTTGCTTTACACTGGAACACAAACAGGATCTTATTTGCCACAGAAAGGCCTTCAACACTGTGCTATAATTCAGCAAAATGTATGCTCTTCTAAATAAAACATTGTTTAAATGAAGTCATTCCCAAAGATAAGCTTCCCCATACTGAATCAAATGGATACCTCATAGTTTTCAAAACATTCTAGTAAGATGGCATATCCAAATGTTACCACTCTATTTGTTTTATTATAAAACAAATCCACAATTCCATTCTACAAATCTGTTTTGCGATTATAAATTTTCAATATATAGAATACAAGAGCTGGAAGAAGATATATTTAAATTATTGTATAGTTGATCTCCTTTTCATGTTTTTGATAGTCTTGATGTTATAAATCTATAGAACTCTCTAGTGTTCTCTAGTCTATTTTTCTCTAAATCAGCAATGTGTTCAAAAAGAATTACCAATCACCAAATTTGAACAATGTCTGTTAGTTTTCTGCATTTTTGCATCATGACATGGCTCTCTATGGACTGTTACAGCTTGTGGTGCCAGAAGTAAAAGAACTGCTTTTCTTCCCCCCTCACAAAATTACTCATTATTTGCCGTAAAAGGAAGCAAACAGTGTTCATAGAGAGTCATCTGGAGTAAAGTAAACCAGCTTTTGTAAATGTAATGGATTGGCCCTGTGGTGATGCTCTTTTAGCACTCAAGATGCATGCATTATCATTGTCATTTACAGTAATACAGTTTCTTTTTTAATAAGAGAATCCCAGCTAAACTGAAGATCATTACTAAAATATGCAACATCTCAAGAGTTTTAAACACTCCACACTAAATCAAGACAGGTAGAATTACTTGGCTTTGGAGAAGCATACTCACAATTTACAATATAGAAAAATATTTATAAATTTAGGTTTTTTTTATTTTTTGGAATTTCTGGTGACTCTCTCTATTGAAAATAGCCATAGTGAATTCCACAGCTAAAACCCATGAAATAAATTACAATTCAGATACTGTATAACACCAGAGAATTTAAAGCAAAATTTCCCAACGTGAACAAAAGTGAAAGCATAAAAAAGCAAAAAATGTGTGATGATGGGAATTTTATCCAACTTAGATATGTTTAATTGATGCAGACTCAGATGAAAACAATAAAAAAACACTAGTTACTGCTAAATAAGGTGTCTCAATTTAGTAAAAAGAAATTGGTAAACCTACTATTTTGGTTTATCAACATAACAACACAACTTGGAACATTAACACTGATCCTGTGATTGATTTACCAGTAAAATAACAATGAACAAATGTATCTCTAGGAAACTTTGCAATGGTTGACTACAAATGGCCACATTTCCTTAGACTCCTAACTAATAATGGAAGGTTGATCTAATTGAGTTTAAAGCATAATCACATGGAAAGCCTGGGGTTGGGAGGCTATGTGGCAAATAATGTGGTGGTAGAGTAATTATTCATTTGTTAAAGGTAAGGAAAGTAGAGAGTACATCATATAGAATTTGTTTTCATGGTACAGACTGAATGATTAGATGTAGCATGTTGCAGTTAGATATTACAAATTTGGAAAGAGCTAAGAACTTAATTTCAGTAACATGCATTGATTGGGAAGTGCAGGACATAAACACAAAGTACAGGAAGAATAAAAAAGACCACATAATCTATGTCTACCAACACAATTTCTGATTCCCTGTCATCTTCTTTTACATAAAGAGCTCTTCTCATAGAAACTTATTAGGCTAATCAAAAGCCATCACTTCAAAATCCATTGTAAGCATCATTCAGTCAATCATCCTTCCCACATGACTATAAGACTTAGTTAAGGTCACTATATTGGCATCAAATGAAAATACAACATCACCTTAGTCTTTGGTAAAGGAACAATACCCAGTGTCAGACAAATGTGTTTAGGGGACACCGTCAGGGCTCAGACGAGGTAAGCAATACCACTCCACCCCAAGAGGGGGCAGAGTTTCCTCCTCTTCTTTTTTTTCTCTGCAGTCTTGGAGATTGACAGGAAGCCTATTGACATCACTTCTTTTGCAATCTGGGAATTCTGCCCCTTTCGGGACCCTCAATATACAAAACAGCCAATGACCTGAAGTAGCTGTTCTTTCTTGGACTTGTAACTCAGGAAGTTGGAGCTCCTACTCGGACCGTTAATGTTGCCTCGGACTGACAAGTGTCTAATTTTGGCTGTGGTTTATTTTGACTTTTGAGTTATTTCATTTTGATGCTTTCTTTCCATTTCACTTATTAAAAGAGGTTTCACCAAAAAGGTGACCCAGATCTTTACTTTGTCCTGTTTATAACTTCATACACCAGTAAATCCTAGGGAAGAGTTTCTCAACTACTTTGTGTGTAATTTATAATAATTATATTATGGATAAAATGTCCATAAGGTTGCAGTTTCTGGCAGCGAGAGACAGCCTGAAATGAGTATGATGTAAGTGCTGCTGGGCATGGGATGTGGCTTACAAAACCCAGTATTTAATAGTAGCAAATATATGCTTGGGGATGATGTGGTTTAATGTACTGTAGCATAATCATTACTGCATGCATGTGTGACTGTACTGCACTGTTTTGTCAGTCAAAATAACTTATAACACCCTGTTGCTCTTTTCATCGTTCCAGGGTTCTCCATGTGTGCAGGTCATATTGAGGAGGCACATCTCAAAAGAAAGAAGGACATATTTTAGTAAGTATAGTACATGCTGCAGACACATCTTGCTGTTTACCCAACTTTATTGTTGCAATGGTTGTCTCAGCTCCTGAGAAAAGGTTCAGAAACACATACCATATAGCTCCACTACATGATCTAAATAAATACTAGTCAAGTGTCAGAGTGGGCAGGGGTGTATGGCCCAAATAGTTTTCTTTTCTTGTATATTTACTACTGTATGTTTATAAAGACCATGACAGGTAAAACTAATTTTCAAATGTGACACACGTGAATCTCATATATAACTTAATATTGCTTTTAACTGTGAGAGATAAGGAAATGTGCACACTTCTAGAGGCAATATACTCTGATTATGCCCTCTGCTTCAACCTATCTGTGCAGTTTTTCTTACTTAATGAGCAGTGCTTGGTTTCATCACAAAACTTCATCTTGTAAGAGCTCTATCTGAGATTGAATGTTTAATGAACACTCTGGCCCTACTAGCTGGTTAATGGGAATAATCCAATATCTGTACTGAAATGGGAAAATTATGAACTACTCCAATTCATTTTTGTCATATATTAACCCTTCATTAATGACATTCTCTGCTTGCCCACTTGCCAATCTATATATGGATCTACAGTATTTAATTGTTAATTCTTTATATTTCTTGGTGTCTACATGTATGTATATTTTAAACACTACATCCTTGGTATGACTTTCTATACAGAATATCTACAAATAACTACAAATAGTTTTTAATGTATTATATTTGTACTGTGTTGATACCTTGAAAACAACAAAAAAAATAGAATAATGTTAGCTGGAATTTAAATAAAAATAAAACTAAGGATAGACTGTTATATTTCTAGCTATTTAGACGTATGTATACTTTTGACACTTTTCTCTTGTTGTGAAAGAGGAATTTAAAAGTTACTTCTGGGCAGAATGTCCAATATGTATAGAAACTATTATTAAGCATATAAGATAAGGACGTGTCTAACGGGGTGCCTCAAATATTACAGAGAGGAATTTGAAGTTGACATCACTAACTCGATTTCCACTTGCCCTAGAGTGGAGGAGGACCATCTGATGACCAGTGACGTCACTTTTGCCAGGAGACAAACAGGGGACACAGTCATTGAAGACCTGCCTTCATGAGGACTGCTTTCCTTGAAGGGTGAAACCTTTTTTTTTTTTTTTTTTTTTAAAGGCATCTGTGACGGACATATACATAACACATATTTTTTTTATGACCAAATCCTACTTTCATATGGACATTAAATAGGGATACCCCTCACCCTTTATCTTGTCTTGTTCCTCTTTTACACTATAAATAGTTTTTGATGTATAATGTTGATACAGTATTGATACATTCAAAAACTGAAAACAAAAAGCTAGAATGTAAATCCTGGTGTTAGCTGGAATCTAAGGAAAAATAAAACTAATCTTACACTATCAGTATATATATTTTTTCAACTGAACTGCTAATGTCCTGGAACTATAGCTGCAATGAGACAGACATTTAAGTATACAAAATTTGAAAGGAAGGAAAAAAGAATTTACACCTAAGTGGTGTAAATCCTAGACAGTTACAGTTTAACTTTGCTGTCAAGATGTTTAAAACATACAAAAGATTTACACAAATTCAGGTCAAAGGGCTCTGTGGAAGCTTTGCTAGCAACCATTTTTAGAAACCATTCCTGGCAACAAAATGAAAATACTTCAGTCTTTATTTATCTTTCTTTAAGCGCACCTAACTAGAGGGAAACAGTTGTGCCACAATGTTTTTACAAAGATAATGCATAATCATATTGTGAGATGAAAACAGGACTTGTTCTTCTGAGGCACATCTAGCCATGTAGTGGTCACAATTAGCCAAAGACAGCCAAACCAATGTGTAAGCAAAACTGCTGACCCCGCCTCTCCTTAACAGAAATCCCAGGTCGAGATAAAATGATGCAAGTATCTTAAAATAGCACAAGAGTCAGTAGATGCTGGTAACACATATAATTACTTCATCAGGCATTAAACCGTTCAACTGGCGACAAAAACTTAAAAAAAATTTACAGCTTCCATTTTCACCAAAGAAGCATGGGGTTTCTGTCAAGAAACTGTAGAAAGCAAAGATCAAATCTAACCAAAGAGAAGCACATAAATGAGACTAACTTTGTCAAAATAATTGCAACAGCAAGGGAAGATGCGGGTGTCTGAGCTGAAAAGCAGACTGTCAGTGGTTTAAATATCAAACATCTTCAAAGCTGGGTTTCATTTACATTCTTTTTGACACTTAGAATGAGTGCACCTTTCATTTATGGAAGTAAATAAATAATCTGGTAGTAATTATGAATGTCTGGTGGGGGTGGGGAACAGGGGGCCAAATTTGCCTTTGATGGCTTAAAGGAACTAGACTCCACATTGTACATAAACCTATTTCAAGACAGGGTTTAGTTTAAAAATGTAGCTTGAATATACTATATTAGCTTGACTGGCAAAAACAAAATGGGTACAAAAGGACATGTTTTTGCTTCTCCTATGGACACCAATTATACTGTGACAGATACTGGCCTTTTTTGGAATGTTTGTCTGGTACCAACAAACATGACGAATCGTGTACTGCAACAGTTTGCTTATGGATGAAAAGTAAAGTGTAATCTCTTAGCATATTGTTTTTTTCTTTGCTGCTGGGCAATTAAGTAAATTGACTTTGTCTGTTCTGCGGTAGACACATGTTTTTGCAGTTTTGAAAAGCTTAATGAATTATTTCTTTTACAGTAAAACAAGCTGGAAGATATGGAAAAGAAACCGGGATGGGCCATCAGCAATCAACTATTGCAGCAGTCACTTAGAATTACAAATATCAAAAACCAAAGCATAATGCCAGCTTTTAGAATTGGGAGGAAATGGTGCAGATGGTGTTTGTCATTTAGGCTTGAAATTAGTGCAATAAAGTAATCTAAAAGGTTAAGAACAGGGAAAGGTAAAAAAAAGTTTACAGCCTGAGGGAGGAGGGGAGCTGTTAATAGGAAGGGTCAAACAGAAGAAACCATTAGATAGATAGATAGATAGATAGATAGATAGATAGATAGATAGATAGATAGATAGATAGATAGATAGATAGATAGATAGATATTTCCTGTGTACTTTACACTTTTCCTTTGAATGAATGTTGCATTATTCAGATTCTGGTGGAAGAATCTTGTAGACTTAACTGGTACAGCAGACTAGAAAACAAACAAGACACTGGAATTCCGCATACATGTGCTAATTGGGCTTTAGACACTCACCAGGCTTACATGTCTAAAATGAAGCCTGTTAAGCAGGGGCAAATATCACATGCTTAACCTTGACCTATTTCTTTTTGTCAGGTTTAGTTGAGCTAGCTAGAATTTTCTGAAAATATTCTTATTAAGCAAAAAATTGAAAAACAATGTAAGCCTAAAGCAATAAGTTTGTCTGTTGAGACAGACATGTCATAAGGGAACTGGGCAGTTAAAACAAACACTTTTAATTTAGAGGGACAGGATTAGTTAGCACAATTGGTTATGTATATATTATACTATATTTTACTATATTTTGATGGATTTAATTGCTTGAAACAAAATAAAGTTCAGAAATAATATTTTTATGGAGTATCTTAACGAACACTAATAAAGATTATTATTTCCCTAATAAAGTTAGTCTCCTTAAATTCCACAGATCTACCCTACATGACACACATTATGGGTCATGTCCTCACCGTCAATGGCTTGCTTTTATTAATTTGAACTGACTAGTTAAGTCTAATTGATTCATGTTCTATTCGTGCAGCTAAAGCCAATGTCACATTACATGACATCTAGTCACAATTGAAAATCACTGGGCATGTAAAATTTAGGGACTGTATGCTGACCATCCAGCACTGCTTTATTCGCCCCTTTTTCTGATAGCCAAAAGCATGCTGCCTAACCAAGCCAGAGCAATATGAAAGGTTAGTGGCTGTGGTGAGTTTTACAGCAGTCTCTGTCCTTTATTCTTTTTTCCATTCTGTCATGGTATGCAAAACATGAAACATTAGACAGATAAGCTTCTCTTCTGTTTGTGAAGTCCAAAACACCTGTGTTTCTTATTCCTCGTCTCTGCATTCTATGCAATGAGCATTTGTTGGTTGTCAGCTCTCATGCACAAACAGCTCTCCACTTTGACTAAAGAAAAAATGAAACCTAAGATTATTTAAACGAAGGGTACGACTGAAAACCACTGGAAGAGTGGTCTAATGTGACATGGCCTTAATATTGAAATCAACATGAGTAAGAGTTAAGGTTATAATAATTCATTACATTTATATAGCGCTTTTCTCAGTACTCAAAGTGCTATCCACACAGGGAGGAACCGGGAAGCAAACCCACAATCTTCCACAGTCTCCTTACTGCAAAGCAGCAGCACTACCATTGCGCCACCTGTGAATTGCACTGGTTAAAATTACTTTTGTGTCAAGGAATTTATTGAATATTCTCTTCTAAATAATGAAAAGGACATATATCCTAGGAACAGCAGAAATCACTTGTCAAGCAGATTGACTTGTTCAGAAATGAGAAATGGAACCTACTACCACACAGTCTTACCAAAATTAAACAAGATAATCATGTAACCATCAAGATTTAGGCAGCTATCTGAGCAGAAAAAGAGACCTCTGTGAAATCCATAGAAATATTCATATTCAATATTTATTTTGCAAATTACCTTTCTCAAGACCCCCTTATGCTATATAATCACAATGCATGGTGAGTCACAAGTGGGAACCGAAGTGTCAACCTTCTCATATTTGTCTGAATGTCCAAGCCAACAGGCCATTTGCCTAGTAAGGAATTAGAGAGCTTAGCAGTAAGGAAAAAAATGGAGAGGTTTACTGCTCTTTAAATTGTTACTTTCAAATGACTCAAATGTACTGTACATACTGTATTGTTTTTGCAAATTCCCTTTGATATAAAATAAGAATAATTAAGTGACATCATATTGGGACATAATAACACAGCAACAGTAACAGATTACTGCTACAATAAACCTCCCTACAAGAATGTGGGACTGTAACTCGTGAAAGGACTACAGTGATCATTAATATAGCTTAAGTTACAAATGGCGGTGAGAGAAAGGCAGGGTATTAGTTCACTATACAGGATTTTGTTTGTTACCGTGCATCATGTTACATTAGGTTAGGGTGCAAGAAATCAATACTGGATTTTACAAAGAAGTCCAAATCTACATCAAGAGTGGGTGAGAATTCCTAAGGATTATTTCCTCACGTAATAACATGTGAATACAAAGTTTTAATACACAAATATAAATAAATGCAAAAGAACTGAAAATAAAAAGGAGAGTAAAATGTAGTGAAAATGTAGTATTAAGAACTTCAAAGAATAAACAGCCTAGATAAGGAACAATGAATGAAACAGACAGAAACAAAGTAGACTAAAAAGGTCAACTATAGAAACACTGATAAATCAAATAAAACTTTACATGGCAGATACATTAAAAGTTATGAGAGTATTCAAAAGAGATCATAAGAAGCAATGGATGGATTTTATCTGTTTTTTATTTAACGTTGGATGTCGTACCTAACATTAAACGGATCACCTCTATTGATTTTTCCAATTCAGAGTCATGGAGAAATCTAGACTTAACCTAGTAGCTTGAATTCAAAGGCAGGAACTGATCCTGAATGGGATATCCCTTCAACACAGCACATATTCACTCATTATGGATCAATTTAGTTGGCAATTATCTAACATAAGTATCTTTGGGATAAGGTAGAAAATGAAGTATGCATACATTGAGAGAATGTGCAAATTCCGTATAAATACTGACTGAGGTAGGACACAAACACAGGTCCAAGGAGCAGTGAGGAAGCACAGCTAACCACCATGCCACCCATCTCTAAACATAAAAGAAAAGAGCATTAGACCCTAGACATACATTATAAAAAGCAAGCAGGTGAAATTTGGAACTTTTTCTCTATAAATGCCATTTTAGTTTACACTGCAGTTTTTCTCCTGATTACCTCAGCGTCTACATGTGGCAACCTTCTGTATCACGTGATACTAGCAGAGCTGCTACGTTCCCAGTGGGACATCTTGCCAGCTACAACAGTCACTTTTGCGCTGCTCATAGGCAGTGGCTGTCTCAGCTAAACAGGTCCCCTGGCATCTCATCTCTCCTTTGCTTCTCTCCCAATGAAAATATTTTAGATGTGAATGTTGTCTGCCTATACATTGCAACATATTAAGAAAACGTGGACATCTAATAAATGAGGAATGATGCACTGCCTGCAATTATACTTCACCTTCTGCTGGTAATGGGTGACCCTAAATGAACAGAGAGATGCCCTAGTACTAAATGTAAGGAGTGAATTTTGCTGTTAACATCAGTGAAATACTCGGTTATGAATGATTGCACTGGGGGTGCGAGGACAGGGACTGGGAGTGGGCATTAGCAGTCAAAATGCACTTAAGGCCTGGAGTAACCTGACATTCTTAATGACAGTGTTGTTCATCTACAGTATATAGATGGACTGCTGAGAAACTATTCATTTACATTATTTAAGTTGCTTTTGTTGTTTCCAATGCAGTAGTTTTCTACTTATGTGAAACTAGTGTAACTGAACGAAAGACATTTATACATGAACAGAGGAAGGACAGCACTTAACATTCTTTGTTTTCTTTTCAATACCTGGCCTAATCAGTTGATTATACTATTTTCCTGCTTTCATTCAGATTACCACAGCAGCCTCTTGAGCCACCATTCAGTGCCAAGTAATAATTGCAGTACTTCTAGGTTTTCAGTGCAAAACCTTGTCAGCTGCAGTAGTCACTTCAGTGAGGCTCATAGGGTTTGCCATTTCCAACTTTACAAGTTTTCTGCCACCCCTCAGCTGCATCTGGCCAACCCGACAGTGAATTCCATTTTTCAGGAGTTCCAGACAAGAGAGCCTGAAATGGAAGTTAATATCATACCTAATGTCTGATCGTATTCCATATTAGAAAAAACAGCATCTCTACATACTATGCAAAATAATAAGAGAAAAATTGGGCAATTAAAATATTTAAGTGATTCAATAACTGATGTTTACGATTTTCTAGGAACTCTCAGCCACTATGCACTTGTACCAGGAAATTTTTATTTTTTTTTTTGCATAAAAGAGAGGTCTTTTTTTTGACAGAATCAAAATAGCCCTAAACATTTTGTAAAAAAAACAGAGTTCTGACTGTGCCAAGTTCTTCAAATAAATCAAATGAAAAGGTAACTGACTGTCAAGAATTAGCTTTTCTCCAGGACAATTCTGAGTCACAGCTGCAGCTCAACAGGTGGCCTCTTAAGCAGTACAGAATCAAACGGTAACTGTATAAAAATGCACAACAAGACAATACACAAGGCACCAATGTAATGTCCCACAGTCTGAGTACAAAAGACACAGTCAGCTTTAATCAAAGCAATATCACCAGCCTGAACATGTTATTCACAAGCACAAATACATGTGCATTGTTTCCTTGAGAAAACATTAGACGCTTTGAGGAGACAATGAATTCTTTCCTTACCTGAAGCTCGGGTGAGGCAGGTGTGTGCCTAGACACAGCAAAGTCAGCGGATTTAGCATGCCTTGGAGAGTCACTCTAGCCTGGGTGTACACACGTCTCCCATTGTGATTCATTCCTGTTTCCCTGCCTTCTGCCCTCAGCAGACACTGGGATATAGTGCTAACAGTTCAAATCTAAAGCAATTGTAATTCACTCTATCAGTAGACCTGTATAGATTTATTACAAGCAGAAACAGTGCTCTGAATGGCCACTTAAATCAAATTTAGTTGGCTGCCACAACTCAAACAGTTAAATTTGGGAGTGATTTAAAAAGGGAATAAAACGATAAACAGTGAGCCTATGTCCTTTATTAAAATATTAGCTTTCTAAAGAAAGAAAGAGTTCTAAAAAGAAAAAGAAAGAAAGAAAGAAAGAAAGAAAGAAAGAAAGAAAGAAAGAAAGAAAG